>JALGPY010000038.1:2400000-3106561 GCA_023055425.1 Linanthus parryae | reverse complement strand
GAAAAAAACTGGTTTAAAATCTGGTTTTTAAACCAGTCAAAACAAACACTTTAAACAAACCATTTGGTTTAAAAACCAAAAACAAAAAAAAACCACTTTGCCAAACTGACCCTTAGTCGGGAAATTTTAAATGTATCATAATACTACTATTATTCATGTACATTTTTGTTACAATGAAATTCTCAATTTTTTTTTTGGAGATATAGTGTTCGAGCCAATTTATGCGCATGCGACTAAATTCACCGAACCTTGAAATTATGGGTCGTGACATTTTTTTTGTGAGCTAAGAAATTTGTGAGCTACAAAATAATTATTCAACCATCAAAATTCTACAATTATTATTGTTTACGTAGCACATGTTTGATTATTTGATATCCAAGGCACGTCAATGCTAACTTTTTTGGTACTGGTCGGATACCATCATGGACTCAGATTCGCAGCCACTTCAGCTGCTCATGGTTGACAAGAACATAAGACACATTTTGGTATCTGCCTCTCCTCTTTTTCTTTCTCTTTGTTTTTTGGTTTATTTATCTGGGAATTACGTGAAAGTCGTTATAGCTGTGTAGACCAGATTAATTGCAATGATGAATTTGTACAGAGTCCACAATTTACATCTCATGGGTAACATCAAATTAAGCAGAAGTTCTCGATCTATAAAATCCTTAATCTGGATCCAAATATGAGTCCACGTTATTTGAAGTCATACTAGCAGTGGCTTCAAATAGAAAAAAATAAATACATTTTTTTAGGAAATTGATTCTTAAGCCGTTAATTATTGACGGTTACACTAAATTTTAGTTGAGGTGACAGTTTCACCCTTGTGTTATCGATTAGTTAACATTTTAACCTAACTATTAATGTGTTCTAATTTTGTTGAGTTGGTGCCTTGAATTGGTCAAAAGCTGCCAAACTCTTTGTTTCCAACTTTGATTATGAAACATTGGAAGTCAAAGGCGGTGGAGGATTAGTAAGGAAACAAGTTGTTTCCAAATCGGATTTGGAAACTTTAGGGATTTTCCTAGCACTATATAAAGAACCTAGTAGTCACATTATTAGGCATGCAAAACATTCTTGTAGTCTTGTTCCTCTTAAGTGAATAAAGGGTGCTTTTCCGCCGTGGAGGTAGTTAGCAAATATTTTGCTAGCGAACCACGTAAAATACTCGTGTTCTTCTTTATTCGTTCTTCGTTCGTGAGGTGGTTTGTCATAACAAACTGGTATCAGAGCTCGGGTTTGGCGGTGTTTCAAGATCAAGATCAAGGCGGAGCAAAGCTAGGGTTTCACAACTTGGTGAAATCAAAGCTAGGGTTTTGCGATCTAGGTGGAGCACGCGACTAGGGTTCAAGATCCACCAAGAACGATGTCCGGATCGATGTTGAAGATCGACAGGTTCACTGGAGGGAACAACTTCAGTCTGTGGAAGATAAAGATGGAGGCTTTGCTCAAATCGCAAGGCTTGTGGGAACCTTTGACCGCGGACAAGGGAGGTATGAATGTTGCATCAGCGGAGTTCAAGGCGATGGAGGAGAAGGCGCACGCAACGATTATGGTGTGCTTATCGGATGACGTGATCATCGAGATCGCAGATCAGAAGGAAGCAGCGAAGCTCTGGCACAAGTTGGAAAGTCTCTACATGACGAAGAGTCTCACTAGCAAGTTGATGCTAAAGCAAAGACTCTTCACCCTGCGAATGCTCGAAGGTACGGCTCTCAAGGACCATCTTGATCAATTGAACACAATTCTGTTAGATTTGCGTAATATTGGCGAGAAGGTGGAGGATGAGGATGCTGCACTTTTGTTATTGATCTCGTTACCTCCATCATATGAGAACTTCGTGCAGTCGTTCATTGTGAACAAGGACGACTTATACCTAGAGGAGGTGAGATCGGCGCTCCATGCTAGGGAACTGCGCCATAAGGGTGTAGGCATAGGTACAGAGGACCATGCTTCCGGACTGATGGCAACGGGAGGAAGCAAGAAGGGTAAGAAGAACAAGAAGAAGCAGTTCTCAGGTTCTAAGTTACCCAAGAATGTCTGTGCCTTTTGCAAGGAAAAGGGGCATTGGAAGAGAGATTGCCCGAAACGAGGTCAACAGGGGCAGAATGGATCCGCAGCCGTAGCAGAACAAGGTAACTCGTCCGAGGATGATTACGTTCTAATGGCGGATGTTGTCACACACTCTCAAGATGCGTGGGTTCTTGATTCCGCAGCTTCCTATCATATTTGCTCTAACAGGGAGCTATTCTTGACGTACAACCAAACAGATGGAGGGTCTGTCTACATGGAAAACGGAGCCGTCTGTAAGGTGATTGGGAGCGGCTCAGTTAGATTGAAGACGAATGAAGGGAAGTTTTGTACTTTAGAGCAAGTCAGGCATGTACCACATATTAAGAAGAATCTGATCTCCTTGAGTCTACTCGACAGCAAGGGATACAGTTTCAAAGGTGAAGGTGGAGATCTACAAGTCTGAAAGGTTCTAAGGTGATACTCAAGGGAGTCAAGAGCGGGACTTTGTACATGTTGCAAGGTTCGACGATCACAGGTTCTGCTGGAGTTGTCTCAGCTGAGATTAAGGAAGCTGATCTAACCAAGCTGTGGCATATGAGGCTCGGTCATATGAGTGAACGTGGAATGCAGGAACTTCACAAGAAGGGGTATCTCACCGGGAATGCGCCCAAGAGCCTAGGGTTTTGTGAGCACTGCGTGTATGGGAAGCTACAGCGTAGCAAGTTCCCTAAGGCGGTTTATAGAACGAAAGGTACTCTTGATTATATCCATTCGGATTGCTGGGGTCCATCTCGAGTCGAGGCGACTAGAGGATACAGGTATTTCCTAAGCATCATAGACGACTACTCCAGGATGACTTGGATATTCGTGATGAAGCACAAGAGTGAAGCCTTCGCAAGATTCAAGGAGTGGAAGACACTAGTAAAGAATCATGTGGGAAAGAAGGTGAAGAGGCTGCGCACGGACAATGGCTTAGAGTTCTGTTCATCAGAGTTTGATGGATTCTGCAAGGATCAGGGAATAGCACGCCATCACACCGTTCGGCACACACCGCAGCAGAACGGTGTAGCCGAGAGAATGAATCAGACACTTTTAACGAAAGCAATGTGCATGCTTTCGAATGCAGGTCTTTCTAGAGGTTTCTAGGGAGAGGCAGTTTCCACGGCATGCTATCTCATAAATCGGAGCCGCACACAGGTATAGGATGCAAGATTAATGGAAGTCTGGACCGGTAATGCAGTGGATTACTCAGATTTGAGAGTATTTGGTTGTGTTGCCTATTATCACGTTGATGATGGCAAACTAGAACCAAGAGCTAAGAAGGGAGTATTCATGGGTTTCGGAACAGGTGTGAAGGGATACAAGATATGGGCAGACAACAAGATTATACTTAGCAGAAGTGTCGTCTTTGATGAGTCTCATATGTTGAAAAACTCCGTGGAGGTGGATCTTGGGGATGCAAAGAAGAAGTTGGAGGGAGAGTCGGATTCTATTGATCCTAAGGATTCCGAAATCCTTACACCGCCGCCGGAAGCCGAAGAGGAAGAAGCAGAAGAGTCTGATAGTGAGGATGCGTCTACACCAGAGGAACCGGTTCATCAAAGTATTGCTGAAGGAAGACCATGGAGAGTCATAAAGCCTCCAGCGAGATACAGAGATGACGGTATGGTGGGATATGCATTACAGGTAGCGAAGAGGTAGAGGACGAGCCATCCTCTTACATGGCCGCTATATCTAGTTCTGAGTCAGCACAGTGGATTGCCGCGATGGGAGAAGAGATGGAGTCTCTTAGCAATAACTCGACTTGGGAGCTTGTTAAATTGCCAGCGGGAAGGAAGATAGTCAGCTGCAAGTGGGTTTTCAGAAGAAAGGAAGGAACTACATCTGGATAGGGCGTCAAGTATAAGGCAAGGCTAGTTGCAAGAGGGTTCAGTCAGAAAGAGGGAGTTGACTACAACGAGATCTTCTCACCGGTGGTCAGACATACTTCTATCCGGGTGTTACTAGCTTTAGTGGCACACCACGACCTAGAGCTTGAGCAATTGGATGTCAAGACAGCTTTCCTGCACGGAGAGTTGGAGGAGGAAATATACATGAGCCAACCGGAGGGGTTCCAAGTTCCCGGATGAGAGAACCACGTGTGCAAGCTGAAGAGATCTCTCTACGGACTTAAGCAGTCGCCGAGGCAATGGTACAAGAGGTTTGACAGCTTCATGTTGAAGATTGATTACCACAAGTGCGAGTATGATTGCTGCGTGTATCACAAAGAGTTGCACAGTGGATCACGTATTTACCTAGTTCTATATGTGGATGATATTTTGATTGCAACTCGAAATATCAAGGACATTAGAGAACTGAAGAGGTCCCTTAGTGTGGAATTTGATATGAAGGATCTGGGAGCTGCTCGGAAGATATTGGGAGTTGAGATCTATAGAGATAGGAAGAACAAGAAGCTTTTCTTATCACAGCAGGGATACATCAAGAAGATCTTGGCAAGATTCGGGATGTTATCAGCTAAAGCTATAGATACTCCTATGGCAACTAACAGCAAGCTAGGAATGTACACCGTTCAGACTGAGGAGGAGAAGGAGTACATGTCCAAGGTTCCATATGCTAGCGCAGTTGGAAGTCTCATGTATGCTATGGTCTGTACTCGACCGTACATAACATTCGTTGTTAGTGTGGTTAGTCGTTTTATGGCTCATCCGGGTAGGGACCATTGGCAGGCGGTGAAGCGGGTATTCAGGTACCTTAAGGGTACGTCAGACATTGTCCTATGCTATGGGTCACGTGAAAACATCTTGGTAGCTGGTTTCTCGGATGCGGACTATGCAGCGGATATTGACAGTAGAAGATCAATGACAGGCTACGTATTTGCTCTGGGAGCATCTGTTGTGAGTTGGAAGGCGACGCTACAGCCGACGGTGACTTTGTCCACCACGGAGGCGGAGTATATGGCTCTAACGGAAGCAGCAAAGGAGGCAATTTGGCTTAAGGGAATGGTCAATGATCTAGGGCTACTTCAAGATCAGGCGATAGCCTACAGTGATAGCTTGAGTGAGATTTGCTTGACTAAGGACCAGGTTCATCATGAAAGGACCAAGCATATCGACGTTATCATTTTCTGAGAAACGAGAGCAGGATCAAGGTGAAGAAGGTGGGGACAGCTGACAACCCCGCGGATATGTTCACAAAGCCAGTTCCGGAGAGCAAGTTCCAGCATTTTCTGGAATTGCTCAACATCTTGAGCCAGTAAGGCCCTTTGGGGCATGTCGGACCCAGTGGGGGTCCATTGAGTCTCTGTGACGAGAGACATTGGGTGCAGAGAAGACGTAGCTTTATTTACGAGAAGAGGAGCAGCTGCTGTTGACGAGACAATTCAAGTCAATGTGGAGATTTGTTGAGTTGGTTCCTTGAATTGGTCAAAGGCTGCCAAACTCTTTGTTTCCAACTTTGATTAGGAAACATTAGAAGTCAAAGGCGGTGGATGATTAGTTAGGAAACAAGTTGTTTCCAAATCGGATTTGGAAACTTTAGGGATTTTCCTAGCACTATATAAAGAACCTAGTAGTCACATTATTAGGCATGCAAAACATTCTTGTAGTCTTGTTCCTCTTAAGTGAATAAAAGGTGCTTTTCCGCCGTGGAGGTAGTTAGCAAATATTTTGCTAGCGAACCACGTAAAATACTCGTGTTCTTCTTTATTCGTTCTTCGTTCGTGAGGTGGTTTGTCATAACAAATTTATTTTAGGTAGCTTTATTTTTATTTTTTTCTCTCTTTGTTGCCTTAACTCTATCACTCATTTTCATAATTAACAAAATTGTGATGGTGTTCAGAAGAAAAAAAAATCTCATGTTTGACTTTAAGATTAGGTATAATTTGTTTTTAGGAGCTGTTTTTTAGCTAATATTTTTAGAATTTTTTTTTTAGCTAATATTGAGCATTTATCAAAGGACTTGGATTTCCTGTAGGAAGGAATGGAGGAACTCCTATAGGTGTAAGATGTGTCAACTTGGGATTGGACAAAATGGAAACAAAAATTTCAAAATCATGTAACTCTACTTAACGAAGATTGACGTTAACAGCAGAAGTAGGAAATCTATCAGTCGATAATCTTTTTTGAGGGTTTCATCATTACCTTTTCATTAATCAATTAATCCACAATTTTTTTTTGCAATTTTTTTTTTTGCAAACTTTAATACACAATTTATTGATCGCATTATATTATAGTTTTAATCTTTAAATGAGTATTACTCCTAATAAGAAACTATCATTTTATTAAGAAAATATTAAAGCTTAAAATTGTCTAATCATGTCCTAGATTAATATGTTTTGAGATTAGACAAAAAAATGTTTTGAGGGAAATGTCCCAGATTAATTGAAAGTAGTTACTCTCTAGAAAAATCTAACACTAGTAGTTTATGTATATAAAATTTATTTTATTTACCACTAATTTCTTTTTAAACAAACCACCATTATCTTTTAATATCAAAGTAACAATTTTCTTCAAAGAATATGATAGTTTCGCTAAAGAATGTGATATTTTCTTCAAAGAATATTAAATTAAAACTATAATATGATGCAATCAATCAATTGTGTATTAATTGATTAAGGAAAAGATACTCAAAAAAGATTATCACTAACAGATTGCCTACTTCTGCCGTTGGTGCTAACGAGAATTTCCGTCAAGTAGAGTTACATGATTTTGAATTTTTTTGTCTCCATTTTGTCCAATCACAAGTTGACACATCATCCCACTACAGGAGTCCCTGCATTCCCTCCTATAGGAAATCCAAGTCCTTTATCAAAAGCCTAACATGTTGTTGCATGCACTCCTTAGCTCAGTGGCAAGCTCGACAATCCTAAATCTCCCAAAAAAATCTCCCAAAAAAATTGCAATCCCTAATCTTACATGCCAAATGGACCCTACCCAAATCACATCATCTATAATTTCGAATTTTCCTAAATTCCCCCCATCAATTTTTTTTTTTTTTTTTTTTTTTTTTGAAATTAATTCCCCCCATCAACTTACTTCATCTGAAAACACCATTCAATTTATTTCAAAATACATTTGGAACTATCTCCTTCAAGACATCACAACAAAATAAAATTTTCACTTGAGTTTTGCGGGCAAAGAGAAAATTAGAGTTATTTCCTCATTCTTAGCTTGTTTGATATTTCGTTCAAGCTCAATATTACCTACATAAAATAACTTTTCCTAAAGATACCTATAACAAATTTGAAAAATCAAAATTTTAGTAAAATAATTACCACTCTTCCTAAAGGAATGCCAAGCTCAATGCATGAAAGGTAAGAAAGTTATACGAATATAAAGTTGCTTAAAAAAAATTACTACATATTAACACATAAAACTTACAACATAAGGTTAAAATTGTCACGCCACCTAAAATCGATGTAACCGTAAAAAAATGGCATGTGTAACAATCAATTCCCCTAAATTTAACTTTGAAACTAAATCTCATTTTATATCAAAGATTATCCATCTTACTCATGTTAGTTAGATTTTTCATAGAATAAATGTCTACTGAGAGAGATAGGGAGGGGAGAGAGGAGTAGATGTCCAGTACCACTGTAATACGGCGATGTAATACCACATATGTAGTATTTTATGAACATTTTCATGTGAAGGTTTAATTAACACGGTATGATTTATAGTAGTCCTGTTGTGAAACGAAAATTGAGAGAGACAAGAAATAAAAAGAGACAATAGTGCAGGAAGGAGAGTATTGAGTTGTGTATGTTGAGTTGGTGCCTTGAATTGGTCAAAGGCGGCTAAACTCATTGTTTCCAACTTTGATTAGGAAACATTGGAAGTCAAAGGCGGTGGAGGATTAGTTAGGAAACAAAATGTTTCCAAATTGGATTTGGAAACTTTAGGGATTTCCTAGAACTATATAAAGAACCTAGTAGTCACATTATTAGGTATGCAAAAACATTGTAATTGTTCCTCTTAAGTGAATAAAGAGTGCTTTTCCGCCATGGAGGTAGTTGGCAAATATTTTGCTAGCGAACTACGTAAAATACTCGTGTTCTTCTTTTATTCGTTCTTCGTTCGTGAGGTGGTTTGACATAACAGACTGGTATCAGAGCCAAGGTTGGCGGTGTTTCAAGATCAAGATCAAGGCGGAGCAAAGCTAGGGTTTCACAACTTGGTGAAATCAAAGCTAGGGTTTTGCGATCTAGGTGGAGCACGCGACTAGAGTTCAAGATCCACCAAGAACGATGTCCGGATCGATGTTGAAGATCGACAGGTTCACAGGAGGGAACAGCTTCAGTTTGTGGTAGATAAAGATGGAGGCTTTGCTCAAATCGCAAGGCTTGTGGGCACCTTTGACCGCGGACAAGGGAGGCATGAATGTTGCATCAGCAGAGTTCAAGGCAATGGAGGAGAAGGCACACGCCACGATTATGCTGTGCTTATCGGATGACGTGATCATCGAGATCGCAAGCCAGAAGGAAGCAGCGAAGCTCTGGCTCAAGTTGGAGAGTCTCTACATGACGAAGAGTCTCACTAGCAAGTTGATGCTAAAGCAAAGGCTCTTCACCCTGCGGATGCTCGAAGGGACGGCTCTCAAGGACCTTCTTGATCAATTGAACACAATTCTGTTAGATTTGCGTAATATTGGCGAGAAGGTGAAGGATGAGGATGCTGCACTTTTGTTATTGATCTCGTTACCTCCATCATATGAGAACTTCGTGCAGTCGTTCATAGTGAACAAGGACGACTTATCCCTAGAGGATGTGAGATCGGCACTCCATGCTAGGGAACTGCGCCATAAGGGTGTAGGCATAGGTACAGAGGACCATGCTTCCGGACTGATGGCAACGGGAGGAAGAAAGAAGGGTAAGAAGAACAAGAAGAAGCAGTTCTCAGGTTCTAAGTTACCCAAGAATGTATGTGCCTTTTGCAAGGAAAAGGGGCATTGGAAGAGAGATTGCCCGAAACGAGGTCAACAGGGGCAGAATGGATCCGCAGCCGTAGCAGAACAAGGTAACTCGTCCGAGGATGATTACGTTCTAATGGCGGATGTTGTCACACACTCTCAAGATGCGTGGGTTCTTGATTCCGCAGCTTCCTATCATATTTGCTCTAACAGGGAGCTATTCTTGACGTACAACCAAACAGATGGAGGGTCTGTCTACATGGAAAACGGAGCCGTCTGTAAGGTGATTGGGAGCGGCTCAGTTAGATTGAAGACGAATGAAGGGAGGTTATGTACTTTAGAGCAAGTCAGGCATGTACCACATATTAAGAAGAATCTGATCTCCTTGAGTCTACTCGACAGCAAAGGATACAGTTTCAAAGGTGAAGGTGGAGATATACAAGTCTGCAAGGGTTCTAAGGTGATTCTCAGGGGAGTCAAGAATGGGACTTTATATATGTTGCAAGGTTCGACGATCACAGGTTCTGCTGGAGTTGTCTCAGCCGAGATTAAGGAAGCTAATCTAACCAAGCTGTGGCATATGAGGCTCGGTCATATGAGTGAACGTGGAATGCAGGAACTTCACAAGAAAGGCTATCTCACCGGGCATGCGTACAAGAGCCTAGGGTTTTGTGAGCACTGTGTGTATGGTAAGCTACAACGTAGCAAGTTCCCTAAGGCGGTTCATAGAACGAAATGTACTCTTGATTACATCCATTCGGATTGCTAGGGTCCATCTCGAGTCGTGGCGATTGGCGGGTACAGGTATTTTCTCAGCATCATAGACGACTACTCCAGGATGACTTGGATATTCGTGATGAAGCACAAGAGTGAAGCCTTCGCAAGATTCAAGGAGTGGAAGACACTAGTAGAGAATCAGGTGGGAAAGAAGGTGAAGAGGTTGCGCATGGACAACGGCTTAGAGTTCTGTTCATCAGAGTTTGATGGATTCTTCAAGGATCAGGGAATAGCACGCCATCACACCGTTCGGCACACACCGCATCAGAACGGTGTAGCCGAGAGAATGAATCAGAAACTTTTAGCAAAAGCAATGTGCATGCTTTCGAATGCAGGTCTTTCTAGAGGTTTCTGGGGAGAGGCAGTTTCCATGGCATGCTATCTCATAAATCGGAGTCCGCACACAGGTATAGGATGCAAGATTCCTATGGAAGTCTGGACCGGTAATGCAGTGGATTACTCGGATTTGAGAGTATTTTGTTGTGTTGCCTATTATCACGTTGATGATGGCAAACTAGAACCAAGAGCTAAGAAGGGAGTATTCATGGGTTTCGGAACAGGTGTGAAGGGATACAAGATATGGGCAGACAACAGGATTATACTTAGCAGAAGTGTAGTCTTTGATGAGTCTCATATGTTGCAAAAATCCGTGGAGGTGGAGCTTGGGGATGCAAAGAAGAAGTTGGAGGGAGAGTCGGATCCTATTGATCCTAAGGATTCCGAAATCCTTACACCGCCACCGGAAGCCGAAGAGGAAGAAGCAGAAGAGTCTAATAGTGAGGATGCGTCTACACCAGAGGAACCGGTTCATCAAAGTATTGCTGAAGGAAGACCAATGAGAGTCATAAAGCCTCCAGCGAGATACATAGATGACGGTATGGTGGGATATGCATTGCTGGTAGCGGAAGAGGTAGAGGACGAGCCATCCTCCTACAAGGCCGCTATATCTAATTCTGAGTCAGCACAGTGGATTGCCGCGATGGGAGAAGAGATGGAGTCACTTAGCAAGAACTCGACTTGGGAGCTTGTTAAATTGCCAGCGGGAAGGAAGATAGTCAGCTGCAAGTGGGTTTTCAGAAGAAAGGAAGGAACTACATCTGGATAGGGCGTCAAGTATAAGGCAAGGCTAGTTGCAAGAGGGTTCAGTCAGAAAGAGGGAGTTGACTACAACGAGATCTTCTCACCGGTGGTCATACATACTTCTATCCGGGTGTTACTAGCTTTAGTGGCACACCACGACCTAGAGCTTGAGCAATTGGATGTCAAGACAGCTTTCCTGCACGGAGAGATGGATGAGGAAATATACACGAGCCAACTGGAGGGGTTCCAAGTTCCCGGAAGAGAGAACCACGTGTGCAAGCTGAAGAGATCTCTCTACAGACTTAAGCAGTCGCCGAGGCAATGGTACAAGAGGTTTGACAGCTTCATGTTGAAGATTGGTTACCACAAGTGCGAGTATGATTGCTGCGTGTATCACAAAGAGTTGCACAGTGGATCACGTATTTACCTAGTTCTATATGTGGATGATATTTTGATTACAACTCGAAATATCAAGGACATTAGAGAACTGAAGAGGTCCCTTAGTGCGGAATTCGAGATGAAGGATCTTGGAGCTGCTCGGAAGATATTGGGAGTTGAGATCTATAGAGATAGGAAGAAGAAGAAGCTTTTCTTATCACAGCAGGGATACATCAAGAAGATCTTGGCAAGATTCCGGATGTTATCAGCTAAAGCTATAGATACTCCTATGGCAACTAACAGCAAGCTAGGAATGTATGAGGAGGAGAAGGAGTACATGTCCAAGATTTCATATGCTAGCGCAGTTGGAAGTCTCATGTATGCTATGGTCTGTACTCGACCGGACATAGCATTCGCTGTTAGTGTGGTTAGTCGTTTCATGGCTCATCCGGGTAGGGACCATTGGCAGGCGGTGAAGCGGATATTCAGGTACCTTAAGGGTACGTCAGACATTGGCCTATGCTATGGGTCACGTGAAAACATCTTGGTAGCTGGTTTCTCGGATGCGGACTATGCAGGGGATATTGACAGTAGAAGATCAATGACAGGCTACGTATTTGCTCTGGGAGCCTCTGTTGTGAGTTGGAAGGCGACGCTACAGCCGACGGTGACTTTTTCCACCACGGAGGCAGAGTATATGGCTCTAACGGAAGCAGCAAAGGAGGCAATTTGGCTTAAGGGAATGGTCAATGATCTAGGGCTATTTCAAGATCAGGCGATAGTCTACTGTGATAGCTTGAGTGCGATTTGCTTGACTAAGGACCAGGTTCATCATGAAAGGACCAAGCATATCGACGTCAGGTATCATTTTCTGAGAAACGAGAGCAGGATCAAGGTGATGAAGGTGGGGACTGCTGACAACCCCGCGGATATGTTCACCAAGCCGGTTCCGGAGAGCAAGTTCCAGCATTGTCTGGAATTGCTCAACATCTTGAGCCAGTGAGGCCCTTAGGGGCCATGTCGGACCCGGTGGGGGTCCAGCGAGTCTCTGTGACGAGAGACAATTGGGAGCGGAGAAGACGTAGCTTTGTTTACGAGAAGAGGAGCAGCTGCTGTTGACAAGAGAATTCAAGTCAAGGTGGATATTTGTTGAGTTGGTGCCTTGAATTGGTCAAAGGCGGCTTAACTCATTGTTTCCAACTTTGATTAGGAAACATTGGAAGTCAAAGGCGGTGGAGGATTAGTTAGGAAACAAGTTGTTTCCAAATTGGATTCGGAAACTTTAGGGATTTCCTAGGACTATATAAAGAACCTAGTAGTCACATTATTAGGTATGCAAAAACATTGTAATTGTTCCTCTTAAGTGAATAAAGAGTGCTTTTCCGCCGTGGAGGTAGTTAGCAAATATTTTGCTAGCGAATCACGTAAAATACTCGTGTTCTTCTTTTATTCGTTCTTCGTTCGTGAGCTGGTTTGACATAACAGTGTATTATTCTCCAACCCTAAGCCTCCTTATATAGGCATTAAGGTGGGCTATCGGGCCAATAATAATGTACAAGTGGGCTTACAATATGTGGTGGATATTCACCAATAAACTATCCCAATATTTCACAATACTCCCCCTTGAATATTCACCACTACGATGCCTCGTTAAAACTTTATCATGAAAAACCCATTGGGAAAAATCAATGACTAAGGAAAAAGAGTACATCGGTGAATTGTATTTGCTCAGCAATGGTGATGTCATTCTTCTGGAACGCATCTGGATAATCTTTGCAGCCTCGTTAAAACCTTGCTAGAAAAAACCCTTTGGGACAAAAACCGTAGCGAAGGAAAAAGAGTGCCGCCATGCTAGCCTTTCGTTGAATCTCCCCCTCATTGGAATATCTTTGTACATGAAAAACAAGTTCATTGCAAAAAAAAGAATACAATAATATGTGATTAACAATCATATTGAATAAAAATGCATATGGACCTAAAACTACTCGAGAGTCTACATTTCCAGTTTGCTTCAGGCAAATATTATTTCTCATTGGAACCAGCCTCCATGGAATGTCACAAATTTTTGATTCATACGATCGTATTTGTAACTAGTTACTTTTCAACCCATCTTTTGTTGTTCCTTAGTCCTCGAGACTAATACAACATTACATCATTCTCACCACAAGATGATTATGTTTATGAGAATTCATCATGAATACCATATCATGTTCTCATTTAAGAGTCCCACGCTTAAAGCGGACATAAACCCAAAAGTAAGTCCCACGCTTAACAGCGGACATATACGCTTAGTAGCGGTTTTGTAATATCTACATGTATCCCATGCGTACCAGCGGATATGTAGTCTCAACATAGATCATAACTTTATGCTTCGAGTACGGTTAGTACCCCAAGTACATAACATATGCTCTACATATTCATATAATTTTGTAACTCAAGCAACTATCTATGCGTTGTTGACGTTATTTTGGCCAATAACTATATAGTCAACATTAATCCCATAAAATAATCATATGATTTATATAGCGCTTCCTCAATTTGTATCATCATTATTTATAGGATCACACTATTATATTTAAGATACCTTTAGCTACTTCCAGAGCTATCAGTCCTCTTCCAGGGCTATTCAATTACCAACATTGATTTTGATCCTATATTGATGATGTATATATGAACCCCCAAGATTTCTCCATAATCTTGTGTTCTTAATTTGTAGAGGCATTGATATACCCATCTCCCAACATAATTTTTGGATGCTTTGAATTATTTTCCTCTTCTGGAGGATCAACATATATACACAAGCAACCCTTCTATGCTTAAAGTGTATACCCAAACTGATACCCATTAGTCGAGAAGCTATCCATCTTGCTGGCATTTTAAACTTACACTAGTACATACCCGAAAGAGACATCATTATTTTTAGTTCACGTCATGCAATAGGACCCATTCTCCCCCTCATGACGTGAGCACTATTATCATAACTATAATGATATTTTGTTTATGCTCTGGGCATCGATTTGTCTCATATGTACTTTGTATAAACCAATCCTCAAATTTAAATTGTTCTCAAAATAGTATCATAACTTCAGGTTACGACCAAAATTCATGTAATTCATAACTTCGGGTATAAAGAAAAACTCAACACGTGTCAAGTTTATCAAGTAAAACCCTGTTCAAGAGGATCATATTTTGAATGAACTAATGTAACAAACTGTAATACTAAACAAGTGTAGCATGTGGGAGATCCTGGAGCATAATAAAGAAAATGAATGTTGTATGCGTTAAAAACAGGCAAAGAGTCTCCTAAAAAGATTAGATAAAGAGACAAAAAAAAAATTATTTACAAATATATGTGAACCCAAAAACCATCACGAGTGGAACATATGCAAGCACTAAGTTTTGTTGCCTTGGTTAAATCTTTTTGTAGGCTGCGAAATTGATAAATTTTCTTCCTTAACAATGTAAAAGGAAAAACTTCTGGTATGAAAAAGATTACCAGCAAGTCAAAATCATTCATTGATAATCATGTCTACAAACTAAGTAAATTTATTTTCTTCAGAAAAATAACTTTATTCAAACAACAAAAATCTATTACTAGTAATGAGCCAATTTGGGGGGCCACAAGCGACGAAGGAACTTGATTTCTAAATCCAACCTCTACGCAACTGATATAGAGTACTATGTTCTCTTCTTCTTCTATGTAACTTCTGTTTACAAATAACACGTCTCGTACAATTGTAAATCAGACTTCCGGTCTGAACTTAATACTTATAGTTGTATAATCACTCTTACACATCGTAGAGAAGCTAGCGAATTCTCGAAAAAATTCCGATATGAGGATTTGTTCGTCTATCGAAATCTTCAGGTTCGATAAACACATGTAGACTTTAATTCATTATCAAACTACATGTTTGATTATGATCTGGGTAATCGATGTATATATCATTTCTCTTTGCGAATCGACCAACTGATTCCTTCATAGGATTCGCCTCTTCAAGAGGTTACGATTTATTTAGATATATCAGTAACAGTATAAACTTCTATTACAAACCACTTCTGGGGTTCGTTTATTAACCAAACTGCAGGTTTGGCGATAATAATTTTTCTATTATGGAGTATACACCTTGTATCTATCAATGTAATTCAAACCTCTTCAGGAGGTCGCTTTTTTTTTCAAAAAAATATATTTTCATCTTCAAACCTCTAATCAACGTTTGTTCATAAAGACGAAACGTTACATTCGCAAATTATTTAACACTCGTGCATCGGTACTTTTGATTAATGTTTATAACTTTCGGTTATAACAATCCGACGACTGTGGGTTAGTTTCAATTTCATAGCTACTGGTATGAAATTACAAAAACTCGAATAGTTTAAGGCTTTCAGCCACGACCTCTTCAGGGGTATATTTCTCCTTCTTTTATTTCTTTTATGTACCATATCAAAAGAGCAATGACAAGGATTAGTAAAATAAGGCTATGTCTTCAAAAATCCGTCCCACAGATCTAAAGAAGTAATAAAAGAAAATATGATACTAAAAAAAAATTTGGCAAATCAATTGGCGTAGCTTTAGGCTACTAGTACTGATCAGGTACGGGGTTCATACCTTGTCTTCGTAGAAGATCCGCGGTATCTTTTGGCGGTAAAGTTATGATAACTCCGTTTTCGGAGTTATTTTATGCCTTATATTTCTACGTTTTGCGTGCTCAACATGGAAAATTTGTCGTCTTTTGAGTAAATTATGCTAAAATGTGAGAATGTGAGTTCATGAGCTTTACTTGTTAAATCCGGGCATTTCTATGGATATTTTGAGCTTTTATTGCGATATGATCGCGGGTTGTGTTTTCGTGTTGTGATTCGCAGAAAAACAGGGCTTGGAGGATCATGCGGGAGATGAAAACGAGCTTCGGAAGCAAGGAACTCAAAGAAAAAGTCAAAGGAAGAAGTGCAGAAAAAGGAGTCTTCGTAGGAAGACAAGACAAATGTGTCTTCGTACGAAGGGATCATACTTAGCCAAAATTTTGAAGTCTGGAAATCTCTTCCTAAACAACCTTGCAGTACTTACATAGGAAGGCCTTCGTACGAAGAGGAATTGTATTCGTACGAAGAGAAAAGTCTCCGTACGAAGACATCGCAGAAAAACGCAGGATTTTTGGGGCTGTTGTGTAGTTTATCCAAACTTTGTAATATTGTTGTGGAAATGTATTTAAGTGTTTTAGGTTGTGATTTTCAGTAGCCTATCACGTTAGAGACATATTTTGGAGAGCTATAAGCCATTGTTGAAGCTTGGGAGCTTTGGATCACTCGTTTGGACTCTCAACTCTTTCTCTTCCTTAGTTTTTTCTTATGAGATACATGAACCTCGTTGTTTTGAGTACGAATCGTAGTAGCTAAACACTTTTTGATGGGAATTCTCGTTTGGTGTAGCTAGGGTTTGCTATAAACTTGATGTTTTGAGATTGTGATTCAAGTTTTAGACTTAATCTATCGTGTTCTTTCATTATTTTGGTTGTTTGTGAGTTTGATTATATTATTCTTGCGCGTAGCTAACGTAGGAGTAATCTTAATTGACATTCACGTGGCAACTCCGTGATAGTTCGTCGGTAAAGTGAATAATCCACCTAGTCGAATCAATATTTGGTAACTCGGTATTGTTAACCAGGATCGTTTGAGTAGAATTGTGATTTCTCATGCATGCTTAAAAGTGAAATAGACTTGGTAACTCGGTGTATTTTGGGTTTTAAGCATAGATAATTTGCTTGGTAACTCGGTAAATTTTACATTGCTCGATTAGTAGTAAAAGACACGTTGTTGTTTCACGAATCAAAGCATAAGTTTATATCATCCCTAGTGAACCTAGAGAATTCCCGGTATTTGCCCTCTTATTAGAAAATTCATTAATCACTCTTTTTTAATCGTGAAGCAGTCCACTCGATTAATTGAGAATCTTGTTAGTTTTATTTTAGTAAAATTAGAACAACAAACAACTTTGCGATTTTCCCACATAAGGTCTAAGATAATAACTGGTTTAACAAATTCCCTTGGGTTCGACAACCCGGATTTCCGGATTACTATTGCAAGCGACAACCGTACACTTGCGGTAAGATCGTATCAAGTTATCCTGCTAATAACGTGTTGTGAAACGAAAATCGAGAGAGACAAGAAATAAACAGAGACAATAGCGTAGGGAGGAGAGTATTGAGTTGTGTATTATTCTCCAACCCTAAGCCTCCTTATATAGGCATTAGGGTGGGCTATCGGGCCAATAATAATGTACAAGTGGGCTTACAACATGTGGTGGATATTCACCAATAAACTAGCCCAATATTTCATAACAAGTCCATCATTGTTTATTATATTTTCATGTAGTGATATAATAAGTATAGAATGAGTGTTTGCCAAAAAAAAAATGTATAGAATGAGGGAATTAATTCTTACGCCGGCCACTAATGATGATTACACTAAAATTAAGTTAGCGTGACACTTTTGTCCTCATTTATTAGTTAGTGCAATTTTCTCTATTTAATTAGTATCCATAATTTGCTTTAGGCGATTTTATACTTTTAATACTTTTTCATTTTTTGGAATTAACCTGGGCAATCCCTTCCAAAATTAGGAACGGTGGTGACTTTTTAAATAAATTATGAATATTTTGACTCTATGATTTAACTCGAAGAAAAATTAAACTGTCAAAAAACTAGTAGCAACTAACAACATAGCATTCATCGAAATGTGTGTAGCTGAAGTTTTTCTTTTCTGAAAAGTGTTTAGATAAAGTTAGTCACGAAGGATTCGGAAAAGTTCAGAATTGTTGATGTAGGATATTAAAAAACAGTGAAGGGAAAAATTATTTGGGGATTTACTTATGCCCGTTTGGCATGTTAAAGTTTGGATTATAAACATTTTAAGGGGATTTTAAATTAACATTTTACCGAGTTTAGATTCCATTTCTAAATGATTGTTAGGTGGATTTTTAATTTTTTTCCTCCGGCTCCTAACTCAGTCCTATACATATGCCCCAAGGCAGAATGTATCATCTCACTCGCATCCATAGTCAAACTTATGTAACAATGCTTCCTCATCTGTAATTGTATTGTATTTTGTTCACTTTTAATCCTTAGTCCAAGCAAAGTTTCAAATTGTTCGGAAACTGCGAGAATCCATGTTCTTCGTTTTAGACAAGACTCCATATTGGAACATCCAAATTTCTTCATCTGAGAATATAAAAGGAATGTCAACGTTAATGTAAATTGTTGGAAAATATTGACATTACAAAGTTTCCTAAAGTAAATTAATAGACATTAATTAGAGAAAACATTGCTAATTCATAAATGAGGGTAAACAAGTCGTATCCACTAAAATCTGGTGTAACCATCAATAATGACCGGTGTAAGAATCAATTCCCTAGAATGATCACAATAATAATTCACCAAAAAATTTGTTACATATACAACTACTCTTAAAACAACAGACTTTGGTGTGGCCAGGGACGGAACTACGCTTTGCTTACCAGGGGCAGTGGCCCCCCCTAGATTTTTGCTCAGAATAAGATAAGTACTTGTATATCTATAGTTATCTCTATATATTAACATTAGCTTTATTAGGTGGCCCCCCCCCCCCTCACTTAGAGTTTCATACGGATTAGTGAAGTTGTTGGTCTTAAAGATTTGATACTGTCACCCCTTCAATCACCCTTACATTTGTAACCCACAAGATTAATGGTATAGAAATGTTGCTTGTCACCTCTTATATCACCAACTAGGTATACTTATCAAAATTTCTTATAAGTCCATTGCATTACGTAAAAAATATAGATGGCAATGTAAATGATATTAATCTGACATGATGGAAAAAGTGAGATTAATCATCAGGTTATTTTTTTATGTAATTTAAATTTTATTATAACTTTCTTATGAAATGGATGTTAATTTTTGTTTACAATGGTTAATTTTATGAATGATTTATCGTTTTAGTGAGAAAATCGTTCCCTTATGTGAAATTTATTATGTTATTGTTTTACCTTGGCCCCCCCTAAAAAAAAATTTTGGGTCCGTCCCTGGGTGTGGCAACTAGGGGTGCAACTTGGACGGGCTGAACCCGACCAACCCGAACCCAACCCGGACTAAAGTCGGGCTTGGGCACATGTTTTCAGTAATTTGGACGGGCTCGGGAAAAAATTCTCAACCCGAATTGCAATTAGGATCGGGCTTGGGTACAGATATTAAACAATGGGCTAGCCCGAATTGCCCGATTTGTATACACATTACCTATAAATATCACATTTTGAGAGTATTATATATCAAATTTACCAAGTATCTACTTTATTTCTTTTTAATAATCAGTTATATATTTTAATTGTGTTTATTTTCTTGACTAATAGATTTTTTTCCACAATATTTAGTATTCTCTTGTATAAGTTGATAATATTTTAATCCACTCTAACAATATATAGTCATTATTTTATAGCCTTAAATAAAAAAAGTGAAGTGTCTACATTCGGAATGTATTTTTGCATGTAAGCTAATAACTTGACTGTAAGAGTACAATTTTAATTGAGTTGAATGTTATAATTATATTAATTTATTTCGTTTAATGGGCTAGCCCGAATTCAAATCGAACCCGAATTGGTTTGTTCGAATTTGGGCTTGGACGGGCTAGCGATGGTCCTATCCCGGGCTGGGCTGGGCTTGGGTAACCCTGACAGAACTCGGTCTTGGGCTTGGACAAGGGTGTCAACCCGCCCAGCCCGCCCGAGTTGCAGTCCTAGTGGCAACTAAACTTGAGTCGTGTCGAAATTCAAACCGACTTACAATGCATTCCAAGATATCTCTCTAGGACTCCTCTATGAGTATAGAGGATCTTTCAACATTTGGATTGATTATGGTAGATTGCAAACGGCTTTTGCAGTGTTTCAGTGAAACTAAATGTAGTTGGTGCCCAAGGTTGATTCTCAAGCTCATAGTTTAGCAAATTTTGGTCTAAGTTCAGATATTCCAAAGTATGAATTGGTGTCTTACCAGATTGGGCAATGGATTGTAACACGATTTCTACTTTCTACTGATTAATGAAACTTCATTTTCTCAAAAATAAATAAATATATAAAACAACAGAGAGAGAGAGAGAGAGAGAGATTAGTTAAAATTTCTTAACTTAAAGGCTTTTTCATTATATATATATATATATATATATATATGCATCACTTATTCATAAAATATATGTTTCACACATTACAATTGCACTTGTTCATCAACAAGTACAATATCTTTCACATATTTACATACCCCAATACAACAATTTTATCAAAGAATTCTTAAATAAACATATGTAATACTGATCAATTCAATAATTATTGGAAGATATCTCTTCAATTACTCATTTTTACCAGGGCCTGCAGCCACAACTAGAGCTTTAGAAGCATCGACAGCAGCATTAGCAGCAGCAACAGCCGTTTGTGCTACACTTAACGCATCTTGAATAAGTGCAGTAATAGAACCAGCGCTTTGTTTAGCAACAACGGCAGCTGTAGAAGCCTGTATCGCTGCATCAGCTGCTTTTCCTGCAGCAGTTATCGCAGCTTGAACAGCTGCAGCATTGTCAGCAGCCCTTTGATTAGCAAGATAAGCAGCTTCAGAAGTCTTTTTTATTGCATCAGCTGCTGTAGCAACAATTTGAGCTGCAAGAGCAGCTTCAGCTGCAATTTTAACTAATTTATCTGTTGGTTTTGATTTACTGTCTTTGTCATCATCGGCAAAAGTTTTGGTACAAACTAGGGCACCGAGACAAAGCAAAAAAAGGAGAAATACTGGTGAAAGTCCGCAAGACATCTTCTTCTAAAATGTGGTGGGTTTACAAGTTGTAATAATTTGTAAGTGTCGAATAGATGATGGGGGTGCAGGGATGGAGCTTGGGTGAGGGTTTATATAGAAAAAAATGATATCTTTAATGCAGTTCTCACAACGTTAATTAATTTTTTTGTTGGTATAGACAAATCAAATTGATACTGCCTTAACATCAACTTCTCTAAGTGTGTATTACGCCGAGCAATACGTTACTTATTGTTTAGTTATATGATAACTTAACAAATAAATTGTGGTGTTTCAAAATTGAAGGAGTTAACAATTTTGTTTACATTCTGTCAATTATAGTGTTGGTGTATTTGAAGGGATTGCATCACCTGTTTTGTGGGCCTTTGTTGTAATTTTACAATACAAGTTGAAGTGTAGAACACTCTCTCTTTCTATCTCATGTGAGAAGATGGAAAGAAAGAAAATTCATTTTCATACTCAAATAGAAAATGTATCGTAGACAATTAAGTCTACTGATTTCTATGTTACATCACTTTCACCTTCAATCACATGATCATTTTACATCACATCTACCTTCAATTACACGATCATTTAGACTAACTCCAATAGTGGTGTTCGGGGACGCACTAGAGACCTTGATTATCTTCTTCAGCAGTGGGAGGCGGGGGAAGTCGGACTGTTTATCAGCCATGGAAGATGGGAGGGTGCTTTCACTGGTCACACGCTCGGTTGAGATTTTATTTTTTTACTAATGAATAAGTTGTTATATGAATTTGTTATTTAAAATTTGTTGTATGGTCTAAATGTTTAGGAAACTCTTTCAAAAAAATGTTTACGAAATAAAAAGGTAGATGTACTGAAGTATTGTTTAATAAATTAGAGCTGAGTGTTTAAGGTAAATGTTAATAATATTAAAAATGATTGTTCAATGGGTAAATAAAATATAGGATTAGTCAGGTACTGTCTCTGTTTCGCCTGTTTCAGCCTACTTCACTTTTTGTCACTGTTCAGTGGGTTACTTTCATCCGGTGATTTGATTAGCAAAACGATACAAGAATTTAGTAATCTTTGCATGGTGTTATAGAGGAAAGTTTATTCTAAAATACCATGAAAAAATTGTTAAAAAATTATATCGTTTTAGTACCCAAATCACCAAGTCAAAGTGACTCAGTTACGGGTTAAAAAGTCAAACGCAGACGAAACAGACGAAACGGAGGTAGTATATGATACCTACACCCGGGGTTTAGCGAAACCGCTTGTAAAATTGTCAGCTGGCAATGAGTGATGTCTATACCAGTAGATCTATCAAAATCGCCGAATATTATGTCTCTACAAATAGTTTTGCAAAAGCGCTGGTAATACACCATCATTGATACGGGTCACGTAGCAATTATTTAATATTTATTTATTAAGTTATTTATTCAATTAGTTTATTAGTTATTTAATTATAATCTTTTATTTAATTAGCCCGTAGAGAAGACTTGTTAAATTAGGATTATGTTAGTTTATCTATTTAAAGAGATGTCATCTCCAGTTTATTCAATTATTCAGTGAAAAATATCAAATTGTAAGAGTGTTTATGTGATCGTATTCGTGTATGTGGAGACTTGATAGTATCTAAACTTACAATCGTGTTAGGTAAACCCTAACAATCATATAATATCGTTTGAGTGTTATTGGAAACGTTGAACCATTATAAAAACTAACAAAACGCGGTGGTTCGAACCGAAAACTTCCACATCATGGACCCAGCCATCTTACTACTAGGCCAACTTGTAGATTTTTTTTTTTTTTTTGAGAAATGGAAAATATTTCATTAAATTGTGAAATTGGGAATATTACAGTTCAATGAATCTGTCAACATGACAGCTGTTAGCCATTGTGGCTTTTCATTGTACCAACACATAATTTGGTCAAAATTAAAAGCTTGCTTCGAGAGTTGGTCCGCACATCTGTTCGCATTTCTAGGGATAAACCTCCATTTCAGTTCATCAAAGCTCTCTCTTCTCTGTTGAATCTTCTGGAGGGCTTCGGATATTGTTGTTCTCTCGTTCATGCCCAGATCTCCCTCTTGTGCTTGGGAGATTAGGGCTTTTGCATCTCCCTCGATGATCAATTTCTGGATCTGCAGATCTGCTGCCAGCTTGAGGCCGTGATCCATCGCCTGAGCTTCGATTTCCTTCGCTCCGGTGCCCCACTTGATCGGAATAGCGCATGCAGCCAGCGAATCTCCGTGATGATCTCTAATAATTATTTCGGCGCCTGCTTTCCTCTAACGGTAGGACCAGGCTCCGTCAAAGTTGAGGGTGAACCACCCCGTAGGAGGGGGTTTCCATCCTTCCGATGATTCTGAGAGGTTTTCGCTTGGCATGGTAGCGTTTTCCATCTCTGCTATCAGGGAGAGGGCCTGGTCGGAGAGAAGCTCTGGTGGTGAGGTAAGTCCTTCAAATCTGTCTTTGTTTCGATGTATCCACAAAATCCACAGTCCATAACAGAGTTTAACTTGCTCATTGATAGAACAGAAGTTAAAGATGTACTCGATGTTTGATTCAATTCTCTGATCCTTCATGTTTCCAAGTGTGAAATTGTCCCAAAACTTGACTGCTGTGGGGCATCTAATAAAGATGTGTTCATTAGTCTCTCCCTGCCGCCCACATATTGGGCATTTGAGACTTGCTTCTAACATTCCCCTTCTGCGCAAATTGGTTGCAGTTGGAAGGATGTTGTTGTGAATTCTCCAGATTAGAAACAGCAATTTCCTCGGTATCTTTAACTTCTAAAGTTTCTTTAGCCATTGTTGTGAGGAGACAGTGGACCCATAAGTGGGATTTAGGGTTGCTTCTGAGATTGTTCTGCCTAAGTAGTAACATGACTTAACTTAGAAATTTTCGGACTCTTCATAGTGCCATAGCCACGAGTCCTCTATGTCTTGACTTGGGATGGGAATCCTAAGGACTTCCTGGATCTCCACATCCCACAACACAAATTTGAGCTTTTGTTCATCCCAGCAAAGAAGGTTACGGTTTATGAATTCACTGACCTTGAAATTAGCATTTTCTGGAGCTGTTGTGATAACTTGAAGCATCCCTCTCTTGGTAGCCAGGGGTCTGTGAATAAGTTTGTTGAATTGCCATTTCTCAGTTTCCTGAATACCCCTTTTTCTAGTAGTTTTCGTCCATAAATCAAGCTACGCCAAGAAAAGGAGGAAGGGTTCCCCAGTTTTGCTTGGAAAAAGGATTCTGAGTGGAAATACTTTGCTTTAATGATCCTTGCTGTGAGGCTGTTAGGTGTCTATAGGAGTCTCCAACATTGTTTGGCTAAAAGTGCTTGGTTGAAGTCCTGTATGTCTCCGAAGCCTATTCTCCCTTGTTCCTTGGTATGCTTCATCCTGTCCCATGCCATCCAATTTATGCCTGCACTAGATTTATTACTCCAGAAAAACTGTCCCATAACTTGTTCAATCCTTTGACAGGTATGAACTGGAAGCTGGAAACATCCCATGGCGAAGCACGGAATGGCCTGGACTATAGCTTTGAGGAGGTTTTCTTTGCCTGCAGAAGTTAAGTATTTTTCCTTCCACCCCTTCACTTTGCTAATGATTCTGTCAATTAGATAGCTGAAAGTAATTTTTTTATTTCTCCCCACAGTAGCAGGTAACCCTAGGTATCGCTCGTACTCATTGACTTCAGGGACGCCACACATCGCACTGATAGCCCGCTTTTCTGCATTAGACATATTAGAAGAGAACAAAGCAGCAGATTTATTAAAATTAATCTTTTGCCCCGAGGCTCTCTCATAACATGTAATAATTTGTAAAAGCTTTGTAATATCAGTAGAGGTAGCGCGAGTAAAGAAGATACTGTCATCGGCGAAGAACAAGTGAGAGACTACTGGCCCGCTTCTGGATGCTTTGACACCCCTTAGTGTTCTGTTGGAGACAGCCGCCTCTATGGCTCTGGAAAGGCTCTCACTACAAAGTAGGAAGAGATATGGAGATAGTGGGTAGCCCTAACGAAGGAGGTATAATGTCTCCCCTTATCTCTCCATTTAGGATCACTGAGTAACGCACATATTTTAGACACTTCATGATTCTGGTAACAGTCTTATTGCCGAAGCCCATTTTGACCATTGATGCTTCTAGGAAGTTCCACTCGACCAGATTGTAAGCTTTGGACATGTCGACTTTTAGGGCCACTTGCCCACTCTTCCCCTTGACTCTTGTCTTTATTGAGTGGATAACCTCAAAAGCTGCAAGTATGTTGTCCGAAATTTGTCGGCCTGGGATGAATGCACTTTGTGTATCACCGATGATGTCCGGCAGTCCCACTTTTAGTCTGTTTGCAATGGCTTTTGCTATGATTTTGTATACGACTGTGCACAGGCTAATCGGCTTGAACTATAAGGGTCTTGTTAAGCTACCCTAGATGTCCGTCACCATTTAAAACGTCTAAACATAGATTTGTAACATATTCGCCTACTATACTCCATTATTTTTGATAAAAGAGAGGGGGAAATCCATCAATACCTGGTGATTTGATCGGGTGCATTGATTTTAGAGCATCTACAATGTCTTTTGCTGTGAAATCTTCTTCTAAGGTCATGAGAAATTCTTCCGAGACAATCTTCGGTACATCCCGAAGAGCTGCTTCCATGTCTGAATCACTGGGGCAACTTGAGGCGAAGAGAGTTGAAAAGTGATTTTGCAAAATCTGGCTAATACCCTCGTTTTCTTCTGACCAGGACCCATTGCTATCTTTGAGTCGTACTATTGTATTCCGGAGTCTTCTGTTTGATTTACGGTGAAAAAAGGAGGTGTTTTTGTCTCCCTCCTTGAGCCATAAAACTCTACTTCTCTGTTTCCAGAGCTCTTCTTCTAGGCTGAGTGCTTGATTTAGTTCCTCTTGGACCTGGCGGAAGGCTTTCCTATCTGCTACTGTAGGATGTTGTACCCACACGCTGGCCAGCTTGTCTTTGAGCTTCCGAATACGTAACTTCAGATTACCAAATTCCGTTCTGTCCCATGTTTTAAGCTTGTGAGCTAGATGGCTAATCTTTGACTCGAAGCTATCTTGGCGACCTGTCCACGACACTTCTACTTGGGAGCGGCAGTTTGGGTGCTTAACCCAGACTGATTCAAACATGAACCGCTTCCCGAACCCGGTACGTCTTGTGGGGTTGAAATTCGTCACAAGGGCGAGATGGTCTGAATTGGCTATGAATTGGTGTAGCACCGTTGCCCCTGGGAACTTATCACGCCATTAATCAGTTACTAGCATTCGACAAGTCTTTCTTTGATATGGCCTTCATCACTTTGATTATTTGACCATGTAAAAGGACAACCAATGAAACCAATGTCACATAAGTCACACTTGTTGATTACCTGAATAAAAGGTTCGATTTGGCTGAATCTAACTACACGGCCTCCTTCTTTCTCCGAGCTTGAGTCAATAGCATTAAAATCTCCGATTACGCACCACGACGTGTTTGGAGACGGTTTGATCCTGTCTAGTAATTCCCAAGAATTATGGCGCTGGCTTTCGTTAGGGTCCCCATAAACCCCGGTGAACAACCAATCGTGAGATCCGTCCTCCTTTCATACCCACCCTTTGATAAAAAAACGATTATATCGTACTAACTCGAAATTAACATTATTTGACCATAGTAATGAGATTCCTCCACTGCGGCCAATGCTTCTTGAAATCGCAATTTTTTTTGAATAACTTCCATCTTCTTTACTTCTAATATAGTCTCCATAAGAAAGACTGGATCGGGAACGATTCTCCTCACTTCATCGCGAAGAGATAGGAACGTGCTGGTGTTCCCGAGCCCACGCACATTCCAACTGAGGAGAATCATTGGGACTGGCAGTGCTGCGACGCAGCCACCGCCATAGAGTTTGGTGAGGAACTTGAGGCATCCTCCGCCTGTTCTTGCATCTCAAGGTCAGTTGCATTGGGGTGAGGAACTTTATTCATGTCGAGCTGCCTCCTTTTTTTTTCGCTCGACATCTCGGACGTTTTTTTTGCAATGGGGCTGAACACAGTATCAGAGTTCTTCCTTTTCCCTGTTCCAGAGTCTTCTGCGCTCATTGCCCTGCCTTTGTTACGCGCTTGGTCTTTGAGGCTACTTGATCTTGGACGTCCTAGTTCCTTGTTGATGGACCTAACTCTGTCCAGAACTGAGTTACCCTCCCCTTGCTTGCTTCCAGGTCCGGTTGTCTCGCGGTACTCCATAATGGCTTTGTCAAGTCCAAACAGATCTGAGTTAATGGCAACTTCAAGTTCGTTATTTTCCCCTTCCAATCTGGCTGCGTTCTGGTTCTCCGCCGAGGGTTCCGTCCCTTGGTTCTCGACTGTCGGTGCTAAAGGGGGTTGGTCTTCAAACACGACATTATCGATGACTGTAATTCCCTGGGTTGGTTCATCAGTGTTCATATCCCCTGCCGTATCTTCCTTAGCCTCGCCTTGCGGCGGGGGAGGGCTGTTTGGCTTCACCTTCGAGTGTTCATAGTAGTCTTCGTCGAGGACTAGGATCTGTTTTTCTTTCTCCGTGAACTTCAACGCGTTCTTCTCGGAGGCCGCTGCCGCCATTGTTGTTGACGCTGCTAGGGTTTCTTCCGCGAGGATCGGTAGCTAGAAACTCGGAACTAAAAAACTTTTCTCGCCAACTTGTAGATTATTGATTCAAGAGACTGCCTCCTTCAAAACATCACAACAAAATAATTATTTCACTAAAAAAACAAAAAAATGCCTCCCCCTTTTGTCCGAGTTTTGTGGTCAAAGATAAAATTCGAGTTTCTTCCTCGTTCATAACTTGTTTGAATTTTGTTAAAGCTCAGTATTACCTTCATTAAATAACTTTCCCTAAAGATGAACTATAACCAATCCTATGATAAAAAGAAAAAGAAAAGAAAAAATAAAAACATAATTTTACTAAAAGAATTCCCACCATCCCTAAAATTAAAATAAGTATGTCAAATTCCTATAGAAAATCCTCAAAAAAAGTATGTCAAGCTCAATACAAGAAAGGTAAGAAAGTAATAAAAATATAAGGTTGCCTAATACACATTAATACATAAAATATTACTAATTGATAACATAAGGTTAAACATCTCAAGCCAAGTAAATTCTCGTGTAACCATAAAAATAGCCGGTGCAAGAATCAATTCCTTTTTTTAAAGCAGAAATATGTGAACTCGGCCTGAACATTTGTGCATCTGTTAAACGGTTGCACTTTAATAGCTCCGCCACTGCATGCTAGTTTCTTCTCATTTTATCGTTCCAATTCGATCTCTCTCAGACCATGGAGAGCCTTAGTTGAATTTGATGTCATCGATGGAGGGTTGTAAAAACTCATATGAGAGTCCAAAAGACTTTGTCAACCATGGACAGCTGAAGTGACTGCAAATAGAAGTCCATGATGGTATGCCGCACCCAAGTATAGTTCACTGGCCTTAGTCAACTCTGCCTCGTCTGTGTACAAGATTATCAGACAGTGTTTTGAAGTCGCTAGTCATAAACTCATCTTTCTACAATTAAGAGATTGCTTCAATGGATTTTGTCTCCCCCAATAAAGCCTTTTTCATGCACAACAGTTAAAGTTCGATCCCTGAATTACGTTCAAAAGATCAACAATCTACCTATTACGTCAAATTTTATAAGTTTTCTATCGAAATTGCACGAGGCATATGTCAATTATAATATGGTAGGCCATCCTTTAGCTAAGGTTAGTTATGAATCGTTCAATCAAAGTCATCGAAATCATATTATATGATCAGGTAGCAACAACATTTCAAAGAGTCGAAACTGCATCATGCAATTGCATTGACAAATTTAATGTAACTTAGGCTCCGTGCAAACTGCATCTCCATACAAACACTAATACATTTTGTTCTTCTTCTTTTTGTACTTAACTTATATTAATGTTTTGTGCAATTCTCAAGCCACCGGAAGAATTTCTTCTTCAACAGATCCTTGTTCATGATCAAAGGCTCTGTGGGAACAATTATCGAGACCAAAAACCATTAATGGTGCCGCACTATTGAATTTAGGTACTCTCTTTTAGGTTTGTTTGTTGCTGATCCACAGTTTGGTCGGTACATATCTTTGGTTTAATGTAATTTAAGTGTGTTGGAAAAAAAGTATTGCTTCTTCTGTGGAATTTTGTAGTCTTTGTACTCCTTCGGTTCAAAATGTTTGTTATGTTTGTCTTTTTTTTTTTACGTATATTTTAATTTGACAATTCCATTTACCAAATAATACAAGAATTTCAAAATTCTTTCATCATTTCACACTATTAAGATGAGACTATGATAGGATGACAATATCAGAAGAGTTATATCGTTGATACGAGTAAAATCACCACCTTAAAATATGTAAAAATAGCTAACATTTACATTTTGGAATACCAAATAAAACAAGAATTTCAAATTTTTTTCATCATTTCATGCTTTTAAGATGAAACTATGATAATATGACAATATCAGAAGAGTTATATCATTAGTACGAGTAAAATCACCACCTTAAATTATGTAAAAATAGCCAACATTATACATTTTGGAATGCAGGAGTATGACTTTGGCCTGGTTTGGACAGAGAGGTTTGATTAACCTCAACTAAAGTTAACCAAAACCTCAACCCAAAATGTATAGGACTCACATTCCACTCATTTTTTTACCTACATAAAAGTTAAAACGTCGAAACTCAAACTCTCGTATCCAAACACAACACAGGCTATGTTTTCTAAACTATAAAACTTAGTAATCCAAACAAACTTTTATGTGCCACGTTCTTCCCGTGATTGAGACACGTTGTAATGAATTAAAGTTTATTGGGGCTGCATAAACGTTGGACTAAAAAAAGTTGCCAGTTAGTTTCCATTATTGACTTAGAAGTCAGATATGGATAGCTTCAGTTACTCAATTTGACTCACTGTGTAAGAGCATCTCCAACCCATTGCTTTTTCCCCCTCCCCTCACCTCCCCCTCCCCCTCCCCCTCCCCCACGGGCCCACCATTTTCCCCCTCCCCCTCCCCCTCCCCTTCCACCAAACTACTAATCGTCTCCAACCCATTTTCTTTCCCCCCACCCAAAAATTTAATTTGTAATATATATTTAATGATTTAAAAATAAATTATTAATACCAAAAAAAAGTAAATACAAAATTATTTACCAATATATATACACACACACACACATACACACAAAAAAGATGTTAATAATAATAACAATGATATATTTTGTATCGTTATCATTGAATAAATTTGATGTTTTTAACTGTGTTTTTTAATTATTGAATTATAATTGTTAACAGTATAAAAAATAAGTTTTTATTAAATTTCAAAAAAATAAAATAACGATGACTTTTCGTAAATATACTTTCCAATACATTATTAATTTTAAAAAATAATACAAAATAAAATTTATTAATCATAATTATAAAATACATGATATAATCACAAAATATTAGTATGTGTAATTAAAATTATCAAATATTCAATTAATTAATCATTCCATGTAGGGGGAGGGGGAGGGGGAGGGGATGTCCATGGGGAAATCCCCCCTAACCATCCCTCACCCAAGGCAAAATTTATCCCCATAGCACCCCTTCCCCCTCCCCCTCCCCCCATGGGGTTGGACATGAACCGTATTTTTATACGATTTTCCCCTTCCCCCTCCCCCTCCCCCCATGGGGTTGGAGATGCCCTAAGAAGAACCGCAGCAACGTACAAGAGTGATGAGCAAATTTTGTTACTTCGGCAACAGATTCTGGAGCAAACTCTTGCACTTCATAGATTCTGCTCCACCCTCCAGCCGCAAGAATTTGGTCAATCAATAATATAATATTTTTATAGCAAATTATGCTATCCTAGTCTTCTACCTTAAAAAATTCACGAGGATAGCTACTTTCTTCGTTTTGTCAGGATCGTCGTAGTTGACTTTAGGTAGCTCTCTTTGACCGACTTTATAATACGAAAATTTGTTAATTCTTTTAATAATATTGAAGTGTTTAGAAAAATGTGCAATGTTAAAAATAGATTACCACATTTCCGTATCATATCGTTAGCTAAATTAGTCGATGAAAGTGAGCTGATAAATAGTGCGCTGAGAAGAACATGACAAAACAGAAGTAGAACAATACAAGTGAATGCACCTCGTCTGAGCGTCAGAAGCCACTAGCGACCTGGGCCTTGCGATCCTACTCAAGAGGGGTATTTCATCTTTAAGGATACAAGTGCATATCTACATTGAAACAATTTACTACGAAACCCTGATGCAACTAAAAAATTGTATCCTACGGCTTCTTCCTCTATACCTGTCCAGTGTCATGGTCTGAGCATGTGTTCTTATGTGCGCTTCATCTTGTAGCGCTTTACTTCGATAACTTTCGCCATTGGCATGGGCACAGCTAGTGTTTCGTACATGCGCATCTCTGTGAGATTATCAAAGTTCAGGTGAAGGACAAGTATGTTCTGACCCGTGTGGTTTTCTAGATTTTCGTCAGTGGGATATCTACATTAGCGAGCAGATTGTCTTCTTGTACAGGCCGATTTTTTACACCTCCCAACTCTACTCTCGCTACAAGTTACGTGTCACTACCACGAGTTGATATTCAGGGCGAGTTCTGAAAGAGGCACCGTCATTATATTAGTTCAGAAAAAATCCTCCATTGGGTTGCCTGGACGAGCTTTCTTCATCCTGTATGCTTCCATTTCTTCAATGCTGACCTGCACGAGACATTTGTAATGATTGCATCAGTAAATAGAGCAAAACGGAAACAACATACAACTGTCCAAATACAAAGAAATGTAGTAACTCATTGAAGTATGCATTGGAGCTAGCCCCAGCAGATGGTATGCCTAAGACGTGTCAGGGGGGGCGGGTTGGGCCGTGGGCGGGGGCTGCTTAGGAGGGGTCGGGTCGAAATCGAGGGAAGTTCAAAACCGCCGGGCCCAGGCTAACAACCGGGGGATAAGGGGTTAAGGGGGCTGGGTGGTTTTAATATTAACATAAATAAAAATTAATAAACGCTACCATTTTGGTTTGGGGGGGTGGGGGGGGGGGGGGGGGGGTTGCGCGAACTGACCCGGTGGGGACGGGTTGGAGGGAGCCAAGTCGAACCACACCGGGTTGGGGGGCGGGCTGGGGATTGCGGGCCGGGCAGGTTCGGGTGTAGGATGGGGTCAGGCCGGGACCGGGCCTGGCTCCTTTTAGTGCGGGTCGGGCCGGTTTCAAGCCTGGGCCGGCCCCCTTGACACCTTGCGGCATGCCTGTACGGTGGGGCACGCGAATCAGATTCAAACGAACCTGACTAATGCACATTTGTCAAATTATGATCGATCTACCCCACCAGCATGACAACATGGTGGGGCTAGCCCCCAATGAATACTTTTCTCCGATTCAATGCTACAACCGTAAGAAACAACAATGTTGGCTAAAGCAAATGAAGAAGTTCCTTAATGAACTCGCAATATTGCAATAGCGTGCTATGAAGAAAGGGATTGCTTAATAGAAGTGAAGTAACATTCATGGAATGGTGGGGTTCATATAGCTGCTAGATTGAAAAGAGAACCTTTCATCTCAATCACTCCCTAATCCCAAGGCCGAGGGTTGCAATTTGGGTGGGCTGAACTCGAGCAACCACAACCCAGCACGAACTCAGATAGGGCTGGGGCACATGATTTTAGTAAACTGGACAGGCCCGGATAAAAGTTCCCTTATCGAGGCCGGGCCAGGTTCGGGTACAAACATTCCACAGCGGGCTTGCCCAAGGTGCCTAGTTGGTATAAGTGCTAGCTACATATATCACACACAACATAAAGAATCATACAGCGTATTTTCTAGTAGATTGGCAATGCAAGCTTAAATAACCGAATTCACTTCAGACTATTCTTTTAAATTTCAACTAAAGTTTTATGAGCCGGGTCTGCTTTGATTTTGGGATTGGACGCGCCGACTATGTTCCTAACTTGGGGCTGGGCAGCTTGGATATAACTCGGGCAAGGGAAACTTGCTGCTTAATCCCAGATAAATTGATCAAAAAGACTGATTTCAATTTCTTAAAAAAAGTACAACTTGGTGCTTGCACTTCCTCCCAAGAAGTACATGTGGAAGCCTCAAATACTACGAGATCACAGGGCCAGTCATCCACTCAGGCCATTATATTTCTTGCTAGTCTGTCGCGTCATGCTACAGTAAAAATTATAAAATTGTCCATATTAACACTACAGTAAATCTGGAGAGTCGGGAAGTTTAAGAGGCAACTTCAATCATTGCCGTCCAAGGTTGATGACAATTATGATCAAAAGCTTATGCATCAAAGGTTCTAACTCGGTACTTTCACGGCAATGGTGCAGAGTAAGTATCTAACAGCTAATATGTAAAGGCCGCAATGAAAGAAGATCAACATACCTCGTCCTCATATGTCACATTGTACTTGCGTTTTCTTTCATTGTGTTCTACTCCTCTCTTCCTTCCATCCTCCTGTCCAAACAGATTCCAATATTATGGAACACAAATCCAACGCTAAAAGACAGCTGCTGACCAACAAAAAGATAGTAGAAAGCATCCATTTCAATCATACAAAACAGGGAAAAAAAACAATTTTACCTTCCTCACACGCAGACCTTCTGCAGCCTCTTTCCGGGCAATATTGACTTTCATTGGATCTGGTGCAGCTTCAGCCGCTTTAATACCAGCAGCACCCGTACAATAGCTGTTTCTAAACACCTGTTGACAACACTTGTAACCCCACTGATGATCCTTCCACCACGATCCCCAGACAGAAGTGTGGTTGTTCATGTACAAATCATCTTCGTGCCTGCTTCGAGGAACAGCTTGCTCCTGCAATGACATAAAATACTTCAACTTATATTCTACACAAATAATATCCATTTCACGCAACAATGCACGGCAAGGATGATCGAGATACAACCACTGGCTAGGAATTTTACACCTTTTGAAATATAAGAAAATGTTCCCGCTACTGCTGTTGACAAAATGCCACTACGTAGCATAGAGAAAAATGTTACTCACTTAACAACCATGCTTAAGTAGAGGAATGGCTACTAATTCCAGAGTAGCATTTGCTTCTAGCAAAAAAAAAAAAAAAAAAAAAAAAAAAAAAAACTCGGGCTAGGTGAAAGCAAAGAGGTGAAGCCAAAACCAGAACACAACCAAGACTAAAGGGATGTTCTAGGAGCAGAGAAGCATTTTAGATCTTAACACAACAATTTCTCCATAACATATATTTTTTCGCTTGAATTCTTTGTGGTGAGGCTTTCTTTCTCAGTTTTTCTGGCTGCTAATGATGTTCTTGAGCATTAACCTTTTTCTGCACTTTGGTTGCAAGTTAAACAGTTCTGACGCTCTTTCTGTATCACATTGGAATTTATCAAGAAAAAGAAATTCAAAAAAGAAATTCACCTGTGAATTACTGAACTTCCTTTCTTCACATGCAAATTAATTTGTTGTGCTTATTTGATAACTAGCAGTTTTGTGATTTGAGCACGGTCAACTGAATACTTCCTCAGTTCCTCCTCTCTCTTCTTAGTTTCCGCTTTGGGCTGTTTCCTCTCTTTCTTCTTACTTTCCATTTTTGGTAAGTTTCAGAAATGTAGAGACAATTTTGCCCTACACCTAACCCCACCCTTCAACCCTATACTTTCCATGTGGTAGTGTTAAATTTATAATTATACCTTTTTTGTCATCAGTGTCGACTTCTATCATTGTGACGAGAAGTTTATTATTCTTATCAGCAATCAGTTAACATCTATTACCTCATCTGAATCACTCAAGTGCCAGTTTCCTGACTACAAAAGTAAACCACAGACGTAAAATGCACTTTGCCTCAATAACATACTGTAAGCAAAACGTTCCTCCATGAACGCATGCCAAACCTGAATGCAAACAAGGTTGTACATTCACACAAAAATGCATTACTTTATACAACATAATATCTGTTTTGATGTTCATCTCGAACATAACTTGACTAAACCCACAGGACCATAGAGTAAACGACTATCTCCATAGTTATTTGAGGTGATTTAATCTGTTTCAGTCCATGCCAGCCTGTTTTATTGAGAACCATTTTGAGGGTCGACAAATGATAATCTTCTAGGTCCACAACGGACTGTTAAACGAAGACAAATAGTATATCAGATACCATAGACAAATAGTATATCAGATCCAAATTTAAAACTTCAACTTCAAAATTACCGTAGGCTGGCTCTGCTGTGTTGTCGTCTTCACGCCCAAAGCCACTTTCAGCTGCTCGAACTGCTCGTACTGCTGCTGCATCATATCATACTTCATCTGCTCAAATTTAGTCTCTATCGATCTCTCCGAATCCGCAAACTTATCATCGATCTTCTTATCCAGTCTAGGCTGGCTCTGCTGTGTTATCGTCTTCACGCCCAAAGCCACTTTCAGCTGCTCGAACTGCTCGTACTGCTGCTGCATCATATCATACTTCATCTGCTCAAATTTAGTCTCTATCGATCTCTCCAAATCCGCAAACTTATCATCGATCTTCTTATCCAGTCTAGCCGTCCACTCATCAAACATCCTCCACTCATCAAACATCCGCCTCCCGTCGGTGTGCCTCCTCGCACTCCGCGCGGCGGACGTCTCAGGTGGAGGAATGACACGGGGCGTCTCATTGAGCGGTGCATGAGTCGATGAACCTTCTTCTGTACTTTCCGGCTCACCAAGTGGGGATCGCGGAGCGGGCGCCTCAGGCGAATGCGGAGCGTGAGTCGATGGATCTTCTTCTCTATTTGCCGGCTCCTCCTGCTCCGCGGCCTGTCATAACATAAGCGATACCATCAGAAAAATTACGATTAATTAATTATACCTACATTACTTAAACAGGACTAATACTTGATCCTGGGGTGGTTCTGCAGCAGCTACCCGACGTATCATCACCTTCCCCTGAAGTTTGTCGGCGATAGGATCAATGTACTCGCACTGTACGTCCAGGACTATTATATCCATGTAGTTGTCATAGTACCACTGTGCCTTCTCCTCCTCCGACGGTTGCAGTGTCGGATATAACTCGGTCAGAGAGTCCAAGACTGCCTGCTTCTTCTCATCGTCGTTCAATCTCTTGTTCCCCCATTCCCACCGTAGCATCCTAGGGTATTTGTACTCCTCGCCTTCGCGCCGTGTCATCAAATACTGACCGACCGAAGGGACTGCCTCTGCTATCCATGCCTACGCAAACAAATTCAATTAAATACTATCGTTTCAAATTAAAAAAATATAATTTAAATTAAAAATATTAAAATCATACCATAAAAGCAAACGGCATCCGGTACGTGGAATGTGTATTCATTCCGTCCTTGTTGAGGGCCCACTGACTCACATCGGTTCTCATCGCCTGTAGAAATGGGACCCAGACAAAGTTGCCCCAATCGTAAGTGTTGCAGAAATCAAAATCCGCGATGATACCCCACATTTTCTTCTCAAAGCCGTTTCCATTCCCATGCCCCAGAAACCTGTGAAGCAGCAATCCCAATGCAAGCTTAGCACACACGTCGATGTCTTCCACTTGGAAGTCTGTTACATTCTGACCGGCACAATGACTAGCCATGTACGATTGTAGTTGAGCCAGTACATCATCCGACGAGATAATTTTTTTTCCCTTCCACCATCTGTCAACAAACATGGTGTTTTTTTCAACTGTCTCCAATTCTCTGTCACTGTAAGTCTTGTTCATTTTCAGCCCGGTAATCAGCACAAATTCCTGCTTAGACAGACGCAACGGCATGCCGTTCAGCTGAAACCACATCTCATCCAATTTTCGAGTGGGGAGCCGGTTGCGTATCACTTGGTTGAAAACAACGCCTTGGAAGGTTCCAGAAGTTGCTACGTCGAACAACCATGCGAGGTTGGGAACCTTATACCCAATGTACTCTTTCAACCAAGCTGGACAGCAATCTTGTGCCTCCTTCATCAATTTCAAAGAAGGTTTCACCGTAATCTTCGACCTGTTGAATGGTATCTGAAAATACCGATTGGGAAGCTGAGGAAGAGAATCCAACGGCACAATCGTATAACCCTGACAATATATAACAACGCTGCGCATAAGTATAACACCGTCACAATCCATAATCCATAGAAACACAAAATAGAGAAGTAAATACTTGTACATAATCAGTCAATCTCATCCAAAGGGTTCTTTAACACTAGGGTGAAGTAATTTAACCTCTAGGCACGCGGCGAAAACAGAAAACCGGATAGAATGGCTGAAAGAGTACATTGGGTATAAGTCAACTATTGACTTACATGTCGACTACACAGACAACATGGACAGAGAGCATCATTTTTTGACCCTATTTGTCGACTTCCACATGTCGACTGTCGACATTTGCTTGTCGACAACCCAGACTGTTGACCTAGAAGTCTAATTGGTTAAATTTTGGTGTTTATTCTTCAATTTCATACCAATTTCATGCGTTTTTGGGTTCAATTGCATTTAAATAGGTTCAAAACATACAAAAATCGATGTCAAAATCATCATTTCAAACAAATTTACGTACCGGTGGAACTTCACTGCCGGAGTTAGTGCTGGAGCCTTCTCCGGTAGCAACTGGTGCTTCTCGCCAACAACCTATTTTCTTCACAGGCTTCCTCTAATGATGGCTGAAATCGAGTTGAAAAAGATGCCATGGTGACTCGCCGGAGATGAGAGAGATGGAGTTTGGGAGAGTGAGAGAGAGAGGGGGGGAGTCTGGGTTCTTCTTCGCCGGAGATAAAGAAGACGACGACGAGAGAGAGACGATGATGATCAAGAAGGAAGGAAGAAGACGACGAATCTGCCGTTCGTCGGTTGGTTCGTCATCGAGAGAGGAAGGGCACGGGAGAGAGACATTTTGAAAAGTAAATTTTTTTTATGTTTTTTGAACTTTTATTAACTAAATATGGGTTTTTGTGTGAATTAATTTGCCTAAAAAAAAACTCAGGCTAAGTGAAAGCAAAGAGGGGAAGCCAAAACCAGAACACAACCAAGAATAAAGCGATGTTCTAGGAGCAGAGAAGCATTTTAGATCTTAACACAACAATTTCTCCATAACATATCTTTTTTCGCTTGAATTCTTTGTAGTCGAGGCTTTCTTTCTCAGTTTTTCTGGAATTAAGTTCTTGAGCATTAACCTTTTGTTGCACTTTGGTTGCAAGTTAAACAGTTCTGACGCTCTCTCTGTATCACATTGGAATTCGTCAAGAAAACGAAATTCGCCTGTGAATTACTGAACATACTTTCTTCACAGGCAAATTAATATATTGTGCTTATTTGATAACTAGCAGTTTTATGATTTGAGCATGGTCAACTGAATACTTCCTCAGTTCCTCCTCTCTCTCTTCTTAGTTTCCGCTTTGGGCCGTTTCCTCTCTTTCTTCTTACTTTCTATTTTTGATAAGTTTCAGAAATGTAGAGACAATTTGTCCTACACCTAACCCCACCCTTCAACCCTATACTTTCCATGTGGTAGTGGTGAGCTTAAATTTATAAGTATACCTTTTTTGTCATCAGTGTCGACTTCTATCATTGTGACGAGAAGTTTATTATTCTTATCAGCAATCAGTTAGCATCTATTACCTCATCTGAATCACTCAAGTGTCCGTTTCCTGACTACCATGAGGGGACTGCTACAGACCCAAAAGTAAACCACAGACATAAAATGCACTTTACCTCAATAACATACTGTAAGCAAAATGTTCCTCCATGAACGCATGCCAAACCTGAATGCAAACAAGGTTGTACATTCACACAAAAATGCATTACTTTATACAACATAATATCTGTTTTGATGTTCATCTCGAACATAACTTGACTAAACCCACAGGACCATAGAGTAAACGACTATCTCCATAGTTATTTGAGGTGATTTAATCTGTTTCAGTCCACGCCAGCCTGTTTTATTGAGAACCATTTTGAGGTTCGACAAATGATAATCTTAAAAGAGTTATTGATATTTGCATCTGCCCCGTCATGAAACTGAGTAACCCTGTTCATGATTGTTTTGTCAGACATGCCAAATGAAGGATATTCTTATTTGAATCATGGACGTCAAATATAAATTCATAAACATAAACAGCATTTTGATAACATAAAAAATTAAAGTTGTTTAGAATATAAAATCAACGCTCTAAAGAAACATGATTAAGGTAGGTCTTTGTTCAAACTTACTTGTCCCTTCATTATTCTGCCAGCGCGATCATACTCAACTTCTCTCTCACTTTGCCCAAGCAGAAGCTCTCTCGGAAGTTCTTCTTTCACAGCTGCATTACCATACTTCTCGATAATAGCATCCTTCATTTGGGACTTCAGTTTCTCCCTGTTGACATTGAAATTTTTATGGAGCAATTCAGCTTGTGTAGGAGCTGCTTGGATTTGAATATTTTGCCCTTTGTCAAATGCTTCACAAACATGCAGGTTAAGTTGCTGAAACTCCAAAGCTTGCCCACTAATTCTGTTTTGATTATCACCCTAGAACACCGAGAATAAATTTGTAAGGAAGCAGGAGATACAAGCACCAAAGCCAAGTTGCTTCCAACAATTCTATAATTATGAAAATGTGATCCTCGGAGGACACTTACAGCATAAAATTTCTCATTTGGACCCATATCTGGAAGAGGATCCTCCCGCATGGAACGGGTCTTAGGATCATAATGCGCAGAGTCCACATCGAGATTACGAAGATATTTTGCTGTGTCTTCCCGGATACGCAGATTCCTGAAATATAGGGCGAACGAATATTGAACAGCAATAGGTAATATCCGGCATGAATTTGTAAGTTTTCACCCATCAACTGCTAACCAACAAGCAGGAAAACGAGAAACTTCGAGGAGTATAGTGATATCACAAAGAAAAAATGCCGACAAACAAAAAAAGAGAATGAACATTTTACCTGACAGTCCCTGTACTCCCACCACCAGTCGTGCGGACACGCTTCTCAACCCTGGCAAAATCCATCTGCTTACTCTCATCAACCTTGGCCTCGTCAATCTTCAATGAATCTTCATTTTCTTTGTTATCATTCACCTCACACTCCTCATTTTGCTTGCCACGTTTCTCTTCAAATCTTTTAAGTTGTTGTTCTTTCAAAAATTTCTCTCTGGCCTGACCCTTGGCTTCAAATTTCTTATTTACATCATAAGCATGTTTTGCAGGATCATAACCCTTCCAACGGTCGCGCTTGCCATCATAACTCAGCTCCAACGTTTCAATCTTCTCATCTGCTGCAATATTCTTGCCTGTCAACTTCGCTCCCTTTTGCCTTGGCCTTTCCGGGCATGATTTTGCATCATGCGTCATGGCTCCACAGCTGTGAAAGATATCAAGGAATCACATCAACTCAACTTTGGTTGTTCGTCAACAGATAATGGGTAGTAGCCAAAAAATAATCAAGCACAGTTTCCCATCTCAGCAAGTCCCAGTAAAACCTCAGAAGTTGATACATTTAGCCAGGGAACACGAGATTTCTGAATTCATACTTTAGGGCCAGGTATGTATAAAATAATAAAGTGTTCGACATAAATTGGCTAAACCTCTATTCTAGATCTAGCTTCTAGGATACTTTACTTTCAGGCTAAGAAGCACGGCGAGGGTGCAAGTCAGGGGTGCATGTGCGGCCATTTTTCAAAAATAAGGACGCGAGTGCTGGGCGGGTGCATTGAAGTTACGTGTGTGTACTATTTATAACTTTTGTGAGATGTTTACTTATATGCAAACATGAAAATAAAGATACATATAAACCGTACACGTTAACCATTCTACAAAACAGATAATACACATCACATGTTCACTAGTCATAAAAGATGCACATTCTTTTGGTTAAATTGTAGCTGTAATTTAGAAGATCTCTTAACCTAAAACTTCCAAAATGACCTACCGTACTCATAAAGCACCCACAAAGCACCCAGTGCGGAAGCACGACCTCCCAGAAGCACCCTGTGCTTGAGGTAAAGTGATATTATGGCAGAAAGGTGATTTTGGAATATACATTCAGAATTTATCAGTTTTAGAACAGGGCCTAAACAGTGTCACGTTATAAAAATCCGAAGGTCTGTTTATGTGAAGCTAGGGAAGGGAGGGGGCATACAACTAGAAGCTTATTATTATTAAAATGGCAACCGCAAATAACTACTCCACAACTAATCTAGAAACGCTTCAATTTCTTCTATTTGTACCCTGTCCCAATTCGCTTGAATAAGAGCTGAAACAATATATCATGCACTATCTCTGGTATGTCCACCCATGGCTCTAGCATGACGAACATTCTGAGATGCACAGTTTATAAAGTAACAGACAATGAATTGTTCAATTAACCGGACAGGGGGAAATATGAGCGACAGTTCGCAGCCCATCACAGAGACATGAGGCAGGCGACTGCTGCTTGATGGTTCCATGCCAAGAAAATAAGAGATCAGCGCTGACTATCTGAATAACAGTTTGAATGTAGATTAATAGAGACAAAAGGGGAAAACTTGGACCAGTAATCGCAAGAATGCGGGTTAAGGGGTGACTATGACCGTCAGGGCCAGCTCTAGATACTTGGGGACCTAAAGTGAATAATAAACGAGGGGCCTTAACTCGAGAAAATTTTCTACATTAGAAGTAGGGGTCTATCCTGTATATTATAATAGTTTATATATTTTGTTGTTTTTAACGCTAAAAACTCTGTTACTACTTGTCAACAATATTTAGTGAAGTAGAATTGATTACAACACTTTAGAGACATTGATGGATAACTTTTGAGTGATTAAAATTAAATCTCCAAATGCAAGCCGAGAGAGTCGAACTCTGGTATCTCCAAATTAAAACGTTTATTTTGTGATAACTTCACCTTAAAGTTTATTGTTAACCATCAGTATTGTAAAATCTGGAGGCCCTACCGGCCGAGGGACCTAAAGCAACTGCCTAGTTGGACTGCCCCTTGAACGCCCTGATGACTGTCATGGGGGAAGTTAAACCATCACATATGTCCGTAATCGAGGCCCACATGCAAGTGTAACCACCTCAAGGCCCCCAATATTGTGCGAGTCTTTTGCTTCTTATGACCAGGCTATGCACATATGAACTATAGTAGATCTTACTCCAGCCACCAAACCAGACTATAATTCCCACCCAAAAAAATTAATATAAACAAAAGTCCTAATAACAGTGAAAGAGGTTCAAGGCAAATTGGAGGAAAAGGGTACCTTCTTAAGCTCTGTCTCAAGGCTTCATGCCAATAAGGATCAAAGATGGAACACAGACATATCATTTTATCAGCATGCTCTTGGGCATCTCACGAATTTGGTTTTGTTAGATATGTCAGCGCACTATAGAGATGGCCGACAGATTTCAAAAGCATAGTAGTTGTACGTGGCCCAGGTAACTTCATGAGAAGCTAGGAAACCAAGTATCTAAAACTTTACTGTAAATAATACAGACAAGGACTGGCCACAGGAATATGATCCACCAACTTCTGAAAAACGGGATGATGTGTTGATGATATATAGCCACCTAGTCTATTCTTAAAAATGCAATAATGTTTTACATGTTACAAATCAATATGTAATATTATAAATACGTAGCGTAAAAGTGGACTTCATTGGACCCAAAAATAGTAAAAATTACTTATTCATAAAACAATGACAACGGTAACAAAACTAGATAATGAGAAGTGATATGAATACTCTCTTGCCATGATCTCTCTATCTTTCACCCGTGCAGTCTTAAAGTCTCTGCCTCAATTGAAATTTTCACAAAGTTCTCTGAAACTAACCCACGGACACTAGAAGGATGAATTACATGCACATATCATTGTTCTACAACGTGCAAAGACATGTGTAATGCTTAATACAAAATAGGATATTTAATAAACCTGACAGTGACACAGCTGGACATATACCCTACACTATAACTACACCCACAAATTTATTTTTTGTACCATCTTGCACTCTTGCTTTACAAATAAAATTCTCCCCAAAGTCAGCTAATGAATCCCAGTCTGTCCGTCATACAGTCAAAATCCTCCTACATGGAGTCCTACACATTGGAGAGAAGAATCTGACACTTGAATTCATACATTAAACCGAATCTGCAGACAAGTTCACCTAACGTATCACGAAAGACAGGAATGCCTGCTGAATTGATTCAACGGCATCACTTCTCAGTTTCTTTTATACATAAATAGACACGTACATTAAGCACTTTGTCAATGAGTACATCTATCCCAATTCCCAACTCGACAAAGCATAGCATACCAGCCTCCTATCAGCTCTCAGGCGTGCCAACCATGTCAGGTCTGTAGCATGTGAAAAAACCATCTGGTACTTCCAGACAGAGGTGGCGTGCTGGTATCGGAGGAACTGACCATTTGATTCCCCTGGTCCACATCCCCAAAGGCAGAATTATATGTTCTAAAATATGAAGCCTGAGCAATATGTTGTTAAATCGCATTTTGGAGAGCATGCACGTTTTCTTTTATGATTTTATCCTGTTCAGGGACTCACTATACACTAAATTTACGCAATAACTACAATGGTCGTTAAAGTATATTTTTATTAGCGAAACCCAATTACACGCCACGATCTCGCTTTTGAGACAATTTCTTTCACGCTGCTCTTCTTCCTCTTGATCTTTGCCTCTTCGTTCCAGTTATCTTCGTCTCAAACTGCTACCCTCCTCCTCCTTGTTTCCCCAAGGCACGTCTCCTCTTTTGGTTTCTTTGTTCCCCTTCGGCATCCTTTTTTCCGCTTCTTTAGTTCTCTTTTCATTTTCTATTTCTTCCTACAGGAGCCTTCAACCATTTCTCGGCGGCGGTGAGATCAGCTTTTATCTGTTTAGTAAACTTATTAGTCTTGATATCCCGTGTTGTCTTCCTGGCCTTCTACTTTGTTTTCTTCTCCAAACAAAATTGAAGTGGATATGAAATATGAATGAACAATGGATCTTATCATACTCCCCCACCCACCCAAAAATCTGGTGTACTCTGAAATTTTGCTCTAGTTTCCCGTCTAAGTACATTCGTTTCTGATGTTAACGGTTTACTTTTGAATTTTGATTGTTTATTATCAAAGTGAGATTATGTAAACCAATTTTAGTCTATGTGCATGTTTTTTATTCCTTTTTTACCGTTAGCATAATATGCTTTAATATTTTACATATCAGCCCACCAGAATTCTTAATTGACTGCGCCACTCTGTGGGAAACCGTAGGGAGTACAAAATAACAGTATACAGAGCACACCGCCTGTGAAAGGCTGGCCCTGAAGAAAGTAATGCATCAAGAAGAGAGAGCAAACAGGTATAGGTGGTAGGACCAGTCGAACCCAAGAGGACCAACAACATTGGCCTATGAACATTTCATTACGCCTCCAATCCCCCTTATGACGCCGGAAAGTTTAATGGAACAAGTCGAATGAACAGGCTTGGAACCAGCTTCTCCCTCATTCTTTGACCTCCTTCCAACAGTTTTGGTTCGCGTTCCTCTAATTTTAAAAAATTTCATTGCACACTGTTAAGTCATTATAAATGCCAGTGCAAATCCTCGACAGAGTAGACCTTGCTCAGTGGTACTTATAACTAAGGCTGCAACAATCAGTATTGAGTTCTTCTATTGATGATCCTCTAGATTCTTTAAAACTCACAACAAAAACACAATTCTCGACAGCTGAATCAATTAAGAAAATAATAGAAAATAGCATATAGAAAACATAGAAAACATGCAGCACATGGATACGAGAAAAACAGCAAGCATTCACTTACTTCTCACAGGCACCCTTCCTATACTTTTCAGCCTGACCGGTTTTTGCTCTTCGGTCATAGCTCATGTTAACAAGATTCGGTTCCTCCTTCACTTTCCTTTGATGATTTAAACCCTACAAAAACAGATATAAATCAGGCTAACAAGCAAACAAATTACTTTTTCTCTGCCTGGTAAACTAATATGAAACAAGAAAGTACTTCGCAGCCCGACAGGACAAGTAAGAAACACAACACAAGATAGCAATATCTAAATCTCAAAAAATGTTGTATGTACGATAAACTAAGATATCGGAACAAAAACAACAGAGGATCAGTATTATATTTGACAACTTACCGGACTCCCTCCATAAATATACCACGGCGCAGAAGATATGTATTGTGGAATGTGAGGGTTGATTTCTTTTCCCTCTTCGTCAACCTCTGCAGGTATAAGACCCGCTTTACGTGCTTCCTCAAGTTCCTTCTTCTTTTTACGGTTTTCTCTTGATGAGAATGACCCTGCAGCCCCATAACAGCACATGTATAATCAATGAAAGAGAGAAGAAAATAATCAAATCGAGGTTAGTCAAATTTTTTACACCAAAAAAATTATAATCAATGGATACTTCATTGTCATAACCAAAACAGCTGCCCATTGAACTGGACTCACTTACCAGGTTTAATCAAGTTCAAGGTCCATGAAACCATTAAGTTTTGTTTTTATTTTTACTTATTTGTCCAATGAAACCATTAAAATTTCGAAAAACAATTGAAAACTATAATCCCCTACCATAAAAAAAAATATATATGTATATATATAATATTATATATATACCACATACACACACAATTACTTCAATGTTTACGCAGTGGATTTTTTCAATTATGGAGGTGAAAGGAGTCTAAATCAACTCGATTGAACCACAAAATTACGAAAATTGAAAAACGTAGAAGTGATATCATCAGGAGTAAACCAAGCGACATCAAATTGTTCGTTCTGGGAAACCGAACTAATTGAAATCGGAAAATTCCAAGCCGGAGATACGAGCGCAGTGAAGGATTGAATTGGAGGCGTACCTGGCGGTGGTGGCGTAACCATGTTCGGCGTTTGCAGTATCGAAACCCTAATTGCTAATCGGAAGAAGAAGAAGAAGAGCGTTCTCTGAAACCCTTGTTTCAGATGCGAGCTGCGAAGTACCAAAAAGTAGCCTGAATTTGAAACGCCGAAATATTTATATTGCCCTTCTAAAAACATATATATATTTATATTGCTGGGCCGCTCAAACAATTTCGAGTTTGATTACACATTCGCCCCAAAGTACCGCAGTGTTTGCAGTAATGATTTTTTAGCAACTACCACTCCGATTCTCTCTTTAGTCCACTTTCTATTTTGGGATGTTTCCTCTCTTGCTTCCTATTTCTTTTTTTTTGCATAGTTTTTGTTGTCAATTACCCAAAATACCCTCATCAAATACCCCACATTTCATTTTTATACAATATCCGAAATCAGTTTGGGCCACATATTAAGGGATTATTACAATTAAGGGAGAAACTTGCCTAATATTTATTAATAAGGCAGTAAAAAAAACTAATTATTTTTAAAGGTAATTAGTGGGAAGTAATTATTAATAAGGCAGAAATAGAGAATTAGAGCTACCAAAGTACATTTTTTTTTTTGAAAACCAAACCTTCATTGCTCAACCACAAACCCCACAAAGATCGTCAAGAATTACATCAGTCGCCCAATCGGGCTCTCTCAATAACCAAACTAAGTTTTGAGATTGACCCATTCCTTGTTTAGCAAAGAGATTAGCGCATCTATTCCTACTGCGAGGAACCCAGCAAACCGGATGCCTAACTTCTGTACCTAGCTTCCGTAGAATCTCATCCACGATGTCAACGGCTTCTGAGATATCAGCAGCTTCTTCTTCGCGTCCCCGACTCGCAAGTCTTTCTAGCCAAAGTTTAACCAAATTCTGAGTATCTACCTCGATAACCAGCTGGTTAAGACCCAGCTCAATGGCTAGACGCACTCCTTCGCGGACCGCGAGTGCTTCCGCCACTTTTGGAGAACTTCCGAAAGGAAGCTCCCAGATTTTTTCGGCCACGAACTTACCATATTCATCTCGGATAACAATTCCTGTCATACTACGTTTTTGCCGCAAGCTCCATGAAGCATCGGAGTTAACTTTCCACCACCCAGCAGGTGGTTTTTGCCATGAACCACCATCAGAAGCTTGAGGAAGTCTGGGCGAAGCCACAGTCAGGTTCGGCACATTCCCAGGAAAGAAAGAGAGCATCATGTCACATGCCTCTTTTGTTGTCATCTTGATGTTCTTGAAAAGCAACTTATTCCTTCGCCACCACATCGCCCAAATACCTCCCATGAGTTTAGCTTTGTCCGACGAAGAGAGAGAATCAAAACAGTCTTTGAACCAGACACCGAAATTACCGGCAATAGAAATTTGAAAACTATTCCCGAAACAAATCGCCCAAAATGTTTTGGCTTTTTTACATCTCATAAAGAGATGGGATTCCGTTTCTGGTTCCTTCTCACAAAACGGACACCTATCATCGACGTCTACTCCTCGTCGAGCTAGGTTTCCCCGAACAGGTAAACTGTAGTTTATTGCTCTCCAAGCCGGAAACAATAGCTTCTTTGTCATCTTTTGCTTCCAATAACGTTTCCACCACGTCGAAATGTTTGTGCCATCCCCGTCGCTATGGCTGCAGCCCGCAACATCACATAGCAAGCGAAAGCCCGACCTCACCGAGTAAACTCCATCTTCTTCGAAGTGCCATACGAGGCGATCGGGCTTATCCTCCAACGGAATATCCATACACGCAATTTCCTCTACATCTTCCTTTACAAAGAAAAAGTTCAACTTCTTCAAATTCCAAGAGCGGTCGTCATTCCACAACTCTGACACCTTCAACTCCAGATGGTTTGGTGCCCGAGCTGGGGTTCTTGGCTTAAAGGTCGAGACACCATGAATCCATGGATCCGTGAACGCCCTTATTCCTTCTCTATTCCCTAACACCCAACGAACTCCTTTCAGCACCACCTTCTGGCCTTCCAGAATTCTCCTCCAAACAAAGGAGCTACGGTTGTCTGCATGGGCCTTCAATAATCCCGTCTTGGAGTAGTATTTACCTCGCAGGACACGCGCAATTAAAGATGAGGGACGGTAAAGTAGCCGCCAAAATTGTTTGCCCAACACAGCTCGATTAAAGTTTCTGAATTCTCGCAATCCGAGCCCTCCCACTTCCTTAGGGCATTTGAGTCTCTCCTTCGACATCCAGTGCACTCTGTTATGTCCTTCCTTCGATCCCCACCAAAAGTTAGAAATCGCCGAATCCAGCTTATCATAAAGCCCCTGCGGGAGAAGAAAACAGCTCATAGCATAAACCGGAACCGCCTGCGCCACCGCTTTTATGAGAACCTCTTTTCCTGCAAAGGTGAGTTTCTTCTCCATCCACCCCTTCAATTTGCTCTCTACCCGCTCCCAGATGTGGCTGAAGTTAACCATATTCTTCCTCCCAATCGAAGTAGGCAGCCCCAAATATCTCTCGTGTAGTGCTTCTAACTTCATACCACATAAGTGACTGAGCACAATCTGTCGCTCCTTGTCAACATTACTAGAGAAAACCACGGCTGATTTTTCTAAATTTATCTTTTGACCGGTTGCTCTCTCAAACCTCTGAAGCAGAGAAGTAATAACTACAATTTCCTCTTCTTTTGCTTTGGAGAATAGCAAACTGTCATCTGCAAAAAATAAAGTGTGAAATAGCTGGACCTCCTCGCGACGCCGTAACTCCTGAAAGTCTACCATCCAACATGTAATATGATAACGCTCGAGAGAGGACCTCACCACATAACAAAAACAGATAGGGGGAGAGGGGACAACCTTGCCGCAAACCTCTCTCTGGTTTGATGAAACCCACAGCTTTGCCCTTGAAGTTGATCGAAAAGGAGGCCGTCGACACGCAATCCATTACCAACCCGATCCACCTAGGGCCGAATCCCAGTTTTAAGAGAACCTGCTTGAGGAAGTTCCATTCCACCCGATCATAAGCTTTACTAATGTCAATCTTCATCGCCATGTACCCATCCTTCCCCTTCTTCCGCGTCTTCATCGAATGAAGTAGCTCAAAGGCCAAAACCACATTATCCGTAATGAGCTGGTCTGGAACAAAAGCACATTGGTTCTCTGAAATAATCCGAGGAAGTACTCTCTTGAACCTGTTCGCCATTGTTTTTGTCACCAGTTTATAAATCACTGTACACAGACTAATCGGTCACAAGTCGGTCGGTTTAAGAACTTGTTTTTATTTTGGGAATGAGAGTGATCAAAGTATGGTTGAATTTTTCAACACTACTAGCTCCATTGAGAATACCCAAAATGCAAGAACAGGCCTCGTCCCCAACCACATCCCAGTATTTCTGGTAAAAAAGAGTCGGGAAACCGTCTATACCTGGTGATTTTGTAGGACCCATCTGCTTGAGGCTCGATTCGATTCCAGCCCGTGTATAAGGCTCCTCCAAGTCCTCTCGATCACTCGCTGAAATCGAGGTAGAAACAAACTGCAGAATATCTTCCATATCTCCAGCCGTGAGATTATTGGAAGAAAAAATGTTTTTGAAGTAAGTCTCAAGGATATGAATAATCTCCTCATCTTCATATTTCCACGTACCGTCACTGTCTTCCAACCCTCGGATGTTGTTTTACTATTAACAAAAATAAAACAAAAATTAAAAATGTGTCGCATGCGATTTCCACGAGCAAGAAACAAGTCAACAACATCAGAAAATTCCCAATCTTAATCTCGTTCATAGTAGGATCTAAATTGAGTGCATTCATGGCAGGGTTGTAATACCCCGTAATTCTGGGGGTATTTGTAGGAGATTATTGAATATTTTGGGCCATTAATAGAATTTATAAAAGTAGTTTTCTTAATTTTTTTTTAGGTGTTATATAGATTATTATTTATATATATATAAATATAAGTTAAAAAAAAGAATATTATTGAACTTTTGTTTTTATATACTGTTTTTACTAAAAGTTATAAAAGTTATATAAGTTTTTAGTTATTAAAAGTTGAGGGTTGTATTCCATTTTTAACGTGTCAAAAAACGTCACTTTTAATTAAATTTTACGTAACATGCCACCGCGTGGCCAGTGCTCCCTGCCACACTGTAATACTTTTACTTCACCTTCCCCTTCATCATCTCCTACCAGGAGATGTGCTTTCCCCGGCGACTTCTCCGCCACCGCAGCCGTCTCCGATTCAAACACCACCAACACCGCCAGAAATCCGTCCTAATTCAAGAGTGATGTCCTACCCACTCTCAAACTATGAATCTCGACCAATTTTGATTCCGATTCGAACCCAAAATCACCTCTCGTCGGTCTCCACTTTCCGGTAGGATTGCTCCTATCACCGCCTATAAATACCCAGTCGAATTCAGAGAAAAACCCACACCAATATCTCTCACGAGTTCTCTCAATCTCACCCTCACCCTCTCCCGTCGATTTGCCGAGGTAGACCCAGCCGAAGCCAAGGTCCGACGAAGTCGAACCCAGCTCCGGCGAACTATTCTCCGCCGTTTCACCGCCCCTTTGTCGCCCTCTCTGTCCGACGAACCCAGACCAGGACGAAGCAGCAGCTCCGCCTCTGTTTCGCCGCTCTTCCCGTCGCCGTCGCCGTCCGTCCCTTTTCCGCCCGTCACTGGTTGCTTCATTCGGTACACACTCGATTCTCTGTCTTGTATCCTCGCTCATTTATGTTGTTTTAATCCAACTTGTTTGTTATTCACATCAATTAGAGTAGGGGCAATAGTGTTACAGTAGGTTGGGTAAAGTTTTGGGTAAAGTATAAATGGAGGTGGGTTGGTGTGTCATGTGAGAGTGTGTGTAGGTGTGTTAGGGTGATTGTGTGCGTGTGTGTGTGAGTTCCATATGAGCGTGGAGTGTGTGTGTATGATCAGTGTGTTAATTGAGAGTTATGAAGGAAAAAAATAAGTATTGGGGATAGCATTATATTACTAGTATTAGCAATAGTAGTTTAATAATATTAAGTAGTAGAAGTAGTGGTATAATCATAATATATAATATTGGTAGTAGTGGTTTTTAACAATATAATAATAATAATAATAATAATAATAATAATAATAATAATAATAATAATAATAATAATAATAATAATAATTTCAAATTTCATAATATGACATTTACGTTTGTAAAAATAATAAATTTATAGATTTTTATTAAGTAAATTTTTATGAAAGTAGTAACTAAACTTTTTTCTAAATTTGTACTGGTTAGTACTACTACTAAATATTTTGTCACGATCATGTAAATTTATTTAAGAGTACTAGTAACTACTATTGGGTTATTCTCGAGTCTAGAAGAATTACACTTTGAATTTCATGCAGGGGCATTATGCAATTGCTTGTATGAACTTGAGTCGTGTGTTGATATTAGGTCATTGTGTGTATTGTAGACACCGATTTCATAGACGGTGAATTTGTGGAGGATCCATACTACGAGTACTAGGAGGTTGTTTGCTTTCGTGTGACGAACTCTCTTCCAATCCAAGTAAGTACATGTGCACAACACTTTCAACTATCAAAATGTGTGTGATGTTTTGTGTGAGTTACTTCAATACTGTTAAAATATTTTGAGAAGCTTGTGGATTTCAAACTTATAGTACTCGTGTGAATCGTGTGGAAGGATTAATGAATGATAATGGAATTGGGAATGATGTACAGAGGATGTGCGTGAAGGCTATTGCCGGGAACACAATTGAGTGATTTCCCTAGGGTTCATACCCTTTTTATTTATCGTGGAATCTATGAGTACTACCTATGCATGTTTAGGTCATGACTGTATAGGGGTGTCGACACTTAAGGTCTCATTAGAATGGTTAGGGCGGGATAGCGAAGGGCTATCTACTAACGTTCGGGGAGAAATTGGTATACCCAAGAATGTACCCCATTATTGGATTTATTGCATCGTGACCTCTCTGTTTACATCGTACCTGTTGGGGCTCGTAGGCTACGCCTCAACCAAAGCAATGATTAAAATGTGGTTATTTCTTTTATTGTTAGCCTACTCTGTTTTACATGTTGTGATGTATGCTTACTCAGTTTTTACTGATAAACGTTTTCTGCGGTCGGCTGTTGCTATTTGAAAACCCGCAGGTTATGAATAAAGTGGGGGAACGCGCACACGTGATTTGAAGATTAGGATCAGGCAGCTAGGAAGTATTTCATTTATCTTAGGAAGCTTTTCTTTCGGAATTTAGATTTGAACAATGTTTATTTCTTTCAAGACTATTGTTGGAGGATTTCTCCGGTTTTATTTCAATAAATGCACTTGGATTTTCGTTTGGTTGCACTAGCAAGGAATCGTAGGTTCCAGGGTTGTTTCAAGGGTCTCATGTAACTTATCCTTAATCAAAGTCGTCTTGGAATGCAAAAGTCGACAAGTATGTGAACATATTTGGGATGGACAGCTGGGTAGGTCAGCTTCCACTCCACCAGAACGCAATGGACATAATTAGGAGCTTGATTTGTCATGGGATCACACTCTTGTCTAAGAATCGCCACCTAAGATGAAAAATGAAGTGCTTGTTTCAATTTTCGCAATTGTAAATTCAAGTGAGGATGTAGTTCCAATTTCGCAAGTTGACACCGTTGATCATTCAATTTCATGAAGATGACTCGAGCAGATGCAATTTGATCAACTCGTTCCTTATGTAACATACACTATTTTTTGTTAAGTTCATGGACATCGTAGGTTAGAAAAATTCACTTTCTTTTTAATATTTTGAATATTTGGTTTGCTGGAACTGATTCATTTGAAAAGGTAATTATGAGGCATTGGTAAAAGCCAAACAAGGGTTCCTTGTGTCTTAATGTGTTAGAAGGTAAAGTGTAAATTGTGAAAATATTTCCTGAGTAATGAAAATCTTACTGTTTCAAAAAAATGGTTCCTTGTGTCTTTAAGAAACTGTGTTATCGTGAGATTGTGAGGGAGTAGGAGACAAATTCGATTTTACATTGTTTTCAATTTTCACTAATAATAATAGTAAGGGTAAAAATGTGCTTTTGTATCTCTAATTACTTACTTCCGCCTTATTGATAAATATTTCTGCACAATTGCCTTTTAAAGTAATTAGCTTTCTTTTACTGCCTTATTAATAAATATCAGATAAGCTTATGCCTTAATTGTAATAATCCCACATATTAATCACCTATTTTTTCTCCCACATCTCATTCACCAACCATTTTATAGATAATATTTTAGATAGTTAGAGAGAGAGAGAGAAAGAGGCAGACAGAGAGAAAGAGAGAGAGAGAGAGGAAGAAGAATAAGCGGAGCAGAAGGTAGGCGATCTTGACGGCGAGGCGGCGTCGGATCTCGACGGCGAGGCGACGTTGGATCTCGACGGCGAGGCGGCGTTGATTCTCTCCCTTATTCTTTTTTGGAACTCTCTTTTTAATTCGCAGCGGCGGTGTTGGTGGCGAGGCAGAGGAGGTTGGAGGCGGCTCGATAACGCCCAGATTTATCTTCTCTTCGCCCTCTATTTTTTGTTTGATTTTAATATCGACGGTGCGGTGGTGGCGAAGCCCTGCTGGTGCTTCAAGGACCCGGAGGCAGTGGAGGCTGGAGGCGGCTCGTCGACGACCAGATTCATCTTTGCTTCTCCCTCTGTTTTTAGTTTGATTCATCTTCTACTTCATATGTTTTTGTCTTCAATTTGTGTTCACTGGTATGTGTTTTATTTCATATGTTTTTGTCTTTAATTTTTACTTCATGTTCTACTTCATCTTCATATATTTTTTTTTATTTGTTGTTGGATCTGTTGTGTTGATGGTAGTGGTTTGATTTGTTGTTGAATCTGTTGTGTTGTTGGTAGTGGTTGTTGTCTGGTGGTTGTGGAGGTCTGGTGGTGGTGGAATAGCAGAATGGTGGTTGTACTGGTGGTGGTGGTGGTGTTGTAGTTTGTTGTTATCAAGTAGAGGAGGATAGAGGGGGACAGAGGCAGGAGGGGTAACAGGGTCAATTACCGATTTTTCTTAATTCTTGTGCAAACCCAAAGTGGGCTAAACACAAGAAACGGACTGGTACCACAATAAGTGTATTTTAGATTATATATATACATATATATATATGTATTGAGGATATTAGATAGATTTTTTCTAGAAAAAAAAAAGAGATTTGTTCCGGGTTAGTCACACCCATAAAGTCATCACGAATTACATCGTTAGTCTAAAAGGGCGTTTCAAAATAGAAGCTACAATCACTTTCAGCTAATCCTTTACTGGCAAAAAAGTGTGTGGCTTTGTTTCCTTCTCGATTAACATGTAACACTTCCACGTCTTCGAAGTTAGACATAAGTCTTCTGCCATTTTGAATCAGTCCGTTAAGCTATGAAAGTGGATTAAGACCTTGGGTGCAACCACTTCTGCCATTGTTAAGCAGCGCTGGCCCAACCAAAGAGTCAGTATCTAAATGAAGCTTCCTTACCTTCATCGCATATGCATATAAACCCAACAATCATGGAAGATGCTTTGGCGATGAGCGGAGTACGAGTTGGTGGAACCCTGAGCATACATCCACCAACAAAAAATTATGTATCACTTCAAAGAACAACACCCAAGCCCATGGTTGTGTCAAAGTCTGCCACGAGGCGTCACAATTCATTTTCATAAACTGAGGCGGCGGACGGGACCAGATTTTGATCGGTTGTGGCAGAGGAGAGCAGTTATCTTCAAGGTGTCCCCGAAGATAACATTCTTTGTACCAAAGATCGCGTTGATGCCAGCATTTGCAGTTTGCTTCGGCAAAACCTCGACTCCTTCGAAGCGTAGTTTGTTGCGACATCGCCATATAGTCCAAATCGCCACAACGAATTTCTCACATTGTGAAGCTGATAAAGTTTCCAGAAGCTGCATGATCCATTGCCTTATAGGGAGTTCTTCCTATCCAAAAAGTCATTTCCCATTACAAAATCCCAAACTCTCTTCGCGTTTTTGCACCTAATGAAAATGTGATCGTCATCCTCATGCGTATTTTTACACCCTTGGCATAAGGTGTTAACTAAAATTCCTCTTTGGGCCAACCTCTTTAAGACCGGAAGAGAGTTATGTAAAATTTGTCAAAAAGGAAAGATGATTTTTTTTTGGGATTCGAAGTGACCAAAGTTTTTGTAACCCCTTAGATTTTACATTACATGGCGAAGTAGATGTTGAGTCACTTGTAAGACGTCTTTGTGCTGCATAGCCGCTGGAAATCGTATACAACCCATAATCGGAGTGTTTCCAATAAAAAAAACTGTCGAATTGTGCAACATTGTGAATAGGAGTGGAGTCAATTACTTCCTCGTCAACACTCCATAATAGTTGCCGAATGTTACTCATGTTCCAATTGCCCGTGTTGGCAATGAGCCAACTAACTCGAGTATTTTCTCAACCTTGCGAGCACGACGTTATCATTTTGTGAGTTGATGGACGAGGGATCCAATACACAAAAAATCTTCACGTTGTTTCCATTTGAATTTTCCACATCAGTCCCGATTTTACCAAATTTCTACCCGCCAATAAACTTCTCAAAGCGTATGAAACTTGTGAATTGTGAGAAGGTTTGTAGTCAAGAATATTGGAGGATTTGAAATACTCTGCTTGAAAACCCGACTTACAAGGCTATTGGGAAAAAGGAGAAACCTCCAAGTTTGCTTGACGAACAAAGCCACCTTGTAGGTTACTTGAATTGAATTAGTATATTTTATTTAAATATGTTATATGGCTTTGGAAGGCTGGAACTATTGCGATTGCCCTCAATAAACATTTTCATTGTCGACCATTACAGCAGTGGTCGTTTCTTTCTTATCCCATTTTCAATTTGAGATAGTCGGGGTTTCGAACACTCGATTGCGAAGAAGCGTCTCCACTAAATCTTGAGTCCCTTGCCGAGCAACTTGGATAGTTTCCATCATTTTGGTGGTAGAAAATATGTAGTTTGTGCTTCGTCAGTGGTTGGGTATCTGAAGACTTACCCTAAGCTAAATGTAATGGGTTCTTCAAGTAACCTCAACGAGGATTTGTTTTTTGTTTTGACCTCCTCCAAGCTTCGCCGACGTTTGGGAAGAACAAGGACAATTATTTTCCTCTTTGTTCGTAGATTCGGATGCTAGGAGTATTGTCCATTGAGATTTGCTTGATTTGTCGTTCGCCGGATATTTGTCGGAGGTTAATCGGGAATCACCATCCATTTTCTCTCTCATGACAACGGGGATCTATTTCCACCCAATATTTATTAGCCTATTGTGGTAAAAGTAATTTCAATATTATGTAAATTTTTATTTTTAATTCGATCTAGTAGTACAAAATCATGAATTTTAGTCTTAAATAATAAACTTTAAAATGGATATTTTCTTAAATATAATATAATTTGATTTGATTTAATCTATTGAGATCAGAGTGATTACTAAACTGACTTGTCAACCTTAATGGGCTAGTCTGAATTCGGCCCGACAAGATTTGTGTGATTTAAGCTTGAACGGGCTAACGATGATCTTAACTCGACCTGGGCAAGGCTTGGGCAGCCTCGACAGGGCAGTCAAAAATTATACAGAAGTCATTAAATAATGGCATTACATATCTTTTTTTTTTAAGAATAAAATGTTTTTTAATTATGAACGGTGTATTTTGTATATTTTTAAGGGTCTTAGTGTAATATAACTGTAGTTATAAAGTGTTAGTAGATTTTTCAAAAATTCATGCCACCTCTTGTGCTGAAGTCTCTCCGCTCATGGCTAAGACATGAGTATCATCAATCCTCCCAACCCGTTTAAATTGCAATCCTAATAATTAGCTCAAAAATATATATTTTCTTTCTCGCACAAATTTTACAATACAAGCTAACAAGCCAAAGTACAAAAAAACCTTCGAAACCGTCTATACCAATTACCAAATCCTTGGCAGCTACGGTGGTAGGTCAAGTGGTAGAGCGTTGGAAGCCCCTGCATGAAGTCCCGGGTTCAAACCCCGGTTGACGACAAAACAATATCTCCAAAAAAAAAATTACCAAATCCTTGCAAGAAGTTCAAAATGTAAAAAATACAATTGTTTAGAAAATTAATATTTTGGCTAAAAAAAAAATCCATACCAAACTACCCATTTTTTTTGTTTGATTTTTTTTTTTTTTTTTTCAATACCAAAAAACTTAGCCATGATTGGGATTTTATTTTCACCGGGGCCTGGACAGCCTGGACCGGGCCACGAGAATCACGGACTTAATTGGATCATCAAAGATCGAACCACACTCGCCATGGTTCGGGCACATTCTACCAACACTGTCTAGGGCGCTTTACATTTCACTGTTCCGCCGGTCAACTCAATCTACCATCGCCGGTACCGCGAGATTCACCGTCGGTCAACTCAAGTCACCGTTCGTCTGAGATCGTACTTCGTTTCGACAATTTCAACAATCATAAAGGTCCACAAGCCCTAGTTCATCTCACCGATCGCAAAAGTTCTCCGAGTCATGGACAACGACGGCTTCGAGCAATTAAAGCACGAGCTTCATCAATGGATGGGAGAAGCCGAGAAGATGATTCGCCAGATTCCGCAAGCGCAGCTCTACGCTGCTGCTGGGGTTGTGCTTTTCACGACGCTCCTCATCATTTTCGGTAACTACTTTTTTGTCTTCTTCTGTGGATTGTTTTCATATGTTTATGGTGAAATTAGAATCACGTTTTGGTGATTAAATTTGATAATTGAAGTCATTGAGCCGGTTACAATTGCAAGATCATTGTTGCAAATTCGCGGTTATGTTTTGTTCATCAACTAGTGCATATAAAAAAAATGGTAATTGCATAAGTTTGAATGATTGACATTGTCTTGCTATGAAATATTTGGTTTTTAGGATATGGTAGGGCTAAGCTATTCCACATGTCACATTTTAAGGGATAGCTTGTTCCCCATAGCAGCTTATTATGTAGATGGGATAATTGACCTCATGGAAAAGTTGTTGTAATTGAACAAATGTTTCGGAAGTAGTCGAGAACATCGGTTGTAGTTCTATGAAATTAGGGGGAGGACCGAGTTTATAGGCTTTATGATACATAGTTTGTAGTTAAGATATGTCGAGGATTCTAGGTTTAAGCAGAAGAATGATATACATATGTTTTGCCACTAGGTACATTTTTTTTTTTCTAAAGAGGTGCCATTGTTTGAGAAAATGAAAGGACATTATGCCCGATGTTGTGCTTCTTCAATACCTAAATCTTGTAGTTTCAACATCCTAGAGGGTTAAGTACTGATTCTGTTACTCCGATAAGCCATGTGATGTCATGAATATTGGTTGTAGTTCTATGAAATTAGAGGGAGGACCGAGTTTATAGGCTTATGATACATAGTTATTAGGTAAGATATGTCTAGGATTCTTGGTTTAAGCAGAAGAATGATATGCATATGTTGCCACTAGGTACATTTTTTTCTAATATGCTTTAGATGTGCCATAGTTTGAGAAAATGAAAGGACATTACGGGTGATGTTGTGGTTTTTCAATACCTAAAACTTGTAGTTTCAACATCCTATAGGGTTAAGTACTGATTCTGTTACTCCGATAAGCCATGTGATGTCAAGTCTGATCACCACCTCAGCTTCTAAAAGTACCTGGTGATGTGTAGAATGCTGCGTTGAACTCTGGTGGTGGTGATTGCTTGAGTAGATTGCCATTGGCTGTGATCGGTTTCTCATGTAGTAGTTTTACGGCTAACTCCCAATCATATGGGCCTTCTTAGTACAGTCTTCAACTAATCACAACTCCTGTCGAGGCATAGAATCCTAAGCTAGCCCCCTTTTCAAGTTCACTCTCCTAAACCTCTTGTCTTTTGTCATTAGTGGAGCGGAACATTCTCTTTCTATTATTTAGCAACCCGGTTCGAACATAAAAGGGGCTAGGATGGCTCTTTCTCCCCAAATTAACAAATGCAATACTCGTGCCCGGTGCTGGAAGGTCGGAAGCAGAAGGTTTATAAAATTTGTATGTTGGAAGTCAAAGCTTGGAGGTGTGAGTTGGAGTCAGGTAATTCAATACAACCGTAGTTCACTAAGTAAGGCCTTCTATTTGACTTATACCGACAGGCTTAGCGAAGCACGTCCTGGTTATGGAGGTAACCAGTAAGTTAGCTGTGCAATCTGCTTGTATTAGCTGTTTACAATTGGTGACCAATTGGATAATTGACCTCTACGTGAGAACTGAGAACATAGATTTGCTATACATTTGGTCATCAATGCGATAATTGACCTCATGGAATAGTTGTAACTGAAAGGATCTTTCGGTAGTAGACAAGAACATGGTTTGCAGTTCTATGAAATTAGAGGGAGGACCTAGTTTATAGGCTTACGGTGCATCATCTGAGATTTATAGCTTTAACCAAATGAATGGGGCACATATGTTGTCATTAGTTTCCACTTATTCTATCATAAGTTTCTAGGGTCTGCTTTAGATGTGCCAATGCTTGGATTTTTTTGGACATGGTTTATGCACACTTTTGAGTTTCTTTAACACCTAACACCTACATTTTATAGTTTCAATTTCAACAACATATAGTTTTGAATTCTCACTTCTGGTTCTGTTTCTTTGATAAGCAATATGAAGTCAAATCTGGTCACAACTTAACTTGTAAATGTACCAGTGAAAAGTTTGTTGACTTCTCACTTCTGGTTCTGTTTCTTTGAGAAGCAATATGATGTCAAATCTGATCATAACTTTAACTTGTAAATGTACCACTGAAAAGTACTTTTATGTTGTGACCCTGGTGGTGGTGATTGCATCATAAGATTTTAACTGGATGCGCTGATTGATTCAGTATTGTATAGCTTACTGCTCTTGCAAAAATGGAAGACCTCGTTGTTGTATAGCTTACTGCTCTTGCAAAAATGGAAGACCTCGTTATGCATTTGATTTGTTTAGGTTTTGGTTGCCACTTCCGTGTTTGGAATTGAATTGGCATTTATATTTTTGTTTCTCTATTGTGCAGTTCGGTTGTTCAAGCGCGCAAAACCTAATACCGTTGTTTTGACTGGGCTTAGCGGAGGCGGCAAAACTGTTATTTTCCACCAAGTAAGCACTTCAAGCAATTTTCCTTCCTGAATGTTTTAGAGAAATCAAACAATGTTTACAGCTTAACCCATAAGTAAAGAGATCCATCTTGCCTGTGGAGCAACGTTCTTGTGTTGAACTGAATTGTTTAGCATAAATTATGATTTAACTGAATTATTGGTCTGATTTTTGATGCATTTATCAAGTCAGAAAAAAGTTTGAGCTTTAACGCCAGGACGTTCCTATTATGAAGGCTCTTGAAGGGTCGTATTGAACTGATGTCTATCTGAACATTTCAGGCTATTTAAACTGAGTAGCAAAAGATAGGAGGAATTCCAGGGTGATGACCTTAACATCCTCCCAAGGCTAGAGCCTTGATCTGACGATGTCGAGAACATGGTAATATCCTAGGACACCGTATAGCAACATAAGGGTCACAATCTCGTTTAACTTTAGATGCAGCTGACGTCATTGGCTGATAGATCTCACGTGCGTGTTGGATGGAAATTGAGTGAAGTATTTCTGATTAATTTCGAGATAGCCACCATCATGTTCTCGTCTGGTATTATCTCTCAGTTCAAGATATATAGAACTTAAACACTGTAGAATTGGAGTTCACCCTCTCTTTAACTCCTCTGGTTTGGTCAATTCTTTGGAGAGAAGTATCTTGGCTTACTAAAGTTCTGGGCTTTAATCTGAAGAATATACGCAATCAATACTACCAAGGTCGGACAAAGGAAATCTGGTTCTTCATAATTCTTCTTCTTCATTTAGCTCTGTGAGAAACAGAAATTGTAAACTGATCTATGGAAGTGAAACTCTCTCTTGAAAGCCAATGAAATATCCACAAACTGATTTCAAACACAAAAGTTTCATCTTTTGAAATTGGAACATTAACTATACATCACACGAATTTGGAGTTGGAAATCAGTTAGCTGACTCTTTCAACAGTCGGTCATTTGCCTTGTCGATCTTTTAGACGCGTGGTTCCTCCTTCACAGTCTTGGGACCTCTCTTGGAGCAACGGTGTGAAAATGAGGGAAAGAGGAGTGATGTGTTCAGGCGCCCTTATTGTGAGGTTATAATAGATTACTCTGTATTGATTGCATGCAGAGCTTGTGTCCCTTATCATTCCAGGCGGCATACCTATGGCCTTGGGTACTACTAAATACTAATAGTAAGGGCTCAATACCACGAGAACACGACTGGTCTAATATGATAAGAGTTCCCATGCTTTTTTTTTTTTTTTTTTTTTTTTTTTTTTTGTTTGTTTTTAATCCTAAATAACTCAAGGTGGGTTTGCTAACTCTGAGATGGTTTGGTAACTCTGTTGCCCTCAACAGTGTATATAGGTATGACCTTGGTTGAGAATCATTGCATTCCACTGCTTTTTTCCCCCATCACATTTCGTGGTTATACATACTTAAAAACTACTCTCTTCTGATACGCACTATGTGACTCCGTTTTCAAATGTTCAATTTTAATGAAGCCTAAAGTGTGCCTTGTGGATTGGCTTTTCAGCTCCGAGACGGCTCCTTCCATCAGGGAACAGTGACTTCAATGGAACCAAATGAAGGAACTTTTATTCTACACTCTGAGTTGGATAAGGTACTACACTTGACATAGTTGTATCAAGTAGCAGTAGATTTTGAAGACTTAACACGTCTCTTCATGAAACAAGAGCATTTTCTCTGTTTTTCACTTACGGCTGTTGTTCATGTATCTGAATGCAGTTGGTCGTGCTTCATCATTCTTTCTCTTCCTTGTCCATAGTATGCACGGAGTAACTTATTTCTAACTTAACCTGATGCTTCTTATTCATCTCTGACAGAAGGGAAAAATAAAACCTGTTCATGTTGTTGATGTACCTGGTCATTCCCGTCTCCGACCCAAACTTGATGAGTTTTTGCCTCAAGCAGCAGCTATAGTTTTTGTGGTAGATGCTTTGGAATTCCTGCCAAACTGTCGTGCTGCTTCAGAGTACGTGTAGCCTATATATAATATGTGGATCTGAAAAGTGATGTGCACTCAATTCCTACCTAACATCTTATGTCTAATGTCCAACAGGTATCTTTATGATATTTTAACCAAGGCAAGCGTTGCGAGGAAGAAAGTTCCTGTTCTCATTCTTTGTAACAAAAGCGATAAGGTTACTGCCCATTCAAAGGAGTTCATAAGGAAACAACTCGAAAAGGAAATGTATGTATGAAACTACCCTCAACCTCATTATATGCCACTGATCTTGGTTACTGGTAATCCCCTAGAGGGATATCTACTTAATGCTGTCAACACAGATACCTTCTTGTCAGACACACACACGCATCATGAACTGGTTCTTGAGTATGGATTTTAACATAGCTTTTTTGGTCGAAAAGCGAAGCTTGATGAAAGGCCTTGAGCATGACCTTTTAACCCTAATCTGATTCGACTTACCAATCCCACTAATCAAAAGTTGTTTGATAACCCAAAACAGAAATGCTGGAGTACCCACTCTTATCTCCACGTAAGTGTAAAATTGGCAACGTCATTACTCATTTGGTATGATAGCATCTGTATGGGAGATAGGTGAGAGATATAATTAACATAGAAGAACATGTAAGTTTGCTAGTATTTCACTCTAGCATTTGTCTAACCCAAAATTACCGGGTTTAGGTAAAAGCCCGGTCTTTGTAGTCTACTAGTATTTCACTTAGTTTGTGCCCATGTAAGTTCACACCGAAGTACAAGTTGTTTGATAACCAAAGAGATGCTATAGTACCCACTCTTAGCTCCCACCTATCTGTCACTCTAGTGTAAAATTGGCAACGTTATTATCCATTTGGCAGGATTGCATCTGGGAGATAGGTGAGAGATAAGAGTAGGCGCTCTAGCATTTCTCAAACCCAAATTTGTACTGGGTTTAGGTAAAACCTCGGTCTTTGTAGCCTGCTAGTGTTTCACTTAGTTTTGTACCCATTTAAGTTCACACTCAAGTAGCTAAATATAAGTTACATAGAAGAACAACTGGAGTTTACAATTTTGGTTGAAGAAAAAGCAATTCGAATCTGGTAGTCAACTTGACCAAAAAGACCAAGTGGTCTTGTTGACCTTTGGTACTAGTCAACGCGAACGACTATAAACTCGACTCATCCATCTCTGACCTTTTTTCATTCTTTTTGATGCAGCGAGAAGCTCAGGTCATCAAGAAATGCTGTCTCAGAGGCCGATATTGCTAACGAGTACACACTAGGCATACCCGGTGAAGCCTTTGCATTCGCGCACTGTCAAAACAAAGTCACAGTTGCAGATTCTTCGGGTTTGACTGGTGACGTGTCTCGTCTGGAGCAATTTATCAGGGAACATGTTAAAGCATAATAGTTTTTGCAGAGGGAACAATTTAAGCAGCATATATTCTTTGAAGTTAAAAAGTGGTACCGAGTGTAATTCAGTGTCTCTTAATTCAGCGACGATTGTACTTCCATTGGAAACTCAATTGGGATTTGAATCGTTTGATTAGCGAGTTGCTTATTGGGATCGAGATTTACTGTGTACCGGTTCTTGATGTGTCTTTTTTCTTTTACTCTATCATCTACTTCCTACTTGACAGTTGACATCATGGTTTTAAAAAATTGTTTCAGATGATGTATCTGTTGTGGTCGCGTGAGACGGAATTAGCCTGTATTGGAGAGACTGTAAGTGGAACTCGGAATCGGTACGTACCCAAAAACAGTGCATACAACCTTTTTTCTTTTCTTGGGATCATGTTACTATTGTTCATGTTATTATCGTGATCACGTGAAAAAAAGAAGACGGAAGATTTACACATTTACCAAGAGCTCCTCTTAATTAAATCCATCTACTAAATGTACCTCCACTGAGCTGAAGTCCAAGTTTACTCTCTCTCTCTCTATTGTTCATGTTATTTTTTTTGTTTTCTCAAAAAATAAAATAAAAAGTTCCATGATTCCACTACCACGTCGTCTTTGACGATGAAAAAATAATAATAATAATAATAAAAGGAAAAAAGAAAAAAAAGGAGTTATACCTATCTATACAGAGCAAATGTAATAGACTCTTCCCTCAAAAATTAAATAAATAATACTCTTCCAAAAAATTGCCCTAATCTACATGTAATCACACAATGTGTATTAGAATTTAGAAAACATAAGTGATTCAAAACTCAGACGTGTACCGACATAAATCTTCAACTTGTACGCCGGTACGAATTAGGGAAACACTTGGATATGTAGACCTGCTTCAACTTTAGTATCAACGCAACGACACCGTAACACGGCAGATGAAGTACCCCGACCACTATGTACCTGCAGTTATCAGTCACTTCTTCATATTCTCTATTGTAGTTTTCTCAAATATTAGTTAGGAGATTATGACTCGATAGCCTATATAACGATAAAAATATTCATTGGGCCTAACCCCCACCATTGTATCATGCCGGCGTGATAGATCACGCAAATCCGATTCTAGCAAACATTTAATATTTGTTGAGCTCTCTCTAACTAATGCACATTGTCAAATTCTGATTTGATTTCCTCACAACGCAGACCTGGTACTATGGTGGGACTTATCCCAATGAATATGACTCCTATATAACCGATCCTTTTAGGTTTAAGTTATCATAACTTTTTTCGTGACAAATGCAAAGTGCTATTCTCATAGATTCAGATAGGACATAACTTCAAAATTCCATATGCAAGAAGACTAAGAGCAATCACAGGAAATGATACATACCAGACGGGAGCCAATGAAGATGACAAGTCAAGAAACCCATACGGCCACCTGAAACAAATGGATTTATCACGGCGAGCAGATGAGAGAGAGACAGAGAGAGAGAGAGAGAGAGAGAGAGAGAGAGAGAGAGAGCATACCCCGTATAAACGCAAGCATGGATGATCCACTGTACAATGACAAAAAAAACTGTCCATAGCAAGAAATACGCTATCCGGAAGAAAGGGAACGGCTGCAAGAAGATTATGGAATATTGATTTTTCACGGATACGATTTACCAAAAGAGAACACATGTAGAAAAAACTATAGATTTCTACTAAGGAAGTAGAACTCACCAAGGAATTCAAAAGCATGTCACCAATGAGGAAAATTGCGTTGAGTACATGAAGAAGAACATCCATCTGCACCAATGAGTTCTCTCAGAATGATGTTCAAATGGAGAGGTGCAGAGACAGAAGTTAAAATGCATATGAACTACGGTAAACTGTTAAATCTCTTTACGCTCTTTGCAATTCATAATAAAACCAGCTCTTCTGCTTGAATGTAGTGAAGTTTTTTTCTGCTTAATTAAGTAGTTATTTTTCTCCTTTTAATGGTAGTCTTATTAGAAATGAATTTCAGCGCATTTGAGGTCAATCTTTTCACAGTACAAGAATTAAAAGTCGTCCAAGTAATTTATAGTAAGTACGTAGTTGTACACATCAAATTTTATTGCACCTTCATTGGACCTATCGTAACATTTTCAGTTTCAGATAAATTTGGGCAGGACCAAGCCATATGCTTTGGGTAGGATCAATCTGACAAAAAATGCTACTAGAATGCAGTTTTGAACATCAATAAAAGTTGACGGGGAGAAGAAACTTACATAAAGCAGCGGAAAATCCCAGAAAAAAGGAAGGAGTACGCACCAGAAGACAAAATCAGTAAGCACCACCGTACCTGCAGAAATCTGTTCCAAGAAAGAAATTGGAATCGAGGTTTCAGATGGACGAACAATGATCATGAACAATTCACAGTTTCAATTTATGCTTGTATGTGTGTCTCTATATATATATATAAAATTGACGAACAAGAATGTATAAACTGTTTTTTTTAAAAGAAAAAAGTTCACATTCTCGAAGAGTCTTTACCTGGTAAACAATTTGAAAGACATGTCTCGATATCTCTGCTGTTTTGCTGATAGGTTTGATGCTCTCGGCTGTGGGATTCACATAGATGCCTGCCTCCGCATCTAAAGCAGCTTGATCGGCTCTGCCACAACCACCCTTTTCGCGGCTTTGGAAACAACCATATATGGAGAACGCAGATCCAAACTACACATACCAGTTGTTAAAATAAGAATGAGCCATCATTAAATAAAATGTTGCTTTTCCATCTGTATATCTCCCGACTACTAACATATAAATACTACCAACTAGAGCTGTCCGCTGCCCATACTTAGGCATGGAGACCTCTCAGGCCAGTTTGAGAATGCTTTTGTTGCCAGCACAACTGCTTTTCGACAGCAGAAGTAGTTTTAATGTGTTCAGTAAAAATAAAATTTCTGATTTTTCGGACCGTTTCGGCTGTCCCACAGCAGTTTTCAAGAAGCAAGGAGGGATACGCTTTTCCGAAACCTGTTTTTGATTAATTTATCTACAACTGATTTTAACCTTGCAATTTTTAAAAATTTCAATATTTATGTTTACGGAACTTATACATGTCATATATTTTGGTAATCTCACTCTTACAGCAGGTTCACAGTTAATTTTATCAAATACAAAATCGTTATATTAATATTTCACCGTAGCTTTCACATTGTATTTACCAAACAACATTATATCTAGAATTCGCAGCAGCTTTTCCACAGATTCTCACACACAAGCTTCTAGCACCAGCACACTATTCACAAACTAGCCCTCCCCATACCAATTAACTTCATGGCAAAAAGCAACATGTTCGTCATAATCCATGGACGAAAACACAATCAGAATCCAGACTTGAACGTCTCACGGTCAAGTAGCAAGATGCAGATGGTATGAATGAGAAGGTAAAGATATACCAGAAAATAGACGGTGACCAGCGTGAAAGTCCACCTGCCCAACACAGAAAAAACATTTACTTCCTTCAGTTAGAACAAAGTCCACCTGAGCGAATCCGCATCACATTGACTTTTCATCGTTAGAGAAACAGTCAACCTCGAGGTAGAGCAATCACCTAATCACTTACTGGGTGTAATAGATTAATATGATCCCTCCAGCTTGGACTACGTCGTCGATGAGAATCAATAAAAGCACACTTAAGGCAGCGAGTCTGTAAGTGAGTAGCCAACCACGGTGGATGAATTTTAGAGATGGTCTCCAAGCTTCATCTACGTACGAAAACCCTGCATCTTCTTCGTCGTCTCTTCTCAACATGTCTGGTTTTTTTCTACGCCCGCCATATTTCCAGATTATGAATACTGAAGTAACCCCAATACCTAAGATCCATATCGCACAGACGAGGAATCTCCAATTTAACCAATAACTAGGAACAGTTGTATTATGTTGCACTGGTTTCACGATTCCTGGAGGTGTATTAGGTGGCAATGTTTCCATGACTAGCTGCAAAGTATAAATCCCGATATCTGTTCAGAAATCGACAGAGTTAGAGCCTGTTTGGTTCCATCTTAAAATCTCAATAATCAGGGGTGAACAAGCTGACTGAAATTATAATATGAAAACGGCTTGGCATGCGCTGAAAATCTGGGTTAAAATTTAAGTGCATTTGGCACACTTGTAGTTTTTACTACCAAATTTTCGGAAAATTTCTTTATTTCAACTTATGATACGTCTAAGATGTTATGTGTCTACACAAATTAATAATTTCATGCATAAAAGAGAGGGTAGAGTATGGTATTTCAAAAGCTATACTTAAGAAAAATCTCCAAAAGCGGAGATTTTATAATCTACAGATTATTAGCCAACTCAAATTAAAATCTGACTCAAAGGAGATTAAATATTTTGAGACTTTTAATGCAGCAAAACCTCAAGCTACAGATAACACAGGGAAGGAGATGAAAATTACCAAAGCGAACATTATCGGCCTTAACGTAGATGAGAGTAGACAGCAAACCGCCGTTAGTATTTTCAGCAAACCTTGGATCATTTGGAAGAAAACCTTAAAGTGCTAAGACTTGAATCCTTACTCTCTAAGGTTATGGTTGGAACCTAGGATTTGTGTAGATAAAATGAAAGAAAAAATCTAAGAAATTCAATAATAAAGAAAGCATGGGTTTTTGGTAGGAAACAGAAACAATATCCTTGCAAAATTCATTTTGCATTCAAACTTATAGAAAATGAAGAATGTTGTGCGTAGTCAGTCAAATGAAGATATCATGAAGAGAAACACGCCCACGCCCACGTGGACACAGAGTTCAGGATTTCCTGAAAGTTCAACGCTAATTTGATATAGATGCTAGAACTTTACTTCATAATGGTTCCGCGTTTAAGCATGGATTTTTTTGTGCTAGGAAAATGTAAATGAAAGTAAAATTACATAATATAAGAATCTAGGAATCATGTTTTTTGACAATAAAAAAAGAACATCTACTGTTATGAATTTGTAGAAAATTACAAACTTTATTCACAATCACTCAAATAAACGCGCTTTTGATTATTTTCCTTTCATTTTTGTTTCCTGTCGAAATCCATTTTTCCAAGCATACCCTATTAAAGGTTACTCTCAAGAAAATGTATGAAAACAAGTGAAAGCACAACTTTGGTTTTCCTACAAGATTGAAACCAATTTAAACCAAGTTTGAATGTATAAACTGAAAGTGATACAAGGTCACCCTCAAGAAAAACCATGAAACAAGATTGTAGATGAAAATCCACCTTGTAGTCCACAGGTCACACTCAAGAAAACCCATGAAAAGAAGGAGAAAAACAGTCGAAGTTCTCCTATAAGTTTTAAGCATAAATTGAACCAAGATTGAGGTCTATAGCAGAAAATGACACTCAAATGCCATTTTCAAGAACAAGTGGCTAATCTACAGCCATAGTTCACTACCAATGTTCAAACCTTGGCCCTAAGTTACCTGCAACGCAGTTCGTTCCGGTTCGCGGAACGGGAACGGAATCGCGGAAGTTGTATCCTATGGAATATGCCAAGGGTAGACATCTTTGGATACCTTTATAAGAGTTGTACCATTTTTCACAAATCATAAAGTATAAAACTGCTCAATATCTACAATATTTGCAAGTCAAATACTCTAAAAATAGATGTAACTTAAGATATCTAAATTTAATTTTCCCTTCTACCTAGATACTTAAGGTAAAAATAATAAAAAAAAACTCGGATCGTGAAATTAAGCGATTTGGATCGCTGGTGTTCAACGTTTCAGAACGGCCGATCCAATTCGCAATGTTGGGGGGGGGGGGGGGGGGGGGGTGTGTTAAGAGTGAATTGTGGTAACACTGCCTTGACCTCCCCTCTCCTTTATCATAAAGGCTAGACAGGTTAGACATAGGAAACTTTTACTTGAAATAATTTATTTAAGGTCATCTTCAAGAAAAATAAAATAAAAACAAGAGAAGATACACTCATGGGGCTTCATGAAGTCATTAAGATAGGCATTGAGAGAGATATGGTTTAGCTAGAGCTGGACTAAAATCACACTGCTATATCAACCATTCTTGAAATCCCCTTGTAAGATACAGTCTCATACATGAGCAAAATTCAATAGGAACTCAGCGACACAAAGTTCTTGATATAGTCATATGAATGACTATTGTTATGTATAAACAAACCATTTTTTTTACCATAATTGTTATGTATGCTCATTCACCATCACCATAGAAGCAGAAAATGAAAAAATTGAGATGAACCAAGAAATATTTCCCGTTCAACAGCTACCCATGAAGAGAAATCACCTGTATCACCTTCACATAAACGAATTGAAACAAAAACATTGGCAGTTTAATCTAGAGGTTACCTCTCTTCACAATGATTGACTTTGCTCTGTTCCGTGGAGTGTTCCCTCAACAGTAATCTCTCTCTCTCTCTCTCTCTCTCTCTGTTATGGGGCTCCTGAAGAAGACGACGGAGTGGTAATCCACACGCCCAGTTGATACATTTTCATTTCATAAATATTGGCAATATTATACCACACGTACCTAAAGTTTGCTTTTCCTCACAAGTGAGAACCCAAACTTTAACATCATGCACCACGTGTCCAAAACTTTTGGAATTCGTTCAGCCAGATACCCTTCCGTTAACTTTTCATCCCTATTGGACGGAATAGTATAAAAAGACTATTGTGCTCTTCATTTTCACTTCTTATTTTTTCCGAAATGGCAAGTTTAACTAACAAACCTAAATAATTTTTAAAATAATGATGTGTTAATTTAATAATTAGATATATGTAAGTTAATGTCATATATTTTCATCAAAATTACATCATTTCAATATACTATGAAATACGTTTTCATTAACAAATATCCGTCAATCTTAAAGTCTTTCAAAAAAAATTTAAAAAATTTATTATAAAATTTTATTTCTCAAAATTTCATAATTTACATGTTTTTTAATAAAACAATAATGTGCAAGTATCTTTGTACATTTTAACAACTTCTGAAAAATGGGATTCATGTTGTTGATGTACCTGGTCATTCCCGTCTCCGACTTTTTGCCTCAAGCAGCAGCAATATTTTTGTGGTAGATGCTTTGGAATTCCTGCCAAACTGTAGTGCGTGCACCCTATATTTATAATATGCGGGTCTGAAAAGTGATGTGCGCGTAATTCCTACCTAACATCTAATGTCCAACAGGTATCTTTATGATATTTCAACGCTTGCCGAGGAGGAAAGTTCTTGTTCTCATTCTTTGTAACAAAAGCGATAAGGTTACTGCCCATTCGAAGGAGTTCATAAGGAAACAACTCGAAAAGGAAATGTATGTATGACCTACCCTAAACCTCCATTATATGCTACTGCTCTTGGTTAGTGGTTATCCCCTAGAGGGATAGGTCCTTAATGAAAACCTGATTAGGGTTTCATGTGAAGAGACGAAGCTCTTAGAGAAGAGAAAGGAAAACAATACAGAAATGAAACAGTGAATAATGATTAGAGAGGATGAATCTAGCAAATATACAAGAGATGCTAAAAGGTCTCAAATATGACCGTTTCACTAACCAATACATAACAATTGCTAGTGTTTCTATCTAGTTTAACATCTATTACAAATCAGTCCTTCAAGATCCTTCTTTAGAGTGACGGGCTTCAGTATTCATTTGGGCCTCCATTCTTCAAGCTAGCCCAGAGTTCAAGTCCAGTCCGTCAGTCCATCTAGCTGGTCCAATGCTTTGATCCATCTCCTTACATGCCTTGTCTAATACCTCCCTTCAAGCTCATGGTGGATGTTGAACCATGAGCTTGCTCTTGAGCTCTAGAAACTGAGGAGTTGTTAATTATTTGGTAAAAATTTCAGCGAGTTGTTCTGCACTTGAAACATAAGATACTATAAGTTGTTTGCGTAAAACTTTTTCGCGGAAAAAATGATAATTTCTTTGTGTTTGGTACGGGCTTGGAGAATAGGATTTGATGTCATTGCAATAGAAGATTTATTATCACACCAAATGAGAGGGGTTGGAGGAATGGTAAGATGAAGATCTATAAATAAAGTTTGAAACCAGGAGAGCTCTGCTGTTGTGGTAGCGAAAGCCCGGTATTCTGTCTCTGTTGAAGAACGAGAGACAGTAGGTCGTTTTTTTGCGGCCCAATGAACAACATTAGGCCCAATAAAAATTAAAAATCTAGTTGTACTACGCCTATCTGTTAGGTTTCCAGCCCAATCAGCATCACAAAATGCCTCTAAGGGTTGATGTCCAGAAACATAACACAAACCATGATTTTTGGTTCCTTGTAAGTATCTCAGCACTCTTTTGGCACCAATTAAGTGAAGATTTGTGGGTATGTGCGTGAATTGGCAGAAGTTATTGACAGCAAATGAAATATCAGGCCTTGAAAAAGTTAGATATTGAAGAGCTCCTACAAGTTGGCGAAAAGGGGTAGGATTTGAAAGAGGTGTTCCATCTAACAAGTGATATTTGCCACCTATGGCTAGAGGGGTAGGATATGGTTTGCAGTTTTGCATATTAAAACTGTTGTAACAGAACCCCTGTTTCAGAGCTCTGATACCAGTTTTTTATGTCAAACCACCTCACGAACGAAGAACGAATAAAATATTTGCTAACTACCTCCACGGTGGAAAAGCACTCTTTATTCACTTAAGAGGAACAATTACAATGTTTTTGCATACCTAATAATGTGACTACTAGGTTCTTTATATAGTGCTAGGAAATCCCTAAAGTTTCCAAATTCGATTTGGAAACAACTTTTTTCCTAACTAATCCTCCACCGCCTTTGACTTCCAATGTTTCCTAATCAAAGTTGGAAACAAAGAGTTTGGCCGCCTTTGACCAATTCAAGGCACCAACTCAGCAAATTCTCCACCTTGACTTGAATTGTCTCGTCAACAGCAGCTGCTCCTCTTCTCGTATATAAAGCTACGTCTTCTCCTCACCCTATGTATCTCGTCACATAGACTCACTGGACCCCCACCGGGTCCAACATGCCCCGAAGGGCTTCACTGGCTCAAGATGTTGAGCAATTCCAGACAATGCTGGAACTTGCTCTACGGAACCGGCTTGGTGAACATATCCGCGGGGTTGTCAGTAGTCCCCACCTTCATCACCTTGATCCTGCTCTCCTTTCTCAGAAAATGATACCTGACGTCGATATGCTTGGTCTTTCATGATGAACCTGGTCCTTAGTCAAGCAAATCACACTCAAGCTATCACAGTAGACTATCGCCTGATCTTGAAGTAGCCCTAGATCATTGACCATTCCCTTAAGCCAAATTGCCTCTTTTGCTGCTTCCGTTAGAGCCATATACTCCGCCTCCGTGGTGGACAAAGTCACCGTCGGCTGTAGCGTAGCCTTCCAACTCACAATAGATGCTCCCAGAGCAAATACATAGCCTTTCATTGATCTTCTACTGTCAATATCCCCTGCATAGTCCGCATCAGAGAAACCAGCCACCAAGATGTCTTCACTAGCCCCATAGCATAGGCCAATGTCTGACGTACCCTTAAGGTACCTGAATATGCGCTTCACCGCCTGCCAATGGTCCCTACCCGGATGAGCCATAAAACGACTAACCACACTAACAGCGAATGCTATGTCCGGTCGAGTGCATACCATAGCATACATGAGACTTCCAAATGCGCTAGCATATGGAACCTTGGACATGTACTCCTTCTCCTCCTCAGTCTGAACGGTGTACATCCCTAGTTTGCTGTTAGTTGCCATAGGAGTATCTATAGCTTTAGCTGATAACATCCCGAATCTTGCCAAGATCTTTTTGATGTATCCCTGCTGTGATAAGAAAAGATTCTTCTTCTTCCTATCTCTATAGATCTCAACTCCCAATATCTTCCGAGCAGCTCCCAAATCCTTCATCTCGAATTCCGCACTAAGGGACCTCTTCAGTTCTCTAATGTCCTTGATATTTCGAGTTGCAATCAAAATATCATCCACATATAGAACTAGGTAAATACGTGATCCACTATGCAACTCTTTGTGATACACGCAACAATCATACTCGCACTTGTGGTAACCAATCTTCAACATGAAGCTGTCAAACCTCTTGTACCATTGCCTCGGCGACTGCTTAAGTCTGTAGAGAGATCTCTTCAGCTTGCACACGTGATTCTCTCTTCCGGGAACTTGGAACCCCTCCGGTTGGCTCATGTATATTTCCTCCTCCAACTCTCCGTGCAGGAAAGCTGTCTTGACATCCAATTGCTCAAGCTCTAGGTTGTGGTGTTCCACTAAAGCTAGTAACACCCGGATAGAAGTATGTCTGACTACCGGTGAGAAGATCTCGTTGTAGTCAACTCCCTCTTTCTGACTGAACCCTCTTGCAACTAGCCTTGCCTTATACTTGACGCCCTGTCCAGATGTAGTTCCTTCCTTTCTTCTGAAAACCCACTTGCAGCTGACTATCTTCCTTCCCGCTGGCAATTCAACAAGCTCCCAAGTCGAGTTCTTGCTAAGAGACTCCATCTCTTCTCCCATCGCGACAATCCACTGTGATGACTCAGAACTAGATATAGCGGCCTTGTAGGAGGATGGCTCGTCCTCTACCTCTTCCGCTACCTGTAATGCATATCCCACCATACCGCCATCTCTGTATCTCGCTGGAGGCTTTATGACTCTCCTTGGTCTTCCTTCAGCAATACTTTGATGAACCGGTTCCTCTGGTGTAGACGCATCCTCACTATCAGACTCTTCTGCTTCTTCCTCTTCGGCTTCCGTCGGCGGTGTAAGGATTTCGGAATCCTTAGGATCAATAGGATCCGACTCTCCCTCCACCTTCTTCTTTGCACCTCTAAGCTCCACTTCCACGGAGTTCTTCAACATATGAGTCTCATCAAAGACTACACTTCTGCTAAGTATAATCTTGTTGTCTGCCCATATCTTGTATCCCTTCACACCTGTTCCGAAACCCAGGAATACTCCCTTCTTAGCTCTTGGTTCTAGTTTGCCATCATCAACGTGATAATAGGCAACACAACCAAAAACTCTCAAATCCGAGTAATCCACTGCATTACCAGTCCAGACTTCCATATGAATCTTGCATCCTATACCTGTGTGCGGGCTCCGATTTATGAGATAGCATGCAATGGAAACTGCCTCTCCCCAGAAACCTCTAGAAAGACCTGAATTCGAAAGCATGCACCTTGCTTTTGCCAAAAGTGTCTGATTCATTCTCTCGGCTACACCGTTCTGTTGCGGTATGTGCCGAACGGTGCGATGGCGTGCTATTCCCTGATCCTTGCAGAATTCATCAAACTCTGATGAACAGAACTCTAAGCCGTTGTCCGTGCGCAGCCTCTTCACCTTCTTTCCCACCTGATTCTCTACTAGTGTCTTCCACTCCCTGAATCTTGGCTTCACTCTTGTGCTTCATCATGAATATCCAAGTCATCCTGGAGTAGTCGTCTATGATGCTTAGGAAATACCTGTATCCTCCAATCGCCTCGACTCGAGACGGACCCCAGCAATCCGAATGGATATAATCAAGAGTACCTTTCGTTCTATGAACCGCCTTAGGGAACTTGCTACGTTGTAGCTTCCCATACACGTAGTGCTCACAAAACCCTAGGCTCTTGGGCGCATGCCCGGTGAGATACCCCTTCTTGTGAAGTTCCTGCATTCCATGTTCACTCATATGACCGAGCCTCATATGCCACAGCTTGGTTAGATCCGCTTCCTTAATCTCGGCTGAGACAACTCCAGCAGAACCTGTGATCGTCGAACCTTGCAACATGTACAAAGTCCCGCTCTTGACTCCCTTGAGTATCACCTCAGAACCCTTGCAGACTTGTAGATCTCCACCTTCACCTTTGAAAATGTATCCCTTGCTATCGAGTAGACTCAAGGAGATCAGATTCTTCTTAATATGTGGTACATGCCTGACTTGCTCTAAAGTACATAACTTCCCTTCATTCGTCTTGAATCTAACTGAGCCGCTCCCAATCACCTTACAGACGGCTCCGTTTTCCATGTAGACAGACCCTCCATCTGTTTGGTTGTACGTCGAGAATATCTCCCTGTTAGAGCAAATATGATAGGAAGCTCCGGAATCAAGGACCCACGCATCCTGAGAGTGCGTGACAACATCCGCCATTAGAATGTAATCATCCTCAGACAAGTTACCTTGTTCAGCTACGGCTGCGGATCCATTCTGCCCCTGTTGACCTCGTTTCAGGCAATCTCTCTTCCAGTTCCCCTTTTCCTTGCAAAAGGCACAGACATCCTTGGGTAACTTAGAACCTGAGAACTGCTTCTTCTTGTTCTTCTTACCCTTCTTGCTTCCCCCCGTTGCCATCAGTCCGGAAGCATGGTCCTCTATACTTGTGCCTGCACCCTTATGGCGCAGTTCCCTAGTATGGAGTCCCGATCTCACCTCCTCTAGGGATAAGTCGTCCTTGTTAATGAACGACTGCACGAAGTTCTCATATGATGGAGGTAACGAGATCAATAACAAAAGTGCAGCATCCTCATCCTCCACCTTCTCGCCAATATTATGCAAATCTAACAGAATTGTGTTCAATTGATCAAGATGGTACTTGAGAGCCGTACCTTCGAGCATCCGCAGGGTGAAGAGCCTTTTCTTTAGCATCAACTTGCTAGTGAGACTCTTCGTCACGTAGAGACTCTCCAACTTGAGCCAGAGCTTCGCTGCTTCCTTCTGATCTGGGATCTCGATGATCACGTCATCCGATAAGCACAGCATAATCGTTGCGTGTGCCTTCTCCTCCATCGCCTTGAACTCCGCTGATGCAACATTCGCCTCCCTTTTCCGCGGTCAAAGGCGCCCACAAGCCTTGCGATTTGAGCAAAGCCTCCATCTTTATCTTCCACAGACTGAAGTTATTCCCTCCTGTGAACCTGTCGATCTTCAACATCGATCCGGACATCGTTCTTGGTGGATCTTGAACCCTAGTCGCGTGCTCCACCTAGATCGCAAAACCCTAGCTTTGATTTCACCAAGTTGTGAAACCCTAGCTTTGCTCCGCCTTGATCTTGATCTTGAAACACCGCCAACCAGGCTCTGATACCAGTTTGTTGTAACAGAACCCCTGTTTCAGAGCTCTGATACCAGTTTGTTATGTCAAACCACCTCACGAACGAAGAACGAATAAAAGAAGAACACGAGTATTTTACGTGGTTCGCTAGCAAAATATTTGCTAACTACCTCCACGGCGGAAAAGCACTCTTTATTCACTTAAGAGGAACAATTACAATGTTTTTGCATACCTAATAATGTGACTAATAGGTTCTTTATATAGTGCTATGAAATCCCTAAAGTTTCCAAATCCGATTTGGAAACAACTTGTTTCCTAACTAATCCTCCACCGCCTTTGACTTCCAATGTTTCCTAATTAAAGTTGGAAACAAAGAGTTTGGCCGTCTTTGACCAATTCAAGGCACCAACTCAACAAAAACGCTTAAGTAAATCAGTTACATGTTTAGATTGATGTATAAAAAATCCAGATTCATGGTACCTAACTTCTAAACCAAGAAAATATGTGAGTTTGCCTAAGTTGGTTATTTGAAATTCCGTATTTAGAGAAGAAATGAGACTAGTAGTAAAAGCATAATCATTACCACTTAATATAATGTCATCTACATAGAGCAGTAAGAGAGTTACCTGAGTTTTGTTGTGTTTATCAAACAAACTGGAATCTGCAGCAGAGGTAAGAAATCCAAGAGAATGCAAGAAAGTAGTAAATCTCTCAAACCAAGCTCTAGGAGCTTGTTTGATTCCATAGAGTGATTTATTTAGTTTGCATACAAAATCTGGGACAGTCTGGTCAACATAACCCTGTGGTTGTGAAATGTAGACATTTTCCTTAAGGTGACCATGCAGAAAAGCATTTTTAACATCTAGTTGTTGTAAAGGCCATTTCAAAGAGGCAGCAATAGCTAAAACAGTTCTAACAGTGGCATGCTTTACAACAGGGCTAAAATTTTCATAAAAAATCAATTCCTGTGGTTTGGTGAAACCCCTTAGCAACTAATCTAGCCTTATATCTAGCAATGGTGCCATCAGGGTTATGTTAAGTTTTGTACACCCATTTAGTGCCAACTATGTTAGCATTGGGTGGTTTAGGGACCAGTGTCCATGTGTTTTGCTGTATGAGGCTAAGGTACTCATCAGTCATGGCTTGTTGCCACAGAGAGTATTTAGCCTCTGTAAAACTAGTAGGATCAGGAAGTTCATGCAGAGAGGAGGGAGAAGATGGATTTTCAGATGTACGAAACTTAGATGAATTAGGAGGATCAGAGACACCAGCAGTGTAACCAAAGGTCTTCTTTTTGAAGATCCCAGATTTACTCCTGGTTTGCATTGAGTGACATGGAGCTGCCTGAGAGATCCCAATTGTGTCTGGTGCCAAGCCATCTCTAGGAGAGGGAGAGGTCTGGATGTGATCATGTGTTTGTATATGTTCAACTGTTCGACCTGCATCTCTCCTAGGAGACTGCAACACAGATGAAGAAGGTGATGATGTGTCTGCAGGTAGCTCCATGGTTTCTGCATTTTGATCATGTCCTGAAATGGGAAATTGCACAGGACAAGTATAGGATGATGTGTTAGGAACAGCAGTAATAGGAGGCACAGAGGCAGGAGATGAATGCAAGGAAGCATTGTTTGCATAAGGAAATACATGTTCATCAAACAGTACATCTCTAGAGATATAGAACTTCTAAGAATTTCTTTCAAAACACATGTATCCTTTATAATTTGGAGCATAACCTAATACACACATTGTTTTGTCTTTGGATCAAGTTTATAGTTCATATATGATCTTAGACAGGGATAGCATGCACACCCAAATATTTTCAAGTGATCATGTAATACCCCAATTTTATACAAGAGGATAAGTTAATAATTTTAATAGAGTTTGGGTTATAATTGTGATTTACAAAAGTTCTAAATGAATTAAGTAACGAATGGAATTGAAATTGTAAGTTTGAGACGTTATAAAGTAGTGGGATAAAATTTGAGGGGTTATAATTATAGTTGATAAACTTGGGTTGATAATTATAGTTTAGAAAAGTTAAAACTAATTTAGTTCAAATTTGGGGAGGTAGGTGTAGTTTCATAAAATATAAACTAGTTAATTAAATATTGGTTGGGGTTATAATTGTAGTTTTCAGAAGTTATAAATTAATTAGTTGGGGAGGTAGATGTAATTCAGAAAAGTTTGAAACTAAAATAAAGGGCTGGGGAGGTTAGTGTATTTTAGACAAATGAAAGTGTGCAAATATTTTTACATGTAGGGGGTTTTGGTTGTCTTTTATCAAAGTTAAAGTATGCAAATAACATATACTTGTACATAATACGTATAACATACTTTTAACTATTCGTATTTTATTTAACCCAACCCGTATAAAAGTATAACCCGATATAGTTGTACGTATAATACACCTAACCCGTATTTCCTCTCTTGACCCGACCCAAAACCCGTATTATTATTATTATTATTATTATTATTATTATTATTATTATTATTATTATTATTATTATTATTATTATTATTATTATTATTATTATTCCTCCCCATCTTCTCTTTAGTTTCTCTCTTTCTTTCTCTCTCTCTCTCCGTCTCTTTTTTTTTTCTCCACCCGGAGGCAACTCCCCTCCCTCATCTCTCACATCTCCATCCCTCCTCCTACTCCCCTATAAAATTCATGATCTTCCTCCTTCCTCCATCACATCTCTCCCTCCCTACCTCTCTACCAATTAAATACATTCTTCTCCTCCCTCACACATCTTCATCTCTTCCCCATCCTAGTAAATTAATTCTCCTCTATCCTCCATCACCCTCACCTCTCTCACATCTCCCTCCCTATCTCTCTCTCACACCCCGTCACCATCTCTCTCTTGTTTTCTCCTCCCCTCTCACGGCAGAAACACACACCCACACACACCCTCATTTTTTATTTTTTTCACTACTCTCACAAAACATATCTCTCTCTCTCTCTCTCTCTCTCTTTTGTTCCTCCTATTCTCCCTCAGGGCACACACCCACCCACAACATTCACCCTCAAATCACACCTCCCCCTAATGCTACTCCCTCATCTATATTAACCCCTCAATTTCTTCTCCAACACAACAACAACAACAAACAACAACAATAACAACACCACCCTCATTATCATCTCATCTTTTCTTCCCCTTCGGAAAACAACCCGACATGATACGGTATCCGTATCAATATTATTTAATATTTGATTATTCAGTTATTTATTTAATTAATAATACGGGCTTGGCCCGTTATGTCTAGGGTTAGGGTAGGTTAAGGTCAGTTTATCTATTTAAGCAATTGTAGTCCCCCAGCATTATTCAGTCAATAAAAATATCAATTCTGGCTCTCTTCTAAATCTCTGTCTTCTCTCTCAATTTCTTGTTCTAATTCTTCAATTTCTTCTCTATTTCGATACTTTTACGTATCATTGGTGCTTTCATCGAGTTCGCCGGGCGCCTTCGCGACGAACACGAACTCAAACGCCGCCGTCACCATGTATAACACCCTGCACATTCGCCCGACTGCTCCGCGATTTACAGGTGACGATCCCGTTGGGTGGATTCACAAAATCCAAAAATACTTTGATTATTTTGGTACAGTAGAAAGACTGTATGTAGCATTTTTTATTGACAGTCCGGCATTCGAGTGGTGTTGCTATTATCAGTACAAAAACAGTTCGTCCTCGTGGATGGATTTTTTGGTGGCGGTCAAACAACGATTTGATCCGGACCAACAACCACAGTCGGGGGTTCAACAAAAGCAACAACCATCGCCGCCACCAGTTCAAGAAGAACAGCAACTAGTCCTACAGCCGCCAGTACACACGCAGAACCCAGATCCGCCACTGGAAATCACCCAGCAGCAGCAACAAGAAACTCGAACTCAGCCGCCTAATTCCGTGGATCAACAGGTACCGATCAAGTCACCTCCACCACCGGCGTCTGAACACTTCCAGCAGCAAGGTATGCCACCAACGCCGCAGAATCCGTCTGGCCACCCGAAGGTCCAGAACCCCCTTCCGCTATCCTTCCGCCAACAAACCCAGCCATCATCACCTCTACCGTTAAAGTCGCAACAACCACCACCATTGGTCCAGTTCCTGATCGGACAACCACCACAACACCAGATCCGAACCTACCCGCTCACCAAATAGACGCCACAGCCGCCAAGAAGAAACCCTGCAACCTCCAATTGCCAACTCAGCAAGCCGTCGCCATTTATTCCGGCGAGCAACCAACACCAGACCCAAAGGGCGAGCCCCTTCCTTCTTTCCCGAAGCCACCCCAACCACAAACTCAGATGGCCGACCAACTCCCAACGAAGGCCCAGCCGCCGTCCGGCAACGCCATCACAATCTCCGACCACGGAGACGACGACCCGCGACTGTCGCGCCTACCGCAGCCAAACCCGAAGCCTCAAGACCTCCCTGTCTCCGCCGAACCAGAGGCGACCTCCGTCGCCACACCGCCGAACCAGTGGCCAACCCCAAACGACTTCCATTCGGCCGGCGATGTTCTCACAAACCCCCAGACGGTCGCCGTTCAACCACCGCCCAAACCACCAGATCCGTCCAACGCACTGACGGAGCCGCCCCCAATCACCGCCGCAAACACAGCCCTCACCTCTAATCTTCGTGATTTGAAGCCACCATACCCCTCTGCCTCCATTCCGTCGATCATTCCCTCGCCAATTCCGACTCAACCAACTCCACAGAACCCATTCATCTTCGCCGCTTGCGCTACCATACACCCAGACGAACAACACAAACCAGGCGACCACCGTCCGCCTTCTCCACCGTCGTTCCGCCATCTCCGAAGCCTCCACCAGAATCATCCTGTGACCTCCTCCGTTCGGCTTACACAGAGGAGACACAAGCTAGGGCTCCAGATGGGCCAGTTGAATTTGGGCTTGAGTTTGAAATTGGGCTTCTCTTAGCTTATGAGCCTAATTATTTTTGGCGGAAAATAAAAGGGCTTATTGCTGCAATGGGTAATGCTGCTTTGGGCCATGCCACTAGGGGTCAGCCCAATTATGAAAGCCCAGCTGGATATAACCCAGCTCCACATTCAATTCCAGCCCAGCTTCGTAAAGTGGTTCGATAACAATTTGATCCGGGCAAAATTAGTGGCAAGTTGCGACTACGAAGTGGCGTTTTGAAGACCGTTCGACGTCAATTCGATCCGGGCAAGAATATAATCGATTTTTCAACGTCCGCCTTGAGGGCAAGGCGATTTTCAAGCGTGGGGGAGTTGATACGGTATCCGTATCAATATTATTTAATATTTGATTATTCAGTTATTTATTTAATTAATAATACGGGCTTGGCCCGTTATGTCTAGGGTTAGGGTAGGTTAAGGTCAGTTTATCTATTTAAGCAATTGTAGTCCCCCAGCATTATTCAGTCAATAAAAATATCAATTCTGGCTCTCTTCTAAATCTCTGTCTTCTCTCTCAATTTCTTGTTCTAATTCTTCAATTTCTTAATCATCTATCAATTTCTTCTCTATTTCGATACTTTTACGTATCACGACACCACCACCTTAGGCACCACTACTACCATAACAGCCCCTTCTCAACCTCTCTCTCTCACCCTCTTGGCAAAACCCATCAGACAACAACACCCACAACCACCATCACCACCCCACTGCACCACAACCTCCTCCATCACAACCACCATCACCAACAACAACACCACTGCCACCCCTCTTCTCCCTCCACCACCAAGACAATCTCCACCTCCATCTCTTCCTTTACTCTGCCAAAACAGAGCAGCCACCGCAATAAAAAAAAAAAAACAGAGGCAGCGACAACACCAACACCGCCCCACTGCCGACACCCACCATTACAACCACCATCATCAACACCACCACCTTCGGTACCATCACCACAAGACCTCCTTCTCTCAATCTCAAACATCACCCTCTGTTTCTCCCTCTCTCTCTGTTTTTTTGAGACACCCAGCAGCAGCCACACAACAACAGCCGCCAACATCACCACCACCATCACCGTCGGCATCACCAACCCAACCCGACAACACCACCCACCTTCCTCTGTCACTCCCTTCTCTCTCTCTCTCGCTCTTTCTGACTTCGCCCAAGCCACCACCAGCAAGAAACAGCAGCAGTTGCAGTGGCCGGAGGCCACTATCGAGAAGACCCGGAGGCCCGACCCGACGGGAGAACCCCGGCCACCACAACGCCTCTCTGCCCCTCTCCTCCACCATTCGGCACTCATACACCCTCCTGGAGGTCCGACGAAGCCCAGAAACACCCGGACCAGCCACCAACGCCGCCGGAACGCCATAAACTCCGGCGGGTTCCGACCCAACTTCGGCGAACAAATTCTCATTCGTTCGATAATGGTTTTTAACGATTCTTGGCATGAATCTCACTATTTTGACTTGAATTTTAATTTTAGATAATCAAAACGACATGGGTATCAATGTATTGAAAGTTCCCGAATCAATTTGGAGGTTGAAGATGAAGTTCACGTATGGGTATTGAGAGGGGGGTGATTTTTGTACTTTACAGAAACTATGGGGGAGGTATTTGTGTTTTAACTAAACTGTTAATAACTTTTTCAATAACCTACAGAATTGTTATCTCTTTATTATCATTAATATTAACTAATTAAGTATTTTAAATATATATGAGAAAATAAATATTTTTTGTAATTAAAAGTAGAAAGATAAAATTTCTATACATTTAAAATAAGTAATACCTAAATAATATAATAAGTTAACAAAGATTTTATTTCGTACATATATAATTATAATTGATAAACTTGTAGGCAATTGAGGTCATAAACAAGAGCTAAGCCTACGCGTGAGGACTATTCCGAGCTATTTGACGTTTGGATTTAAGGTAAGTTAATATGCCTAGCCTCGTGTGCCTTTCATTCTTTCGCGTATCGCTTGTGTTATTTGACAATTACTACTATACATGTTTTATTTGAGTCGTTTACTTGCTTTTGAAAAACTCTACTTGAAATATTGAATGAAATTGGTGTCCAAATCTAAATAACGAATCCGAAAGAAGAACCTCTAAACTCTTATTGTGAAATGAGAAAGTAACGTTCCAATCGCGACTACCAAATTAGGCCGTGTTTACCTAGTTCACGGGCCACGATTATTCAAAAGGAGCACACCGCTCGCATATTGCTCAATTTCAAATATTCCTCATATATCAAATGTTATGAATGTGCCACACCGGTTTTACTTGGAGCTTCCGATTCACATCTTGTTACATCTTGAAAGAAAAGTCGTAATTATGTAAAGTGAAAGCTGTTGTGCGTGGGTTTGTGCCATATCCCTGATACGATACATTTCTGACATATTGTGATCGGTTACTGTTATGAGATTATGAGGCAATGACCTCCTTTTGATTAGTTATGGTTATGAGGCGCTGTGATGCGAACCTCCTGTGATTGAGTTATGGTTATGTGGGTGCTTTTGCACATTATGAGAAAGAGGTTGTGGATTGGATATGGTCACGCCCCGTATCAACTAATTGCTAAATGAATTTCAGGACTCGATTCCCATCGATGAGAATGTTATTATCTTGAGATTAAAGTAATATTGTGAATTGCTACTAAAAGTGATTTCCCAAGATGGTCCACGTCTTTGGGTTGGCATATGAAACTTGAGATCGTTACAAAGTTTGGCACATCAAATCAACGTGAACGCTTTTACCAGCGAATACTCGATAGTTATTTATCATCGAATATGTTATTCCTGTCATATGTCTCATAATCTGTTTACGTGCTATGGGTGTCAGCTTACTCAGCCGTTTGCTGATCATTTTCTGTAAAACTGCGTCGGCTTTTGCTATTTCAAAGCCGCAGGTTACGAGTAAGGTGGGGGAACGCTCACGACGCCGCTGGCTAGAGTAATAAGCTGTTTAGTACTTCACTTAGCATTTCCCATTTTCATTTGTAAATTATTGTATTTATACCATTCAGACAATGTCACTGGTTTTATGAATGTATAATAAGTTATATTTGGATATTCGATGGTTGTACTAACTGTGAACCGACGATCCTTATCCGTTCCCAATGAGGCTCATCACCTCGGGCGGAGACATCTCTACCGATTCATGCGGCCCGGCCGGCCGTGTGGTTTGGTGGGGTGTTGCAGATCATATGTGGGCTTCTTTTTAAATAAAAGTTCATGTGGAGACTTATAATTAGTGATTTTGGAAGGCATTAAATTGATTAAATAAACTGCAGCAGAGAAAGCATGATACCAGACATACTTAGGCATCGAAGCTTGTTGCATTAAAGTAACAGCTGTATCAACAACGTGTCTATGCTTCCTTTCTGAAACACCATTTTGCTGTGGTTTATGTGGACAAGAAAGTTCATGTGTAATGCCATGTTGCGACAGGAAAGATTTAAACACATAAGAGGTGTATTCACCTCCACCATCTGTTCTAAGTATCTTAATAGAAGTACCAAGTATGTTTTCAATTTGATTTTTAAAGATGGGAAACACAGTAGGCAAATCAGACTTATGACATAAAGGGAAAATCCATGTAAACCTTGAGTAATCATCAATAAATAGAACATAAAACTTGTAACCATTATAAATCTTCACACTAGAAGGTCCCCAAACATCACTATGAATGAGATGCAGAGGTACAAAAATCTTAGAAACAGAAGATTTAAATGGCAGTTTAGACATTTTACCAGCAAGACAAAATTCACACAAAATAGGACTATGTTTATGAAAAACAGAAGTAGGTAAAACAGATTTCATAATATCATCAGTGGGGTGACCCAGTCTTCAATGCCACAAAGATGAAGTAATATTCTTTCCCATAAAAGCAGAAGTGGAATGTTTGTTGACTGGAACATGACCAGTATTTGAGATAGGATAAATGGGGTAGAGACCATTATGGCTAACCCCTTGATAAAGAAGTTTCCCCGAAACCTGATCCTGAATTGAAAATGAGTCTGATTCAAATAGAAATCTACAATTATGTTTTTTGCACATTTGATGTACTGAAAGTAAATTAGTTGAGAGATTTAGAACATGTAAGGTATTGGGTAAAACAAAATGACAAGTAGAGGTAGGTAATTGAGCTGTACCAGTATGGGAGATGGGTATGGTGTGACCATTACCCAGAGCTACCTGTTCTGAACCATTGTAGGGTTCAGAAAGAGATAAATTCTTCAAATCAGAGGTCATGTGACCGGTTGCTCCAGTATCAGAAAGCCAATATTCAGGGTATGAAATAGGAAAGTATGGTTGCTGAGAGTTAGTAGCAACAAGAGCAGAGAGATGTTCTTGTGGATGTTTGCCTTGATAGGCATGATCCATTATATGCCGAAAATCTAAAGCATAGTGGAAATCCATGCCACATATTTGACAATTAATAGGTGAATTAGAGGTATTATTGTAACCTCTGTTAGGGTAGGAGTTGTATCTACCCCTAGCACCATCATGTCTACCTCCCCTAGAATAGGAAGAGGATCTAACTCTGTTATATCTCCCCCCATAGTTGGTGTTTCTTCCACCACCCCTATTATATCCAAAGTTAGGGTTTGCAGAAAAATTAGGGTTTCCAGATTGACCAGGGTGTGACCGTCCACCATTACGACCGCCCCTACCACCACGAGAATTATACCCAGAGGGCATAGCAAAAGAATATTGACCAAGAAAATCATAATAAACAGACGATTGAGATTCATGCATGTGTTCTTCCCCTTTTAATAAAACATGTAAATCTTCAAGAGAAAGAGGTTCGGATCGTGTCCGCAGAGAACTCCGAAAAGGATTATATTCAACAGGGAGACCATTCAAGGAACAAAATAACATATCTTCAACATCCACATGAGACCCAACAATAAATAATTTATCACGAAGGGACTTTAACTTTTGCATGTAAACATCGATAGAATCAGACTTCTTTTTGATAGTTTGCAGATTTGATTTTAACTGCAAGATATTGGATCGGGTCAAAGAGGCATACCTTCTTTACAACGCTAACCAAGCAGATCTACAATTATCATGACCGATGACATGAGTGAGAGCTTCCTGAGTCAAGGTGGCATTGATTAGGGTGAGGATGGCCTGATCTTGACTCAGCCATACCTGATACTCCGGATTGGGCGTGTCTATTGCATATCCGTCGACGGCGAAGGTGAACTGTGGCGGCGGAGTGGTAGAACCGTCGAGATAACCGAAGAGGTTTTGTGTACGAAAAATAGCAGAGATCTGGTGTTTCCACAAGACGTAATTGGATGAATCTAATATAAATGACATCAAGTTGTTGATGTTGGTTAACAAGAAAAGGGGATTGGTGGCGCCCGAGGTCGCCATGGTTGATGATATGGTGGTGGTAGAGAGCATGAAGGCTCTGATACCATGAAAACCCGATTAGGGTTTCATGTGAAGAGACGAAGCTCTTAAAGAAGAGAAAGGAAAACAATTCAGGGATGAAACGGTGATTAATGATTAGAGAGGATGAATCGAGCAGATATACAAGAGATGTTGAACGGTCTCAAATATGACCGTTTCACTAACCAATACATAATAATTTCTAGGGTTTTTATCTAGTTTAACATCTATTACAAATCAGTCCTTCTGGATCCTTCTTTAGAGTGATGGGCTTCAGTATTCATTTGGGCCTCCATTCTTCAAGCTAGCCCAGAGTTCAAGTCCAGTCCGTCCGTCCATCTAGCTGGTCCAATGCTTTGATCCATCTCCTTGCAGGCCTTGTCTAATACTTAATGCTATCAACATAGCTACTTTCTAGTTACTACAAGATTAGGCACATACACACATCCTGAACTATTGCGGTATTGCCTTGAGTATGGATTTTAACATAGCATTTAGGTCGAAAAGCCAAGCCTGATGAATGTCTTTGGTCAGCGACGTTTTAACCCTAGTCTGATTCGACTTTTCAGTCGCGTTGAGCAAAAGTTGTCAGATTACCCAAAAGAGAAATGCTATAGTACCCACTCTTATCTCACCAAGTTAAAAAATTGGCAACTTTATCACTGTCAAACGGGTCGGTTAACCGGTGGATCGGCCCGGTTTAAACCGGTTTTTGGGTAACCGAGCCCGAGAGGACTGGACTGATACCGAAACCGGTTTCTTGCGGGCTAAGGCCGGGTAGACCTTCTGTCGAACCATGAACCGGCCCAATAATAACCTACGGAACCGTTAATCGAGACCAGCTCGGTTAATCGACGGAACCGTTACGGTTATACGAGCCAGGCTGGATAAAGGTTTGTGAAATTTCCCGATCCGGTTAACCGTAACCGAATACCCGGTAACCGAGCCCGAATCGAACCGAGCCCGGTCGGTTTAAGGATTCTCGGGCCAGGTTCGGTTTGTCATGATGAAATTTTTACCGAATATAGGCGGGAGATATAAATAGCATAGAAGAACATGTAAGTTTGCTAGTATTTTTTTATCCAAAGCAAAATATTATTAGCAAACGTACTCCTTTCTTACATTCGAGAGCTGGTTTACATCTAAATTCCAGCCACATTTTACTCTACTAGCTAATTTCTTAACTAACTCACCTGCACTCTGATTTTGCATCCCTAAGAACCTAAACCAGAGAAGAATCCATAATGTCAAGGCCTCCTCTAATATATTCAATTAGATTTGTGATCTCCCAAGCATCACCCTTCACAATCAAATCAACTAACTCTTAATTGTCACCTTCAAAAATTACCTCTTTGAAGCCTTTTTGCTTGAGTTTTTGAATTGCTGAAAGAGCTGCCAAAGCCTCATCTTGTAAAATAGAAGCAGTAACACCAGTCTTCCACCCACAGGAGATCACTTCTCCATTATGATTTCTAAGAAGCCAGGCATAAGTAGTACGGCTTGAATCTTCAAATCTACTTGCATCAAAATTACACTTGAGATTATGGATTTTGGGGGGAATCCATTTCTTCAACTTCTCTTTCAGTTTATTTATCGTCATCTTCTTTTGCACCTCCTCTTCTTTGCAAGCTGACACTCCATATAAACTCCAATCAGAAAGGCATTTGTTCACTACCTTAATAGGGATAATATTGACATTAGAGAAGATCACCTCGTTCCTAGCTTTCCAAACATTCTAACAAACCACAATGATCTTCAAAAGCATATTTTCCTTCACTTCTCTTGCTCTTACTAACTCCACACATTCGGCAAGCCATATTTGAAAATTGTTCACATTCTTGCACATTTCTGGTGTTAAGATACCAGTACCAAACCAAACCAACTCAGTCCATCTGGACTTCACAAATACATGTCCTAAACTTTCAACTTCTACCTCACAGATTGGACACTTGTCAGTTTCATTGCAGTGTCTAATTCTCAGATTTTCTTTTGAAGGCAAGGCATTATGGCTAATCCTCCACCAAAACTGTTTAATCCTTTGGGGAAGATCACAGTTCCACAACAATGTCCAATACTCTTTAGAAAAATAAAAGGAATAAGATGGCTTTGAGTTTACTTTAGTGGTTTCTTTTGAAGAATTCCTCAACTCCATCCATACCTTAGTTGTTCCTTCTTTAACTTTGTAAATACCAGATTTATTGTGTGCCCACACCACCTTCTTAGGGCTACCTTCCTTGGAAATATAAATCTTCTGAATATTTAACACATCTTCATCTGTGCACAAATTCTTCAACAAAGAGACTCTCCACCCACCTGTATCCTTTTTGATCAAATCAGCTACTTTAAGCTCATCATTCCTCAAAGGATTCTCAGAAATTAGACCTTGATTTAGGGTTGGGATCCACTTATCCTTGTTTACCTTAATGTTCATACCATCACCAACCATCCACAAAGTCTCCTTCTTTAACATTGTCCTACCTGCTAGAAGGCCACACCAGACCCAGGAGGGAGTATTACCCTTTTTAGCATGTAAGAAATAAGTGTTGGTATAATGCTTTTTCTTCAAAATAGTATCAACTACGAATTGTGGATATCTAAGAAGCCTCCACCCTTGTTTGGCTAATAAATCCACGTTGAAACTCTGCAAATGCCTAAAGCCAATCTCCCCTTGATGTTTTGGCTTTCATCACTGCCTCCCATTTCAGCCAATGCAACTTCCTCTCCTCAGGGCCAACTCCCCAATAGAATTTCCTTATTAACTGAGTGATTTTCTTGCAAATAGCTTTAGGAAATTCCACACACCCCATAGTATAGCTAGGGATAGTTTGTGAAATTGCTTTCAGTAATACTTCTCTCCCAGAAAAGGAGAGAACCAACTTCATCCACCCATGCGGCTTGTCTTTTATAATTTGCAATATATAGTTCAGAGCTTAAATTTTGGACTTATCCCAGAAAGCAGGAATTCTAAGATATTTGTGGTAGAATCTAAAACTGGAATATTACTCAAAACTGAAATCTCTTCCTTCACATGATCAGGTGTGTTTGGAGAGAAGAAGATGCCTGATTTGCTACAATTAATCATCACACATGAATTTTCTCCAAATTGGTCAAGAAGCTGAAGAAACTTAACCACGTCTGCACTTGTAGCTTGAGTAAAGACTAATGAGTCATCAGCAAATAACAAGTGATTCAATTGAGGGCCTCCCCTAGAAATTGCAATACCTTCAATTCTTACTTTCAATTTGAGCTTTGTGCATAGCTCTGGAGAACACTTCCATTACCAAAACAAATAAATAAGGAGAGATTGGATCTCCTTGTCTCAAACCCCCTACTAGGTTCCCTAAAAAAAAGAAGAAAAAAAAACTATTAGGAGAGAAATACTCACTCTCTTTCCCATTTATCTTCACTGCAAGAGTGACTGTGGACACACATTGTCTAATAATAAGCCTCCATTTTTCACAAAATCCAAATCTCAATAAAACTTCAACCAAAAAGTCCCAACTTACTCTATCATAAGCTTTATTTAGGTCCAATTTCAAGGCTAGAGCCCCTTTGCTTCATTTCTCTTTCTTTCCAATGAAATGGAAGAATTCTTGGGCAATAATAATATTATCTTGGATTTGTCTGTTTGGCAAAAAAGAAGACTGCTCTTTAGAGATCAATTTATCTAAAACTACCTTTAACTTGTTGGCAAGAAGCTTTGCAATAACCTTGTATGTGAATGTGCACAATGCAATAGGCCTATATTGAGTTACCTCTTCAGGATGTTGGACTTTGGGGATGACTGTGATAATTGTTTCGTTGATGCTCCTAAGAAGATATCCACTCTTGAAAAAGCTTTGAATATTTAGAAAACTCCACTTGAACAATATCACATTGAGATTGAAAGAATAATCCATTATAACCATCAAAGCCTAGTGCTTTAGAAAGGTCAAAGTTAAACACCGCCTGCTTGATTTCTTCACAGGTAGGCACTCTAATCAACTCCACATTCTCTCCAAGTCCTCAAGTTTGCTAGTATTTCACTCTAGCATTTCTCAACCCAAAATTGTACTGGGTCTAGGTAAAAGCTCGGTCTTTGTAGTATGATAATATTTCACTCAGTTTGTACACATGCAAGTTCACACCAAAGTAGCTAAATATAAGTTGAAAAGTAGTACCGAGTGTAACTCAGTAGTGTCTATGAACTCAGCGACGATTGTACTTTCATTGGGAATTCAACTGGGATTTGAATCGTTTGATTAACGAGTTGCTTTTGGGATTGAGATTTATTGTGTAACAAACTGTTCTTGATGCGTCTTTTCTCTTTTACTCTAGCATCTACTTCCTACTTGACATGACGGTGTTAAAAACAGTTCTAGCTGATGTATCTGTTGTGATCACTAGCATATATTGGAGAGACCGTAAGTGGAATTCGGAATCGAATGCATGAATTTTTCACGGTACGTATGGGCTGTTTTCGCAACAAGAAAAAAGGTGTGTGTGGACCCTTTGGTCCTCTCCAAGTGTATTTTTTCTTTTTCTTCACGAGAGCATGTTACCCGTAACTGTTTAGATTGTTCATTATTCATTAATTCTGATATTCCTACGAGTAAAACAATTTTCACGTGAAAAAAGAAGATGAAAGATAAACACATTTACCAATGAGTTCCTTTTGATTACATTCATCTGCTAAATGTTCCACCTCTTAGCTAAAGTCCAAGTTCACTTGACTATATATATGAAATAGAACCATCAAAATCTCGGGATTTCATCAAGAACTGCTGTCTCAGAGGCTGATATTGCCAACGAGTATACTCTAGGCGTACCTGGTGAAACATTTTCATTCACACACTGTCAAAACAAAGTCACAGTTGCAGATGCTTCGGGTCTGACTCGTGACGTGTCTCCGCTGGAGCAGTTTATCAGGGAACATGTGGAAACTTAGTTACAACATAATATTATCATTGTTTGAAGTTAGGTTTATAGTTCAGCAGAGGGAACAGTATAAGCAGCAAATATTCTTTGAAGTTGAAAAGTAGTACCGAGTGTAACTCAGTAGTGTCTATGAACTCAGCGACGATTGTACTTTCATTGGGAATTCAATTGGGATTTGAATCGTTTGATTAACGAGTTGCTTTTGGGATTGAAATTTATTGTGTAACAAACTGTTCTTCATGTGTCTTTTCTCTTTTACTCTAGCATCTACTCCCTACTTGACATGACGGTGTTAAAAACAGTTCTAGCTGATGTATCTGTTGTGATCACTAGCATATATTGGAGAGACTGTAAGTGGAATTGGGAATCGAATGCGTGAATTTTTAACGGTACGTATGGGCTGTTTTCGCAACAAGAAAAAAGGTGTGTATGGACCCTTTGGTCCTCTCCAAGTGTTTTTTTAATTTTTCTTCACGAGAGCATGTTACCCGTAACTGTTTAGATTGTTCATTATTCATTAATTCTGATATTCCTACCGAGTAAAACATTTTCACGTGAAAAAAGAAGACGAAAGATAAACACATTTACAAATGAGTTCCTTTTGATTACATTCATCTGCTAAATGTTAAAGTCCAAGTTCACTTGACTATATATATGAAATAGGACCATCAAAATCTCGGGATTTCACTACCACATAGTCTTTGATGATACAAAAAAGAGAGATTTATATCTATCTATACAGACTAGAGTCGTTCTAATCGCCGCTTTCAAAGAATTGCCCTAATCTACATGTGTAATCACACACCGTGTATCAGAATCCCGAAAACACATAGCAGTGGTTCAAAACCCAGATGGGTACCGCCATAAATCTTCAACTTGCACGCCGGTACGAATTAGGGAAACACCTGGATAGGCAGACCTGCTTCAACTTTACTATCAATGCAAAGACACCGTAACATGGCAGATGAAATATTCCCACCCCTATGTACCTGCAGTTATCAGTCACTTCTTCAAATTCTCTATTGTAGTTTTCTTAAGTATTAGTTCAGAGATATGACGTGATACCCTATATATTGATAAAAATATTAATTGGGCCAAACCCCTACCATGGTTTCATGCCTGCGTGGTAGGGGGCGCGAATCAGAATATTTAGAAATTTGTTGAGCTTCGCCTGACCAATGCACGTTTATTGAATTCTGACTCGAGTGCCTCACCACGCAGACATGATACTATGGTGGGACTGCCCTGATGAATACTGTCTCGTAGGTTCTTTCATGTTTGAATTATCATACTTTTTTTCGTGACGATTTAAAATTGCAAGGTCTATATTTCTCATGGATTGAGATAGAAATAGCTTCAAGATTAGATATTTCAAAAATAATAAGAAAAATCACAGGAAAGGATACATACCAGACAGGAGCAGATTTAGATGACAAGTCAAGAAACGCATATGGCCACCTGAAACAAAAAGATTTATCATGATGAGCAGACGCCAAACCGAGAGAGAGAGAGAGAGAGAGAGAGAGAGAGAGGATACCATATATAAACGCAAGCATGGATGATCCACTGTACGATGACAAACAAAACTGTCCATAGGATGAAATATGATATCCGGAAGAAAGGGAACGGCTGGAAAAAAGGTCATGGAATAGAGATATGTCACGGAAACGATTTACCAAAAAAGAAAACGTATAGAAAAACTATCGACTTCTACTAAGGAAGCAAAACTCACCAAGGAATTCAAAAGTGTGTCACCAATGAGGACAATTGCGTTGAGTGCATGAAAAAAAACATCCATCTGCACCAACGAGTTCTCTCAGAATGATCGTTCAAATGGAGAGGTGCAGAGACAGAAGTTAAAATGCATATGAACTATGGTAAACTGTTAAATCTCTTTACGCTCTTTGCAGTTCATAAAACCAGCGCTTATGCTTGAATATAGTGATGTTTTTTACTGCTTCAGTAAGTAATTAATTTTCTCCTATTAATGGTCGTCTTATTAGAAATGAATTTCAGCTCATTTGAGGCCAATCATTTCACAGTACAAGAATTAAATGTCTTTAAGTGATTTTCATAAATACTTCGTAGTACACATCAAATTTTCTTGTACCTTCATTGGACCTATCATAACATTTTCAGTTTTCAGATAAATTTGGGTAGGACCAAGCCATATGCTTTGGGTAGGATCAATCGGACATAAATGGCTACTAGAATGCAGTTTTGGATATCAATAAAGTTGACGAAGAGAAGAAAAACTTACATAAGACAGCGGATGGTTGAAGTAAAATGGAAAGAGTACGCACCAGAAGACGAAATCAGTAAGCACCACCGCACCTGCACAAATCTGTTCCAAGAAAGAAATGGGAACTGAGGTTTCATAAGGACGACAATGATCATGAACAGTTCATAGTTTCAATTTATGGGAACTAAAAACACAAACAGTTTCTACGTTTTGATTATGATGCTAATCTAAGTGCTTTCCCTACGCAGACCACAGTTTTTAGTTAGTTGATTAAAAGACCGGGGTTGGTGAAAGTGGTTTTTGAGTTCATAAAGAGAGGGTTGTAAGCATTTAGGGTTTATGAAGCATGAAACTAAGCACCAAGGCCACCAGAATGATACGCCACCACCATTTTAAATGCTGATAGCAAGTCAAGTCTCATTCTTCAAAACTTACTTCAACCACAACAGCACCATCATCATCATCATCGTCATCATCATTATTAATATTATTATTAATAAACTATTTTTTAGAACAGCCACATTCTCGAGGAGCATTTACCTGGTAAATGATTTGAAAGACATGTCTCAATGTCTCTGCTGTTTTGCTGATAGGTTTGATGCTCTCGGCTGTGGGATTCACATAGATGCCTGCCTCTGCATCTAAAGCAGCTTCATCGGCTCTACCACAACCATCCTTTTCGCGGCTTTGGAAACATCCATATATGGAGAACGCAGATCCAGACTACAAAATACCAGTTGAAAGATCAGTGTTAACATACGGATAAGCCAGATTTCGTAAAATGGGCCAGAGGACCGCCAAGCCAGCCCGGACAGGCCCGTTTGAAGGGTGAATATAGTGGTCCGGGCAGGTTCTTTATTTGGGGGACCGCTGGACTGACCCAACAGAAGCCCGGGACCACCATGTGTGTGTGTGTGTACACATAAATACAAGACCTTTTGACATATAACCCACATGCAGTATTTGCTGACAGTGTGATACATGAACTATGAGAGTGGACAGATAACTTCCACGCAATATTGATTTTACTGACATCGTGCACCAAAAAAGCAGACATACGTTATCATACTCTTGGTGCGATATCCGTAAATTCAATACTGTGTGGGGGTTATCTGTCAGTTATCACAGTTCCTGTATTGCTCTATACGCAAACGTCTACTATTTGGGGGTTATATGTCATCCGTTCTACATAAAAAATAGTAATTTTATTATATAATATAAATATTACAAACGAAAAAAATAACAAAAACCAACGGCTAACCGGCCAGACTGAACTGGCCCACCAATAGGGGTCTGCTCCTGTGGGTCGAGCCAGTCCTATGATTCCAACTTACTGGCCGGGACCAGCCCCCCTCAGTCCGGGCACAGTGGTACTCCTTCAGTCGGGCCAGCCTGTTTGACAGCTCTACTACCAATCATTACTCACCCAACTTGGTAGAAGGATACATAAAGAAAACTAAATATTTGGAACCCTGTAACTGTCTACAGTGAAATCAGTTTTCAAGGTGCTGAAACATAAGCAGAGACTTCTCAGTCCCCATACCAATTAACTTCAAGGGAAATTGCAATATGTTCATCATAATCCATGGACGCGAAACAAAATCAGAAGCGAGACTTGAACGTCTCACAGTCAAGTAACAAGATGCAGATGGTAAAGATAAATTAGTTACCAGAAAATAGACGATGACCAGCGTGAATGTCCACCTGCTCAACACAGAAAAAACATTGACTTCCTTCGGTTAGAAAACAAAGTCACACCTGAGCGAATCCGTGTCACATTGACTTTTCATCGTTTGAGCAAAAGTCAACCACAAGGGAGAGCAATCACTTACTGGGTGTAAAAGATAAATATGATTCCCCCATCTTGGACTACGTCAGCGATGAGAATCGATAAAAGCACGCCAAAGGCAACGAGTCTGTAAGCAAGTAACCAACCATGGTGGATGAATTTCAAAGACGGTCTCCAAGCTTCATCTACGTACGAAAACTTATCTGCATCTTCTTCATTGTCTCTTCTCAACGTGTCTGGTTCTTTTCTACGCCCTTCATATTTCCAGATGATGAACACTGTAGTAACCCCGATACCTAGGATCCATATCGCACAGACGAGGAATCTCCAGTTTAGCCAATAACTAGGAACAGTTGTATTAGGTTGCACTGGTTCCACCATTACTGGGGTTGTATTAGGAGGCAATGTTTCCACGAATAACTGCAAAATATAATCCTTAGCGTCAGAACCTGTTTGGTTCCATCTTATAAAAACTGAATAATCTGATGAAAATAATCTGGGGTGAATAAGCTGGCTGAAATTCTATTCTGAAAACTGCTTGGCATGCGCTGAAAGTCTGGATTAAAGTTCAAGTGCATTTGGCAACAGTTGTAGCTTTTACTACCAGATTTACGACAAAAATTCTTTATTTCATTATCTGACTAAACATAGATGAGATAGACAGCAAACCGCCGTTAGCATTTTCATCAAACCTTGGATCATTTGGAAGAAAACTTCAAAGTGCTAGACTTGAATCCTTACGCTAATTTGGGAACCTAGGATTTGTGTAGATAAAATGAAAGAAAAATCTAAGGAACCCAATCATCAAGAAGCATGGGCTTTTTGGTAGGAAACTGAAACAAAATCCCGGCATAAATCTTCCTGCAATTCAAACTTATAGAAAATGAAGAATGTTGTGCGTGGCCAATCAAATGAAGGTATCATGAAGAGAAAAATGTGCGGGCACGCATGCACACAGAGTTCAGGATTTCCTGCAAGTTCAACGCTAATTTGAGAACCAAACCTAACGATTCTAAAACTTTACTTCATACTGGCACCGCTTGGAAGCATGATTTTTTCTGCTAGGAAAACGAAAATGAAGGGAAAGTTACCTATTCCACGAATGTTGGAACATGTTTTTTTACAACAAATAGGACACGATATTAACAACATTCTTTCTACTGTTTTGAATTTGTGGGAAGTTACAAACTTTATGCACAATTACTCAAAAAAACAGGCTTTCGATTCTTCTATGTTTCCTTTCATTTTTGTTTCCAATCGAAATCCATGGTTCCAACTTCTAAGCATACCCTAAAGGTTACTCTCAAGAAAAACTATGAAAACAAGTGAAATCACAGCTTAGGTTTTCCTGCAAGATTGAAACCAATTTAAACCAAGTTTGAGCGTGTGAAACTGATACTAGGTCACCCTCAAGATGTTTATTGGTACCTTGAACATCTAAAACCATGTACTCTAGAGGTCATATTCAATAACAACCATCAAATTAGAAGAACAAAGCTGAAGTGATCTTTCAAGTTGAACCCCCAATTTGAAACGAATTGTGAACATGCTAAACTGGGCTGCATTACTCTAAGGTCACGCTCAAGAAACCCATGAATAAACAACATTTTGAAGTTCTCTTATAAGTTTGAGCATAATTTGAACCAAGATTGAGGTCTAAAACTGACATTGATACCCAAATGCCATCTTCAAGAACAAGTGGCTAGGCCAAGCTATTAAGGACTCTTATAGCCCTATTCAGATATAGGAAACTTATAATTGTAATTTGTTTTTTTGAGAAGGTCATCTTTAAGAAAAACCCAATTACCATGAGAACAAGAGAATACACTCATGGGGCTTAATGAAGCAATTAAGATAGGCATTGAGTGATATGGTTTAACTAGAGCTGGACCAAACTCACACTATTATATCAACCATTCTTCAAATCCCTTGTGGGATACAGTCTCATACATGACCCTTAACCTAATTTTTTGGGAATCAACAATGAATAGGAACCCAGCAACACAGAATTCCTCATATGAGTTAGCAAAGGAGGAGGAGAGACAAATAATTAAAAAAAAATACCCATTTTTTTTTTTGCCATAATTGTTATGTATGCTCATTCACCAGCATGACAGAAGGAGAAAATGAAAAAATTGAGAGGTACCCAGAAGTAAAGGCGCTATCTTTTTCTCGTTCAAGAGCTACCCATGAAGTGAAATCACGGGTATCACCTTCACATAAACGTAATTGAAACAAAAAAACATTGGAAATAGAAACTGGGGGGGTTACCTCTGTTAACAGTGATTGATTTTGCTCTGTTCCGTGGAGTGTTCCCTCAACAGTACGGTCTCTCTCTCTTTCTCTCCGGAAGAAGACGAAGGAGAGGAGGTAATTAATCCGCACCCTTTGGGATTTGATAAATATTTAAGGGAGCAGAATCTGAGTTGGTTGTTCGTTGGTTGGTTGGGGATGAGAGGATGAGAATGTCTAAAGTTATCGTCACGTGCGTTGACCACCTGGTCAACAATCCAGATAATTTTATTAATTTCTGTTTTTAGTATTTCTCTGTTTCTTCTCTTTCTCTACGCTTTGTCTTTGATCCGTATCTGAGTCATTTTGACCGGATGATTTGGATCATAAAACGATACAATTTTTTGATAACTTTTTCACCGTGTTATAGAACAACTTTTACTCTACAACACCATGAAAAAATTGTCAAACTATTAGATCGTTTTGCTATCTAAATCACCGGGTCAAAATGACGCCGTGAATAATGACAAAAATCAGAACGTAGAGAAAGAGAAGAAACAAAGGAAGTACTATGTAATATCCGAAAGAAAGAAAGAATTAAAATTATAAAGAGCGCGTTTAATAATGTTTTTGGTGTCTAGAACGTTGTTTTTCAAATCTAAAAACAATATTAATGTGTCTGATAAAAAAAAATTATGGGAAGCATTTGCTCTCCCATATCAACTTTTGAAAATCAGGAGAGGGGTTGTTTTCCAAGACTTGTTTTTCGATAGATGTATTATTTGACATTCTTATCAATCGATAAATATTAATAAATGTAAGATAAAAGACATTGACCACCCCTGACTTTATGATTAAATCTTTCCCACTACTCTGTGTTTTGGAAAAAGACAGTCTCCACCTTTTTTTATGCATGGAGCTAACGGTTGACTAACAACATGTGTGAAAAGACTTCCAAACCCGAGACGCACGGCTCCTCACCACCAACTCCAGTTCGTAGTTGTCCTCAACGGTGACGTATCTGAGGAGCATCTTCGGTGGAGATCTCAGCAAACGGTAGCGACAAGGAATGGATATGGGGAAGAGCGTTGTTGTTTTCGTCATCGAGGACGAGACTCCCTCGAAACCCTCGTTCTCGTGACCCATCATCGTTTTCCTTCAAATTTTGCAGAAAATACTAAATCGGAATCAAATTGAGGTGAGCCGGAACCTAAAAGCGATTCGTCATTTGGTCTTGATCTCTTGGTAATTTGTGGGTTTTTGTTTCCCTGGAACTTCAACCAGTGGGTTCATTTGATCGATTCCCCAATTCCTGAACCATGCCCTGTTATGCATTATATGGGTTCACTTGACAGTTAGGTTTGAATTGATTCACTATAATGTCTAATTGGTCTTCGAGCTTGGACATTTGGTATAGGTGTTGAACCCAAAAATGGATTTGGGTTACAAACTGGATTTCTTATGATGAACATGGTAATTCTTTGTTGTGGTGGCGGTGGTGGTTGTGATTGTGGTTTCAGTAGTATGTAGTCCCATTATGTGATTTTGCATTACCAAACCTATCTTTGATGCTAATTTCTTTCAACAAATTTATGTTATCCGCTGAGTGTGTTGATAAAATAACTTTTATGGAGAAAAAAAAGGATTTGAATGACTTCACAAAGTTCTTATGGCTTAGCTAAATTGATGTTTTTTTGTATAAAATCTTGGTGTTGATATTTTTTGGTGTTGATGTTCTTGATGTTGTTAATGATACACATTGGCAAAAGAATAAAAAAAAAATAAAAAAAAAAAATATTATATTTTATTTTCTTTGTTATGCTTTTTTCTAGAGTTTTCTCTGTGTTCAGATCAGATTTGATCTGATCTGAGTTTAGCTGTATTTGGCCGTGATGACCATTTCTTGTTGGTAATGAAAGTTTAAGTTTCTGGAAAAAAAATGAGAAATTAGTCAACGCCTATTCACTAACACCAAGGAATTTTATGACAATGCCATACTACTATAATAAATAACCATGGTAAAAATGAAGGGATCCAGCTAAACCATCTACATTTTGATTCATTGGTTACACAAATGTTGTACACTATTTAGAATTCTCTTCTGCAGTAAAGCAGAACAAGAGCTGATGATCAAAATCTTCTCAACACATGTAGTAGAAACTCTTGTTGGAGAATGAGGTCAATCAAACATCATAATGGTATGAGGAACCTCTGTCTCAGCTGTCTCGTGTTTTGTTTCGGACCTAAGATCGTCACGCAATCACCTCGACAAGCAACAACAATGCTTCAACCTCAAGATCAACGCAAAGATCCCGTAGCATGGGAGATGCAAAACCGCAACACCCACGTACCTGCAGTTAAGAATTTTAAGTGTCGGAATCAAAAACCTTATTATTATCATCATTGGGGCTGTTTGGGAAAGCTAGAGGTTTGTCAACTATTTGGCTCGAGATAGTTAAACTTCTTGAAATCGGAATTCCGCCTGCTTAGAGGGTTCTGGATTTTTGTAGCCAGAATCCTCTTTCCAAACGGAATTCCGGACAAGTAGAAAATGCCAACATAATCGGCTTTCAAGTGACATGTGTTTTGCCCAAACATGTGGACAGAATAAATCCGGAATCCTAAACTCCATTACTGGACTTCGGGATTTCTTCGAGGATTTCATGAAATAAATTTTTATATTACCCGGAATCCTCTGTTACTTTTCAGGATTCCAGAAATATATTAAGATATTACAATGTTTTTTTTAATAAAAATTTACATTAATCTGCGTTAACCTAGTTCATCCAAACACTACATATTAAAGGAATTTTTTAGTTAAACCGCTCACTTAATCTAGCTCATTCGAACAGCCCCATTGTCACTATTCTGCAGACAACAAGGAAGACATACCAGATGGGAGCATAAGGAGATGCCAAGTCAAGAAACGGATACGGCCACCTGAAAACAAACGAAGTTATTACCCGACGAGAGAGAGAGAGAGAGAGAGAGAGAGAGAGAGAGAGAGAGATTACTTCCAAGAATAACAAGCATGAAAAATCCACTGAAAAATGACAAACACGACGGTCCAGAGAACAAAGTACGCTACCCGGAAGAAAGGGAACCGCTGGAAGTTGATAGAAACAACAGACGGTCATGAAAACGGACCAGAATTAGATAATTACAGAAGGTGGATGTAGGTTTGTGTAACTACTCACCAAGGTATTCAACATTGCATCACCAAGGAGGAAGACAGCATTGAGCGAATGCAAACCAACACTCAACTGCAATCACAAATTTCAACAACCTCGATTAGTACTTTTAAGGCTCGATATCAAAGTAAATAAGTTTTTCATGGTTTATAAAAAACTCTTGATTGGAGATACCAGAAGTATACTACAATATTATGAGTAAAAAAATGGAAGTGAACAAAAATTTTGGGATAGCCAAAAAATAAGAATAGGGGACCAAAATATTGAGATGGAGGGAGTATATATTCAAAATGTATTACAAGTTCTATAAATAAATAACCCAAACCAGCGCGGATATAGGGGATCCAGTCCCGTGGACCAAGCCAGGCCTGGGGTTCTTGACTCTAGGACTGGCCCGCGACCGGCCCGCGAGACTCTTTTAACCCGGCCAGTCCCCCCTCCAGTGGGCGGGGCCCTGGAGGGAGAACCAGCCGCGTTTGACAGCTCTATATCGGTGTGGTAGTATGCTGACACAATACATACACTCGCAGAGAGAAACAAACATGATGAAGTGCAGGAACTTACGAAATCCAAAGAGTAATCTTTAGACGACAGAAACGGATAAATCAGTAACCAAAAGACGCAATCAGTGAGCGTCAATGCACCTGCACAAATCTGTTCAAGAGAAATGAAACCAAATATCAGCAAATGACCAACATCAAGGCTGAAGAAATACAAGGTAATAGACCCTCAAAGTTTCATCAATCTATCTACTACCCAACTGAGGACTAAATGCAACACCTGAACCCTCAAAGTCTTTTAAGTTATTAATCCAAATATTACCCAATTGTGGCCCTCTTGATCACGCCCAAAGACGATTTGCTACGTTTGCTTGGGTACCCAAGAAAAAATTTCTTTTGAACTATTTACAGGTTAAAATTTTTAATCTCAAACAGTTAGCTTCTGAACAAACGGTCATTTTACTAAAACCGTTTACATAAGACTGGAACATACTGTTTCACTGTGCTTACCTGGTAAATGATTTGAAGGACATAGCCCCAAACGTCAGCAGTTTCCCGAATTTGAGATTCTCCACTGGATTCAACACTTTCCAACCTATTTTCCGGATTGGCATTTCCCTCCAATGCTGGAGCAACAGAAGCACCTTGCTCTGTATCTAAAGCAGCCCGATTCACTCCATAACCACCATCGTTTTGGCCACCGTGACCACATCCATAAATAGAGAAGGAAGTTGCAAACTACAAATAAAGCAGTTGAGAAGTTAAAAGATAAATAAAGGCGGATCCGTTTATCAGCCTAAATCATACTTTTTTATACTAATGTACGGGTTCTTGTGTGTTAAGTGGGGATTTATCTATTCTTAGAAAGAGTTTATTAAGATTCATTTGAAGTAGCACGTAGGAAAAGAAGAATCTAATCTAGATCGCAATCTGCCAGGAGCCCAGAACACAAGTAAATTCCAGAAACATACTTCAGGAGTTCACAGGATGAATTCACTGTGCCTAGTAGCACCACTCTGTCAACTTGCATTGGGAAAGATACGGATGCGTAAAAGAGGGACATAGATGGATAAGATACCCCAAAATATATGACGACCAACGTGAACGTCCACCTGTCCGACAATGCAATTGGACATTTAAATTTAGATTAGTTCGGGAAAACCAGATAAACATATGCAGCAGACCTCAATAAATCAACTTTGTGTTCGGACATTTAGATTTCAAGACCAGCCACTTACTGAGTGTAATAGAAGAACACGTCGCCTCCATCAACAACTACGTCGGAGATAAGAAACGCAAAAAGCACACAGAAGGCCATGAGTCTGTAAGCAAGCAGCCAGGCAGGATGGGCAACTTTCAAAGATATCCTCCAAGATTCATCTTTGTACAAAGACCCTACTGTGTCCGTCTGGTTATCTCTTCGCTCCGTATCCTGATTTCTGGACCCTTCGTATTTCCATATTACAATCAACGACACAGCCGTAACGATTGAAATCCATATTGCACAGAGTAAGAACCTCCAGTTTAACCAATAACTTGAGGTGGTCGTATCGGGTGTCATGGCAAACTCTGAAGCTAGATGCAACAGCAGCAACACAACTATTAAGAAATTAGGAAGTGTTACATCAAATGAAAATGAAAAGCACAAATGAAGCTACATGATTTTGCATAGATGGACATTGCAACGTTCTAAGCAGCACAAGTGCGTGTATTGTCATGTCTGTCAGTTGGTTAGGCCTTCCTGTGTGGTTATACGTTCACGCTAAAAGTTTCCTATATTTCTTCCCCAATTAGTAACTTAACTTTCTACAGTTTAAACTTGAGTTTGCGTCTCCAATTTCACACCCTTCTTTCTAAAACATTAGTCATGTTTGAAATACCCCATACAGTTCGGTTAACCGTAAACGGGCCCGGACCGAAAAACCGTGAACCACCGGTTACAGTTTCGGTTTGGTTACGCTTAATCGTAAACCGGTTATGGCTAACTGGCCCATGCGTTTTCTTGGAACCTCTTACCGGACCGGCCCGTGTAAATGTGGCCGCCTAAACCGGTTCGGTTCGGGCTGGTTAAAACCGCTAATTTTTTAATATCAGTTTCATTATATTTTTTATTTTATATATATATTATACCTCGTTGGGAAAGTTATACGGGCCAGTTTAAAACTCGTCCGTTAACCTACACGGGCCGGTTAACCGCCGATTATAGTTCGGTTTTCGGATCGGTTCGGTTCGGGTTTGGTCAGTTAATTTCGGGCCGGTTTCGGTTCGGTAAGGCGGTTAAGGATATCTAAAACCGGCTCGGACCATTAATATTTCGGTCCCGGGCTGGTTTATGACCATACCGTCTCGGTTACGGTTACTGCTTTGCCGGTTAGGACGGGCCGGTTCGACCGGTTAACTGCGGTTAGCGGTCCGATTGACAGCTCTACCCCATAGTATTATTATTCATACCTTCGTCTCTTTTTAACAAACATGGTACGGACTCATTTAACGCGATTTCATAAATGTCGTATTTCTTCTCTTTTGTCTCAGCCATCAACTGAGAGGTTAATGAACACATCCAAAACCAAGGCGGGGGTTGCAGTCAAAATTAGGGCACTACACGTAATAGAAGGCCAAATTCTGGAATTCAACACAACCACCATCAAAATTAGGGCATAATCAAACACACCCAAGTCCCAAAAATGGTAAATTAAAACCTGCCATTCCAAAATTAGGGCATATTCAAACACACCCAAACAAAGGGAAATTGATCATGGTTTCTAGAATGATTCCGAGGTTGGATGGATGTGGAAGAACAGGGACGCGTATTGAAAAATGAATACGTTCATTCGAGTTTGAGTTTTCGCCATAATTGATGAGACGAATGAATGAAAAAAGGGGCTTTTGTTTGTTACCTGGGGTCTAATCTCAGAAATTTTCTGGCGAATCTCTGGTCCAGCATGGGTGGTTGAAGACGAGAGAGAGAGGGGAACTTGTACTTGGAAGGAGAGAAATCAGAGAGAGGATGCATGGGAATGAAATGAATACCGACCTGAATAGAATAACCATTTGATTTGTTTTTTTTTTGGGCTGGATTAACCGTCATTTGAAACCCTTAACTTTTTTTTTTTGAAATAAAAACATATATTACTTCTGTTTCTTCTCTTTCAAAGTGCGCTTGATTTTTTTACCCGTAACTGGATCACTTTGACTCGGCGATTCGGATAGCAAAATGATGTAATTCTTTTATAATTTTTTCATAGTATTGTAGAGATCATGCAAAGATTACCGAATTCGTGTATCGTTTTGCTTACCAAATCACCGGGTCAAAATGACCTAGTGAATAGTGTTAAAAAGTGAAGTAAGATGAAAGAGAAGAAATAGAGGTAGTATTACTTATGACAGATTTTAATCTGCCAAACCAAACAGAATTTTCAAATTTTTTTCATCCAGAAATGTCAAATTTATCAGTAGATTTGAACGAGAAGATCAAGTTCAAACTGTCTTAGAGACTCAACTGTGGTTCTATAGAGGGGCGATGATTGCAATGGAGAAATGGTTTCCCTGGAAGAATATGAGTGCAAGTCGTTACAATGAGGCCTACCTATGAGTACAAATCTGGAACTTATCTCCTGATTGTTACAACGCAAAAGTTGGAAAGGTGATTGGATCCGTTATTGGGCGTTACCCAGAAGTGGTAGTCCCAAGTCGGGCATTCTGGTGGGAAAATGCATCCGAGTGAAAGTTCTTGTTCCTGCTGCGGAGCCCCTACTCAGAGCCTGTTCGGTTAATTTTTTGGCTGATCGCACTGACTAGGTTATGCTTAAGTACGAGAAACTCCCATTTCTTTGTAATTTATGCGGTCGTATGGGTCATGAAGTACGTGACTGTGATAATTTACCCATTGCAAACATGGCCCTTGATGATATTCCACATAATTATGGGGGCTGGATGACCTCCACTGCTATGCTAGAATATGTTATGGGATATAACTCTGACCCTGCCTCTGCTGTTGGCCCCTTTTCTATCCCAAAAAATTGTCACATCCCATGTGCAAATCCCCAAAATTCTGATGCTAATACCGAGTACACTGGTGGAAGTGCTGAAGAAAGCGATGAGGAACTTAATCCTAATTCTGACGAATGACAATTCATGTTACGACAATTGGAAAAAGAGTCAGATTTGGAACTGCTTAACCAATCAAGGGTGGACTCCTTGATCAATGACGGTGATGATGATTACACGTACACTGATTTGGAACCGATGACAAAAGGAAGTAGAACTGATGAACCAATGGACAAGGCATGCTTATGTGGGAAACGGTCTATGGACGACAACCTGGAGGATGCAGCAAAGAAACTAAAGGGGGATCGAGACTTATCTCTCTCCCACCCTACGGCAGAGGCTGGCGCGTCCCAGCCCTGCCACAAACAATGAGGACCCTTTATTGGAATGTTAGAGAACTGGGGAGTGCCTCTACTTTCCAAAATCTACACTCCCTAATTCGGGATAAGCAACCTGATCTCACATTCCTTATGGAAACCAAATTGCTTACCCCAGATGCTGATTCTATTGCTGCTAAACTGGGTTACAAGAATGCATGTCATGTACCCCGTATTGGGTTAGGAGGCGGGCTATCTCTACCATAGTCCAATGACATTAACGTGCAAGTTTTATCAAAAAACCGTTTCCACATTCACTGTTATGTTCGTCCACCGGATGTGGATATTGACGGATTCTATTTCAGAATTTTACGGAGATCTTATTACTGGAAGTCGTTGTTATTCGTGGGATCTATTAAGGCGCCTAAAATCAGGAAGTAATGCTGTCTGGTTAGTGGCGGGCGATTTTAAATGAGATTCTTTCAAATTCTGAAAAAAAAGGTTGGAACTATCGTAATTTGGAGCAGATTTATCAATTTTCTGAAACACTTTTTGACTGCGATTTGTTCGATTTGGGATATAAAGGAGAGTTTTTTACCTGGTGGAATGGTAGAGCGTACCTGTTCTCAGTCCAAGAACGCTTGCATAGGACTGTTGCAAACCAAAACTGGGAGAGGCTTTTCTCAAATCATTCGGTCGAAGTACTGCAGATGATTGGATCAGATCACTTACCAATCTTCATAAAGGGAGTACTACCATTTCTGCTCCACAAACTGCGTGACGTTTCCATTTTGCGGTTGAGTGGACTCGGAGTCCGGAGTGTGCGGATCTTATTAATGAGGTATGGCCTAATTCTATTCCTAACTCTACTTATATACATGATCTTGCACAAAAAATAAGTTACACAACTGATTATCTTCAAAGATGGGGAAAACAGAATCATGTGAATAAAATCAAAGAGAAAATCATTTGCTGCGTAGATTGTCCTTTTTATCTTCCCGTAGACAAACTCGCGATGTTATCTTCCAAAAAAGAGAAATTTCAACCAGGTTACAGAAATTTTTTTCTGACGAAGAAATACATTGGAAACAACGATCTCGAGTAAAGTGGCTTAGAGAAGGGGATCGTAACACTAGTTTTTTCCACAAAGTCACAAAAGAAAGAAAGCGTAAAAATACTATTTCTTCGGTTATAGATGTGAATGGTAATTGCTATAAGGAGCCTGCTGATATTATGACTTGTTTCAACAATTATTTTAAATAAATATTCACTTCCCTGCCAACTTATCCTTATCAAACTTTGGATTGTATCAACCCAAAAATTTCTCCAGATATGGCAGAAAGACTTGAAGAACCTTTTACTGAATCTGAAATTTTGAATTCTTTGAACTCAATTGGTGCTCTCAAAGCTCCGGGACTAGACGGTCTTCCGGCTCTTTTTTATCAGACCTATTGGCCTATTTTAAAAAAGACATCTCTATGTGTCTAGATTTTCTTAATAACAGGGGGAATATTTCGAAAATAAATCAAACTTGTATTGCTTTAATTTCAAAAATTAAAACCCCTTGTTTGATTTCTGATTTCCGTCCAATAAGCCTTTGTAACGTGTCCTACAACCTTATTTCCAAAACGATTGCTAATCGTATCAAGCTAATTTTACCGGAAATTATTGACCAATCATAATATGCTTTTATAAAGGGACGACAAATTCTTGATAATTCCATAATTGCTCTTGAGACTTTACATACCATTCATAATCAAAAGAGTAAAGACGGTTCTTTTTCTTTAAAATTGGATATGGCTAAGGCTTAGAATTGAGTGGTCCTGCCTTGAACAAATTTGACTGAAACTGGGTTTCCCTAATACCTTTACTAATCGTATCATGTCTTGTGTGACCTCGGTTTCTTTTTCTATTTTCATTAATGGTCAACAAACTACTAATTTAAAACCTAGTAGAGGTATTCGTCAAGGAGATCCTCGAAGCCCCTATCTCTTTGTTATTTGTTCGGAAGGTTTATCTTCTTTAATAAATCATGATGTTAATAATAATTATCTTCAAGGGGTTAAAGCTGGTATAGGATCTCCTATGGTAACCAATCTTCTCTTCGCAGACGATAGTATTTTTTTCTCAAAAGAAAATATCAATAATGCTATCTCTATCCGCTCAATTCTTTTCCAATATTGCGAGGCCTCGGGTCAAATGGTTAACAAAAATAAATCTCAAATAGTCTTTGGTCCTGTTATTTCTCCTGATGTTAAAATTACCATTTCTCAAGTTCTAGAAATCCCTAGTTCTTTATTTCATGATAAATATCTTGGGCTTGCTATCATTACTGGTCGTAAGAGAAACGGAATTTTTAACTCTATGAAAACAAAAATTTGGAATAAGCTTTCTGGTTATAAAGAAAAACTTCTTACCCCTGCGGGTAAAGAGATCCTTATAAAAGCTGTTGTTCAATCGATTCCTACTTACATCATGTCAGTTTATCTTCTCCCCATCACGATTAACAAAGAGATTCATCAACTTATTGCTCGCTTTTGGTGGGGAAATGATTTAGAAAAAAATAAAATTCATTGGAAGTATTGGGATGGTTTATGTAATTCTAAACGTATTGGCAGTATGGGTTTCTGCCATATGTATGCTTTTAACCTAGCTCTCTTAGGAAAACAAGTTTGGCGTATTCTTCAAAGAGTGTTAAAAGGAAAATATTTCAACCATTCTGATATTATCTGTACTGACTCTATTACCAACTCTTACTACATTTGGAAAGGCCTTATCAAGGCCAGAAATATTACTTTTAGGGGAGTACGCCAGGGTATTGGTAATGGCCAGTTAACTCAGATCTACAATCATAGATGGATTCCTATAGGTTATGGTCGTAAACCTACAATTATCCGACTCTACCTTCACATTCTTACGTTTCGGACCTTATAAAACCTGACTTTTCTTCGAATCAAAATCTAATGTTTGAACATTTTTCTTAAGAGGAGGCTGAGGCAATTATTAATATTCCCCTTAGTTCCCCTCTAAAACAAGATAATTTTGTTTGGTCCCAAACAGCTGATGGTATTTATACTGTCAAATCTGCATATTATGTTGCTCTTTCTATAGTTAGCCCATATAGTTTTCAAGATCAGACCTCAACTTCTAGAAATGATTAATGTTTTTGGAAATTACTTTGGCAACTAAAAATCCAAGAGAAAATTAAGATTTTCATCTGGAAACTTTTCAACAACTGTCTTGCTAGTAAAAATAATTTACTTAAGAAAGGTGTAGCTTTACCTCAGTTGTGTTGTTTATGTAACTGTACTGATGAAAACCCCAAGCATCTTTTCCTGGAATGCTCTTGGACACAGAAACTTTTTCGTTCTGAAACTGTTAATTTGCATATTCCATCTACCAATATCCCTTTCCAAATTCAATTTCACCAAATCTTTATCAATCTTTGTCCTGAAAAAAAAGAGAGCTTTTCTGTTATTTATGCTGGAATATCTGGCTAGAACGAAATAGAAGGATTTTCAAAAACAATAAACAAAGCTCGATTTCTGTTTTAACCAATACACTTTCTGCATATGAAGAATTCAAGGGATCTACTTGTCTTGATTTGGGATTGGTACATGCAGGTGCTGGAGACGACCATTCGCCGACAAAATGGGCTTTGCCGCCTCCTGGTATGCTAAAAGTGAACGTTGACCACTCCATCGATACAGAGAAGCGAAGATCTGGTGGAGGTGCTATCATAAGGAACTGTGACGGCAGATTCATCTTAGGGATGACCTTCAAGATCCCTTACTCTCCGAACACGACCACAGCAGAAGCTCTAGCTATGACTATGGCGTTGTTGAAGGCGAGAAAAAGAGGATTTACATCTCTTATTGTTGAATCAGATTGCCAAACCCTAATCAGAAGGCTGAGAAGTAAAGAGGCGCCGTTCGGAACCTCAGAGAAAGAAAGAGTACTTAATGAAACTCAGAAGAATCTCGACTCCTTCATAAGCACTAGGTTTACTTGGTACAAGAAAGACGAAAATGCCCTCGCCCATCATTTAGCAAAAATGGGCCTGGATTGTAATTCAGTTTCTTTTTGGGCCAACTTATGCCCGGCAAGCTGGTATGCCCTATGGGTAAATGATTTAGCCCAATATTAAATAAAAAAAGCTTGTTTGCAAAAAAAAAAAAAAAAAAAAAATCTGCCAAATATTCATTACACATAAATTCAGGACAAATCTTACACCAAGCTAGTACATTTGGTGCGGCCAAGCCATACAGACATAACTTATCTTTACTACTTAACTTAATATATTTTTAAAATAATAAATTATACTTTAATACTCTTGTAAATTATTTTCTGAAGTACATTACAAAGCTAGTGAGAGCAATGTAAAAGTGAATGAGTGGTGTGAAGTATCACATACTCACGTTTCTGTGGTACTTTTGGAGTAGTTAAGGAGTTGGAAATCTAAGCACAAAAAAGATCGTAAGTCGAAGAGAAAATGTGTTGGGAGTAGCTATTTTTGAAACGGAGGACGGGGGAGCCATAAAGAATCCAAATTCATCATTGGCGGCACATGCTAAGAAAGATCGCCAAACACAATGAATGTATTTAGTTGGAACGTACGGGGGCTTGGGAACCTCCGTAGTGTTCTAAGCTTACAAACCTCATTCGAGGTAAGCGGCAAAAATACATATTTCTTATGGAGACAAGAATGAAGAGAAGCGAGAGAGAATGTGTGAAATTCATATTAGGGTTCCACGCTGGCCTTGCTATTGATTGTGTGTGGGCGAAGTGGTGGTTTGGCTCTGTTATGGAGGTTTAATTATTATGTACTCCGGTGTAAATGACGTGTCCGTACTCCAATTCATACAACACATGACACATGATTTGAATTTATTACGTGTCATGAGCTGTATGGACTGGAGTACGGACACGTCATTTACTCTAGAATACGTAATTTTCAACTCGTTATGGAGGGAAGATGTGGATGTAAGGATAAGTTTTTATTCTCAACACTGCATTGATTGCCTCGTCAGAAAGAAAGACGAGGATTTTTCAATGGCAACTCACATGCTTTTTTAGGGATCCAGTTAGTGGTGAAAGAAATAACTCATGGAGGCTTCTTTATCGCCTTAAGAGGGAGAATAACATTTCTTGGCGAGTTATTGTTGATTTCAATGCCATGGCGAGTACCATGGAAAAAGACAGGGGATTATTGGCAGATCCTCAGCTTATTTAGGATTGAGGAATGTGATGTGCATTCGTGGGAGGCTGGACAAGTAAGTGGCTAATCTTGCTCGGCTTAATAAATTCCGGATCACATCGACATATTCTTGGCCAGACTGAGAACATCACTGATTTTGGTCAAATCAGGCAGATAGGCGCAAGGCCGCAACAACCCTGTCTGGTCTCCGCCTAGCTCGTAACCAAGGTTTGAGACAAATCGAGTAGGAAATGGATGCACGTTGGTTGTTTCCAACTGAGCCACTCAAACGACGAAAGGGAAAGAGATGCATCATATACTGCTATCCTCGTTGAAGAAATGACCCAAGTTATCATGTAAATTGAGGGAGCTAAAATTCGATATATCGGGTGCACAGAACACGGTAGCGCATCACTTCGCCAAACATGAACTATCACTGCTAAATATGTCCATTTGACTCAATTCAGAGCCCAGCTGGGCCGTGCAATTTCTTTTAAAAAGATGTAATTGGGCTAGCTAGCCCAACTTTTGACAAATTAGTAATAGAAATTGTTCTTTCCTAAAAAATGACAAAATAAAAGATAAAAGTGAATATGACACATTCTACCCTCTCATTAGTAGTTTGTTTGACACTATAATGGTCTAGAGTTATCAGTATTTCGTAACTTTGTGAAAATAAATTTAAGAAGTTGATATTTTAAAGAGCAATCTAATTGTGCTAGCATCCCTCTCTACACTCTACGAAGATAGGCTTTTTGTTCGGTAGCTCTAACGGATAGTACTACTTGGGGAAGAGACACAGTTCGTGGTTCAATACGTTCATCCGGAATGCAATAAAGATGCGCACGCAATTGCTAAAAATGTGGTGGAGGACATATGTAAGTTCGAGTGGTTTTTCGGTGATCCCACTTGGATTAAATATGTAATTAATGTGAACCAATTGAATAAAATGCCATTTTCTTTGAAAAATACTTAGACTTATCTTTGAAGAGATTTATAGCTATAAATCCACAATTTGGGAGATTTTACCATTGCTCCGAGATTATTTTAAACTGTAATTTTTTATTTTAATATTTTGTATCATAACATATGAAATTATCTAAAAAGACATAATTGATCCAACTTAGATTAAAATCTGCGATGGCACGTAATCAAACTCATCAAGAAGCCCAATCCTAAGTCGATCGAAGGAACCAAGCCATTTGAGTAAAGAGATAGGGGTGAGTTAGAAACATGATTGGCCATCGGCCCAGTTATCCTACCAACCAGCCCACCCGCTCGATATTTACGGGCTTGGGTTCAACAAATCTTGGCCTCTCATGGGCTTGGGCATGAAATTTGAGCCCGGCCAACATATGGGTTGGGCTTAGGTTATATAACTTCGACCCAAGCCCAGCATGCCCGTACCAAACGCACTATAACGTCAATTATTTATATGTAATTATTCTTATATATATATATGTATTTATATGTGTGTGTATTATATAAATTAAGCGTTAAATATGTTATGTGGAGCATATAAAATATTTTTGAAAAATGTGGAAATCACCCATGATGTGATTGAAATTTGCTCGTAGGGTAAAATTAATTGTCTTGTAATTATCTTTTTAGTCCTTATTTGAAGTGATTGAAATTTGGTTGTGGAGTAAACTTAATTGTTTTGCAATTATATTTGTAGTCATTAATTTTTTTCTTAATTAAACTAAATTAATTTTGGCCAAAGGGTCGGGTTGGGGTAGGCTTGAGCTCACCCTTTTAGACAATCGGCCCGGCTAGGCCCGACCCAGCTCAGACCCACGACCAGGCCTACTTAGCAGGCTCAAGGTCCCAAATGAATTATGCTATTGTAACTCAACCATACATTTTTTATATAGTCAAGAATTGGACTGACATATGAGTTGGGCTTGGGTTATATAACTTCGGCCCAAGCCAAACATGCGCAGACACGAACTCAGTATCACGTGTATTATTTATATGTAATCATGCTTATATATGTTTATGTATCTATATGTTTGTGCATTATATAAATTAAGCGTTAACTATGTTATTTGGAACATAGAAAATATTGTTGAAAATTGTCGAAATCGCCCATGAAGTGATTGAAATTTGCTCGTAGAGTAAAATTAGTTGTCTTGTAATTATCTTTTTATTATTTAATTTATTTTTTAAACTAAACTAAATTAATATTTTGGTCAGTGAGCTTGGTTGGGTTAGATTTGAACTCATCCTTTTAAACTATCGGCACGGTTCGGCCCGACCCAGCTCGAGGCCTACATAGTAGGCTCTCCGCAGTTAGCTCATGCTTGAGTTCCCAATGAATCATGCTATTGAAACTAGGGATGGCAATGCGGTTCGATCCGATCCGAAATCCGAGTGATTCGATCCGAACGGATCAAGTCCGAATCCGATCCATTTTAAAATGGATCGGATATGGATATTAAAAATGAAAATTCGATTCGTATCCGGATTTGATCCGAATATATTAGGATATCCGATGGATATCCGACCCGAAAGGATCCGAACACACATAGTTTTACGAAAATACCCTTAGAGTTATAAAAAATATATTTTTACCTACATATATATAAACACATTACACATATCACTACACATTAGGGGTGCGATTTCGGTTCGAACCGAACCGGTTGGAGCCAAACCGGTCGGTTTCGGTTCGGTTTTTCGGTTAGTAATGGGCGTTCGGTTGAACCGGAACCGATTAATGGGGTTCGGCTGGAACCGAACCGGAACCGTTAACCGAAACCGGTTGGTTGACCGGTTTGGTTTCGGTTCGGTTCTGGTTAGAACAACACACAAACGAGCATTTTTTTAAAAATCAAGCCGTTGGACCGGTTTTCGGTTCGGTTCCGGGCCGGTTCCGTTCCAACGGTTCCGGCTCCGGTCCCGATTCCGACAAAACTAGAAACCGAACCGTAACCGGTATACCCCCGGTCCGAGTCCGGTTCGGTTCGTCGGTTTGTCGGTTCGGTTACGGGTCCTTTTAATCGGTTGGTTTTCTCTCGGTTTTGGGTTCGATTCTCGAGTGAACCGAACCGAATTCGCACCTCTACTACACATTATGTTTTCAGGCCTGAAGAAAATATTCTACAATGGTTATGGACAATATTAGGGTTATTTGATTGAATTTGTAGACAATTTTAGACATTATTGGTACCTTAAACCTTTCAAATGGCTTGCTTATATTTCTTTTTTTACGTTTGTCATATTGGTAAAATATTTTTTAATATTTTTTACTTTTAGGCATTTTTTTTTGTGTGGTGACTTCTTTTCGTATTTTTTTGAATTGTGGTGTGTTTTTTATGAGAAGTAAAAAAATGCTCAGTATCCGAATCGGGATCCGAATCAGATCCGTTTCTCGAGAATTGGATTGTCGGATCGAATACGGATATTGCAAATTAAATCCGGTCCGAATTCGATCCGAATCCGTTTAGGGTCCGGTCGGATTTGGATCGAATATGGATCCACTTATTTTGATCGGATTTGGATATAGATATAGGTGGATCCGACCCGAATCTGATCCATTGTCATCCCTTTGAAACTCAACCATACATTTTTTATATAGTCAACAATTGGACTAACATGATAGAACTGAGAGAAATATGGTGTGATAAACAAATACTGTCATCAATAGTGTATTTAAAATATAAATTCAATTTCACCCCAGGGCTAAATCGTTATACCCCTGTAAGAACGAGTACATATCATAATAACCCCAAACCAGAGGCACTCTAATGTCATTTCCTTAATCACCACCCACCGTCAGATCTAAACCTCAACATTGTCTAATCGGACGTCTCACACTCCCTCATCCCTAACCCTAGCCCAAACCCCACTGATATAAATCCATCCCCTAACCCCCCTCGCCTTCATTTCACAAAACCCAATCAATCGCCGTCGTCTCTACACCCCCCTCTCAACGATGCAGATCTTCGTGAAAACCCTAACGGGGAAGACCATCACCCTCGAGGTCGAGAGTTCTGATACGATCGACAACGTGAAGGCGAAGATCCAGGACAAGGAAGGCATCCCACCGGACCAGCAACGCCTGATCTTCGCCGGAAAGCAGCTGGAGGACGGCAGAACCCTAGCCGACTACAACATCCAGAAGGAGTCCACTCTCCACCTGGTGCTCCGCCTCCGTGGCGGTGCCAAGAAGAGGAAGAAGAAGACGTACACCAAGCCCAAGAAGATCAAGCACAAGCACCGGAAGGTCAAGCTCGCCGTGTTGCAGTTCTATAAGGTGGATGATTCTGGAAAGGTGCAGAGGCTGAGGAAGGAGTGTCCGAATGCGGAGTGTGGGGCTGGGACTTTTATGGCGAATCACTTTGACCGGCACTATTGTGGCAAGTGTGGGTTGACCTATGTCTACGCCAAGGCTGGTGAAACTTAATTCATCTCTCTGAAGTTTTATGTTACTTAAGTATTATGAGTATGAACAATTGTCTCTCTCGTTTTGCTAGATGATAGTATGAAAACAATTATGGATGCTGGTATCTGAATTTTGGTTATCTTTTGGTAATGGATATGTGGGATTAATTTCAATCAATTTGCATGTGTTTTATGATTTATATTGGTTTTGGTGGTTATGTTTTGGATTTGAAATTTCTTGCTGGTGTTGTATTTAGTGCTACAAGTATGCATTTCCTCCATGTATGTGGGGTTTGGAAGTGACATCAATATGTTTCAGTACCCATTTAGTGCTACACCTTGTGCATTTAATCCTAATTGATTTTTACACCACAATGCAATTAGTTGCTTGATAGAAGTTATGGATTTATGTTGGATTTGGATGCTGATATTTGAATTTTGGTTACCTTTTGGTAATGGATATGTGGGATTTATTTCCATCAATTAGCATGCTTTTTCTGAATTTTATTAGCTTTGGTGGTTATGTTCTGGCTTTGAAGTCTCTGGTATTGAATCTAATGTTTACCCCATGTATGTGGGTTTGTAATTGGCCTCAATATGCTCCAGTACCCATTTTTGCTACCCCTTGTGTATTTAATCCTAATTAATTTGAATACAACAATGCTAGTAGTAGGTGGTGATGCTTTGCATATTGTTTTATGTGTTATGTGTGGCTTATGAGTCTTCAAACCATAGTAGAAGATGGTTATCTGTTGGAAGAAAGTATATCTGTGCTGTGTAGCTTAATTATCTGTTATACTGCTTCATAGTCTCCAATACTTATGGTAATTAGTGTCAGTATCTGTTGGAATATATGACTTGATTGGGCAGGGTGAGATGGTAGGTGCTGTTATGTGGTGGTTGGTCTATCTTGTTTATAGGCTATGCTGGTTTTCTGCTGTAGTTGGCTGTTGATATGCAGAGATGAGAGTATAGTTGCTGTTATGCATAAGGGGTATGAACAATGATCTCTCATTTCGCGAGATAAAAGTTATGGATTTGTGTTGGATTATATGGTGGTTATGTTTTAGCCCTGAGATCTCTTGCTGGTGCTGTATCTATGGCTAGAGGTATGCATTTACTCCATGTTTGGTTGATTTCTAAATGTGGTGTTTAGAATTGATCTCAATATGCTCCAGTACCCATTTACTGCTACCCCTTGTGCATGTAATAGTACACCACAATGTTATTAGTAGGCAGTGATGCATATATTGTTTTATGTGTTCTGTGTAGCTTATCAGTAATCAAACCACAGTAGATGGTTATCTGTTGGAAGAAAGTAAATCTGTGAGACTGTCTTCGATTAATCTTGTGTTAGTCTGTTTTGTCGACAACTTGAGTAATTGGTGGCACCTGATTCTGCTAGTAGATGGCATCTGTTGGAAGAGTTGATCAATGTTGGTTAGCAGCCGTTGTGGTTTTCTACTGTAGTGGTCCATTTAGTGTAGGCTAATGTTAGGTGATGGGTGGTCTGTTGTTTTGGCTCAAGGCCTTCGGTCATTGTTTGGTTGTCCCCAAATGTATAAATCGGCGATTAACTGTGCGTGGTCGCTTAGATTCTCGTAATTAGACAGGAAAAGAGGGATATGCTACTCTGTTAGTGATTGTAAATCTATTTCAATTAGTATTCAGGTTGGTCTCCTGCTTAAGTGGTGTTTGCAGAGAGAGCTGCACATATATGTAATCATGAGTCTGATTGGGGTGCTTCTCTTCTGAATGACTATGTTTTGCCTGATGTTTCCCTGGTTGGTGATATGCCATGCATTGTAATTTCTAGGGATACATCTGCTAGGTCTTCCAATTTCTTGGGGTTCAGTATTTTGGGTGTACACTAAGTTGCACACTCATTGGGTGATGCAATTTATGGGTAGAATGTATAGTGGGGGATCACCTGCAAAAGTTGTGGTTTCTCAAGCAAGCCTCTTAGTTTCCAGTAGGTGTTGCTCCTCCTGGGGTCTCAGTTCTGAAGTTTGGTGTAGATGCCTTGTCTGCTGTAGCCGTCTGCATGAAGACAGTTCACAATTATGTGATGGCTCTTCTTTGATTTGTGTGTTCTGTGTAGCTTATCAGTATTCAAACCATATCTGTTGGAAGAAAACATATCTGTGAGGCTGTTTTGCTTAATTATCTGTATTACTGTTTCATGTTTTCCAACTTTAGTAATTGGTCTCACTATCTGTTGGAAGAGACTGACTTGATTTGACATGGTGAGAGGGTAGTTGTTATGTGTGGTTTGATCTCTCTTGGTTAATGGCAATGCAGGTTTTTTGCAGTAGTTCCGTTGTGGTTTGTTCAGGATATGCATAAGAGATTTGGTGATAGTTGTTTGTGCCCGAATTTAGACATTGGCGATTCCTTAGTTTCAGTGCAATTGTTTTAGTTTGTCGATGTGCTCAGAAGACTGGGATATTCTACTCCGTTAGTGTCTGTTTATCTATGTCAATTAGCATTCAGGTTGGTCTTTCTAGTCCTATGGGTTGGTCTTCTAGAGGCTTTGGGTTTTGCCCCTGACGTTGAAAATCTGGTGGGTTCTCATTTCTCTTTTTGATTTGGGGGCTTATATTCTGAATGTCAATATTTCCCCCTGATGTTTCCCTTGTTCTTCTGGTGATATTGCACGCATTCTTGGGTCAGTATATGTTAGGCGTTTTAGATATTGTGGTTCGGCTTGAAGATGGGATGTTTGTGGATTTACTTGGAGGGTACGTAGTTGCTAATTCTTTGGTTGATGGATTTTGATGGACATGTTAGGATATCACCTACAAAAGTTACTTGTGGTTTCTCTGAGAAGAAGCTTCTTAGTTTCCAATTGGTGGTATTTCTCATTGCGTGCTCAGCTCTGAATTCTGATGTAGTAGTCTGCACATTCAAAATAGTGTGCTGCAGTAGTCTATGGCTCCTATTTGATTTTTGGAATGACGGGAATTTTGGATGACCATTAGGATTGATGTCGGTAGTCTGTGGCTTTAATTGGAGGATTGCTGATTCCCTATGTAGTTAGGATTGATGTCGGTTTTGATGTGAATAGGTGTTTTATGCACTTTGCAGGAGGGAACTTTGTAACCATATAGAGGGTTTGGACAATTGTTCTTGTATGTTGGGTTTGCTCATAGTAGATGAAAAATTGGTTGTGGGTTGCCCTCATTTTGATTGATTTGTTGGCTCAATTTCTGAATGCAACCTATATAGTTTTAGACAGAGAAGACCACATTCATGCTTGTGGCCAACCCAATTTGCTAGCATATTGAGTGGATTCGATTTTGATCATAGGAGGTATATATACATCATTGGTCCAGGTGTTTGGTTGGTATTGAATGTATGATACGAAATGCAGGCAAATAAGATTACTGGTTGCATTTGAGTGACACTGGTCAACCCTCTTTTGTTGGTATTTCTCATCTTTTGTTGGTATTTCTCACTTGTCATTCCGAGGCCAGGTGCTTGCACTGCAGTGAGGTACTTGAACTCTCTGTCTGTAGGCTGTGGTCAACAATTTGAATTACATGATTGGGCTCTCTTAGACATTCATGTTGGGTGTCTTGTTCAATTCATTGGGTTCTTGTTATGTCATCCTGTTGTGCATCTCTATTATAAGAATTGGCCAGGTATTTTGAAGACATTATTGTATGATACTAGAATCTTTTGAGTCAATATAATCTGTGAATCTATGATTTTTTTTTTTATCTGAAAGAGTTGGGGTTGGCCACTTTCTAGAGCAACTGTGAAGAGTCATTTACTTTTATGGAAGTCTTGTGCGAGTCGGAGCAGTTCTTGATGTTTTTCTTGAATGCATTGGCTGTGCTGCGCCTGCTCTGCTTGGTTTGTTAGTCGGGTATGTGCCAAGTGGCTGTTGGTCGAAAACGTGGTTCTGGCTGGTTGTTAGTCTGGAATGTTGGCACTAGAGTTTCTCAGAATGCGACCGTGCTCCTTGGGTTGATGATGTTTCTGGTAATTTCGATCTTAATCTAGCGAAATACCTGATGTATGGCGATTTAGAGGAAATAATGCACTTGTTTTGGTTTCAATTTGTTTGAGTCGAATGGTCTTTGGTCTTCTGTTAGACTTCTGTTAAAGGGGATATAACACTCGATTTCAGCTACTTCATGGATGTAAGGTTTTTGGCTTCGTTTTCAGAGTTCTGTTATGCTGGAGTTGTTTTGGATGGTATTTTTGAACACGGTTTGTGTGAAGCGGTGGTACTAGTTGATGTGGTAATCGGCTGGTTAGGTTGGTATCCATCCATTATTTTGATGGTCGGAGATGTGTTGGTGTGCTAGCTACTTGAAATTCATACAATTAGCCTTTAGTCATAGCAACCGAAATGAAAGAACGACCCCTTTTCTGCAACTGCCACATTGTACCACTCTGTTCCCTCTCTTTGTTTGCAATTTGACTTTTATCACTAGTTCACTAAGTCATTTTGACCTGTTGATTTGGATGGCAATATAATGTAATTTGCTGTTTTTTTATGGTGTTGTAGAAGTAACATGTGTTTTATAAAACGGTGAATAAGTTACTAAAAAATCGCATCGTTTTGTGATCTAAATCACCCGGTCAAAGTGACTCGTATCGTCAAAAAAGTTAAGTTGTGGACAAAGAGAGAGAACAGAGTGGTACATCGTTTTTGCTACGAAGTCAGAATAGGAAGAACCTAGTGAAACAAGAGGTAGTATTAGTTTTGTTCTGTACCAGGGCGCTGCCTCCAGTGGTACTTGCCAATTCTTGCGTGACTCAGAAGTTTGGTTGTTGTGGACAAGTTGGTGGACCTCTGGACCAGACAACCACCATGGACCTCTGTGCTTTCAACCAGAACCGAAAGTAACACCACCACTGGCCACATTACCCTCCTTGCTAGTCCATGAATAAGACCCCTGCGGCCTTTTTGGTCAAGAGTATGCCGAGCCAGTCATGAATAAGATCGCTGCGGCCTTTTTGTCGTCAATAAAGCTTGAACCCGTGACCTCATGCAGAGGCTTCCAACGCTCTACCACTTCAGCTTAAACCACTTACTAATGTTGATTTTGTAAGAATGATATCCAGATTCATAAACGATATCCAAAAATAATTAGTGATTCGTCATTGGGTTTGTGGGAGAGGAGATGAACACTCCTCCGCGCATGTTGACAGCTTCTATACGGTGGTAGAAAATATATCTGGTTTAGAAAATGATACAAAGATGCACCTTTTTGAACAATGATACAAAGATTTAAGGTTAGCTTGGGAATGCTGTAGCCAGAAAATATGCCTTTATAATCGTTTTCCTACTATGGTGGAGGTGGAGGTGGAGGCTCATGTAAGAATAATCTGAGTGTTGATCATTTTCACTTTGAGAAGTCAATCCTAAAATCTTTAACAATAAAAAAAGACATTATCTTCTGATTTTGAAGCAAGTAAGCAAATACAGAAGGAAAAGAAGCAAACAAATATAAGCACAAGCTTTTTATGCCAAAAGTGTATCCAAAGCAATATGTAGAGAACAATAGAACATTATTTTTAAGAGCAGTCAGACCCAAAGCACCTGCCAGAAGAAAAAAAAAAAAAAAAAAACAGATTAGTAACAAGTAAATAAGAAAATCCCAAATAGCTAGTATTTTCGTCCTCTTCAAGGATAAAGAAATTCCCTAAGAAACGAGACTACCAAGTTCATTCATGCTCCAATAGCAAGACATTCTTAATTTTATGACTACTGTTTCAGTCGATGTTGATTTTCTGTTAAAGTTGCTCGATAATTGACTGACGACAACAGTGCCATTGTGTTATTATGTACTTCCTCCGTTTTCTCTCTTTCTTTCTAGTTTAACCTTTTTATTAGAGAGCTACATTGCTCTCTAAGTGATCAAATTAGAAATGCAGGTGGACCATTTTGAACTCACTGCCAAACTGATGACATGAACATCAGGTTGAGCAGCTACCGTTCGATTGGGTTCTCTGCTTCTAATCTCAGCCCTTTATTTTCTTTTATTCTAAACGATGTCGTTTTGTTTAAATGGTTTAATTAGCTAAACCGTTAGTTAATCTCTTTTCTGATTGGCTGGTGATGTAACGAAGAGTTTAAAAGGGGATTTCCCTCTCTTCCTCTGTAAGACTTTATCATTTTCGATTGGATCCAGTTTTTGCAGAGCTTGAAGCTCTTTTCTCTTCTTCTGGTGTTCATAGCTAGGGTTTGAGCTAGCTATCTCAATATGGTATCAGAGCCTGGTTGCGAGGGCTGCTGATTTGTTGTGAGCCTCGTTGCTTCAGAGATCTCAGTGTGTGGAGTTGTTAGATTTCAGAAATTCATTCATGGCGCAGACATCGCATAGATCGGATTCGTCTGGCTCATCAATGGCTTCGGTAGATCCGCAGTCTCCTTTCTATCTTCATCATGGAGATTGTCCTGGTAATGTTCTAGTCACTGTACCTCTCACTGGTGATAATTTTTACTCCTGGAACATGTCTATGATAGTGGCCTTAGAGGCAAAGAATAAATTGGAATTTGTTGATGGAACTATTTCGGCACCTGAGGTTGGATCTGAGATGTACTCCTTGTGGAGGAGATGTGATAGAATGATTATGTCATGGCTTTTTAATTCAATTTCTAAGGATATTGCTTGTAGTGTAATTGGCAGATCTAGTTCTAGAGAAGTTTGGTTAGACTTGATGGAAAGGTTTTCTCAAGGGAATCTGCCTAGACTATTTCAAATCTCATTGTCAATTTCAAGTTTGAAGCAATCAGATATGTCTGTCACAGCTTATTTCACAAAATTGAAGACACTTTGGAATGAGTTGAACAACTATAAGCCATTACCTAGTTGTACTTGTCTTGGATGTAGCTGCAATGTCAATGGTAAACTGAAACAAAATCAAGAAGAAACTAGAGTAATGCAGTTTTTGATGGGACTTAATGAGCAGTATGTGACAGTTAGAGATCAATTGCTGCTCACAGAACCACTTCCTCCTCTTAATGTTGTTTTTGCTAAAGTAATACAGCAAGAAAGGCAAATGCAGCTCAAAAATGTGTCTCATGTGTAACCAAATATGGCTATGTATGTTCACACTTCTGGTGGTTCTAATTCAGCTCATTTTTCTAAACATTCTGGTGGAAATGGGATGGATCAAGGATCAGGTCAACGTTTTGGTGGAAGGGGTCCTAATGGCAAGTTAGTATGTCATCATTGTGGACATGAAGGACATGTGAAAGCCAAGTGTTATAGGTTACATGGCTTTCCACCTGATTTTAAGTTTACAAAATCAAGAGCTCATAATGTGACTCTTTCTGGCTCTTCTTCACCAAATAGTCAGCTTCCTAGTAATGCAGCTGGTGATACATCTTCTGCTAAAAGTGTCACTTTGACATAAAATCAGTGCCAGCAACTCATGACTCTTCTGAACACACATTTGGGTCCAAAGAATGGTGGACAAGGTTTAGCTAGTGATGCAGGCTCAGTTTCTTCATATTCAGCAATTTCAGTTGATTCACCTTCACATCATGCTAATTCACCATTTGATCATGCTCATTTCATGGGAGGTGTTATTAGTTCTTGTTCATTGCAGACTTATGCTGATATCAGTGAGAATTTTCCACCAAATTCATGGATTCTAGATACTGGAGCAACAGATCACATGTGTACTAATTTGAAGATGTTTACAGAAGCTAAACCAGTAGTCAATACTGTGGTGCATCTGCCTGATGGTCAAACTGCACAAGTGACTCATGTTGGAACTGTTCAGCTTACTCCTAATTTCACCTTGCATAATGTCCTGTGCATTCCTACTTTTCAGTTCAATCTTGTTTCCATTTCACAATTTACGACTATCTCAGGTTGCACATGCATTTGTGAAGACAGCACTTGTGTTCTCAAGAAACATAACCAAAGTGGTTGGTGTGGGACAGAAAGTTGGAGGGCTTTATGTTTTTTCTACTCAGTCAAGAAGTGTAGCTGTTTCTGGGACACAAATTGCTACTTTATGGCACAGAAGACTAGGACATCCATCTTTCATGAAAGGTAAAATGTTATCTTCTCATATAGCTGGAATTAACACTCATGAAGAGCATCTGCATTGTGATATTTTTCCACTTGCCAAACAGAAGAAATTACCATTTATAGCTCATGGTAACATGTCTTCTGCTCCTTTTGATTTGGTACATTGTGACACTTGGGGTCCTTACAAAGTCCCAACATATTCTGGTCATAGATTTTTTCTCACTTTGGTGGATGATGCTACTAGAGTTACATGGGTGTATCTCATGGTTCACAAGTCAGAAGTTAGCACTATTATACCAGAATTCTATCATATGGTATCAACTCAATATCAGCTCAAGATCAAAAGGATAAGATCAGATAATGCACCAGAATTGAATATGCAAGAATTTTATGGGAAAAATGGTATATTACATGAACATAGCTGTGTTGAAACCCCAGAACAAAACTCTGTAGTGGAGAGAAAACATCAGCATCTTTTAAATGTGGCTAGAGCACTCAAATTTCAATCAGAGATGCCAATTAGATTTTGGGGAGATTGTGTGCTTACTGCAGCTTATCTAATAAATAGATTGCCTTCACCTAAGACGGGTGGCAAGTCTCCTTACGAGCTACTCCATGGCAAGGTGCCTGATTACAGTCAGTTCAAGGTTTTTGGGTGTTTGTGCTATGCATCCACTCTACTTCAGGGAAGAAGCAAGTTTGATCAGAGAGCTATAAAAGGAGTATTTGTGGGTTATGTTTTTGGAGTTAAGGGCTATAAAATTTATGATCTTGCTACACACACATTTCTCATTTCTAGAAATGTTGTGTTTCATGAGGATTCATTTCCATTTTCACAAAAAAGGTGCAAGCTCTGGGGATCTCTTTGATATTTGGAGTTTGCCTCATAATGTTAGTGATGACACTGTTTCTGCATCTCCATCAACTACTGCTCCACAAACTGTTTCACCTTCTAATTCAGTACCAAGATCATATAGAGAAGTGTTGGTGCACCCAGTTCCTCTCAGACAAAGTACCAGAATTTCAAAACTGCCAACTCATCTACAAGACTATGTTCTGAGGCCTAGAAAGAACCCAGCTCTACCAGTATGTAATAGTTTTGTGTTGAGCAGTGTATGTGCACTCATAGAACCATCTACTTACAAACAAGCTGCTCAAGATCCAGCTTGGGTTCAAGCTATGAATTTAGAACTTCAAGCACTTGAAGCTAATAACACTTGGATTGTTACTACTTTACCTTCTACACATACAGCTGTAGGGTGTAAGTGGGTTTACAAGATCAAATATAGAGCAGATGGCACCATTGAGAGATATAAAGCCAGACTAGTTGCCAAAGGATTTACACAAACAGAGGGTTTGGATTATTTTGAGACTTTCTCCCCAGTTGCTAAGCTTGTTACATTCAGGGTTATGTTGACACTTTCAGTTTCTCATGGTTGGACTATTCTGCAGTTAGATGTGAACAATGCTTTCTTGCATGGAGATTTACATGAAGAAGTCTACATGAAACTACCAGATGGATACCATGTGCAGAATTCTGGTTCAGAACCACTTGTTTGCAAGTTACAGAAATCTCTATATGGTCTTAAGCAAGCTTCTAGACAATGGTTTGTTAAATTCTCCACTACTCTTCTGAAATTTGGATTTGTACAATGCAAGTCAGATTAACTTTGTTTGTGAAGGTTTCAGATGATATTATGATGTTTCTGCTTGTCTATGTTGATGACATTTTGTTGGTAGGCAACAATGTCACAGCTCTAGACCATTTCAAGCTCTCTCTGAATGAACAGTTTAAACTCAAAGATTTGGGACATCTTGCATATTTCATTGGTTTGAAGTGCAAAAACTACCCTCAGGCCTCTTTCTGAGTCAGCACAAGTTTCTCTTGGAAATTCTTGCTCAAAATGGTTATGACAACTGTAAGGTGGCTTATACTCCTATGGTTCCTGCTTGTAAGTTGAGTCAAAGCATTGGTGATCTTCTTAGTGAAGAAGCAGCTAGTGGTTACAGAAGACTTATTGGGAAGTTGCTGTATCTTTGCAATACTAGACCTGATATCACCTTCTCAGTTCATAAGCTTTCTCAGTTTGTGGCTCATCCTACAAGAGATCATTTGTCTGCAGCACATCATATTCTCAGATACCTCAAGAACACTTCAAACTATGGTCTTCTATTTTCTTGTGATGGAGATTCTTGTCTTTCTCTTACAGCTTTTGCAGATGCAGATTGGGGAGGTTGTTTAGACACTAGAAGATCAACTTCTGGTTATATGATATTTCTTGGTTCTGCATTGGTTTCTTGGAGATCCAAGAAACAGACTGTGGTGGCTAGGAGCTCAGCTGAAGGTGAATACAGAAGTCTAGCTCATTTGGTGTGTGAAGTGAAGTGGATTTTGTCACTTCTTCAGGAATTGCATGTTTCCATCTCAGGCATTCCACTTTTGCACTCAGACAGCTCTTCTGCAATCCAGATGGCTCATAACCCCATTTCCCATGACAAGACCAAGCATATTGAGCTTGATTGTCATACTATTAGAGACTTGGTTCAAGCTCAAGAAGTGCATCTTCAGCATCTGTCAAGTGAAGACCAAATTGCAGACATTCTTACCAAGCCTCTAGCTCAGCCCCTCTTTCAGAAATTACTTTGCAAGTTGAAGGTGTTGTGCTGCTACCCCCCTTCAACTTGAGGGGGCGTATTAGAGAGCTACATTGCTCTCTAAGTGATCAAATTAGAAATGCAGGTGGACCATTTTGAACTCACTGCCAAACTGATGACATGAACATCAGGTTGAGCAGCTACCGTTCGATTGGGTTCTCTGCTTCTAATCTCAGCCCTTTATTTTCTTTTATTCTAAACGATGTCGTTTTGTTTAAATGGTTTAATTAGCTAAACCGTTAGTTAATCTCTTTTCTGATTGGCTGGTGATGTAACGAAGAGTTTAAAAGGGGATTTCCCTCTCTTCCTCTGTAAGACTTTATCATTTTCGATTGGATCCAGTTTTTGCAGAGCTTGAAGCTCTTTTCTCTTCTTCTGGTGTTCATAGCTAGGGTTTGAGCTAGCTATCTCAATACTTTCATCCGTAATGGGGGTCACCTTGACCCGGTAATTTGGATAGCAAAATTATGCAATTTTTTGGTAATTTTTTCATGGTGTTGTACCATTAAAAAATTACCAAATTTCTCGCATCGTTTTGCTAATCATGACCGGATTAAAGTTACCCAGTGAATAGTGGTGAAAGTGGTACCAGGAAGAAATAAATGAAACAGAAGAAGGAAGTAGTATTACATAAACTTTACCTACTAGTTATTATGAAACCCGAGACTCTATTCTGAGAGTAGCTCTTCCACAAACTTGAGAAGTCCTGAGAAGAGCCTTCTTGATCGAACGCAGTTGGATGATAGCATCATTAATAGTCATCCGATCCCTCGATAGCTCCTGAACACAAGCAATTCCAACTCTAAACAATGAAAGTAGACACTCTTTGATCTTTCCACTGCAAGGAGGGAAATCTTGGTCATGAGTAACGCTTCTTGTAGTGTTCACATTCTCATCAAACAGTAGTAGCCTTGGATCAGCAACAGTCTCCACTTGTTCCGGCAAAGCCATCTCAACATGTTCTCGGAGATTCAAACATCCACTTAACAAGTGATGATCAGTTGGCTTCTTCCCGGTAAAAAGCTCTAGCATGATGATGCCATAGCTGTATACGTCACCAAAGGTTGAAACCTCGTTTCCCATTCCGTACTCTACAACACATTGTAGAATTTATCTTCATGATTTGGATGAATAGTTAGATGGAATACAATAAAAAGAGCATATACAAAGATCCAATTATTTATAGGGATAAATGTTACCTGGAGCAACATAACCAACAGAACCTCTTACACCAACGGTGTTGGATAGATTGTCTAAAGGTTGATATGCTATGCCTTCTCGAATTAACTTTGCCAATCCAAAATCTCCGACATGTGCAACCATATCACTGTCCAGAAGAATATTGCTTGGCTTCAGATCACAATGAACAATTTTCTCTTCGCAACAATGATGAAGGTATTCAATTGCAGAAGCAACATCGATGCATACATCTAGCCGTTGACGCAAATCCAGTTTTCTTGATTCGGCATGCACGTCGTCTTGGGTTTCATGTAGATGCAGCCTTTCATCTAGGCTCCCGTTCGACATGAGCTCATAAACAAGAGCTTTGAAATCATTACCTTGATGGTCGATGCTCGAACATGCTGTGATAACTTTTAGGAGATTTCGATGCCTTATTCTTCTCAACGCCTCACACTCTGCTTGAAAACTTCTCGAGGCTCCTCGGTGTTGAAGGTTTAGAACCTTCACTGCCACAAGTTTTTGACTTTGAGGAAGAGCTCCTTTGTACACCGAACCAAAGCTCCCCACACCGATTAAATTTTCCTCGGAGAACCCATTGGTTGCTTCATGTAGATTTTGGTACGAAAACTTCGGAAGAGCTTTCCAAGGAAAACGTAGTGATGGTAGTTTTCTGGGCTTCTTAGACAAGGCGCGACAGAGATAAAGCAAAAACAGGACAACACTAGTGACCCCAAAAGCTAAGCCTATTATTAGCTTCACCCTCAATTTCTTCTCGAGAGGCTTAGAGTTGCAGTTAGGTAAGTGAAGTTCTGGCATACCTCCACACAACTTGATGTTTCCATCGACATTGAAAGCTGTATTATTCTTCAAAACACCTCGTTCAGGAGTCGAGCCCTCGAAATCATTGAAGGAAAGATCTAAAGATTGTAGAAAAGGGAACGCCTCTAGATACTTTGGAACTGTGCCCGATAAATTGTTATCAGAAAGATTAAAATTCTCTAGACCCGTTAATGAACTTAAAGAAGGAGGAAGAATACCCGAGAAGCTGTTGTAATCCATGTCTAATGTTTTTAGCTGTACACAACTAGCAAGAGTTCTTGGTATTTCACCGGATAACATATTTGCAGAAATATAAAGTTCAAAAAGATTTACCAAAGTTCCAACTTCTTGCGGAAGGTCTCCGGTCAAACGGTTGCCACTAAGGTCTAGACTAAATAACGATGAAGCAAAGAAGATCTCCCCTGGTATCTTACCTTGAAGATTGTTTGAATTAATCAGGAGTTGCAGCAAATTAGTGCATTTCCCAAGATTTTGAGGAATCGTACCATGAAGATTATTTCCATCCATATAAAGGTACAACAAAAGGCTCAAGTTTCCAAAAGTTGGCGGAATGTTCCCGGTCAAATCGTTATCGCTTAGAGCAAGTCCTTGGAGTTTATCCAGACGAGCAATAATTGATGGGACGTAACCTGTTAATTTGTTATCCCTAAGATCAAGTACCTCTAAACTGATGAGATTTCCTACTTCTTGGGGGATAATTCCAGATAATTTATTATACCCCAATCTTAGATCCTTAAGACTATTACTCGTAAGATTCCCGATCGTTTTGGCAATTCCCCTCCAAAGTTGTTGATGGAAAGATGTAAACCCTCCAAGTTGGAGGCGTTTGTTAGTGAAGACAGAAAGCTCAAGTCATGGATTTCACCTGCGGTTCCGAGAAAATTATTGCCGAGGTGGAGCTTGTGAAGATGCACACGTTTTCCATTAGAGGGACATTTCCAGTCAGCTTGTTGTCGCCCATATCTAAGTTCTCTAGGTAGGAGGCATTGGATATTGAAAGAGGAATAGTTCCAGTGAACACGTTGTTATAAATGTGGAGTCGAGAGAGACGGGGAAAAATGATTCCTCCAAGCCTTGATGGAAGACTCCCTCCAATTCGATTATTAGCCACATCAAAAGTTTTCATAGAAGACATATTATTCCAGATTGACAGTGGAATCGTACCTGCCAGCTCGTTAAAACTTACTCCAAAAAACTCCAGCTTCTTCAAACGGCCCAATTGGTCTGGTATGCTCCCATGAATGATATTGTGCGACGCATAGAAAACTCGAAGAGACGACAGATTTCCCAAACTAGTAGGGATAGCTCCAGCTATTTTGAAGTTCCGACCAACATGCAGTTCCTCTAGCTTAGAAAGCATACCGACTTGGGCAGAGATGTCACCTTCAAAATTGTTGCCGCTTAAGTCAAGAACAACAAGGTTAGAGCATTTTGATATATTGACGGGGATTTCTCCACCAATAGAATTATTCCTCAATGAAATCTTTTGCACTCTTCGCAAATGCCCAACTTGTGGTGGAATATTCCCACTCAAGGTGTTGTTGGGCAACCACAACTCCCGAAGGAAGCTGAGATTTCCAATGTAAGGTGAAATTGAACCCTTCAGTTTCTGATTTTCTAAGACCAACTTAGTGACTCTCTGGCGGTGTAGGTTGCCGCCACAAGTGACACCAAACCACTGACAAAAGTGGAGGGAGTGGTTCCATGAATTGAGTGCCCCAAAAGGATCGCCGGTAATTCCATCCCTGAGTGCCAACAATGCCTCTTGATCAGTTTCGTTCCCTCTCGCAGCTGCTGAGGGTTCATTGGTAGAACTGCATACATGAGGAGGAAATTCGGAACTATAGAGGATGATGAGGAAACAAGAAGACAGAGAGAATAGAAACAATTGGGGAGGTGATGATGAAATCATCTCTAAGAAGTTGGAAGTGATTAGAAACAATTGAGGGATACGTGTTTTGCTTTCATATCTTTGGCATCGTATTTATTTATGTACCTAGGGGATATTTGGCCACTGAGAATAAAATTTAACAAAGCCCTAAACGGCGACACATTGACCGATTACTTTGATGAATAAGAGAAATAGAGAAGGTGACATGTTGAAGTCTTTGTGGCGTTGTTTCAGTCGAATTCTTAAGGATTATATCCTGTAGTTCAGTCCAGGGATTCGATATAATAAACATTGAAGACGAACATATTTGTATTTCAATAATTTTTCACTGTATTTTCCAATCGAAATCTACCTAAAGTAGCACATGCAGAGTACCGATGATTTTACTATTGGCGATATACAAGGATAAGAGATGGCGACATGAGTGGTGGTGGTGCAGAGGAAGAAAATAGAGGAAAGAAACCAAAGAAGAAGAAGAAAACCAAGACAGTGGTGGGATCATCCCAGAAGAGTACCACAAGTATGTGTGGAAGTTGCAATAGACAAATAAATTGACTTGAGTTTTGGAGTTGATCCTTGAGGAAGTCTCACTGCACATGAAAAATACTTAATGGAAAGTTGAATGATAGGTGGAGTTTATTGATTGTAGTTTCCAATGAATGAAAACTTAATTATGTTTACCTTGTACTAGCTCAAGTAGTAGAGCGTTGAAAACCCTGCATGAGATTCCGGGTTCAAACCTTGTTGACGACAAAACAACTTCTCGAAAAAAAAAAATCAGTGGAATGTATCTTTTATATGGCAGAAGTTATGCCTATGTTTAGCAAAAGTATTCTGCAGATACGGCATGCAGAGCGATCTGAAATAAGGATTAGGAATTCATAGGAAATGGAAACATTAGGGTCATAAGACAAGAAAACCACAACTGGCAAAAAGTTGCAAGTGGCAGATGGACAGGGATGTGGAAATTTCTACATATACAGCTTTTAACATACTTTACAAAGTTCTATTGAAGTTAACACCAGTGGCTCGACAACCACTGTTGACTCGTAGATGGACAAATTAAAATGGCTTGACACTAGTAGCAGACTTATATTTTTGCAATAGATTTTCTAGATTTATTGCATGTTTTGAGTAGATAAAATAGGGAATTTTACTACTTCATTGTAGTTTTGGGGGTGACAAAATGCAACTTATGGTATTTGGTGTGACAAAATTGATACTTATTCCAAATTAAGAGAGGTTAGCTTGATCTAGAAGCTCGAAGCAAATTTGTCGCAATATGTTTTCACATCAACATGACAAATGATGTTACAAGCAAACACACGGAAACCATCGCAAATTGTCGATTCAGTTTGTGCATGAGCGGCATTTTCTAAAACTACTTACATACTTAATGCTTCACCAGACATTATTTGTGCCCTATCAATTGTAATCTTGCACACTATTCTCGAATAATTAGTTTGCCAACAAGAGCTCATGGTCAAGAAGATTGATCAACAAGAACAAAAAGTTGATCAATTGATCGTTTACGTTCAGAGGGGTGGATCTGGAATTATGGTACAATGGTGGTGGAGGTGTAGATTAATTTTAATTGAAGGGCTAAAATGTAGTGCCAGATGTGAAATAAGCAACAACTTTATGGTCAAATTCAAAAACCAGTAGAAGATAAACTGAAAACTAACATGAAAAAGGGGTAAAAATGGCAGACTAAAATTTTGAGTGGGGAGTCCTCATGTGGCTCCGCCACTGTACATACATATATTGGTTACTGGAAACAAGTAAGACCCAGTTTGGTAATGTTTTTGTTTTTAAAAACGCTGGTTTTTAAATTCAAAAACAATATTTGTTTTTGTTTTTTTCACCTTTTTGAAAGCGGTTACTTTCCCACCGCAGCTTTGGAAAACAGGGGAGGGTAGCTGTTATGACAACTCCCCTCACAAAACCATGAACAAATAAAGAAGAATGTGGGATTTTATGTGATTTGCTAGCGAAGATTCGCTAACTACGTCCGCGAAGTAAGACCATCCTTTACTTCACAAGATGAACAATTACAATGATTGTGCATACTTAGTAGTGTAGCTACTAGGTCCGTTATATAGTGCTAGGAATAACCTCCAAGAGGCACATTGGATGACAAAGAAAAACCAAGCCCAAGCGCACAATTCTACCGACTCAGTTTGTTTCCGAAACCCACATATTCTTTGCCGCCATTGATTATTCAAACGCACATTCAATAAATCTCCACCTTTCCTTGAATTCTTCGTCAACATCAGCTGCTCATCTTTTCGTAAACAATGCTACGTCTTCTCCGCACCCAATGCCTCTCGTCGTAGAGACTCATTGGACCCCACCCCGGGTCCAATAGTCCCAAAGGGCTTCAATGCTTCATAATGTTGAGCAACTCCAAGCAATGTTGGAACTTGCTCTCCGGAATCGGCTTCGTGAACAAACCCACGGGGTTGCCAACAGTCCCTACCATTCTCAGAAAGCAATACATGAGGTCGATGTGCTTTGTTTTTCACGATGAACCTAATCTGTAGTCAAGAATATCGCACTCAAGCTATCACAGTAGACTATCGCTTGATATTTGAAGCAGGCCTAGATCATTGGCCAACCCTTTAAGCCTAAATGCCTCAGTTGCTGCTTCTGTCCAAGCCATGTACTCCACTTCCGTGGAATACAAAGTCACCGTCGGCTGTAGCGTTGCCTTCCAGCTCACGACATAGCCTCCCATAGTGAACTCATAACCGGTCATCGATCTACTGCTATCAACATCACCGACATATCCTGAATCCGAGAATCCAGCAACCAAGATATCCTTATTGTCCGCATAGCATATGCCAATATTCGACGTACTCTTAAGGTACCTAAATATGCGTTTCACCGCATGTCACTGATCCTTGCTTGGTTAAACCATGAAACGACTCACCACACTAACAAAAAATTCTTGCCCTAGTCCCCCAACAACCTTCCTACGAATGTTTAGATTAGCTAAATATTCTATTCCTATTCGTTAAAAACAGCGCTAAAAACTTATCACGAACCCCGTACGTGTTTATCTGTAAGTGCACGATGTCACATGTAGTTTTTCTAGTAAGTTCAGGTTCTATCATATATACTCGAAACTTCGCAAATTTAGCTTACTTAAGACAAATGTAGTACCTTAAAAGATTTTTTGTTCTATAACCACAAGGGATGGCAACGGGTAGGGTTTGGGGCGGGGTTCGCCTTTCCCAATCCCATACCTTCTTAGAAACTCTAATCCAATTCCCGTCCCATCCCCGCGTAGGTTTACCCCATACTCTTCCGTCCCATACTCTATACCTACCGGGTTCCCGTCGGATCCTAGATAATATTTTAAATGTTAAATTAAACTATTATATAACTTATATTAGCCCCAATATATATATGTATAAAAAGTTCTGTAAACTCTTTTGGGTTTTTTTACTATCTTCTTACTTCAATTGTTGCGTGGTGGTTGTACAATATATTATAATATTATAAAATGGTAATTTAATATATTACAAATTGCACGATAGTGTATATATATATATATATATTATAAACATACTAGTTTATATAATGGTACAAATATAATTTCACTATATATTAATCAGGGTCGGGTATATAAACGGGATTTTGTCAAATCCCATCCCCATCCCATACCCACCAGGGTTTGAGGGTCAGATACCATACCCGTCCCATACCCTAAAAATCATATCCTCTACCCTTCCTACTAGGGGCGGGTAGGTTCAGGTCCCCATCGGGTTCGTGGAAATTGCCATCCCTAATAACTACTGCTTGCAAAATTGAAATGTAAACTAGACTAACAAGTAATGACTTGTAGGGTTTTGATAACGGATACGCAGTGGAATAAACATAAATTAATCCGTTCAAGACCCTCCAAGGATCACAGGAAGAGACTACATAACAATAGTAAGGAATTAGTATAAAAAATACCTATCGGATCTCCTTTGATGACTTCTCACGTGAAATTGTGTTCACGTCTCTAAGGCTAGTCCACTCCTAGGTTAGAACCCGGATACTCCAACACTAATTTCTAGCTAGGAAGAAGATCACACAAGGAATCACCAAAGAGGGGCTCGGGCCCTCTTTGTGGCCGACGGGTAGGGGCGGACCAAGGGGGGCGAACGCCTCATTTGGTTTTGCTCTCTCTCTCTCTCTCTCTCTCTCTCTCTCTCCCCTTGCTTTACTCTCCCACTCAATGTGTTATGAGCGTTAATTGTGGGAAGGAAGCTAGGAGTATTCTTTATATAGTCCAACAACTCCTTGTGCTACTACATAAAGAACCCCGCTCCTAATCCTACTCATTTAAGGATTAGTCCAACTTCCAAATTAGTCCTACTAAGTTTGCAAGTAGTGGCGTATTGATCATTTTAATTAATTAATCATATTAATTACATCCCTAGTCCGGTCTATTCCATAGGGAGTGTGATCCCATAGGTTTCTACTTAGTTGGTAGTAACAATTTACTAACATGGAGCGGCCTCTAGCAAGACATCCACGCTACCCAACTAAAAGAAATAGTCATCCGATATACCTTGTGCAAGTATTGTCTCATTCATTTGTCTCTATATTTTTATTGGACACGAGACATAAAAGTCTCACTCGTATATCCAATCCATAGTTTCTCGATCCTGGGAATAGTCTCATCCAAGCAGATAACATCAATATCCTATATTGATTTATCTGAGTCTGGCCAGACATTCTACGAGCACTATCCATCGAGTGGTCGTGGATATCTACTCCCATTATGTAGTAGAGACAAATTCTATCTACGTCACTACCATCTCTAAGATGCTCTTTATTGTATCTGACGAACGCCTTTATTACTACCCAGTTACGGTGTAGGGTTTGACGATGTCAAGACACAATATTCCACAACTAGAAGATCTAGTGACTTCAAGTCAAAGGATAACAATACCGTTGTGACTACGAGAAGCACTCGTGACTTTACATAACCTGTATGTAGCCTTCTCGTCATGGGTCAATCCAGTATGCTATTACTCCTAATGCATACCCATGTGTTGGATTCCCCATACTAGTCTATAGTTGATCGTCCTGATGATCAATATAATAGACTAGGGATATTTAAGATAAACAACATATTTTCAATTTAAGGACTTCAAATATTTTTAGCCAAAAATACTATCCATACTAAAAAGATTGCCTCTAGGGCACCTATTCCAATATGAAAATGGTGAAAAATGCATAAAAAAGACTCCTCAGTGGTTCCCTAGAGCATGGTTCCAATGTTCTTACGATTAATGAGACAATGAAACAAGTGTTTGTTCAAACGGGCAAGCCTGAGTTAATCCTACAACTAATTCGATTAAGAAGTAAATGAACAAGGTTGGTCTGTCATGTCAATCACTACTAATTAGCTATTACTTATACCCTTATGTTCTGTTCAGGTTAATCTGGTTGGTCGCATGTAATCAACCATAACAATGGTATATTCGGGTTATGTAATTCACAAATGGGGGTAATCTCACCTCATAAGCAAAATTGTAATATCACAACTATACTAAGTGTGATATAAGCCGAAATCCTGAATAAACCATAATAACGTCAATATCAATTAATATAATGAAATAACATGAATCAGAATCTCTTAACAACAAGATGCATAAATCATAACTCTAGGTACCCAAATCGGGTCCTAGCAAGTAGAGTTTAGCCTATCATGAATGCAAAATAACTAATACGTTTCAAGATTACTATAAAATCAAATGAGTATGTGAAGAAATGATTCAAACTCGCAATGTATGGTTTGGTGATAGATCTATCTTATAGTAATTTCTTCATTCTTTCCCCTTCTTGTCTTCCTCTTATGATTCTTCCACAATTTTCTCCTCACACAAGTCTTCGGGAAAACTCTGCATCTCTCCAAGATAGTCTTCCACGATCCTCACTCTTTTCTTACTCTCTTTCGAAAAATCTCTTGTCATGGCCAGTTTTTCATCAAATAGTATAAAAGATCATATAGGTCAACAAATAACTCCCCTTAAATTGTTGAAATTGCACTTCAGACGCGTTATTCTTGCGGCTGCCTGACGGCTTATACCTTTGATGAAAGAAAGGTGCATCAACAGCTCATACGTTGTAACTGGATAAGTTATTAGAAATATGACAGAACAAAAGACCAAGTAAAAAAAAGAAGAATTCACCAAAATGCAAGTGTTGCGCCAAACACGGGTGCTTGTTTCTTGTTGTAAGTGATTGAAACGGAAAGACGTATAAATAACGAATATACCAATATTCCATGCAAGGAAAAATTAGATTGATGGAAGGGGCACCTTTTCGTTTCTATTTATATACGAACTCATGAGAATCTCAGAGCATTCGGGCATTGAATCAACATAAGATTCGACGGAGAATTCTCCTTTCTATAGACAAGTGCAAAAATAAAGACCTTCGACAAAAGAATGAAAGAGCCCACTTTGGCCGTTAAGCAGGGAACCATTTCATTGGATTTGTTTCTATTGCATTCCATTTGATCGTATCCCATTCTAATTTTCAATATTTGAGAATTTGCGGTATTTAAATATGCTTACCGCAGTAAAGAATTCAGAGATAAACTCGGTGCTGCTAAAGTCAGGCATACAACGGTACATGAAGTTTATCACCGCAGTATGAATGACTGCAAGTTCTGGCTCCTCATCCGGTCCTGTCATACGACAGTATCGGTGTCCGGATACCTTGGTGTCAGCTGTCGATGCCATTTTCTTCATCCTTTTTCTTGGTATCTTCACCGTTGTTGTTCTTGTTTCCTCCGTTCTTTGTCTTTCGGCTTGAGTTGTAGTCTCTTGTGAACCATCATCTGTTCCTCTATTCGGGTGCCTCCAATCCATATTACCTTAAATCACTTAACACAATTCTGCTCAAATCTGAGATGACAAGAAATGCACAAAATCATGAAAAAAAAAAAAAAATGAAAAACAACGTGTTGCACAATAAATCTAAATTTTGCTCAAACATCCAGATATTCATCTAAATCACTAATGTTCGGGCTTAATTATCTCGGAAAGCCTAACAAACCTACCGATTTAAGGGGGTAAAAGGTCTCAAAATCTGACATCATTTGGCACTCCTTTCATTTCATTTCCAATTAGTTTTGAGTAAAGCACATGTAATCCTACATGGTAGCGGAGCCACGTGTAACGGATTAGCCGTTCGGCACCTTGAGAGTCTGTAAGCCGACTCCCACGAGTGTCACAAAGTTAGTCATACCCACCCCTGAAACAACAAGCTTGCCATGCCAACACATTGCTTTGGGTAAAGATACAAGCATACCTGAAAATATAGCCAACGTTAGTACCATTAAGATATTAATGCCACATCCACACATGTCAACCCTGCGACGCACATGGATGGAGCACAGAAGATGAGCCCATGAAAAACATCCCCACTCGATCCGCTAGCGCCATTGTAACGGAGCCAAAAGAATCATGTCAACACCCAAGAACATATGAGAGCTGGAATCCCTCCATGCACATCATCACCATCTCAATGTACATGCTCTCTCTTCTCCCTATGCACACAACCTGCGGTGTTCACCATTTGATGCACCCACAAGCTTCAGTGGCGACATTCACCCTATGCCTCCTCGCATTAGTACTTGAGTCGAACGTCTGCATGCTGATGTCAAAGAGCTCCAGTCTATACTTGGCGCTGCCATGACCAGCAGGTTGAACCATATAGATTGGACCACTCGTTAGCAACTTGCCCCAACAGTTTTCTTTCTTTTAAGCATGCTGATCTGGATTCCACTTGCGTGGTGACTACACCTTCCCTCGTTTTTTTGCGACGAAATCACTCCAGGAAGCGTTCAATTGCTCCCTTCATGTTGTCAAGGTGAAGTATGTTCATATACTTGTAACGACCCAGCTATCCGGCACCAGAACTCGTAAGCACGCTACCAAAAGTTTCCCAAGGTCATCCGTCCTCATCTCTGAACCAGCAAGCTTTCCATATGCTAACACGATCTTTTGGGTAGGAAACGAGCATGCTTGAAAATACAACCAACGTCAGTGCCATTCATATGTGAAGGCCACACAATCAACACATGTAAACCCCCCACACACAAGGATGTGACACAGATGCTGAGCCCGTGGCACACGATTCAACATGTGTATGATCTAACAACCCACATGCTCACCACCACTCGCAGATAAAAATGTTTCACATGTAGGATAAAGAATGTAATACGGGCCAACCGTATCTTCGCAGTATTAGTTATTTTTTACTTAATTAGTTAATTAGCATTTATTTATTTAATTAATTAGTTGTTAATTGATTAGTTTACTTAAGTTACTTATTTTTTCTGACTAATTTTTCTTGTCGGTTCTTTCCCGGGCCCATTAGGTCAAACCGTCTAGTTAGGGTTACTGTTTCTCTATTTTAAAAACGTAATCGTTCAATTTATTCAATCTATCAAGAAGAATATTAAAAGTGTGTTGTGTTTTAGTGTGTGTTTCGTGTTCGTGTGGATACTCTTAGCTTCTTGAATTGCTACGATGTTAGAAAAACCCTGACAATGGGTGCTTTCATTGAGTTTCTCTAACCTCAAATGGCGAAATCATGATATGAACAACCGCTTTTCCCTGCTGATTCGTGTTTCAACATCGACCAATGTCGGAAAGACTAGGCGGAATTCAAGAAAGATTTGTTAGCGATCCTGAAAAACGCTCTCAAAGAAGCTGTCGAACAATTCGTGAAGCTACAACAACAACAACAATAGGAGGAACCCCTAGATTCGCCACCGCCATAAGAATCACCGCAAGAACAACAACTGTTGGAATTGCATCCGCAGATTGCGCAGACCACGACGTCATCACAGTTGTGGCCGCCTCAACCAGATGTTGTCCAGCTTACCCTCGCCATTGCGTTGCTGGCTCCCGGTGGCCAACTGGACACACATCAACATCTCTAACCTGAAGCATCGGACAATGAGGAACACATGCAAAAATTGCTGGTGGTTCCAATTGCTAGAGAATACGTTGACGAGGACGACCAGGAAGACCCAGTTTGCACTACGGGTCGATTGGCCACTGCCTCCCACGTCGCTCCAGCCGCCGTTCGGCACCGCAATCACGGAGGGCGAAAACGACGAAGGCCTCCTGCAATTATCGTCCCTACGGCAGCCACATCCGACCAACAAACATACCTTGGCTGTGCTTTAGCCGCCGTGACCAGAGGTATCTGCAATTCGGCTCAGATTAGCCGCTATGTGGAGACCGACTCCTATTTGGCTCAATCCAGCCGTTTCCTTGGATCCCGCTCAGTTTGATCCGAAAGCTTACTCACGAATCAACTTATATTTTGACTCCCGATTGGCTTGGCCTGAGCCGCCGGCACTTAAATGGCTATAAGTGAGCCACCTCCTTATTTTTAGCTCATTTTGAGCCGCGTCTATATATTTTTGAGCCATGGGGTCTTACCTAGGGTTTTGACCCTACGAGCCTGTTTCCATCCTCAATTTTTCTAGATTTAGCCTCCAATGTGTTTTTCCTATGGTCGTTCAACGTCGATTTGATCCGTTCATATGCAAGAGGTACAAGAATACGCGTGGGCTAATTGGATATTTGTAACCCATTCACATTGAAGACAAAGTGATTGTCAATCGTGTGGGAATTGATACCGGTTAACCGTATCTTTACCATCAATTAATATTAGTTATTTATTTACTTAAATAGTTACTTAGCATTCACTTAGTTATTTATTTAATATTTATTTATTTATTTAATTAGCTGTTAACTAATCAGTTTACTTACATAATTTATTTAATTAGTTGAACCGAGTTTTCTTGTCGATTCTTTCCCAGACCCGTTAGGTCAAGCCATCTAGTTATGGTTAGTGTTCTCTATTCAAATAATGAAATCGTTCATTTTCATGGAGACTATTAAAAATGTGTCGCGCTTTAGTGTGTGTTTCGTCTGGATATCCGTACCTTCTTGAATCGCTACGATGTTAGGAAAGACCTAGGGTCGAGACTTAGTGAGAGTGTGGAGTGTGGTTGATTGTAATTGAGTTCTCATCAATAAATTGAGTCGTTTTGACCGTGAATATAGCTAGTCTCAAAAACTAGTGAACCACGTTAAATTATTGTGTTGTTCTTCATCTTGTTCTTCGTCTCTTCGCTCTTCTTGAATTCTAACAATTGGTATGGTGCTTCCGCGTGCGTATTCTGACACTAACTTCTAACTCTTTATAGTTACTTCCACACAAAGGTTTGCGCAACTCATATGAAGAGGTTGTTTAATCTAGTCTCGAGAGCAATTGCTACACCCATTAGAGGAGAGAAATAGGTAGGTAGCTTTCTTTGTTCAACGGGTAGGTAGAGCAATTGCTACACCCATAGAGAAACCAACAACTCAATAACCAGCATCATTTCTTAAGACACCTCCAATAAATGATCTTCCTTTGTTCAAGCAATCAGGAGAAGGTTTACCATTCGATCCAAGTAACAGACCTAGTAATCTTACTGCAGTAGGCATCAATATAAAACAACCGACTTCTTACATCCTCCTCCTTCATGAGTTTGGCCAGAGAATGGATATGAATAGGATATGTGAAATTAAAGACAAGATTATTCATTCTTTTTCTTAATCCTCCAACAAATAATTATGAAAGTTGTTTGCCAGTGTCTCTTTCAGACAAAAAGTCTTGAAGAGTTATTTGGTGGACTTGGTGTGAAACTTTTGGGTTTTATTAGTTTAAGTCGACTTTTAAGATTGTATGAGAAAAGTCTGTCACACAATTTTTTTTAAAAAAATGTATGAATTTGATAAAAAAAATATGGTTATAAATCCATCATTTTTAGTGAAAATTACCATTATGCACTTGAAACTAAGAAAATATGTGTAATTGTAATTGAGAAATGAGGACAGCATTGCAAATTTTTTTGAGTGTTAACATGCAATTTTAATGTTTCGAAGAAAAAAAGACTCAAAAAAAATTTCATTAGCTCAACTTTTTTCTTCCACAAACTCAACACTATAAATCCAAAATACAAAATTCAGAATTCACTAAAAAAACTTACACCAAACCCTACCATTGTCAAATTTCCTACGTGAAAAAAATTAGATGTCATTCTGCCTGTTAAAAGGGTGGTACCGTAGTACAAATAAAAATGTCGCAGGTTTTACACTGTTTCTGTTAGAGCATCTCCAATGGATTATGCAAAACGATTTTGTTAGGTAAATTATAAAGAAGTTGAAAAAAATTGGACTCCAATGGGTTATGTATCCACTTCGCCATGTTTGTAATTATCTATCCACTTCGCTATGTTTGGCGAGAAACTCTGGTTCGGCAAAAAAATCCTCTACCCCTGAAAGAGCCGTTTATTCCTGCCACGTTTCAGTTTTTTAACTATAAATGTCAAATTTACAATAAATTTAATTACAAAGTTTACTTTTCGTACTACTCTTCTTTTATAGTCCACAGTTTTAATTTATCTACAACTCTACACTTATCTCCTTGCCTCACAGACCGTTATAAACCTTATCAAATGATACGTGTATATTGCTTGATTTTCTTTTCTCCAAATTGTGCTTGATTACGAAAGTAATATTTTTTGCCACTGGAAAAAAGAAAAGCAATGTTTTTTGTATTTCCTTTCGAGATTAATCATTTATTTATTTTTTCCACGTGTGATGACATATGATCCATACCAAAACTTGTAATTTATTCACGTGTATATTGCTTGATATCATGTAAACAATAAAAATCTCATTTTGCTCACTTTTAGCATTGGAGCTGAAACTTAAAATCTATGTTTTATAATCTGCATAATGATAGCATAACTTTTACCTAGTAGCGTTGGAGATGCTCTTAGTCAACATTACAATGCACTATTTACTAACCCCCAGTCCACGCCATCCAATTCATAACCAAAAAACTCCTACTATGTGTTAGACAGAAGCCGAAAATGCATGCTTCTGATTAGAGAACGAAACCTCAGTATTTAATGGATTCAAATTATGATGACGTAATGGTTCAAACTCAATTGTACAACATATATACAACTTGATACTTGTAACGACTTCAGTAGTAGAAAATTTAACCAAGAATCTCCTCATGGTCATGGACTGTGTAAAATTTTCTGCCAAGTAACATGGGAAAAGAGCACGGAAAGTAGAGTTGTGAGGCTCTTTTTCAAGTAGGACAAATCCTAAGATGCCTACTTTCTATTTCTATAGAATTCTAGAAACTCTCCCAACCCCCAAATATGGCATAAAACTCAATGCACCTCAGACTTGAGAGAGAGAGAGAGAGAGAGAGAGAGAGAGAGAGAGAGAGAGAGAGAGAGAGAGAGAGAGAGAGAGAGGTTTTGAATTAACAAGGAGAAAACAACACATGGAACAAAGGAGAACTATTCAAATAAATGCCATAGAAATTGGACCACAGAAGATTGCATACTGGTTACATATGTACATTTCAATTTGAATTTGATGCAATTTAACACATGGAGCTCATTTTCTACCTCAGTCAATATGAATCCTATGTTCTTCAACATTAATTTCATCAATGTTATAAGATTGATGAAAGCCTATCTTTAATAACATATTAACACAACTTCTCCGTTATATAGATTCCTGCGCACTCAACTCACCATTTGTCTTCTGGCTAGTTCAAAATCTCTCTCTCTCTCTCTCTCTCTCTGTGAATCAACAATGTCCACTATGAATCAACTCTTTGACCTCCAAGAACAGATTTGTTATGTGCAATGTGGCTACTGCACCACAATTTTGCTGGTAATTTTTTGACATTGGTATCTTCATAAGCTTTGGACTGTTACCCTCATTTGCATTGTGGTTTATGCTCTCTCTCTCTCTCTCTCCAGGTGAGTGTTCCGTACAGCAGCATGTCAATGGTGGTTACAGTGAGATGTGGGCACTGCACAAGCCTCCTCTCTGTCAACATGTTGAAAGCTTCGTTTCTGCCTCTTCAGCTCCTTGCTTCTCTCAGCCAAGATGATCAGGTACTAAGTCATCTACCTCTCTCTCTGCAGACTCTTTTTTAATCTCTCCCAGTCTCTCTCTCTCTCTCTCTCTCTCTGCAGTCTTTTAATCTCCCCCATTCTCTCTCTCTCTATACCTCTCTTTCTTCAGACCTTTTTTGATCTCTCCCACTATACTCAAACTATCACTTAAGTATGACATTCTCTCTCTCTGAGCAGGAGAATGTTGAAGTTAACCCTGAAGAAGCTGAAGAGTCGCAGAAGGGTTTGGAGAAGAAGAGCCAATCGCCAGCCATCTCTTCCGATGATGACGAGGAAGACGTTCTCCCAGTGAATCATGTTGTCAACAAACGTACGATTAATTCCCAAAATCTCTTCGACATCTTTTTTCAGGAGTTATGTGAAAAAAAGAGTGAAGTCTTCAATTTTTTTTTTCTATTTCACTAATTTATTTCTCGTGCGATTTGATTTTGTCGCAGCCCCGGAGAAGAGGCAAAGAGCTCCATCAGCTTACAACAACTTCATCAAGTAAGAAAAATTGAGTTTTTTTTTTTTTCCTATATGAAAATGAACATGTTAGCTTTGATTTTGAGTTTCCTTGTGTTAATTTTACAACTTGATTCTCTTAATTAATTACAGAGAAGAGATCAAAAGGCTCAAGACCAAGAATCCCAACATGACTCACAAGGAAGCATTCAGTGCTGCTGCTAAAAATGCAAGTTATTCTTTCTATTTTTCTGTTTTATTTGAGTTAAAATTGTGTCTTGATTTGAATGGTTTTAACATTTTTTTTCTTCTTCTTCAGTGGGCTCATTTCCCATCAACTCATCAGCTCAAGAGGGATGGAGATGATCAAGTCTGTGGCCATGGAGCTAAGAAGATCACCAGGAGCTCATCAGGTGTTGGGGAGGTGATGATTCTGCAATAGAAACTCTTTAAGGAGGCTCGCGCTAACTCGGATCTAGCTAAGTGTTGTTAATTAACGCGTTAATTTAGTTAATTTGGACTGTTAGTTGTTGGAATTAAGAGAAGAACTGATGTTGCTTGCTAGTTTCAGATGATTAGTTTGTTTTAAGCTTTGTATTAAGACAATCACATGGCCCTCGCCGTGTTCTTAATTGTTTGATGCCATAATTATCGACTAAACCCCTAGTTGGGCCTAGCTATGATCTTAATTGTTTGATCCCATCATTATCGAATAAATCCTAATTGCTCCGCGCGTTGAACTATCTTATGTTTGGTACTTCTAAGTTTACGAGCAAATAAAAACTCTATCTCTTGGAGATATATATGATGGATCAGCGTAAACGGACAAAAAAATCACTGGTAGTGTATCTGTGCGTATTCTTAAAGGGATTAACTCGACCATTTTTCTTATAGGGAAAAGTGTGAATATATTTGACCTTTTTTCTTTGAGGAAATGTTTGCACTAGGGTTTGTTTGAAGCAAAGACCAATAATGTGAATCAAGTGATTGTTAAAAAATATATGAGCCAACTATTTAGAGCTATTTAGCAAGGACTTAAAACTCATTTAACTCCACTATGTTTATGACTATTCATCGGCTAAACCCTTAATTGCACTAGCTATGATCTTAATTGTTTGATGTCATAATTATCGAAAAAAACCCTATTTGCATCACGAGTTCAACTATCTCATGTTTGGACTTTTAAGTTCACGAGCAATTAAAAACTCGCACCTTTTGAGATGACTGACCTTAAGAAGAATGATAAAAAAAACATTTAAATCAGAAATGCACAAATATTACTGACCAACTCAACCAGTCTTTTCTTGGTTTAACGGAAAAATGTGCATATATTTGAGTTTTTTTCTTAATTTTTTTTGCACTAGATTTTGTTTGCTTCAAAGACCAATAATGTGAATCAAGTGATTGTCAAAAAATTTATGAGCCAACTATTTAGGGCTATTGAGCAGTGACCTGAAACTCATTTAACTCCACTATGTTTGTAGTCATTTATGCCACTAATAGTTGGTGCATGGCTTTCTGGTTTCACACAAGTTCAGGCCCTTAAAAGATAGCTATGGTTTCAATAGCCTTCTAGATCTAGAATAGAGAAGTAATAACTGATGGCTTTTATTATGAGTACTGCCAGAAGAAATAGAGCTGTTGGTTTCTCTTTTAGGGTTAGGGTTTCAATCATTTGCCTTTCTGGAGCCTAGATGCTCTTTGGAATTAGGTTTTTGTAACTCTAGCTTGGTGAGGCATGAGTTCACAAAACAGGGTTGGTAAAAATGACTGATGATGTTACTTGTCCAAGCATGAGTGATGAATAATTTTTTTGCGACAAAGACTGCAAAATTGTGGTTGGGAGTTGGAACTTGAATCATAACTTCTGTCTTAACTAAGTTGTCGATTATAATCCATTTCTATTCGGTCTAATTATAGGGTTTATTATTAAGGATTGTTACATGTAAGTATTGTCCGATTTAGATTACTGCCAAATTTTGAAAAAGGGGGACGAAAGCTCTATCTCGTGTGTGCCCTGAACTGCAAAGTGTCTTGATGGACTAGAGACTGCATGTGCGAGTAAAAGCAATTTGTAATAAGACATTTAGATAGTGGTTATCTTTATAATACATAAGAGACTAGAAAAAAATTATTTCCATTATGCTAACTAGTAACTACTAGAAAAAAATTATTTCCAATATGCTCACTACTCTTCTCTTATATTTTGCGGATAATTATTCCACTAATTATATTAAAGAGCCAAATTCTCTTACTACTAGCTGACAGTTATTTATATATTTCAAGAGAAAAAATATATATTTTGAGTCTACCTCTCTCAATCTTTAATATTTTATTATTATTTTTTTCTGTTCGCAATAACTACTATTTAGCTAACTTTTACATGATAACAGTGGAACACACATTAATTTTTTCGTATAATTAGAACAACAGGGTCTCCATGTTTCACCATTATTAACTAATAGTATTGGAGATGGTTAAGCACTGATAAGCAAGAAAACAATGCTGTAATCAACAAAGGCGGCATGCTTGTGTAACATGGACCAGAGGTATCAAAGATCTAGGTTGAGTAACGCGAAACTTCTCAGAAACATTCCCTGGGGGAAGGCATTATAGAAATCTGATCGAAAAAATATTTTTCGGACAAGCCTAATGAAACATCTAATCGAGGTGGCTCTAGTTACATGACTTAATCGTACAATCCATGTCTTTGATGAAAGCCTTTAATACTGAAGTGTTAGTAATTGACAATGATAAGTACTACCTCTCTTTCTTCTCTTTCCCATGCAATTGACTTTTTTACACGTATCTGGAGTCACTTTGACTCGGTGATTTGGATAGCAAAACGATGTAATTTTTTGACAATTTTTTCATAGTATTGTGGAGTTAAGTTTACTCTACAAGATCATACAAAAATTACCAGATTTGTGTATCGTTTTGCTAACTAAATCAGCGGATTAAAGTGACCAAGTGAATAGTGTCAAAAAGTAAAGTAAGGTGAAAAAGAAGAAACAGAGACAGTACTATATATCTACGTACGTTACTGATGGCGATGTTTTCGACCTATCATGTGGTCTGGGTGTGGTTGTGATACGTATTCAAAATAAAGGTACATGAGCGCACTTACCACAATATCAGTATTTCTAGACATGACAATGTTTAAAAATAAGAAAAGCAGTTCAATCAGTATTTCTAGAAACGACTGTTTGAGTTACCAATGCTCTCATCTTACACTTTAGCTAGAGCGAAACCAAGTGCACCATCTGGTGTCCGAAACGTCCAAACTCGCACCACAACGCCGGGAATTAGCTCGTATCTTTCACAAATCCGCCCCCATTCCTTAATAAAAACGTATTGCGGGCTGCTATTCAAGTCCCACTTCTTGAACGTGATCACGCCTTCTTCACCCGAGGGGTGTATAAATATCACTCTCATCTCAGCCGGCCTTGTCCCAATACGCGTGTTCAGAAGCTTCTTTTCCTCTTCTCTCAGGAAACCATGATCCCTGAATTGGCTCTGCATTATCGACAGACGATTGTGGTTTGGGTTGGTATCAGTTTTAGTTAGCTCCTTTTGGATCAGAAACTTCACTCTTGTTCCATTGAGTGAATTGATCGTGTTCTCTAGCTCAGCTGGAAGATTCGGTATATGATAATTTTCCGGTACTAGACTGTGAGCTGGTCTTTTAGGAGCCTTCTTTTTCCTCTTCTTTTGCTGCGTCTTAGTGCCTGCAGATTCATCATCATCATATGTAATTGGTCTCTTCAATGTCCTCTCCCTGTGCAGCCGCTCTTCGAATTTCTCTCTCGTGTTCTTCAATAAATTTTGTTCTTCCATAAAATTGTCTTTAGAGGGAGAGTGATCGGGTGTCACCAGCCTTCTCGTCACACGATCTCTTCCCAATCTATTGTAAGCCCTGGCATTGTAGTTAAAACCCCCAAATTGAATCATCAGTTTTGTATACTACTTAACATTGACATAAAACAAACATGATAAAATATTTGAATTTGTGACTACGGTCTAATAGACACACAAACACGGGTAATGCAACACGGGTAATGTGGTTGCTGATGCATTGACGGCACATGCTCATGATTATCGTGGTGTTTTTGCATACATGACGTGCTAGACCTTATTTACGACCGAGCTTGTTTCTTTTTATCTTTGTCATACTACGGGGTGAGTCATGATGTCTCCCAAGCTGTCTCTTTTACAGGTAGGGAGACCGATTTCCATTTAATTAATGAAACACCTCTAAATAAAGAAGAAGATAACAAGATTCATAATGGCCATAATCAAACCTAGTAACCTAGTAATGTATGATAAATTTATTTTGACTACTAGATGAAACTGAAAAAGAAAGGAAACTTGATGCTAAGATGTGACCTGGCCATGAATTCTTCTTCATCGATAATCAATTTGGTGCCGGCACGTCTATCCTCGTTCTCTAATATCTTCTGATGTTCTTGAACGAAGTCGTCTCGTTCGATGAGAGCTTCGCTGGTGTGATTAATCTGATGATGGTGATGGTGATCAATGTTTTTATCTAGTTTCTCGAATTGTTTGATTGCGACTCGAGCTACTTGAGTGAAGATACCGGATAAGAAACAACGAGGACGGGGTTCGATACCCATTACAGCTTCGTCTCCAATCAACAGCAACTCCGAATTCGTCATCGTCTGAAAACGGAGGAGAAAAAAGAACGAAGGGCTTAGCAAGTCTTCAGTGTGTGTGTGCGTGAGGGCGTGCGCGTATGATATTTATAGGAGAGAGAGCTTGTAATGAGACGCTTCCTTTTACTTTTGCATTGTTTAGGCCCCTAAATATTAAACAGACACGGCAAAAACATTACTTAGGGTTTTGGCTTACACCCCATGTCCCAAGTCAACTGTCCCATTGACTTTTCCTTACCACTAGACTTGAGTTACAAAGCAATAAAAGTTCCATGGCTGAATATATATGTCCCTTAAGGCCTCGTTTGGGTAGCGGATAAGGAGGGAGGATATGATATGATATCCCCTCCCTTATCATATCCCTTGTTTGGGTTGCGGATAAGGAGGAGAAATCATATCCTCCCCTTATCCTTCCCTTCATTTTTTGCCTTGATTCTTATACCACCCCCTAGGTGGTATACATCGGATAAGGGGGAAGGGGATATGAGGGGTTCCCATTGTTGACTAAAATACCCTCAACCAATTTTATTAATTTCGGACTATCCCAAATAAAATCTTAATATATAGATATACACATATGCATATTATACATATATACAAATGTTATATGTATGTATGTATGTATGTATGTATGTATGTATGTAAGTATGTATGTATGTATGTATGTATGTATGTATGTATGTATGTATGTATGTATATATTAAACGCGTGTATTTATATGATGTACTTATATGATATATATATAATTGTGCATATAACCTATCATGTATGTATATAATGTATATGTACATCATATAAATACACGCGTTTAATATATATATATATATATATATATATATATCATGTACATATTCATACATACATTATATATTATATATATATATATGTATGCATGTATAATTATATATATATAGGTATATACAAATGCATATCATATGTATGTTATACATGTATGCATACATATATGAGTGTACATATATGCATGATATATATAAATAGATATATACATATGTGTATATATATATATAATGTGTTTTATTTGGAATTGTATTAATGTTGTTTTGTGTAGTTTGTGAATAACATACTTTATTGATATTCATTTGTAAATACTTGCCACATACTTAATTAATATCTACTTTGCGCCTCTCCTTAATCAACCGACTAAAACGGTATAGAGGGTTAGGTCAAGTGCTCCTTTGGGTGTACTTCGCTTTCTCGAACTTCGGAACTACTTGGGACAAGCCCATCTTCATTTTAACATATCATTGAATAAAATCACTCCATTGAGGATATTATAGTCATTTGGACACATATCATGTTTCTTATCCTGCCTCATATCCTGCAGCACCCAAACACAGTAAGTCAGCATATCATATCAGGCCTTATCCGACAGCATACATATCCTACCTCATATCCCAGCATAAGCCATATCCGTTGTATCTTATCCGCAACCCAAACGAGGCCTAAGTGTTTGATCGCTTGGTGAGGTATAAGAAAGAGACATAAGAAGAATGATTGTACACAGATAGGTATAGTATGAAATTTGTATTCTTTTGGCATTTACATAAGAAATTATATGAGGTAGGATAAGACCTGCAATGAGAGTAATCAGTTCATTTTTAGATTTCTAATGGGGGTATTTTTTTGTCTTTTTCACGAACAACTCTATTTTCCAAACTTCTTATACAGGTGTACACAATCAAGAATGAAGCTCCAAGTCACTGCCACGGGGACCCATCAACAACCTACAGTGTCCATACCTCTTTGCTCCAGAAACACCCGATCATGCCTTCTCACACTTAGAGAGCCCATGAGACATGGTCCCTCCTCCTCACCTCGCACGGGAGTCGGTGTGTCTAGTAGTTTGAAGTCTGGAATAAGACCCGTCGTATGTGGGATCCGTCCAAGATGCAATCAGTACCTGCCATGGATGTGACTTGTTTAACCGTCTTCTTTATACTTGTTTGATGTCATCATTGACAGTCTCCAGGAATTTAGGGTACGCCGCCTCATAATTGGTCATGAACCGTCCGTACGACCACATGTCTCCCATCAGTTTCCCTAGTCTAACTAGTATAAATAGGACGATACCTTTCTGCACTTGACACTAAGATTATACACTATGATTATTCTCTGTGAGTTGCCGAATTGCTTCCAACAAGCTCTCTCTCCCATATGCAGTACAACACTGCTTATTTTCACCCCTTTTCTCTATCTCTCCTCGGCCCTTTGATCTTTCTTGTACTTGTAAAAATTGTTAGCTCTTGATTATCTATAATTCGAACACACTTAGCCCAGTTCGTTGTACACATTTTGGTGAACCTGACGTGAAAGATATCTAACCAATCACTCAAGTAAACGAGATCGGATCTCATGGCCAGACACGACACTTACATCACTTCTTGGCTGGTCATCACTGGCTCTCTACAACCTAAGGATCAAAGCCTTCAAATTCCCAAAACAACATCCTATTAACTCTTCAAAATTTACCCACCATTATGCAGGAATCAAATTAACCAAGTGAAACAATCCGTGGACGATGCATGATCGCAAACACCCAGAAGTGCGATCAGCTTACTCGAGAAATCTCAACCATCCATGCTGCAATGGGTTGACGACCCCAAGCATCGCCTTCGCATCCCGGAGTAGGAGCGTCTTTTGAAAATGATCCTACAAACTCTCAAGGCCTACATATTTAGAAGGAACTTATCAAAAACCTCAGCCATTCACAGACTTGGAACTCCCACTACCGCGGTTGCAGGAAACCAGAGCATCCCGCCATACAAACCTCTCGATCTCTGCATCGCAAGTCTACACTCCCATAGACCTCTAGAAAACTCGACAAATGATCCTGCAGTAGCCATGCCCACCCAATCCTTAGCCGCGCTGGAGCAGAAAGTTGCCAATCCCATGGCCTTCCAACACCACAGGCTCTCCGTGATACCCCATGTTAAGTGCCCACCGCCAATCCCTATACATATCTATGGGATACCTATTCATGCGGGATACAAGGAATCGACATTTGAAAATTTTGATGAAGCAACATAGAACACATATGAACTCGTAATGAGGTTCATTGACTTACTAGGGCACCACGAGATAGAAAAAAATTTCAGGATACGAGAGTTTTCAAAGTCCTTGGAAAAGGTCGCGTACAAATGGTATAGGCTCCTCGAGCCGAGCTTTGTAGAAATCTGGGAAGACACGGTGAAAAAATTCTATACGAAATTCTTCCAAGTCGAAGAGAAGGTTACAACATTTAATTTGTCGCGAATGAATCAAAAGGAGAACGAGGACGGTGTCACATTCATAAAAAAAATCCACCTGAAATCTTGGAATGCGGGGAGGACACCACGGAGCAATGGTTTGGTGAATATTTTCATTCAAGGGATGCACATTGAGTATAAAATTTACTCATCAACCATGACCACATTATCCAGGATCCTTGAAAGTTCCAGGAACATTGAGCCCATCTTGGATAGCCGGAGGAAAAAGAATGCTCACCCGCAGGATAATAACCCCTTCGATAACACCTTCAACAGGCAGCCTTTCAGACTCGACCGCTACATTGGTCAGAAAAAAAGAGAAAGGGAGGTCGAAGTCAATGCTATCTCGGCGCCCCATAAGTACCAAACAATTGGGCTCTCCCCACAAGTACCATACAAGAGCAGCACAAGCACAACCTCTTCCTTATCCCCTCTGACCGCTTATCCATCAATGAAAACAATGGCAACGCGATGGTGTCCTACCTGCTTTTGAGAAGCCACCCACAGAGGAGCTGATGCGAGACCCAAAATGGTGTGAGCTAATTATGTACCCTAACCTGGAGTGCAGAAAACTAAGGCATCTCATTGACACCAAGGCTAAGGAAGGGGCATTAATGATTAAAGAATCAACTGAGGATGTCCAGGACAACCCACTACCCTCACACATATCAAAGGAATCCAAGAGATAATAGATAATATTCTACTGAGTTCGCTTTTAGGCATTATTGAAGGATATTCTTTTATTTTTCAACAAAGCACACATCTTGATTTACCACAAGCTAAACTCATTCTTCCCATCAAAACGGTCAATCTTAATCATGTTCAACATCACTCCTCACAAATCCTAACCCAACAACATGGCTCTGATAAGACTTGTTAGAAAATGAAAGCAGAACAAGAAGAGTGATGAGACAAAGAACAAGATGAAAAACAACACACAAAGATTTAATGTCGTTTCACTGGTTTTGAGACTAGCTACGTCCATGGCCAAAACAATCCAATTTGTTGATGATAGACCAATACAATCAAACACACTATTGAAAGCAAAGACCCTAACCGTTATATATGTTAGAATACTGACTTTTGCCCAACGAAACGGAGAAAACATTCCAAATCGAACAAGGAAACAACGAAAACCGCCCCAGACCAAAGTTTTGCACGAACACAACAAAAACTCCAAATTTGTGACTTCGTTCTTGCTTCCTCGCTTCGTCATTCCTTCGCTCGAATGTTAGCTAGGTTCTTTGAATAAACAAAAACCTAACCGTTTTCTTCTCAACCAAGTTTAGGCGATTTCACAAACAAGACTGATTATGATGCATTACTGGCCTTTATGGACTTAATTACCCAAATTCCTCTTCCAATTATGCAATCGCATGGTATGGAGGAGTATTATGTGGACTAGGAACCACCAGAGACGGTGAGATTATCCAAGCTCAAATAGTAATGTCACGATCAGGATGAAATGATATTTAAGAAGCTTATGGGTTATGTTTGATAATAATAATATTTGTTGTTGTTGTTGTTGTATGTTTAAAATGTTACTGTCATACACCAATAGTGGGTGTTTTTGTTGCTTTGTGAAGTATTAGCAATTTTGAGAAGGGCTTAGTTGGTACTTTTGAAAAGTACACTAGCTATATATAGTTACACTTGTACGTATTTTGGGATTATACTAATCAAATATCATAATTTCTTCAATCCTCATTGTTTTCTCTCTGTCGGTCTCGTCCTCCCTCAACTCTCAATTCTCTTTCTTTTTCTACTTCTCATTTTCATCTTCAGTTCACTACAATTTCTACATAATCGAGCAGAAACCATAACTTGGAACGTCACATGTCAACCCTCTACTTGTCATGTACTTTGTCTTCTCAGATAAGTAACATTACTTTCATGATCAATATTGAAAAAAAAAGTTTTAGGGAACAATTTCCCAAGAAGTAGGAAGACTATTCCGCCTCACAAATGTATTATCGGGTCGTGATAAACTCATTTGAAGGCAAGATTGGTTGATTGGGTTAGCCTTATAATTCATCTTAAAATTCCTACCAAATATGACTTTTTTCCTGTTGAGGATGAAAATCCCAGCACGATAGCTGAAAGAACTATGTTCACTTTAAGTGACAAGAGTGGGAACCATTAAGTGTCGCATGACTCGCATCATATTCTACCCAAACATGCATAAGATTACCACTTATTAGCTTCAGATAATCAAACTCAGCATGTTTGAAAATCTCGATAATATGATGAGAATAATCTGGGGTAAATAAGCTGGCTGAAATTATAATCTAAAGCCTATTTGGCATGCCTTGAAAATCTTGAATTAAAATTTAATTGTGTTTGGCAAGACTTGTAACTTTTAATACCAAATTTATAATAAATATATTAATTTTAACTTATGATACGTCTTAGATGCTACGCTTTTGCACAAGTTAACAATTCATGCATTAACGAGATGATGGAGTAAAGTATTTCACACGCTGTACCTAAAAATTCTCCAAAATTAGAAATTATATAATCTGCAGATTATTGACTAACTTAAATTAAAATTTAACTCCAAATTTAATAAAAAAAAGAGATTGATTTTTTGGCAGATTTTAATCTCGTATGAGATTGAAATCTCCAACCAACCACCCACTTACTATGTCGGTGATACGGGTCAACCATACGACACGAGTTGACCGTATTATTATAATTATGGTTAAATTATTATTATTATTATTATTATTATTATTATTATTATTATTATTATTATTATTATTATTTACTTCATTAACTGTGAGTTAGTTTATTTAATTAGCAGTTATTTGAATAATTGGACCGGGTTTTCTTGTCAACTGGTCCGTCATAGTCTTGGTTAGGGTTTAGAATCTATTTATACGTTGTGAGTCTTATTTTGCATATCATGGAATAAGAATTGTTTTTCTTGAGTTATTTCAGTTTAGATTTTGTAAATCCTAGTTTTAGTTTATTCAGAAATCGTAGCTTGCTACGTGGGAGATCAAAGCTTCTCCACAGTTTCGCTATCGATACCGTTCGGTATCACCTGATGCTTTCATTGCACTTCACCGAAACCAACTGGTGAATCATGAGGAACATCGAAGAATTTCTCACCAAGTTGACAGCCACAATGACACGAAAGTTCGATCAAATCACTAGTCGTCTCACGGCTATCGAAGGTCGACTTACAAGTTTGGAAACCCGTCCACCATCTACTCCGATCGATGAACTTGATGGAGAGGACGGGCAACCACACACCGAAGCAGCCGTTGTCATCCGCAACCTGGACGGAACCCTAGCCGACGAGGAAGATTTTCAGCAGCAGGCTATGAAGATCAACCAGCCGCCGCATGTGTATCCGTGTAGTATTGTGAATTTCCCTCCAAATAGCTCAAGAAATGTTCTGCGAATGAAGTAGATACTCTGGAAATTGCCCCCAGATTACAAGAGGAGGATGTTGGGAGAAGGGCAGATCCAACCTTTACAAGTTCATGCGACACAACAGATGCTGTGAGGAAGGAAAGACAAGAACCAGAGCCACTGGACATCACCAACGACAACACCAAGGTCCCGTCGGTTTCGCCGAAGCCGCCACAGGAGATTAAATCACCAACAGAGCCGAACCAGGAGCCTCTGCTCCGTTCTTATTCCCCGTCACCGAACATTCGAAGCGACCAGCCATGCCCGACAGCAACGGGAGCCGTTCTTTTCACAGTTGTCGCTAGGGCACATCCACCTGGGCCGTACTCCTATCCAATTGGGTTTGGCTCTTCATCTCATACTGGGCCTAATTCTTTTTTGGGCCGAATATAACTTATAGCCCAAATTTTGGTAGTGAGCCTCCTTCAACAATGGGGAATTATTCAGCAATTGAGTCCAATCCTCCTAACCGTGTTGAGGATAATGCACTTTTCAACGGGAGGGGAGTTTAAACGGGTCGACCGTATTATTATAATTATCGTTAAATTAGATTACTTAGTATTGTGTATATTTACTTATTAATTGTGAGTTAGTTTATCTAATTAGTAGTTATTTAAATAATTGGAGCTTTCTTGTCAACTGGACCGTCATAGTGTGGGTACATGTTTAGAATCTATTTATACGCAATGAGTCTTATTTTGCATATCATGGAATAAGAATTGTTTTTCTTGAGTTATTTCAGTTTATTTTTCGTAAATCCTAGTTTTATTTATTCACAAACCGTAGCTCGCTAAGTGAGAGATCGAAACTTCTCCAAACAGCTTCTCTATCGATACCGTTCAGTATCAGTCGGTTAACTGGGAATTTGTTATGAATTTTGATCTCCTTGTGCTTGTAATTCTGACTATGTCTTGCCCCACTATAAGTCCGAAGTTATTAGATTGATTCATCCCATTTGATGGCCAACCATTTGTGAGCTAATTTGTACAGACACACCATCACTCCATTTTTAAACTCACAAATTTTTTGTGATCCTTAAATTGTTGAATACTATTGTCGGTAGAGGTGCACTCTCATAACCAGCTTGGGGGTAGGCATGGGCAGAGCTAGCTCTAGGTTTTTAGGTGCCTAAGCGAACATCAAATATGAGGAGTGTTATAACCTGGGGGTATTCGAGCAAGAACGATGAGACGAAAACAAGAACGAGACTAATATTTATCGTGGTTCACTAACAAATTCGCAACGAACCCGCTAGCTACCTCCATGGCCAGAATCATATATTTTATTGAGAAGAGAACCTGATTACAATGCACGCTGTTGGATATGACTTTAATTCAAAGGCGGAAAAGGTCAAAGGCGGCTAGCAGATTTAGGAAACAAATTGGAGCGGCAAACTTAGGCAATTTTTGGGTTGTTTTCTTATCTGTGATATAGTCATTTTGGGATGTATTACGCACTAAGTCAGTTCTATATGTCTATATAATGAAGTTATGTTGTGTCTAAACAGTGTGGGTTGTATTCATGGGTTTCTTTCATTAAAATTAGGGTTTTTCGGGTCGTTGAGGTAGCTAGCTCATCGCTATTGAACCATGAGGGTTGTAACCAAAAGGCATGTTTTACTTTATTGTCTTATTATTTTGTGGTTGGTGTATGGATGATGCATGCAATTAGGATAATAAGATAATTAGACAACCCGGATCTATTATTTGGAGTTGTGCCCAAACTCAAATAGATAGATTAGTTGATTTTGATCAACAAAACAAATAAAATTGAATTTAAAAATCCCTCAAAAATTCAAATATTGTGTTCTTGCCTTCTCGTTATTTAAACACTCATGATCATCATTATTTATCAAGTTCGTGCGTGCCAAAGCAGGGCGACTTGGTTCATATGATGGAATGCGATGGCACAAGCTAGTAATGTGCAACTGTTTAAATAAGAGGTTGAACAAAACTAGGCAATTAATGTGATTAAGAAACCTAGAGGCAATCAATTGGGATTATCCATATGGATGGATAAGGAGTTATTTTCCCGATTGAACCAAGAGTTGCATAAGGGATGCAATTGGAATTGTTCCTACCTAAAGTAGTCAAATTATGGGTGACTTGCCAAAGCAAGCTCATAAGGAGATGAAACATGGATCTTGGCCCACTAGAAAATATAAGGATATTTTCCGCATTAATATCTTGAGGGTTATTAATCCGTAGAAAAATAGTGGGAGCTATATTTGATAAACTAGCCATTATTGAATATAATCAAAAATTCACAAATACTAAAACTTGCGTATTTTCCTTTTGTAGAATTCCAAATGAAAAACAACTCATCGAGTTCACAACATTCCCTACGATCTGTCCTTGAGAAGGACAAGCTCTCTGGAACCAACTTTCTCGATTGGTACAGAAACTTGAGAATTGTTCTCAAGCAAGAGAAGAAACTGTACGCAATAGAGGAGCATGTTCCAGCAGGTCCAGAGAACCAAACGCCTGCTACCCTAAAGGCGTATCAAAAGCGTGTTGATGACGCTAATGATGCGGCCTGCCTTTTGCTATGCACCATGACTTCTGAGCTTCAGAAGCAACACGAAAACATGAATGATGTGGATATGATCGAGCATTTGAAGCAGCTCTTCCAATAGCAGGTAAGGGTAGAGAGGTATGAGGTCTCTAAGGCACTGTTCAAGTGTCATCTGGCAGAAGGGAACCCGGTGGGACCCCATGTACTCCGTATGATCGGGTACTTGGAGAATCTCGCCCGTCTGGGGTTCCCGGTCGGCCAAGAGTTGGCAACCGATCTCGTGTTGCAATCGTTGCCCGAGAGTTATGGACAGTTCATCATGAACTATAACATGAACGAGATCGTGAAACCACTGCCATATTTACTCAATATGTTGAGGACAGCTGAACAGAGCATCAACAAGGGTCAGGGAAAGGCCATTATGATGGTACAGAAAGGAAAGGGCAAAAGGTTTGCCTCATCCTCCAAAGGAAAAGGCAAGTCAGTTGCCAAGTCCAAGGAACCTGCCCTTAAGCCTGTTGGTGGAATTGCCAAAGGTGTGACTAAAGGTGAGTGTCACTACTGCAGTCATCCTGGACACTGGAGGAGGAACTGCCCAAAATATCTGGAGGAGAAGAGGCTTGGAATAGTGATTCCACCACCACCAGGTATTTTGTTGTAGATGTCAATTTAACTGTCTCTACATCATGGGTATTAGATACTGGATGTGGATCTCACATTTGTCGAAATGTGCAGGATCTAAAGAGAAGTAAAAGATTGTCTAAAGGGGAGGTAGATCTGCGCGTTGGGAATGGAGCAAAAGTTGTTGCGTTGGCCATAGGCGTGTGCGAGCTATCTCTGCCTTCAGGATTAGTTTTAGAATTAAATAATTGCTATTTTGTGCCTGCTATGAGCAGAAACATTATCTCTATTTCTTGTTTGGACAAAGATGGTTTTATTATTTCAATAAAGAACAATTGTTGTTCCTTTTATTTAAATAATATTCACTATTTTAGTGCGCAATTATTTAATGGACTATATGTCCTTGATCTAAGCAATCCTGTCTACAACATTAATACCAAGCGGATTAGAATAAATGATTCAAATCCTGCTTATTTATGGCACTGTCGTTTAGGTCACATAAACGAGAAACGTGTATCTAGACTCCATAAGGATAGATTACTAGACTCATTTGATTTTGAATCATATGAGACAGTGAGGCTTGTTTATTGGGAAAAATGACAAAGTCCCATTTCAATAAGAAATGTGAGAGGACTAGTGAGCAATTGGCGCTCATACATACTGATGTGTGTGGGCCATTTGCCACGCCTGCCCGGGGTGGTTATGTCTACTTCATTACATTTACTGATGACTACAGTAGATATGGATTTGTGTACCTTATGAGGGAAAAGTCCGAATCCTTTGAAGTGTTCAAAGAATTCAAGAATGAAGTAGAGAAGCAACTTGGCAAAAGTATCAAGGCTCTACGATCGGATCGTGGAGGAGAATACTAAGCCAAGAGTTTGACGACTATCTTAGAGAGTGTGGGATCGTGTCCCAACTCACTCCACCCGGAATGCCACAATGGAATGGCGTGTCTGAGAGGAGGAATCCAACCTTATTGGATATGGATCTGTCGTTCATGAGGATTTGGGGCTGCGATGTCTATGTAAAACGTTTACAATCAGACAAACTGGGGCCGAAATCGAATAAGTTCAAATTTGTGGGGTATCCTAAGGAAACTAAGGGCTACTACTTCTACAATCCAACCGAAAACAAAGTGTTTGTTGCTCGGACCGGCATGTTTCTAGAAAGAGAGTTTGTCTCTAAAGAATCAAGTGGGAGGACTGTAGAACTTGAAGAGATTCAAGAACCACAAATTACTGAACCGATTATGGAACATGAACAGGAACCACAAGCGGTTGTGGAGCAACCTGTTCAGGTAACACAAGAGCTTCGAAGATCTAGTGGAGTGCGCCAGGAACCCGAGAGGTATGGACTTCTCGTGACCGATTCCGGTGACACGATGCTCATAGATGATGAGCCTACTACCTATGAAAAGGCCATGAAGGGCCCAGGCTCTCAGAAGTAGCTAGAAGCCATGAGATCCGAGATGGAATCCATGTACACCAACAAAGTATGAACTTTGGTGGAACCACCCGTAGGGGCGCGGCCCATAGGGTGCAAGTGGGTCTTCAAGAAGAAGATCGACATGGATGGTAATGTGATTACCTATAAGGGCCGATTGGTGGCTAAAGGATTCAGACAAATTCATGGTATTGACTATGATGAGACCTTTTACTGAGAATAAAATTTAACAAAGCCCTAAACGGCGACACATTGACCGATTACTTTGATGAATAAGAGAAATAGAGAAGGTGACATGTTGAAGTCTTTGTGGCGTTGTTTCAGTCGAATTCTTAAGGATTATATCCTGTAGTTCAGTCCAGGGATTCGATATAATAAACATTGAAGACGAACATATTTGTATTTCAATAATTTTTCACTGTATTTTCCAATCGAAATCTACCTAAAGTAGCACATGCAGAGTACCGATGATTTTACTATTGGCGATATACAAGGATAAGAGATGGCGACATGAGTGGTGGTGGTGCAGAGGAAGAAAATAGAGGAAAGAAACCAAAGAAGAAGAAGAAAACCAAGACAGTGGTGGGATCATCCCAGAAGAGTACCACAAGTATGTGTGGAAGTTGCAATAGACAAATAAATTGACTTGAGTTTTGGAGTTGATCCTTGAGGAAGTCTCACTGCACATGAAAAATACTTAATGGAAAGTTGAATGATAGGTGGAGTTTATTGATTGTAGTTTCCAATGAATGAAAACTTAATTATGTTTACCTTGTACTAGCTCAAGTAGTAGAGCGTTGAAAACCCTGCATGAGATTCCGGGTTCAAACCTTGTTGACGACAAAACAACTTCTCGAAAAAAAAAAATCAGTGGAATGTATCTTTTATATGGCAGAAGTTATGCCTATGTTTAGCAAAAGTATTCTGCAGATACGGCATGCAGAGCGATCTGAAATAAGGATTAGGAATTCATAGGAAATGGAAACATTAGGGTCATAAGACAAGAAAACCACAACTGGCAAAAAGTTGCAAGTGGCAGATGGACAGGGATGTGGAAATTTCTACATATACAGCTTTTAACATACTTTACAAAGTTCTATTGAAGTTAACACCAGTGGCTCGACAACCACTGTTGACTCGTAGATGGACAAATTAAAATGGCTTGACACTAGTAGCAGACTTATATTTTTGCAATAGATTTTCTAGATTTATTGCATGTTTTGAGTAGATAAAATAGGGAATTTTACTACTTCATTGTAGTTTTGGGGGTGACAAAATGCAACTTATGGTATTTGGTGTGACAAAATTGATACTTATTCCAAATTAAGAGAGGTTAGCTTGATCTAGAAGCTCGAAGCAAATTTGTCGCAATATGTTTTCACATCAACATGACAAATGATGTTACAAGCAAACACACGGAAACCATCGCAAATTGTCGATTCAGTTTGTGCATGAGCGGCATTTTCTAAAACTACTTACATACTTAATGCTTCACCAGACATTATTTGTGCCCTATCAATTGTAATCTTGCACACTATTCTCGAATAATTAGTTTGCCAACAAGAGCTCATGGTCAAGAAGATTGATCAACAAGAACAAAAAGTTGATCAATTGATCGTTTACGTTCAGAGGGGTGGATCTGGAATTATGGTACAATGGTGGTGGAGGTGTAGATTAATTTTAATTGAAGGGCTAAAATGTAGTGCCAGATGTGAAATAAGCAACAACTTTATGGTCAAATTCAAAAACCAGTAGAAGATAAACTGAAAACTAACATGAAAAAGGGGTAAAAATGGCAGACTAAAATTTTGAGTGGGGAGTCCTCATGTGGCTCCGCCACTGTACATACATATATTGGTTACTGGAAACAAGTAAGACCCAGTTTGGTAATGTTTTTGTTTTTAAAAACGCTGGTTTTTAAATTCAAAAACAATATTTGTTTTTGTTTTTTTCACCTTTTTGAAAGCGGTTACTTTCCCACCGCAGCTTTGGAAAACAGGGGAGGGTAGCTGTTATGACAACTCCCCTCACAAAACCATGAACAAATAAAGAAGAATGTGGGATTTTATGTGATTTGCTAGCGAAGATTCGCTAACTACGTCCGCGAAGTAAGACCATCCTTTACTTCACAAGATGAACAATTACAATGATTGTGCATACTTAGTAGTGTAGCTACTAGGTCCGTTATATAGTGCTAGGAATAACCTCCAAGAGGCACATTGGATGACAAAGAAAAACCAAGCCCAAGCGCACAATTCTACCGACTCAGTTTGTTTCCGAAACCCACATATTCTTTGCCGCCATTGATTATTCAAACGCACATTCAATAAATCTCCACCTTTCCTTGAATTCTTCGTCAACATCAGCTGCTCATCTTTTCGTAAACAATGCTACGTCTTCTCCGCACCCAATGCCTCTCGTCGTAGAGACTCATTGGACCCCACCCCGGGTCCAATAGTCCCAAAGGGCTTCAATGCTTCATAATGTTGAGCAACTCCAAGCAATGTTGGAACTTGCTCTCCGGAATCGGCTTCGTGAACAAACCCACGGGGTTGCCAACAGTCCCTACCATTCTCAGAAAGCAATACATGAGGTCGATGTGCTTTGTTTTTCACGATGAACCTAATCTGTAGTCAAGAATATCGCACTCAAGCTATCACAGTAGACTATCGCTTGATATTTGAAGCAGGCCTAGATCATTGGCCAACCCTTTAAGCCTAAATGCCTCAGTTGCTGCTTCTGTCCAAGCCATGTACTCCACTTCCGTGGAATACAAAGTCACCGTCGGCTGTAGCGTTGCCTTCCAGCTCACGACATAGCCTCCCATAGTGAACTCATAACCGGTCATCGATCTACTGCTATCAACATCACCGACATATCCTGAATCCGAGAATCCAGCAACCAAGATATCCTTATTGTCCGCATAGCATATGCCAATATTCGACGTACTCTTAAGGTACCTAAATATGCGTTTCACCGCATGTCACTGATCCTTGCTTGGTTAAACCATGAAACGACTCACCACACTAACAAAAAATTCTTGCCCTAGTCCCCCAACAACCTTCCTACGAATGTTTAGATTAGCTAAATATTCTATTCCTATTCGTTAAAAACAGCGCTAAAAACTTATCACGAACCCCGTACGTGTTTATCTGTAAGTGCACGATGTCACATGTAGTTTTTCTAGTAAGTTCAGGTTCTATCATATATACTCGAAACTTCGCAAATTTAGCTTACTTAAGACAAATGTAGTACCTTAAAAGATTTTTTGTTCTATAACCACAAGGGATGGCAACGGGTAGGGTTTGGGGCGGGGTTCGCCTTTCCCAATCCCATACCTTCTTAGAAACTCTAATCCAATTCCCGTCCCATCCCCGCGTAGGTTTACCCCATACTCTTCCGTCCCATACTCTATACCTACCGGGTTCCCGTCGGATCCTAGATAATATTTTAAATGTTAAATTAAACTATTATATAACTTATATTAGCCCCAATATATATATGTATAAAAAGTTCTGTAAACTCTTTTGGGTTTTTTTACTATCTTCTTACTTCAATTGTTGCGTGGTGGTTGTACAATATATTATAATATTATAAAATGGTAATTTAATATATTACAAATTGCACGATAGTGTATATATATATATATATATTATAAACATACTAGTTTATATAATGGTACAAATATAATTTCACTATATATTAATCAGGGTCGGGTATATAAACGGGATTTTGTCAAATCCCATCCCCATCCCATACCCACCAGGGTTTGAGGGTCAGATACCATACCCGTCCCATACCCTAAAAATCATATCCTCTACCCTTCCTACTAGGGGCGGGTAGGTTCAGGTCCCCATCGGGTTCGTGGAAATTGCCATCCCTAATAACTACTGCTTGCAAAATTGAAATGTAAACTAGACTAACAAGTAATGACTTGTAGGGTTTTGATAACGGATACGCAGTGGAATAAACATAAATTAATCCGTTCAAGACCCTCCAAGGATCACAGGAAGAGACTACATAACAATAGTAAGGAATTAGTATAAAAAATACCTATCGGATCTCCTTTGATGACTTCTCACGTGAAATTGTGTTCACGTCTCTAAGGCTAGTCCACTCCTAGGTTAGAACCCGGATACTCCAACACTAATTTCTAGCTAGGAAGAAGATCACACAAGGAATCACCAAAGAGGGGCTCGGGCCCTCTTTGTGGCCGACGGGTAGGGGCGGACCAAGGGGGGCGAACGCCTCATTTGGTTTTGCTCTCTCTCTCTCTCTCTCTCTCTCTCTCTCCCCTTGCTTTACTCTCCCACTCAATGTGTTATGAGCGTTAATTGTGGGAAGGAAGCTAGGAGTATTCTTTATATAGTCCAACAACTCCTTGTGCTACTACATAAAGAACCCCGCTCCTAATCCTACTCATTTAAGGATTAGTCCAACTTCCAAATTAGTCCTACTAAGTTTGCAAGTAGTGGCGTATTGATCATTTTAATTAATTAATCATATTAATTACATCCCTAGTCCGGTCTATTCCATAGGGAGTGTGATCCCATAGGTTTCTACTTAGTTGGTAGTAACAATTTACTAACATGGAGCGGCCTCTAGCAAGACATCCACGCTACCCAACTAAAAGAAATAGTCATCCGATATACCTTGTGCAAGTATTGTCTCATTCATTTGTCTCTATATTTTTATTGGACACGAGACATAAAAGTCTCACTCGTATATCCAATCCATAGTTTCTCGATCCTGGGAATAGTCTCATCCAAGCAGATAACATCAATATCCTATATTGATTTATCTGAGTCTGGCCAGACATTCTACGAGCACTATCCATCGAGTGGTCGTGGATATCTACTCCCATTATGTAGTAGAGACAAATTCTATCTACGTCACTACCATCTCTAAGATGCTCTTTATTGTATCTGACGAACGCCTTTATTACTACCCAGTTACGGTGTAGGGTTTGACGATGTCAAGACACAATATTCCACAACTAGAAGATCTAGTGACTTCAAGTCAAAGGATAACAATACCGTTGTGACTACGAGAAGCACTCGTGACTTTACATAACCTGTATGTAGCCTTCTCGTCATGGGTCAATCCAGTATGCTATTACTCCTAATGCATACCCATGTGTTGGATTCCCCATACTAGTCTATAGTTGATCGTCCTGATGATCAATATAATAGACTAGGGATATTTAAGATAAACAACATATTTTCAATTTAAGGACTTCAAATATTTTTAGCCAAAAATACTATCCATACTAAAAAGATTGCCTCTAGGGCACCTATTCCAATATGAAAATGGTGAAAAATGCATAAAAAAGACTCCTCAGTGGTTCCCTAGAGCATGGTTCCAATGTTCTTACGATTAATGAGACAATGAAACAAGTGTTTGTTCAAACGGGCAAGCCTGAGTTAATCCTACAACTAATTCGATTAAGAAGTAAATGAACAAGGTTGGTCTGTCATGTCAATCACTACTAATTAGCTATTACTTATACCCTTATGTTCTGTTCAGGTTAATCTGGTTGGTCGCATGTAATCAACCATAACAATGGTATATTCGGGTTATGTAATTCACAAATGGGGGTAATCTCACCTCATAAGCAAAATTGTAATATCACAACTATACTAAGTGTGATATAAGCCGAAATCCTGAATAAACCATAATAACGTCAATATCAATTAATATAATGAAATAACATGAATCAGAATCTCTTAACAACAAGATGCATAAATCATAACTCTAGGTACCCAAATCGGGTCCTAGCAAGTAGAGTTTAGCCTATCATGAATGCAAAATAACTAATACGTTTCAAGATTACTATAAAATCAAATGAGTATGTGAAGAAATGATTCAAACTCGCAATGTATGGTTTGGTGATAGATCTATCTTATAGTAATTTCTTCATTCTTTCCCCTTCTTGTCTTCCTCTTATGATTCTTCCACAATTTTCTCCTCACACAAGTCTTCGGGAAAACTCTGCATCTCTCCAAGATAGTCTTCCACGATCCTCACTCTTTTCTTACTCTCTTTCGAAAAATCTCTTGTCATGGCCAGTTTTTCATCAAATAGTATAAAAGATCATATAGGTCAACAAATAACTCCCCTTAAATTGTTGAAATTGCACTTCAGACGCGTTATTCTTGCGGCTGCCTGACGGCTTATACCTTTGATGAAAGAAAGGTGCATCAACAGCTCATACGTTGTAACTGGATAAGTTATTAGAAATATGACAGAACAAAAGACCAAGTAAAAAAAAGAAGAATTCACCAAAATGCAAGTGTTGCGCCAAACACGGGTGCTTGTTTCTTGTTGTAAGTGATTGAAACGGAAAGACGTATAAATAACGAATATACCAATATTCCATGCAAGGAAAAATTAGATTGATGGAAGGGGCACCTTTTCGTTTCTATTTATATACGAACTCATGAGAATCTCAGAGCATTCGGGCATTGAATCAACATAAGATTCGACGGAGAATTCTCCTTTCTATAGACAAGTGCAAAAATAAAGACCTTCGACAAAAGAATGAAAGAGCCCACTTTGGCCGTTAAGCAGGGAACCATTTCATTGGATTTGTTTCTATTGCATTCCATTTGATCGTATCCCATTCTAATTTTCAATATTTGAGAATTTGCGGTATTTAAATATGCTTACCGCAGTAAAGAATTCAGAGATAAACTCGGTGCTGCTAAAGTCAGGCATACAACGGTACATGAAGTTTATCACCGCAGTATGAATGACTGCAAGTTCTGGCTCCTCATCCGGTCCTGTCATACGACAGTATCGGTGTCCGGATACCTTGGTGTCAGCTGTCGATGCCATTTTCTTCATCCTTTTTCTTGGTATCTTCACCGTTGTTGTTCTTGTTTCCTCCGTTCTTTGTCTTTCGGCTTGAGTTGTAGTCTCTTGTGAACCATCATCTGTTCCTCTATTCGGGTGCCTCCAATCCATATTACCTTAAATCACTTAACACAATTCTGCTCAAATCTGAGATGACAAGAAATGCACAAAATCATGAAAAAAAAAAAAAAATGAAAAACAACGTGTTGCACAATAAATCTAAATTTTGCTCAAACATCCAGATATTCATCTAAATCACTAATGTTCGGGCTTAATTATCTCGGAAAGCCTAACAAACCTACCGATTTAAGGGGGTAAAAGGTCTCAAAATCTGACATCATTTGGCACTCCTTTCATTTCATTTCCAATTAGTTTTGAGTAAAGCACATGTAATCCTACATGGTAGCGGAGCCACGTGTAACGGATTAGCCGTTCGGCACCTTGAGAGTCTGTAAGCCGACTCCCACGAGTGTCACAAAGTTAGTCATACCCACCCCTGAAACAACAAGCTTGCCATGCCAACACATTGCTTTGGGTAAAGATACAAGCATACCTGAAAATATAGCCAACGTTAGTACCATTAAGATATTAATGCCACATCCACACATGTCAACCCTGCGACGCACATGGATGGAGCACAGAAGATGAGCCCATGAAAAACATCCCCACTCGATCCGCTAGCGCCATTGTAACGGAGCCAAAAGAATCATGTCAACACCCAAGAACATATGAGAGCTGGAATCCCTCCATGCACATCATCACCATCTCAATGTACATGCTCTCTCTTCTCCCTATGCACACAACCTGCGGTGTTCACCATTTGATGCACCCACAAGCTTCAGTGGCGACATTCACCCTATGCCTCCTCGCATTAGTACTTGAGTCGAACGTCTGCATGCTGATGTCAAAGAGCTCCAGTCTATACTTGGCGCTGCCATGACCAGCAGGTTGAACCATATAGATTGGACCACTCGTTAGCAACTTGCCCCAACAGTTTTCTTTCTTTTAAGCATGCTGATCTGGATTCCACTTGCGTGGTGACTACACCTTCCCTCGTTTTTTTGCGACGAAATCACTCCAGGAAGCGTTCAATTGCTCCCTTCATGTTGTCAAGGTGAAGTATGTTCATATACTTGTAACGACCCAGCTATCCGGCACCAGAACTCGTAAGCACGCTACCAAAAGTTTCCCAAGGTCATCCGTCCTCATCTCTGAACCAGCAAGCTTTCCATATGCTAACACGATCTTTTGGGTAGGAAACGAGCATGCTTGAAAATACAACCAACGTCAGTGCCATTCATATGTGAAGGCCACACAATCAACACATGTAAACCCCCCACACACAAGGATGTGACACAGATGCTGAGCCCGTGGCACACGATTCAACATGTGTATGATCTAACAACCCACATGCTCACCACCACTCGCAGATAAAAATGTTTCACATGTAGGATAAAGAATGTAATACGGGCCAACCGTATCTTCGCAGTATTAGTTATTTTTTACTTAATTAGTTAATTAGCATTTATTTATTTAATTAATTAGTTGTTAATTGATTAGTTTACTTAAGTTACTTATTTTTTCTGACTAATTTTTCTTGTCGGTTCTTTCCCGGGCCCATTAGGTCAAACCGTCTAGTTAGGGTTACTGTTTCTCTATTTTAAAAACGTAATCGTTCAATTTATTCAATCTATCAAGAAGAATATTAAAAGTGTGTTGTGTTTTAGTGTGTGTTTCGTGTTCGTGTGGATACTCTTAGCTTCTTGAATTGCTACGATGTTAGAAAAACCCTGACAATGGGTGCTTTCATTGAGTTTCTCTAACCTCAAATGGCGAAATCATGATATGAACAACCGCTTTTCCCTGCTGATTCGTGTTTCAACATCGACCAATGTCGGAAAGACTAGGCGGAATTCAAGAAAGATTTGTTAGCGATCCTGAAAAACGCTCTCAAAGAAGCTGTCGAACAATTCGTGAAGCTACAACAACAACAACAATAGGAGGAACCCCTAGATTCGCCACCGCCATAAGAATCACCGCAAGAACAACAACTGTTGGAATTGCATCCGCAGATTGCGCAGACCACGACGTCATCACAGTTGTGGCCGCCTCAACCAGATGTTGTCCAGCTTACCCTCGCCATTGCGTTGCTGGCTCCCGGTGGCCAACTGGACACACATCAACATCTCTAACCTGAAGCATCGGACAATGAGGAACACATGCAAAAATTGCTGGTGGTTCCAATTGCTAGAGAATACGTTGACGAGGACGACCAGGAAGACCCAGTTTGCACTACGGGTCGATTGGCCACTGCCTCCCACGTCGCTCCAGCCGCCGTTCGGCACCGCAATCACGGAGGGCGAAAACGACGAAGGCCTCCTGCAATTATCGTCCCTACGGCAGCCACATCCGACCAACAAACATACCTTGGCTGTGCTTTAGCCGCCGTGACCAGAGGTATCTGCAATTCGGCTCAGATTAGCCGCTATGTGGAGACCGACTCCTATTTGGCTCAATCCAGCCGTTTCCTTGGATCCCGCTCAGTTTGATCCGAAAGCTTACTCACGAATCAACTTATATTTTGACTCCCGATTGGCTTGGCCTGAGCCGCCGGCACTTAAATGGCTATAAGTGAGCCACCTCCTTATTTTTAGCTCATTTTGAGCCGCGTCTATATATTTTTGAGCCATGGGGTCTTACCTAGGGTTTTGACCCTACGAGCCTGTTTCCATCCTCAATTTTTCTAGATTTAGCCTCCAATGTGTTTTTCCTATGGTCGTTCAACGTCGATTTGATCCGTTCATATGCAAGAGGTACAAGAATACGCGTGGGCTAATTGGATATTTGTAACCCATTCACATTGAAGACAAAGTGATTGTCAATCGTGTGGGAATTGATACCGGTTAACCGTATCTTTACCATCAATTAATATTAGTTATTTATTTACTTAAATAGTTACTTAGCATTCACTTAGTTATTTATTTAATATTTATTTATTTATTTAATTAGCTGTTAACTAATCAGTTTACTTACATAATTTATTTAATTAGTTGAACCGAGTTTTCTTGTCGATTCTTTCCCAGACCCGTTAGGTCAAGCCATCTAGTTATGGTTAGTGTTCTCTATTCAAATAATGAAATCGTTCATTTTCATGGAGACTATTAAAAATGTGTCGCGCTTTAGTGTGTGTTTCGTCTGGATATCCGTACCTTCTTGAATCGCTACGATGTTAGGAAAGACCTAGGGTCGAGACTTAGTGAGAGTGTGGAGTGTGGTTGATTGTAATTGAGTTCTCATCAATAAATTGAGTCGTTTTGACCGTGAATATAGCTAGTCTCAAAAACTAGTGAACCACGTTAAATTATTGTGTTGTTCTTCATCTTGTTCTTCGTCTCTTCGCTCTTCTTGAATTCTAACAATTGGTATGGTGCTTCCGCGTGCGTATTCTGACACTAACTTCTAACTCTTTATAGTTACTTCCACACAAAGGTTTGCGCAACTCATATGAAGAGGTTGTTTAATCTAGTCTCGAGAGCAATTGCTACACCCATTAGAGGAGAGAAATAGGTAGGTAGCTTTCTTTGTTCAACGGGTAGGTAGAGCAATTGCTACACCCATAGAGAAACCAACAACTCAATAACCAGCATCATTTCTTAAGACACCTCCAATAAATGATCTTCCTTTGTTCAAGCAATCAGGAGAAGGTTTACCATTCGATCCAAGTAACAGACCTAGTAATCTTACTGCAGTAGGCATCAATATAAAACAACCGACTTCTTACATCCTCCTCCTTCATGAGTTTGGCCAGAGAATGGATATGAATAGGATATGTGAAATTAAAGACAAGATTATTCATTCTTTTTCTTAATCCTCCAACAAATAATTATGAAAGTTGTTTGCCAGTGTCTCTTTCAGACAAAAAGTCTTGAAGAGTTATTTGGTGGACTTGGTGTGAAACTTTTGGGTTTTATTAGTTTAAGTCGACTTTTAAGATTGTATGAGAAAAGTCTGTCACACAATTTTTTTTAAAAAAATGTATGAATTTGATAAAAAAAATATGGTTATAAATCCATCATTTTTAGTGAAAATTACCATTATGCACTTGAAACTAAGAAAATATGTGTAATTGTAATTGAGAAATGAGGACAGCATTGCAAATTTTTTTGAGTGTTAACATGCAATTTTAATGTTTCGAAGAAAAAAAGACTCAAAAAAAATTTCATTAGCTCAACTTTTTTCTTCCACAAACTCAACACTATAAATCCAAAATACAAAATTCAGAATTCACTAAAAAAACTTACACCAAACCCTACCATTGTCAAATTTCCTACGTGAAAAAAATTGGATGTCATTCTGCCTGTTAAAAGGGTGGTACCGTAGTACAAATAAAAATGTCGCAGGTTTTACACTGTTTCTGTTAGAGCATCTCCAATGGATTATGCAAAACGATTTTGTTAGGTAAATTATAAAGAAGTTGAAAAAAATTGGACTCCAATGGGTTATGTATCCACTTCGCCATGTTTGTAATTATCTATCCACTTCGCTATGTTTGGCGAGAAACTCTGGTTCGGCAAAAAAATCCTCTACCCCTGAAAGAGCCGTTTATTCCTGCCACGTTTCAGTTTTTTAACTATAAATGTCAAATTTACAATAAATTTAATTACAAAGTTTACTTTTCGTACTACTCTTCTTTTATAGTCCACAGTTTTAATTTATCTACAACTCTACACTTATCTCCTTGCCTCACAGACCGTTATAAACCTTATCAAATGATACGTGTATATTGCTTGATTTTCTTTTCTCCAAATTGTGCTTGATTACGAAAGTAATATTTTTTGCCACTGGAAAAAAGAAAAGCAATGTTTTTTGTATTTCCTTTCGAGATTAATCATTTATTTATTTTTTCCACGTGTGATGACATATGATCCATACCAAAACTTGTAATTTATTCACGTGTATATTGCTTGATATCATGTAAACAATAAAAATCTCATTTTGCTCACTTTTAGCATTGGAGCTGAAACTTAAAATCTATGTTTTATAATCTGCATAATGATAGCATAACTTTTACCTAGTAGCGTTGGAGATGCTCTTAGTCAACATTACAATGCACTATTTACTAACCCCCAGTCCACGCCATCCAATTCATAACCAAAAAACTCCTACTATGTGTTAGACAGAAGCCGAAAATGCATGCTTCTGATTAGAGAACGAAACCTCAGTATTTAATGGATTCAAATTATGATGACGTAATGGTTCAAACTCAATTGTACAACATATATACAACTTGATACTTGTAACGACTTCAGTAGTAGAAAATTTAACCAAGAATCTCCTCATGGTCATGGACTGTGTAAAATTTTCTGCCAAGTAACATGGGAAAAGAGCACGGAAAGTAGAGTTGTGAGGCTCTTTTTCAAGTAGGACAAATCCTAAGATGCCTACTTTCTATTTCTATAGAATTCTAGAAACTCTCCCAACCCCCAAATATGGCATAAAACTCAATGCACCTCAGACTTGAGAGAGAGAGAGAGAGAGAGAGAGAGAGAGAGAGAGAGAGAGAGAGAGAGAGAGAGAGAGAGAGAGAGAGAGAGGGTTTTGAATTAACAAGGAGAAAACAACACATGGAACAAAGGAGAACTATTCAAATAAATGCCATAGAAATTGGACCACAGAAGATTGCATACTGGTTACATATGTACATTTCAATTTGAATTTGATGCAATTTAACACATGGAGCTCATTTTCTACCTCAGTCAATATGAATCCTATGTTCTTCAACATTAATTTCATCAATGTTATAAGATTGATGAAAGCCTATCTTTAATAACATATTAACACAACTTCTCCGTTATATAGATTCCTGCGCACTCAACTCACCATTTGTCTTCTGGCTAGTTCAAAATCTCTCTCTCTCTCTCTCTCTCTCTGTGAATCAACAATGTCCACTATGAATCAACTCTTTGACCTCCAAGAACAGATTTGTTATGTGCAATGTGGCTACTGCACCACAATTTTGCTGGTAATTTTTTGACATTGGTATCTTCATAAGCTTTGGACTGTTACCCTCATTTGCATTGTGGTTTATGCTCTCTCTCTCTCTCTCTCCAGGTGAGTGTTCCGTACAGCAGCATGTCAATGGTGGTTACAGTGAGATGTGGGCACTGCACAAGCCTCCTCTCTGTCAACATGTTGAAAGCTTCGTTTCTGCCTCTTCAGCTCCTTGCTTCTCTCAGCCAAGATGATCAGGTACTAAGTCATCTACCTCTCTCTCTGCAGACTCTTTTTTAATCTCTCCCAGTCTCTCTCTCTCTCTCTCTCTCTGCAGTCTTTTAATCTCCCCCATTCTCTCTCTCTCTATACCTCTCTTTCTTCAGACCTTTTTTGATCTCTCCCACTATACTCAAACTATCACTTAAGTATGACATTCTCTCTCTCTGAGCAGGAGAATGTTGAAGTTAACCCTGAAGAAGCTGAAGAGTCGCAGAAGGGTTTGGAGAAGAAGAGCCAATCGCCAGCCATCTCTTCCGATGATGACGAGGAAGACGTTCTCCCAGTGAATCATGTTGTCAACAAACGTACGATTAATTCCCAAAATCTCTTCGACATCTTTTTTCAGGAGTTATGTGAAAAAAAGAGTGAAGTCTTCAATTTTTTTTTTCTATTTCACTAATTTATTTCTCGTGCGATTTGATTTTGTCGCAGCCCCGGAGAAGAGGCAAAGAGCTCCATCAGCTTACAACAACTTCATCAAGTAAGAAAAATTGAGTTTTTTTTTTTTTCCTATATGAAAATGAACATGTTAGCTTTGATTTTGAGTTTCCTTGTGTTAATTTTACAACTTGATTCTCTTAATTAATTACAGAGAAGAGATCAAAAGGCTCAAGACCAAGAATCCCAACATGACTCACAAGGAAGCATTCAGTGCTGCTGCTAAAAATGCAAGTTATTCTTTCTATTTTTCTGTTTTATTTGAGTTAAAATTGTGTCTTGATTTGAATGGTTTTAACATTTTTTTTCTTCTTCTTCAGTGGGCTCATTTCCCATCAACTCATCAGCTCAAGAGGGATGGAGATGATCAAGTCTGTGGCCATGGAGCTAAGAAGATCACCAGGAGCTCATCAGGTGTTGGGGAGGTGATGATTCTGCAATAGAAACTCTTTAAGGAGGCTCGCGCTAACTCGGATCTAGCTAAGTGTTGTTAATTAACGCGTTAATTTAGTTAATTTGGACTGTTAGTTGTTGGAATTAAGAGAAGAACTGATGTTGCTTGCTAGTTTCAGATGATTAGTTTGTTTTAAGCTTTGTATTAAGACAATCACATGGCCCTCGCCGTGTTCTTAATTGTTTGATGCCATAATTATCGACTAAACCCCTAGTTGGGCCTAGCTATGATCTTAATTGTTTGATCCCATCATTATCGAATAAATCCTAATTGCTCCGCGCGTTGAACTATCTTATGTTTGGTACTTCTAAGTTTACGAGCAAATAAAAACTCTATCTCTTGGAGATATATATGATGGATCAGCGTAAACGGACAAAAAAATCACTGGTAGTGTATCTGTGCGTATTCTTAAAGGGATTAACTCGACCATTTTTCTTATAGGGAAAAGTGTGAATATATTTGACCTTTTTTCTTTGAGGAAATGTTTGCACTAGGGTTTGTTTGAAGCAAAGACCAATAATGTGAATCAAGTGATTGTTAAAAAATATATGAGCCAACTATTTAGAGCTATTTAGCAAGGACTTAAAACTCATTTAACTCCACTATGTTTATGACTATTCATCGGCTAAACCCTTAATTGCACTAGCTATGATCTTAATTGTTTGATGTCATAATTATCGAAAAAAACCCTATTTGCATCACGAGTTCAACTATCTCATGTTTGGACTTTTAAGTTCACGAGCAATTAAAAACTCGCACCTTTTGAGATGACTGACCTTAAGAAGAATGATAAAAAAAACATTTAAATCAGAAATGCACAAATATTACTGACCAACTCAACCAGTCTTTTCTTGGTTTAACGGAAAAATGTGCATATATTTGAGTTTTTTTCTTAATTTTTTTTGCACTAGATTTTGTTTGCTTCAAAGACCAATAATGTGAATCAAGTGATTGTCAAAAAATTTATGAGCCAACTATTTAGGGCTATTGAGCAGTGACCTGAAACTCATTTAACTCCACTATGTTTGTAGTCATTTATGCCACTAATAGTTGGTGCATGGCTTTCTGGTTTCACACAAGTTCAGGCCCTTAAAAGATAGCTATGGTTTCAATAGCCTTCTAGATCTAGAATAGAGAAGTAATAACTGATGGCTTTTATTATGAGTACTGCCAGAAGAAATAGAGCTGTTGGTTTCTCTTTTAGGGTTAGGGTTTCAATCATTTGCCTTTCTGGAGCCTAGATGCTCTTTGGAATTAGGTTTTTGTAACTCTAGCTTGGTGAGGCATGAGTTCACAAAACAGGGTTGGTAAAAATGACTGATGATGTTACTTGTCCAAGCATGAGTGATGAATAATTTTTTTGCGACAAAGACTGCAAAATTGTGGTTGGGAGTTGGAACTTGAATCATAACTTCTGTCTTAACTAAGTTGTCGATTATAATCCATTTCTATTCGGTCTAATTATAGGGTTTATTATTAAGGATTGTTACATGTAAGTATTGTCCGATTTAGATTACTGCCAAATTTTGAAAAAGGGGGACGAAAGCTCTATCTCGTGTGTGCCCTGAACTGCAAAGTGTCTTGATGGACTAGAGACTGCATGTGCGAGTAAAAGCAATTTGTAATAAGACATTTAGATAGTGGTTATCTTTATAATACATAAGAGACTAGAAAAAAATTATTTCCATTATGCTAACTAGTAACTACTAGAAAAAAATTATTTCCAATATGCTCACTACTCTTCTCTTATATTTTGCGGATAATTATTCCACTAATTATATTAAAGAGCCAAATTCTCTTACTACTAGCTGACAGTTATTTATATATTTCAAGAGAAAAAATATATATTTTGAGTCTACCTCTCTCAATCTTTAATATTTTATTATTATTTTTTTCTGTTCGCAATAACTACTATTTAGCTAACTTTTACATGATAACAGTGGAACACACATTAATTTTTTCGTATAATTAGAACAACAGGGTCTCCATGTTTCACCATTATTAACTAATAGTATTGGAGATGGTTAAGCACTGATAAGCAAGAAAACAATGCTGTAATCAACAAAGGCGGCATGCTTGTGTAACATGGACCAGAGGTATCAAAGATCTAGGTTGAGTAACGCGAAACTTCTCAGAAACATTCCCTGGGGGAAGGCATTATAGAAATCTGATCGAAAAAATATTTTTCGGACAAGCCTAATGAAACATCTAATCGAGGTGGCTCTAGTTACATGACTTAATCGTACAATCCATGTCTTTGATGAAAGCCTTTAATACTGAAGTGTTAGTAATTGACAATGATAAGTACTACCTCTCTTTCTTCTCTTTCCCATGCAATTGACTTTTTTACACGTATCTGGAGTCACTTTGACTCGGTGATTTGGATAGCAAAACGATGTAATTTTTTGACAATTTTTTCATAGTATTGTGGAGTTAAGTTTACTCTACAAGATCATACAAAAATTACCAGATTTGTGTATCGTTTTGCTAACTAAATCAGCGGATTAAAGTGACCAAGTGAATAGTGTCAAAAAGTAAAGTAAGGTGAAAAAGAAGAAACAGAGACAGTACTATATATCTACGTACGTTACTGATGGCGATGTTTTCGACCTATCATGTGGTCTGGGTGTGGTTGTGATACGTATTCAAAATAAAGGTACATGAGCGCACTTACCACAATATCAGTATTTCTAGACATGACAATGTTTAAAAATAAGAAAAGCAGTTCAATCAGTATTTCTAGAAACGACTGTTTGAGTTACCAATGCTCTCATCTTACACTTTAGCTAGAGCGAAACCAAGTGCACCATCTGGTGTCCGAAACGTCCAAACTCGCACCACAACGCCGGGAATTAGCTCGTATCTTTCACAAATCCGCCCCCATTCCTTAATAAAAACGTATTGCGGGCTGCTATTCAAGTCCCACTTCTTGAACGTGATCACGCCTTCTTCACCCGAGGGGTGTATAAATATCACTCTCATCTCAGCCGGCCTTGTCCCAATACGCGTGTTCAGAAGCTTCTTTTCCTCTTCTCTCAGGAAACCATGATCCCTGAATTGGCTCTGCATTATCGACAGACGATTGTGGTTTGGGTTGGTATCAGTTTTAGTTAGCTCCTTTTGGATCAGAAACTTCACTCTTGTTCCATTGAGTGAATTGATCGTGTTCTCTAGCTCAGCTGGAAGATTCGGTATATGATAATTTTCCGGTACTAGACTGTGAGCTGGTCTTTTAGGAGCCTTCTTTTTCCTCTTCTTTTGCTGCGTCTTAGTGCCTGCAGATTCATCATCATCATATGTAATTGGTCTCTTCAATGTCCTCTCCCTGTGCAGCCGCTCTTCGAATTTCTCTCTCGTGTTCTTCAATAAATTTTGTTCTTCCATAAAATTGTCTTTAGAGGGAGAGTGATCGGGTGTCACCAGCCTTCTCGTCACACGATCTCTTCCCAATCTATTGTAAGCCCTGGCATTGTAGTTAAAACCCCCAAATTGAATCATCAGTTTTGTATACTACTTAACATTGACATAAAACAAACATGATAAAATATTTGAATTTGTGACTACGGTCTAATAGACACACAAACACGGGTAATGCAACACGGGTAATGTGGTTGCTGATGCATTGACGGCACATGCTCATGATTATCGTGGTGTTTTTGCATACATGACGTGCTAGACCTTATTTACGACCGAGCTTGTTTCTTTTTATCTTTGTCATACTACGGGGTGAGTCATGATGTCTCCCAAGCTGTCTCTTTTACAGGTAGGGAGACCGATTTCCATTTAATTAATGAAACACCTCTAAATAAAGAAGAAGATAACAAGATTCATAATGGCCATAATCAAACCTAGTAACCTAGTAATGTATGATAAATTTATTTTGACTACTAGATGAAACTGAAAAAGAAAGGAAACTTGATGCTAAGATGTGACCTGGCCATGAATTCTTCTTCATCGATAATCAATTTGGTGCCGGCACGTCTATCCTCGTTCTCTAATATCTTCTGATGTTCTTGAACGAAGTCGTCTCGTTCGATGAGAGCTTCGCTGGTGTGATTAATCTGATGATGGTGATGGTGATCAATGTTTTTATCTAGTTTCTCGAATTGTTTGATTGCGACTCGAGCTACTTGAGTGAAGATACCGGATAAGAAACAACGAGGACGGGGTTCGATACCCATTACAGCTTCGTCTCCAATCAACAGCAACTCCGAATTCGTCATCGTCTGAAAACGGAGGAGAAAAAAGAACGAAGGGCTTAGCAAGTCTTCAGTGTGTGTGTGCGTGAGGGCGTGCGCGTATGATATTTATAGGAGAGAGAGCTTGTAATGAGACGCTTCCTTTTACTTTTGCATTGTTTAGGCCCCTAAATATTAAACAGACACGGCAAAAACATTACTTAGGGTTTTGGCTTACACCCCATGTCCCAAGTCAACTGTCCCATTGACTTTTCCTTACCACTAGACTTGAGTTACAAAGCAATAAAAGTTCCATGGCTGAATATATATGTCCCTTAAGGCCTCGTTTGGGTAGCGGATAAGGAGGGAGGATATGATATGATATCCCCTCCCTTATCATATCCCTTGTTTGGGTTGCGGATAAGGAGGAGAAATCATATCCTCCCCTTATCCTTCCCTTCATTTTTTGCCTTGATTCTTATACCACCCCCTAGGTGGTATACATCGGATAAGGGGGAAGGGGATATGAGGGGTTCCCATTGTTGACTAAAATACCCTCAACCAATTTTATTAATTTCGGACTATCCCAAATAAAATCTTAATATATAGATATACACATATGCATATTATACATATATACAAATGTTATATGTATGTATGTATGTATGTATGTATGTATGTATGTATGTAAGTATGTATGTATGTATGTATGTATGTATGTATGTATGTATGTATGTATGTATATATTAAACGCGTGTATTTATATGATGTACTTATATGATATATATATAATTGTGCATATAACCTATCATGTATGTATATAATGTATATGTACATCATATAAATACACGCGTTTAATATATATATATATATATATATATATATATATCATGTACATATTCATACATACATTATATATTATATATATATATATGTATGCATGTATAATTATATATATATAGGTATATACAAATGCATATCATATGTATGTTATACATGTATGCATACATATATGAGTGTACATATATGCATGATATATATAAATAGATATATACATATGTGTATATATATATATAATGTGTTTTATTTGGAATTGTATTAATGTTGTTTTGTGTAGTTTGTGAATAACATACTTTATTGATATTCATTTGTAAATACTTGCCACATACTTAATTAATATCTACTTTGCGCCTCTCCTTAATCAACCGACTAAAACGGTATAGAGGGTTAGGTCAAGTGCTCCTTTGGGTGTACTTCGCTTTCTCGAACTTCGGAACTACTTGGGACAAGCCCATCTTCATTTTAACATATCATTGAATAAAATCACTCCATTGAGGATATTATAGTCATTTGGACACATATCATGTTTCTTATCCTGCCTCATATCCTGCAGCACCCAAACACAGTAAGTCAGCATATCATATCAGGCCTTATCCGACAGCATACATATCCTACCTCATATCCCAGCATAAGCCATATCCGTTGTATCTTATCCGCAACCCAAACGAGGCCTAAGTGTTTGATCGCTTGGTGAGGTATAAGAAAGAGACATAAGAAGAATGATTGTACACAGATAGGTATAGTATGAAATTTGTATTCTTTTGGCATTTACATAAGAAATTATATGAGGTAGGATAAGACCTGCAATGAGAGTAATCAGTTCATTTTTAGATTTCTAATGGGGGTATTTTTTTGTCTTTTTCACGAACAACTCTATTTTCCAAACTTCTTATACAGGTGTACACAATCAAGAATGAAGCTCCAAGTCACTGCCACGGGGACCCATCAACAACCTACAGTGTCCATACCTCTTTGCTCCAGAAACACCCGATCATGCCTTCTCACACTTAGAGAGCCCATGAGACATGGTCCCTCCTCCTCACCTCGCACGGGAGTCGGTGTGTCTAGTAGTTTGAAGTCTGGAATAAGACCCGTCGTATGTGGGATCCGTCCAAGATGCAATCAGTACCTGCCATGGATGTGACTTGTTTAACCGTCTTCTTTATACTTGTTTGATGTCATCATTGACAGTCTCCAGGAATTTAGGGTACGCCGCCTCATAATTGGTCATGAACCGTCCGTACGACCACATGTCTCCCATCAGTTTCCCTAGTCTAACTAGTATAAATAGGACGATACCTTTCTGCACTTGACACTAAGATTATACACTATGATTATTCTCTGTGAGTTGCCGAATTGCTTCCAACAAGCTCTCTCTCCCATATGCAGTACAACACTGCTTATTTTCACCCCTTTTCTCTATCTCTCCTCGGCCCTTTGATCTTTCTTGTACTTGTAAAAATTGTTAGCTCTTGATTATCTATAATTCGAACACACTTAGCCCAGTTCGTTGTACACATTTTGGTGAACCTGACGTGAAAGATATCTAACCAATCACTCAAGTAAACGAGATCGGATCTCATGGCCAGACACGACACTTACATCACTTCTTGGCTGGTCATCACTGGCTCTCTACAACCTAAGGATCAAAGCCTTCAAATTCCCAAAACAACATCCTATTAACTCTTCAAAATTTACCCACCATTATGCAGGAATCAAATTAACCAAGTGAAACAATCCGTGGACGATGCATGATCGCAAACACCCAGAAGTGCGATCAGCTTACTCGAGAAATCTCAACCATCCATGCTGCAATGGGTTGACGACCCCAAGCATCGCCTTCGCATCCCGGAGTAGGAGCGTCTTTTGAAAATGATCCTACAAACTCTCAAGGCCTACATATTTAGAAGGAACTTATCAAAAACCTCAGCCATTCACAGACTTGGAACTCCCACTACCGCGGTTGCAGGAAACCAGAGCATCCCGCCATACAAACCTCTCGATCTCTGCATCGCAAGTCTACACTCCCATAGACCTCTAGAAAACTCGACAAATGATCCTGCAGTAGCCATGCCCACCCAATCCTTAGCCGCGCTGGAGCAGAAAGTTGCCAATCCCATGGCCTTCCAACACCACAGGCTCTCCGTGATACCCCATGTTAAGTGCCCACCGCCAATCCCTATACATATCTATGGGATACCTATTCATGCGGGATACAAGGAATCGACATTTGAAAATTTTGATGAAGCAACATAGAACACATATGAACTCGTAATGAGGTTCATTGACTTACTAGGGCACCACGAGATAGAAAAAAATTTCAGGATACGAGAGTTTTCAAAGTCCTTGGAAAAGGTCGCGTACAAATGGTATAGGCTCCTCGAGCCGAGCTTTGTAGAAATCTGGGAAGACACGGTGAAAAAATTCTATACGAAATTCTTCCAAGTCGAAGAGAAGGTTACAACATTTAATTTGTCGCGAATGAATCAAAAGGAGAACGAGGACGGTGTCACATTCATAAAAAAAATCCACCTGAAATCTTGGAATGCGGGGAGGACACCACGGAGCAATGGTTTGGTGAATATTTTCATTCAAGGGATGCACATTGAGTATAAAATTTACTCATCAACCATGACCACATTATCCAGGATCCTTGAAAGTTCCAGGAACATTGAGCCCATCTTGGATAGCCGGAGGAAAAAGAATGCTCACCCGCAGGATAATAACCCCTTCGATAACACCTTCAACAGGCAGCCTTTCAGACTCGACCGCTACATTGGTCAGAAAAAAAGAGAAAGGGAGGTCGAAGTCAATGCTATCTCGGCGCCCCATAAGTACCAAACAATTGGGCTCTCCCCACAAGTACCATACAAGAGCAGCACAAGCACAACCTCTTCCTTATCCCCTCTGACCGCTTATCCATCAATGAAAACAATGGCAACGCGATGGTGTCCTACCTGCTTTTGAGAAGCCACCCACAGAGGAGCTGATGCGAGACCCAAAATGGTGTGAGCTAATTATGTACCCTAACCTGGAGTGCAGAAAACTAAGGCATCTCATTGACACCAAGGCTAAGGAAGGGGCATTAATGATTAAAGAATCAACTGAGGATGTCCAGGACAACCCACTACCCTCACACATATCAAAGGAATCCAAGAGATAATAGATAATATTCTACTGAGTTCGCTTTTAGGCATTATTGAAGGATATTCTTTTATTTTTCAACAAAGCACACATCTTGATTTACCACAAGCTAAACTCATTCTTCCCATCAAAACGGTCAATCTTAATCATGTTCAACATCACTCCTCACAAATCCTAACCCAACAACATGGCTCTGATAAGACTTGTTAGAAAATGAAAGCAGAACAAGAAGAGTGATGAGACAAAGAACAAGATGAAAAACAACACACAAAGATTTAATGTCGTTTCACTGGTTTTGAGACTAGCTACGTCCATGGCCAAAACAATCCAATTTGTTGATGATAGACCAATACAATCAAACACACTATTGAAAGCAAAGACCCTAACCGTTATATATGTTAGAATACTGACTTTTGCCCAACGAAACGGAGAAAACATTCCAAATCGAACAAGGAAACAACGAAAACCGCCCCAGACCAAAGTTTTGCACGAACACAACAAAAACTCCAAATTTGTGACTTCGTTCTTGCTTCCTCGCTTCGTCATTCCTTCGCTCGAATGTTAGCTAGGTTCTTTGAATAAACAAAAACCTAACCGTTTTCTTCTCAACCAAGTTTAGGCGATTTCACAAACAAGACTGATTATGATGCATTACTGGCCTTTATGGACTTAATTACCCAAATTCCTCTTCCAATTATGCAATCGCATGGTATGGAGGAGTATTATGTGGACTAGGAACCACCAGAGACGGTGAGATTATCCAAGCTCAAATAGTAATGTCACGATCAGGATGAAATGATATTTAAGAAGCTTATGGGTTATGTTTGATAATAATAATATTTGTTGTTGTTGTTGTTGTATGTTTAAAATGTTACTGTCATACACCAATAGTGGGTGTTTTTGTTGCTTTGTGAAGTATTAGCAATTTTGAGAAGGGCTTAGTTGGTACTTTTGAAAAGTACACTAGCTATATATAGTTACACTTGTACGTATTTTGGGATTATACTAATCAAATATCATAATTTCTTCAATCCTCATTGTTTTCTCTCTGTCGGTCTCGTCCTCCCTCAACTCTCAATTCTCTTTCTTTTTCTACTTCTCATTTTCATCTTCAGTTCACTACAATTTCTACATAATCGAGCAGAAACCATAACTTGGAACGTCACATGTCAACCCTCTACTTGTCATGTACTTTGTCTTCTCAGATAAGTAACATTACTTTCATGATCAATATTGAAAAAAAAAGTTTTAGGGAACAATTTCCCAAGAAGTAGGAAGACTATTCCGCCTCACAAATGTATTATCGGGTCGTGATAAACTCATTTGAAGGCAAGATTGGTTGATTGGGTTAGCCTTATAATTCATCTTAAAATTCCTACCAAATATGACTTTTTTCCTGTTGAGGATGAAAATCCCAGCACGATAGCTGAAAGAACTATGTTCACTTTAAGTGACAAGAGTGGGAACCATTAAGTGTCGCATGACTCGCATCATATTCTACCCAAACATGCATAAGATTACCACTTATTAGCTTCAGATAATCAAACTCAGCATGTTTGAAAATCTCGATAATATGATGAGAATAATCTGGGGTAAATAAGCTGGCTGAAATTATAATCTAAAGCCTATTTGGCATGCCTTGAAAATCTTGAATTAAAATTTAATTGTGTTTGGCAAGACTTGTAACTTTTAATACCAAATTTATAATAAATATATTAATTTTAACTTATGATACGTCTTAGATGCTACGCTTTTGCACAAGTTAACAATTCATGCATTAACGAGATGATGGAGTAAAGTATTTCACACGCTGTACCTAAAAATTCTCCAAAATTAGAAATTATATAATCTGCAGATTATTGACTAACTTAAATTAAAATTTAACTCCAAATTTAATAAAAAAAAGAGATTGATTTTTTGGCAGATTTTAATCTCGTATGAGATTGAAATCTCCAACCAACCACCCACTTACTATGTCGGTGATACGGGTCAACCATACGACACGAGTTGACCGTATTATTATAATTATGGTTAAATTATTATTATTATTATTATTATTATTATTATTATTATTATTATTATTATTATTATTATTATTTACTTCATTAACTGTGAGTTAGTTTATTTAATTAGCAGTTATTTGAATAATTGGACCGGGTTTTCTTGTCAACTGGTCCGTCATAGTCTTGGTTAGGGTTTAGAATCTATTTATACGTTGTGAGTCTTATTTTGCATATCATGGAATAAGAATTGTTTTTCTTGAGTTATTTCAGTTTAGATTTTGTAAATCCTAGTTTTAGTTTATTCAGAAATCGTAGCTTGCTACGTGGGAGATCAAAGCTTCTCCACAGTTTCGCTATCGATACCGTTCGGTATCACCTGATGCTTTCATTGCACTTCACCGAAACCAACTGGTGAATCATGAGGAACATCGAAGAATTTCTCACCAAGTTGACAGCCACAATGACACGAAAGTTCGATCAAATCACTAGTCGTCTCACGGCTATCGAAGGTCGACTTACAAGTTTGGAAACCCGTCCACCATCTACTCCGATCGATGAACTTGATGGAGAGGACGGGCAACCACACACCGAAGCAGCCGTTGTCATCCGCAACCTGGACGGAACCCTAGCCGACGAGGAAGATTTTCAGCAGCAGGCTATGAAGATCAACCAGCCGCCGCATGTGTATCCGTGTAGTATTGTGAATTTCCCTCCAAATAGCTCAAGAAATGTTCTGCGAATGAAGTAGATACTCTGGAAATTGCCCCCAGATTACAAGAGGAGGATGTTGGGAGAAGGGCAGATCCAACCTTTACAAGTTCATGCGACACAACAGATGCTGTGAGGAAGGAAAGACAAGAACCAGAGCCACTGGACATCACCAACGACAACACCAAGGTCCCGTCGGTTTCGCCGAAGCCGCCACAGGAGATTAAATCACCAACAGAGCCGAACCAGGAGCCTCTGCTCCGTTCTTATTCCCCGTCACCGAACATTCGAAGCGACCAGCCATGCCCGACAGCAACGGGAGCCGTTCTTTTCACAGTTGTCGCTAGGGCACATCCACCTGGGCCGTACTCCTATCCAATTGGGTTTGGCTCTTCATCTCATACTGGGCCTAATTCTTTTTTGGGCCGAATATAACTTATAGCCCAAATTTTGGTAGTGAGCCTCCTTCAACAATGGGGAATTATTCAGCAATTGAGTCCAATCCTCCTAACCGTGTTGAGGATAATGCACTTTTCAACGGGAGGGGAGTTTAAACGGGTCGACCGTATTATTATAATTATCGTTAAATTAGATTACTTAGTATTGTGTATATTTACTTATTAATTGTGAGTTAGTTTATCTAATTAGTAGTTATTTAAATAATTGGAGCTTTCTTGTCAACTGGACCGTCATAGTGTGGGTACATGTTTAGAATCTATTTATACGCAATGAGTCTTATTTTGCATATCATGGAATAAGAATTGTTTTTCTTGAGTTATTTCAGTTTATTTTTCGTAAATCCTAGTTTTATTTATTCACAAACCGTAGCTCGCTAAGTGAGAGATCGAAACTTCTCCAAACAGCTTCTCTATCGATACCGTTCAGTATCAGTCGGTTAACTGGGAATTTGTTATGAATTTTGATCTCCTTGTGCTTGTAATTCTGACTATGTCTTGCCCCACTATAAGTCCGAAGTTATTAGATTGATTCATCCCATTTGATGGCCAACCATTTGTGAGCTAATTTGTACAGACACACCATCACTCCATTTTTAAACTCACAAATTTTTTGTGATCCTTAAATTGTTGAATACTATTGTCGGTAGAGGTGCACTCTCATAACCAGCTTGGGGGTAGGCATGGGCAGAGCTAGCTCTAGGTTTTTAGGTGCCTAAGCGAACATCAAATATGAGGAGTGTTATAACCTGGGGGTATTCGAGCAAGAACGATGAGACGAAAACAAGAACGAGACTAATATTTATCGTGGTTCACTAACAAATTCGCAACGAACCCGCTAGCTACCTCCATGGCCAGAATCATATATTTTATTGAGAAGAGAACCTGATTACAATGCACGCTGTTGGATATGACTTTAATTCAAAGGCGGAAAAGGTCAAAGGCGGCTAGCAGATTTAGGAAACAAATTGGAGCGGCAAACTTAGGCAATTTTTGGGTTGTTTTCTTATCTGTGATATAGTCATTTTGGGATGTATTACGCACTAAGTCAGTTCTATATGTCTATATAATGAAGTTATGTTGTGTCTAAACAGTGTGGGTTGTATTCATGGGTTTCTTTCATTAAAATTAGGGTTTTTCGGGTCGTTGAGGTAGCTAGCTCATCGCTATTGAACCATGAGGGTTGTAACCAAAAGGCATGTTTTACTTTATTGTCTTATTATTTTGTGGTTGGTGTATGGATGATGCATGCAATTAGGATAATAAGATAATTAGACAACCCGGATCTATTATTTGGAGTTGTGCCCAAACTCAAATAGATAGATTAGTTGATTTTGATCAACAAAACAAATAAAATTGAATTTAAAAATCCCTCAAAAATTCAAATATTGTGTTCTTGCCTTCTCGTTATTTAAACACTCATGATCATCATTATTTATCAAGTTCGTGCGTGCCAAAGCAGGGCGACTTGGTTCATATGATGGAATGCGATGGCACAAGCTAGTAATGTGCAACTGTTTAAATAAGAGGTTGAACAAAACTAGGCAATTAATGTGATTAAGAAACCTAGAGGCAATCAATTGGGATTATCCATATGGATGGATAAGGAGTTATTTTCCCGATTGAACCAAGAGTTGCATAAGGGATGCAATTGGAATTGTTCCTACCTAAAGTAGTCAAATTATGGGTGACTTGCCAAAGCAAGCTCATAAGGAGATGAAACATGGATCTTGGCCCACTAGAAAATATAAGGATATTTTCCGCATTAATATCTTGAGGGTTATTAATCCGTAGAAAAATAGTGGGAGCTATATTTGATAAACTAGCCATTATTGAATATAATCAAAAATTCACAAATACTAAAACTTGCGTATTTTCCTTTTGTAGAATTCCAAATGAAAAACAACTCATCGAGTTCACAACATTCCCTACGATCTGTCCTTGAGAAGGACAAGCTCTCTGGAACCAACTTTCTCGATTGGTACAGAAACTTGAGAATTGTTCTCAAGCAAGAGAAGAAACTGTACGCAATAGAGGAGCATGTTCCAGCAGGTCCAGAGAACCAAACGCCTGCTACCCTAAAGGCGTATCAAAAGCGTGTTGATGACGCTAATGATGCGGCCTGCCTTTTGCTATGCACCATGACTTCTGAGCTTCAGAAGCAACACGAAAACATGAATGATGTGGATATGATCGAGCATTTGAAGCAGCTCTTCCAATAGCAGGTAAGGGTAGAGAGGTATGAGGTCTCTAAGGCACTGTTCAAGTGTCATCTGGCAGAAGGGAACCCGGTGGGACCCCATGTACTCCGTATGATCGGGTACTTGGAGAATCTCGCCCGTCTGGGGTTCCCGGTCGGCCAAGAGTTGGCAACCGATCTCGTGTTGCAATCGTTGCCCGAGAGTTATGGACAGTTCATCATGAACTATAACATGAACGAGATCGTGAAACCACTGCCATATTTACTCAATATGTTGAGGACAGCTGAACAGAGCATCAACAAGGGTCAGGGAAAGGCCATTATGATGGTACAGAAAGGAAAGGGCAAAAGGTTTGCCTCATCCTCCAAAGGAAAAGGCAAGTCAGTTGCCAAGTCCAAGGAACCTGCCCTTAAGCCTGTTGGTGGAATTGCCAAAGGTGTGACTAAAGGTGAGTGTCACTACTGCAGTCATCCTGGACACTGGAGGAGGAACTGCCCAAAATATCTGGAGGAGAAGAGGCTTGGAATAGTGATTCCACCACCACCAGGTATTTTGTTGTAGATGTCAATTTAACTGTCTCTACATCATGGGTATTAGATACTGGATGTGGATCTCACATTTGTCGAAATGTGCAGGATCTAAAGAGAAGTAAAAGATTGTCTAAAGGGGAGGTAGATCTGCGCGTTGGGAATGGAGCAAAAGTTGTTGCGTTGGCCATAGGCGTGTGCGAGCTATCTCTGCCTTCAGGATTAGTTTTAGAATTAAATAATTGCTATTTTGTGCCTGCTATGAGCAGAAACATTATCTCTATTTCTTGTTTGGACAAAGATGGTTTTATTATTTCAATAAAGAACAATTGTTGTTCCTTTTATTTAAATAATATTCACTATTTTAGTGCGCAATTATTTAATGGACTATATGTCCTTGATCTAAGCAATCCTGTCTACAACATTAATACCAAGCGGATTAGAATAAATGATTCAAATCCTGCTTATTTATGGCACTGTCGTTTAGGTCACATAAACGAGAAACGTGTATCTAGACTCCATAAGGATAGATTACTAGACTCATTTGATTTTGAATCATATGAGACAGTGAGGCTTGTTTATTGGGAAAAATGACAAAGTCCCATTTCAATAAGAAATGTGAGAGGACTAGTGAGCAATTGGCGCTCATACATACTGATGTGTGTGGGCCATTTGCCACGCCTGCCCGGGGTGGTTATGTCTACTTCATTACATTTACTGATGACTACAGTAGATATGGATTTGTGTACCTTATGAGGGAAAAGTCCGAATCCTTTGAAGTGTTCAAAGAATTCAAGAATGAAGTAGAGAAGCAACTTGGCAAAAGTATCAAGGCTCTACGATCGGATCGTGGAGGAGAATACTAAGCCAAGAGTTTGACGACTATCTTAGAGAGTGTGGGATCGTGTCCCAACTCACTCCACCCGGAATGCCACAATGGAATGGCGTGTCTGAGAGGAGGAATCCAACCTTATTGGATATGGATCTGTCGTTCATGAGGATTTGGGGCTGCGATGTCTATGTAAAACGTTTACAATCAGACAAACTGGGGCCGAAATCGAATAAGTTCAAATTTGTGGGGTATCCTAAGGAAACTAAGGGCTACTACTTCTACAATCCAACCGAAAACAAAGTGTTTGTTGCTCGGACCGGCATGTTTCTAGAAAGAGAGTTTGTCTCTAAAGAATCAAGTGGGAGGACTGTAGAACTTGAAGAGATTCAAGAACCACAAATTACTGAACCGATTATGGAACATGAACAGGAACCACAAGCGGTTGTGGAGCAACCTGTTCAGGTAACACAAGAGCTTCGAAGATCTAGTGGAGTGCGCCAGGAACCCGAGAGGTATGGACTTCTCGTGACCGATTCCGGTGACACGATGCTCATAGATGATGAGCCTACTACCTATGAAAAGGCCATGAAGGGCCCAGGCTCTCAGAAGTAGCTAGAAGCCATGAGATCCGAGATGGAATCCATGTACACCAACAAAGTATGAACTTTGGTGGAACCACCCGTAGGGGCGCGGCCCATAGGGTGCAAGTGGGTCTTCAAGAAGAAGATCGACATGGATGGTAATGTGATTACCTATAAGGGCCGATTGGTGGCTAAAGGATTCAGACAAATTCATGGTATTGACTATGATGAGACCTTTTCACCAGTCGCTATGACCAAATCCATCCGAATCCTACTTGCAATTGCAGCATACCACGACTATGAGATTTGGCAGATGGATGTCAAAACAGCATTCCTTTATGGGAATCTCCTCGAGGACGGGTATATGATACAGCCGGAGGGTTTTGAGGATCCAAAGCAAGCCAAAAAAGTCTGTAAGCTGCAACGATCCATTTATGGATTGAAACAAGCTTCTAGGATTTGGAATCGACGTTTTGATGAAGTAGTCAAAGATTTTGGCTTCATCAGAAACAAAGGTGAGTCTTGTGTCTACAAGAAGGTTAGTGGGAGCTCTGTAGCTTTTCTGGTCATGTATGTGGATGACATACTACTAATTGGAAACGACGTTCCCATGCTGCAATCTGTTAAAGATTGGCTAGGGAAGTGTTTCTCAGTGAAGGACTTAGGGGAAGCAGCCTATATACTCGGTATAAAGATCTATATAGATAGATCTAAGAGACTGCTAGTCCTAAGTCAAAGTACATATATTGACAAGGTGTTGAAACGGTTCAACATGCAAGATTCCAAGAAGGGATTCTTGCCCATGTCACATGGAATCACTCTTTCGAAGAGTGATTGTCCTTCCAATGAGATTGAGAAGGAACGCATGAGTAGAATTCCCTATGCCTCGGCCATAGGATCTATCATGTACGCCATGTTATGTACTAGACCAGATGCGTCATATGCCTTGAGTATGACAAGCAGATACCAATCCAATCCAGGTGAGAGTCACTGGATTGCAGTCAAGAACATCCTAAAGTACTTGAGAAGAACTAAGGATGCTTTCTTGATATTTGGCGGAATGGAAGAGTTGCGTGTAAGGGCTTACACTGATGCAAGCTTCCAAACCGAAAGAGATGACTTTAGATCACAGTCGGGTTATGTGTTTTGCCTGAATGGAGCAGCGGTGAGCTGGAAGAGTTCCAAGCAAGAGACGGTGGCTGATTATACAACAGAGGTTGAGTACATTGCTGCAAATGGCGCAGCAAAGGAAGTTGTTTGGATCAGAAAGTTTGTTTCTGAACTTGGTGTGGTTCCTAGCATTGCGGATCCAGTTGAGTTGTACTGTGACAACACTGGGGCACTCGCGCAATCAAAGGAACCCAGGTCACACCAGAAATCCAAGCACGTGCTCAGTAAGTTTCATCTGATTCGAGATATTATCGATAGAGGAGACGTTCGGATATGCAAGATTCCTACAAATGAGAATCTGTCAGACCCGCTTACAAAGCCGCTCACGCAGTGGAAGCATGAAGGGCACGCTAGGAGTATGGGCATACGAGATGCGCCAGATTGGCTCTAGTGCAAGTGGGAGACTGTTGGAATAGATGCCCTAGAGACAATCTAGTTTAGTATGAATTTATTTGTGGCTAGAAATTCATTTTTTATTTATTGGATATTTAATATAATGAAGTCCTTAGATTTACAATTGTGTTGTTTATCTTAAATATTCCTGGTCCAGTATAATGATTAATGGGACAATCATCTATAGACTAGTATGGGGTTGGATTGATATGGAGATATTACGATCCAACACATAGGTGTGCATTAGGGGTAATGACGCACTGGATTGACCCATCTCCGAGAAGGCTACATACACGTTATGTTGAGTCACAAGCGCTTCTCGCGGTGCAATGGTATTGTCATCCTTAGACTTGAAGTCACTAGATATTCTAGTTGTGGATTATTGTGATTTTGGTAGCGTTAAACGCTACACCATAACTGGGTAGTTATAAAGGCGTGTACTGGATACAATAAGAAGCAAGCTTAGAGATCGTAGTGGACGTAGATAGAATTTGTCCCTCCCACTTAACGGGAGCAAATATCCTAGGCCACTCGAGAGATAGTGCTTATAGAATGTCTGGCCAGACTCAAATAAATCAATATGGGATATTGATGTTATTTGCACGAATAAGGCTATTCCCATGGATCGAGAAACTATGGATTGGATATACGAGTGTGACTTGTATGTCTCGTGTCCAATCCGGATGTAGAGACAAAGGGATGAGACAATTACTTGTACAAAGGTTGTCAAAATGACTATTCTATTAGCTGGCTAGAATGGATGTTTTGCTAGAAACCGCTCCATATTAGCAAATAGTTGCTACCAACTAGATAGAACCTATGAGATCACACGCTATATAGAGTTGAACTAGATTTGGGAATTAATTAATTGGATTAATTAATTAGAAGGTTCACTTTGCAAAGCCTTGCAAACTTAGTAGGGACTAATTTGCAAGGAAGGGACTAAATTGAATTCTAGTAGGACTAGAATAAGTCATTTAGGTAGTTGGCAAGGAGTTGTTGGACTATATAAAGGACCTTCCTTCCTTCCTTCCCACAAATTATGCTCATTATTGATCATAACAAGAGTGGGAGAGAACAAAAGGAGAGAAAAGAGCAAGCAAGCTAGGAGCTCGCCGCCCCTAGCCCGCCGCCCGTCCCCGTCGGCCACAAGGAGGCCGAACACCTCCTTGTTCGTCTCGTTTTGCGTGATTCTTCTTCCTCTTCCTCTTTCCGGGCTAGCACCAAGGAGTGGGATATCTAGAAATCAACTCTAGGCGTGGATCAACTATAGAGAACGTGACACAATTCGCGTTTGAAGTCATCAAAGGAGAAGCCAAAGGTGTGTTATTGATTTCTTCCTTTACCATCTTATGTCTCTTGACTTGTGATCCTTGGAGGGTTTTGCATTGTTAATTATTGTTTCCGTTGCGCATCCATGAATCAAAACCCTACAGCAGATATGTTCACATGTTCACCAAGCTGGTTGCGGGAAGCAAGTTCCAATATTGTTTGAAATTTCTCAACATTATGATCCGGTGAGCCCCTTAGGGGCATGTCGGACCCTGTGGAGGTTAAGTGAGTCTCCGTGATGGGAGACATTGGGTGCGGAGGAGGCAAGCTATATTTGCGAGAAGAGGAGCTATTGTTGCTGCATGAGAGGATTCAAGTGAAGGTGGAGATTTGTTGGATTTGTGCCTTGAATAAGTTGAAGAAATCATCAAGAACAACAACCTGTTATCTCGGCGCCCCATAAGTACCAAACAATTGGGCTCTCCCCACAAGTACCATACAAGAGCAGCACAAGCACAACCTCTTCCTTATCCCCTCTGACCGCTTATCCATCAATGAAAACAATGGCAACGCGATGGTGTCCTACCTGCTTTTGAGAAGTCACCCACAGAGGAGCTGATGCGAGACCCAAAATGGTGTGAGCTAATTATGTACCCTACCCTGGAGTGCAGAAAACTAAGGCATCTCATTGACACCAAGGCGAAGGAAGGGGCATTAATGATTAAAGAATCAACTGAGGATGTCCAGGACAACCCACTACCCTCACACACATCAAAGGAATCCAAGAGATAATAGATAATATTCTACTGAGTTCGCTTTTAGGCTTTATTGAAGGATATTCTTTTATTTTTCAACAAAGCACACATCTTGATTTACCACAAGCTAAACTCATTCTTCCCATCAAAACGGTCAATATTGATCATGTTCGACATCACTCCTCACAAATCCGAACCCAACAACATGGCTCTGATAAGACTTGTTAGAAAATGAAAGCAGAACAAGAAGAGTGATGAGACAAAGAACAAGATGAAAAACAACACACAAAGATTTAATGTCGTTTCACTGGTTTTGAGACTAGCTACGTCCATGGCCAAAACAATCCAGTTTGTTGATGAGAGACCAATACAATCAAACACACTATTGAAAGCAAAGACCCTAACCGTTATATATGTTAGAATACTGACTTTTGCCCAACGAAACGGAGAAAACATTCCAAATCGAACAAGGAAACAACGAAAACCGCCCCAGACCAAAGTTTTGCACGAACACAACAAAAACTCCAAATTTGCGACTTCGTTCTTGCTTCCTCGCTTCGTCATTCCTTCGCTCGAATGTTAGCTAGGTTCTTTGAATAACCAAAAACCTAACCGTTTTTTTCTCAACCAAGTTTAGGCGATTTCACAAACAAGACTGATTATGATGCATTACTGGCCTTTATAGACTTAATTACCCAAGATCCTCTCCAAATTATGCAATTTCATGGTATGGAGGAGTATTATGTGGACTAGGAACCACCAGAGACGGTGAGATTATCCAAGCTCAAATAGTAATGTCACGATCAGGATGAAATGATATTAAGGAAGCTTATGGGTTATGTTTGATAATAATAATAATATTTGTTGTTGTTGTTGTTGTTGTCTGTTTCAAATGTTAATGTCATACACCAATAGTGGGTGTTTTTGTTGCTTTGTGAAGTATTAGCAATTTTGAGAAGGGCTTAGTTGGTACTTTTGAAAATTACACTAGCTATATATAGTTACACTTGTACGTATTTTGGGATTATACTAATCAAATATCATAATTTCTTCAATCCTCCTTGTTTTCTCTCTGTCGGTCTCGTTCTCCCTCAACTCTCAATTCTCTTTCTTTTTCTACATCTCATTTTCATCTTCAGTTCACTACAATTTCTACATAATCGAGCAGAAACCATAACTTGGAACGTCACATGTCAACCCTCTACTTGTCATGTACTTTGTCTTCTCAGATAAGTAACATTACTTTCATGATCAATATTGAAAAAAAAAGTTTTAGGGAACAATTTTCCAAGAACTGGAAAGACTATTCCGCCTCACAAATGTATTATCGGGTCGTGATAAACTCATTTGAAGGCAAGATTGGTTGATTGGGTTAGCCTTTTCATTCATCTAAAATTCCTACCAAATATGTAATGACTTTTTTCCCGTTGAGGATGAAAATCCCAGCACAATAGCTGAAAGAACTATGTTCACTTTAAGTGACAAGAGTGGGAACCATTAAGTGTCGCATGACTCGCATCGTATTCTACCCAAACATGCATAAGATTACCACTTATTAGCTTCAGATAATCAAACTCAGCATGTTTGAAAATCTCGATAATATGATGAGAATAATCTGGGGTGAATAAGCTGGCTGAAATTATAATCTAAAGCCTATTTGGCATGCCTTGAAAATCTTGAATTAAAATTTAATTGTGTTTGGCAAGACTTGTAACTTTTAATACCAAATTTATAATAAATATATTAATTTTAACTTATGATACGTCTTAGATGCTACGCTTTTGCACAAGTTAACAATTCATGCATTAACGAGATGATGAAGTAAAGTATTTCACACGCTGTACCTAAAAATTCTCCAAAATTAGAAATTATATAATCTGCAGATTATTGACTAACTTAAATTAAAATTTAACTCCAAATTTAAAAAAAAAAAGAGATTAATTTTTTGGCAGATTTTAATCTCATATGAGATTGAAATCTCCAACCAACCACCCACTTACTATGTCGGTGATACGGGTCAACCGTACGACACGAGTTGACCGTATTATTGTAATTATGGTTAAATTAGATTACTTATTATTATTATTATTATTATTATTATTATTATTATTATTATTATTATTATTATTATTATTATTATTATTATTATTATTATTATTATTATTATTTACTTCATTAATTGTGAGTTAGTTTATTTAATTAGCAGTTATTTGAATAATTGGACCGGGTTTTCTTGTCAACTGGCCCGTCATAGTCTAGGTTAGGGTTTAGAATCTATTTATACGTTGTGAGTCTTATTTTGCATATCATGGAATAAGAATTGTTTTTCTTGAGTTATTTCAGTTTAGATTTTGTAAATCCGAGTTTTAGTTTATTCAAAAATCGTAGCTTGCTACGTGGGAGATCAAAGCTTCTCCACAGTTTCGCTATCGATACCGTTCGGTATCACCTGATGCTTTCATTGCACTTCACCGCAACCAACTAGTGAATCATGAGGAACATCGAAGAATTTCTCACCAAGTTGACAGCCACAATGACACAAAAGTTCGATCAAATCACTAGTCGTCTCACGGCTATCGAAGGTCGACTTACAAGTTTGGAAACCCGTCCACCATCACCTCCGATCGATGAACTTGATGGAGAGGACGGGCAACCACACACCGAAGCAGCCGTTGTCATCCGCAACCTGGACGGAACCCTAGCCGACGAGGAAGATTTTCAGCAGCAGGCTATGAAGATCAACCAGCCGCCGCATGTGTATCCGTGTAGTATTGTGAATTTCCCTCCAAATAGCTCAAGCAAAGTTCTGCGAATGAAGTAGATACTCTGGATGAAATTGCCCCCAGATTACAAGAGGAGGATGTTGGGAGAAGGGCATATCCAACCTTAACAAGTTTATGCGACACAACAGATGCTGTGAGGAAGGAAAGACAAGAACCAGAGCCACTAGACATCACCAACGAAAACACCAAGGTCCCGTCGGTTTCGCCGAAGCCGCCAAAGGAGATTAAACCACCAACAGAGCCGAGCCAGGAGCCTCTGCTCTGTTCTTATTCCCCGTCACCGAACATTCGAAGCGACCAGCCATGCCCGACAGCAACGGGAGCCGTTCTTTTCACAGTTGTGGCTAGGGCACATCCACCTGGACCGTACTCCTATCCAATTGGGTTTGGCTCTTCATCTCATACTGGGCCTAATTCTTTTTTGGGCCGAATATAACTTATAGCCCAAATTTTGGTAGTGAGCCTCCTTCAACAATGGGGAATTATTCAGCAATTGAGTCCAATCCTCCTAACCGTGTTGAGGATAATGCACTTTTCAACGGGAGGGGAGTTTAAACGGGTCGACCGTATTATTATAATTATCGTTAAATTAGATTACTTAGTATTGTAAATATTTACTTATTAACAGTGAGTTAGTTTATCTAATTAGTAGTTATTTAAATAATTGGAGCTTTCTTGTCAACTGGACCGTCATAGTGTGGGTACATGTTTAGAATCTATTTATACGCAATGAGTCTTATTTTGCATATCATGGAATAAGAATTGTTTTTCTTGAGTTATTTCAGTTTATTTTTCGTAAATCCTAGTTTTATTTATTCACAAACCGTAGCTCGCTAAGTGAGAGATCGAAACTTCTCCAAACAGCTTCTCTATCGATACCGTTCAGTATCAGTCGGTTAACTGGGAATTTGTTATGAATTTTGATCTCCTTGTGCTTGTAATTCTGACTATGTCTTGCCCCACTATAAGTCCGAAGTTATTAGATTGATTCATCCCATGTGATGGCCAACCATTTGTGAGCTAATTTGTACAGACACACCATCACTCCATTTTTAAACTCACAAATTTTTTGTGATCCTTAAATTGTTGAATACTATTGTCGGTAGAGGTGCACTCTCATAACCAGCTTGGGGGTAGGCATGGGCAGAGCTAGCTCTAGGTTTTTAGGTGCCTAAGCGAACATCAAATATGAGGAGTGTTATAACCTGGGGGTATTCGAGCAAGAACGATGAGACGAAAACAAGAACGAGACTAATATTTATCGTGGTTCACTAACAAATTCGCAACGAACCCGCTAGCTACCTCCATGGCCAGAATCATATATTTTATTGAGAAGAGAACCTGATTACAATGCACGTTGTTGGATATGACTTTAAGTCAAAGGCGGAAAAGGTCAAAGGCGGCTAGCAGATTTAGGAAACAAATTGGAGCGGCAAACTTAGGCAATTTTTGGGTTGTTTCCTTATCTGTGATATAGTCATTTTGGGATGTATTACGCACTAAGTCAGTTCTATATGTCTATATAATGAATTTATGTTGTGTCTAAACAGTGTGGGTTGTATTCATGGGTTTCTTTCAATAATATTAGGGTTTTTCGGGTCGTTGAGGTAGCTAGCTCATCGCTAGTGAACCATGAGGGTTGTAACCAAAAGGCATGCTTAACTTCTTGATTCGCTCACTATAAGGCTTAACATAAGACTTTGTGGATGTCAATGATGACCCAACCAGTCCATTCATTGTGTCCAGGATGAACTCCTGTAGCTGGTCGAGGGGAATGGAACCATCTGCTGACAACAACACGCTTGGGTTTGGCATTTTCTTAGGGTTATTCTCTTTGACTTCCTCTCGTTTCTTCGGAGTATTTTTGAAGACTTGACTCGCCTCCTCTCGACTCTCCAGTATGTTCATTAGTCTTGCGAGTTGCACGTCACGATCACTTACAATCTTTCTCAGTTCTTCAAACCCTTTAGTGAGTTCAGTTACTTGCTCTTCGAGGGAAACTATGTTGGTTGTCATGACATGCATCCCACTCTCATCATATGAAAGAACCTTGGTGCTACTGTATGACGCTTCTTCGGAGTCGCTTTCTTTTCTTTGCTTTCTTCTGCACAAGAATTTCCTATAGTAGAGAATTCTTGAGGTTTAGTTTGTCCCGACTTCATATACTCATTATAATTATATATCAGAGCATCGGCGTCAATATTTGTTCGCGAAGCCTCGTCTTTTCCCCTGTTGATTCAGAGGAATCATTAGGCATTAACTGTTGCGAGCCAAAGACAGGAGAAACCCTTGGGAAGGTCGTTGGAAGAATCCAATCACTTGATTTTTTAAACTTGCTTCGAGTGATGCGACCAACATATTTGAGGTCTGATTCAGTCACATTGGTGGAAGATTTAAGGCCTCCAATCTTGAGTGGTGGATCTTGAGAATCTTTCTTGGGAGCCATCACAAAACTTGGAGGATGAATGGATTTGAGGAGAAGAGATGAGAGGGAGAGAAGTCCCACCGTGTGTGCCAAAAATTTGACACACAATTTTATGCTAATGAAAACCAAAGCTATAAATTCGGAGTATCAAATATTTATTGATGAAAGTAATGTAGCAGATTACAATATTTTTAATGAATTTCTAAACAGAAATTACAAATCCTCTTATTCTTCTCCTTGAACTTCGAACGAGGGCGTTGGTAGCTTGATCTCGGATCGAGTGGGTATGCGTCCTTCGATTTCGGCAGATAACGCGTTGAAGGTATTGAAGAACGGGGTGAACTTTCTTGAAGATCTTCGAACGTCTTGAAGAATCGGGTGACAATCTTGATGTTGGATGTATGAACTCTTTAGGGCTTTAGAAGCTTGATCTTCAGAGCGCTCTCTTTCTTGCAAGATCGAATTGTGTGATTTATGGCCTAGGGGTGACTCCTTTATATTGGCACTGAAGTGAAAGTTATAGTTCTGCTACAACTCATACAACTATTTATCCTTTATTTATATTTTTAATAAAAGAACAGTCTCCACCAATCACATAGTTAATAAATCATTATTTATTTAGGAATAACGATTTATTATAAGATATATGCATTTCTTATTTTCAGCACTAATTTGACAAGTGGCGCGATATGATTGGTCGTACTTGCTAGTCTTGATGGCTGCATCAAATTGACAAGTGGTAATCTTTCATTGGACGTACTTCCCGACTTGTAGTCCTGTCGTGTAGTGACATAGCGCCATTAACCATCCTTGTCTGTACATAAGTTTTGTCTCATTTACAATTTAGTCCATATTTAATTGTCGTTTATGGACAACAACTTTTCGCACAATGTTTTCCGGTCCACGATTTGACGAATAATTGATAACACATGGCGTCATTCAAGTGGCTGAAAATTTACGTGTCTACAAGAACAACTGGTGGGTATGTTTGAATTGAGAATGAACTATGTGAATTTTTCAGGGGGTAACCATATGACGTTTCGAAAAATTATGGGGGGGGGAGCCTAATGTAGTTTCTAGGTTATGTTTTTTTTGTTTGTTTGTTTTTTTTAAACAATTGCTATTACATTAAAATCCATTAGTTTCTATATTCTTAAAAACAAATACACGTTTTTATGAGAGTTTTATTAAAGTAGATATATGATACATTATTTTTAATAGATTTTCTTAGGAAAACTAGATAGTATATAATACATGATTTTTGATACTAAAAATAAACATGTTTTGGTTACCGTTTTAATGTTATTTTCTCAACCTATCTAGTTTTTAATTTAAATGTTTATTTATTTATAAACAAATCTGGTTTCTATAACTAAATAAAATTTCTGAAAGCGTTAATAAAATTTTGCTAATTAAACTCGTAATTATTATAAACACTAAATTTTCCTGTCAAGATAACATAAAATCTTATTATTGGCTACTAAGTTATATTTCGGTTTTGGGAGGTTGATGGGGTTACGCTTGCATTGCATATAGGACTGTGTGCACTATTGTTGTGATAGCGGAATATTTACTATGAATAATTAATATTGTAGGTTTAGAGTTCATATGATGCGAGTTTCTTGAGGACCCGTACTAAGAGTAATTTCATTCATGCTTTCGTGTGACGAGCTCTCTTCATTTCCAGGTAAGTTTATACACACATACTTTAACTATCAAAATGTGTCTTGCCGTGTGTTAATTGTGTTTCGAACAAATGTTTTAAGTCATGGATTTTTGGAATCTCTCTTTCAAACATCTCTTGAAAATTATGTGGTTAATTGTGGAAATTTCGAACCAATGACTTCTATAATGATCTTGTGAAATGTTAATGAACGATAAATGAAATGGAGCGATGTACATAGGATGTGTGTGAAAACTACCCCCGGAGGCGCACGTGAGACGATCCTCCTCGGGTTTCATAGCCTACCCTATATGTATGATTATTTATTTATTTATTTATTTATTTATTTATTTATTTATTTATTTATTTATTTATTTATTTATTTTTTAATTGTGAAAGCTATAGAGTACTACCTATGCATGTATACATCACAACTGTATAGAGGTATCGACACTTGAGGTCTTTTAGCTATGTGGTTTGTGCGGAGTAGTGTCGGGCTACCTACAAACGCTCTGGGTGAATTGGGATTTGTGATATTCCAAGAGGCACCTTATTTGTGATGTTATATTGCATTGTGACCTCTCTATGGGCATTCGTACCCGCTGGGCTCTAATAAGCCTCGGCTAAACTAATGAATTAGAGTGTGAAGTTACTTTAGTTATATTTTGATTCATCTTATAGACAAAACTCGTTTTACTTGTTGTGGTATATGTTTACTCAGTTTTTATTGACAAACTTTTTGCTCGTCGGCTTTTGCCATGTGAAACCCGTAGGTTATGAATAAAATGGAGGAACGCGTACACGTAAGCTGGAGACTAGGATCAGGCTGCTAGGAAGTATTTAATGACTTGGGAAGTATTTTATTAATTTGCAAGAATTTAGGCAATGTCATTTTGATTATTTCAAACTATTGTTGGAGGATTTCTCCGTTTTCTTAATTATATGCACTTTGGATTCTCTTTTGGTTGTACTAGCAAGGAGTCGTCGGTTCCAGGGTATTTCACCGTTTCTGACAGATTATACGGGACCAGTTATTTAATTACTTAACTAGTTAGTTAGTATTTAATTATTTAATCATCAATTAGTGTTAGTTAGTTGTTTTAATTACGTTGTAGTATATCGGGTTTTTTTGTCAGTTCTTTTTTGACTGTAGCGTCGAACCATCTAGGTTAGGGTTAGTAGTTTTTCTATTTAAACAGTGTAGACATAGATTTTATTAATCAAACAATCAAAAATATCAATTTAGTAGTGTGTTTGGTGTGTGTTCGTGTTCCAGTGGAGACCGTAGCTTCTCAAATTTCTGATCCTACTCTATACTATGATCCTACTCTATACATAAGTTTGGCAGGCGCACTTCAGTATCTCACCTTCATTTGTCCTGTGCTGTCTTATGTCTTCCAGATGACACTTCATGCATGACCCCCGGGAGCCTCATTTTCATGCACTGAAGTGCATTCTCCGATATGTCAGCGACACTCTCGAATATGGGCTTCATATCTTTAAATCGAATCCCACTGGTCTGACCGGCGACACCGGTGTTGATTGGACCGGCAGTTCTGACTCTCGACGATCCAAATGGGTGTTAGCTCAGTGGTAGAGCATTTGAAGTCTCTCCATGAGGTCCCAGGTTCGAACCCGGTTATATGATGTAATTCTAAAAATAAGTTTTCAAGGTCAATACTGAGTGAGTTTGGTATGACTTATTTGTAGATTAAGTCGACATATACGTTTTTTTGCCAAAAAAGGGTCTGAAAAAAAGTAGAAGAAAAAAAACAGGTACGTTTGGTGAAAAAGTTCATCCATCAACAATAAAGTCCAAGAAAAACTACAAAAATCAAACTTTTCTATACTCACTGTGTTTTCTACGATGACAACCTTTTCAGTTGGTCATACAAACGTCAGGTCACGGTACCCCGCTCCAGTGCAGAAGCTTAATATTGTGGGGTTGCTAATGCCATTTCTGAGATGTGTCGGCTATGCAGGCTTTTTTCCTTGTAATATGCTCAACGACCGTTACAATTTACTTGTGTGAAAAATAAACTACAATGACCTCAAGACACATTCAAATGACGCGGCCACGAGATATCATCTTCCTGTGCCCTTTCCCATATCACATGTTATTTTGGCAAGATTGTTGTTTAAACTTCAGGCAAGATGAGATTTTTTGAATTGACACATCGTCAAATCCAAGCAATTTGGATGTGTGCGACACCACATATTTACTATGATATGAAGATTCACGACGAGGTGATACTGATTTGGGTGGGATAGTAGGAGATGTACTCTTTTAGTGGGTAGGTTTTTATCCTTGTCCAATTCCAATGTTGTTTTTCGTCCTTGGCCACCCGACCAGCCCAACTTACACAGCAAATTTGATAGCAAATGCTATTTTAATTTTCTCCAACATCTCATATATAACCATTACATTTTCATCAATATTTATGAGAGATTTTACACATAACAATGACATTCTGAAGATAGGGGTTCATGGAAAAATATATGATAACTTCACGCTATATTGCCCGAATGAAATGTAACCGTTTATAGATTTGAGTGAATGCAGCTTACATGTGAAGTTCACATAGTTATCTTCCTAAAACCAGGTTAATGGTGTGTCTTACTTTCTTCATGCCAATTTGCTAAGTTCTGTAGCTAACTTTCTTCATGCCAATTTGCTAAGTTCTGTAGCTAACAAAGGTTATTGCTTTCAGTTTTCTGGATGGTGACTTCTGAAGTTGAGGAGCGAATCCGATTAATTTACAAAAACAAGTCAATTAAAAAATATAGAAACCAGACTACTAAAGCATAACATAATCATATATGTCGCTGGTTAGTATATATAACCACATACAACGCACATAACTGTCATTATTAATAGTAACCAAACACTAATAGATGATTTGGCTGCTTATAGTTTATGAATGACGAGTTCTAAGGAGAGTTATTTACCAAATTTTAAAGGCAGTAAAAGACACTTCCACCTTTCAAGTTTGACGCAAAGACTTCCATTTCCCTTGCCGTTTGGAAAATGACACTTTCACCACTTTAGTGTACCGAGTTTCATAACATAAACCCACACAAAAGGCCGGTCTAATAGCCAAAGAGGGATAAGCTATCCAGATATCTCGGTCCAATTCCTCGTAGTACCCGTTGCTTCTTGCTCCGACAATCCACAACACAACAGCCCACGTAAAACTCTCTCATCCTGGATGAGATGCTCTATTATCTTACTGTCCTTGCCCCTCTACATTACTGATTACACCCAGAGCCGGCCCTATAGTAAAGCAGCCGGTGCGGCCGCTTTTGGCCCCCGTGCCGGCAAGGCCTCGTTTTTTTATATGGGTTCATCACATTGTATTTAGGTACATTAAATATTTTAGTGTACAAATTTCAATAAGCTTACATTGGGTTGGTGGTAATCAAATTTTTTGGCACAAACTTGACACAAGTTCAAATCTCCTTAATGACGTATGTGAATATTTTCATTTTAATATATAAAAGTTGTAAAACTAATTTTAATTATAAAATTTGTAAAACAATTGAGTACAAATTAAAATCGACATAATTTATTCTCTGAATTGAATGACATATTTTGTTACACAAAAGTATTGTAAGTCTAATTTTGTTTATTAAAAAAAAAAACTATTTTGAGTGTACGTTTTTCTCTTTGGGGCCTCAATTTTACTACCCGCTTTAGGTCCCGAATTGTCTTGGGCCGGCCCTGATTACATCCCTCCGTACTCAAAAGGAACTAGACAAAAATGATACATGTTAAAACAGAGTTGTCTATAACCATCAATCATAATACTAGAGCGAGCATGCATGTGGTTAGGAGAACGGCTTAAGAAATCTTTTACATGTCATTGTCAGACTCAGTATTTCACATGCCTCCTGTTTCTATTTTAGAAGCAGAATACACGGGTTTTTTTTCTTCCTGTTTTACAATGCATGTCACGAAAATCACGTACCACTATTTCTATTTTACCTTGGTCTGGAGTATCCTTATTATTAGGCCTCGTTTGGGTAAGGTACAAAAGTGATGGGGATAAGAGCTGTACTGGTATAAGAGGCAGGATAAGATTGTACTGGTATAAGACAGGATATGATTGTACTGGTTCTGAGTGATTGGTTAGAGCAGGATATGAGATATGATAAGTTGCATGGATATGTATTAACATGTTTGGGATATGAGATATGATAAGTTGCAGGGATATGTATTAACATGTTTGGGTAGTGCATGATAAGACGTAGGATATGTGTGTAAATGACTACATTGCCCTGCTTGTTTAAAATTGATTTTACAATTATTTTGTCTTCCATTGTAGACTGTAAACAAAAAATAATATCACACACATATTATGACATGTAAATGTGACAATATTAGAGTAGAGATAATTATAAATCTTAGTTCATGATATCGTGATGTAAGTCTATTAGTCCTTGCACCATACGTGTTGTTGCTTCCTAAAAATTTAATTGTCATGGATGTATACATATACATAATGTGTGTATATATACATATACATATGATATGTATACAGTACATATGTATCTGTATGTATATATATATAGAAGATATATGGTATATGTATATATATTATACGCACACGCGCGCACACACACACACACACACACACACACACACATATATATATATATATATATATTATAAATATACCATATAATATATATATATATACATATATATGTGTGTCTGTGTGTATGTATTTGTACATACATGTATGTGTATTTATATAGTATTAGACACATATATATTGTATGGATATCATATGTAAATGTGTATATATATAAACATATATATTATGTATATACATACATATAATACGTATATACATATATTACATATATACACGCGTATAATATGTATATGTATGTGTTTTTTGAGATAATATATGGATGTAGTTATGTACATATACATATATATACACACACATATATGTGAGGGCAATTTTATCATTCCAGAACACCTCCTTATACCCTCCTCCCCTTATCCTACCTTAAGGTTGTAGGCAAAAAAGTAGAGAATTGTACCTAAGGGAGAAGGAAATCAGATTTGTACCTCCTCCTTATCCTGCACCCAAACACATGACAAGGAGTAGGAGGTACAGTTTTATCCTTGTCCCCCATCCTTATACCTTACCCAAACGAGGCCTTAGAGTACACAAACAAGGATAAACGTTACCTTTCTCGAGGAAGCACTACAATTTACCAAGTCATGTTTGCTCACTTGAAACAATAGTAGTAAAATACGGTACGGAAACCATAGTTATGGGCTTTTGAGAATTAGCCCATAATATTGAAACCATAGTAAGTAAATCAGTACGGAAATAAAACGTGGTACGGTATGTACATACATTTTTTTTTGTTAATTTACGATAATAAAAATTCTAATTAATAACTCGCGATGGGAATAATTCGAGTTCTTTAAATGTACATGTATAATTCATATACTAATTATTTATTGGGAATTAAAAATGATATGACAAACCACCTCACGAACGAAGAACGAATAAAAGAAGAACACGGGATTTTACGTGGTTCGCTAGCGAAGAAATTCGCTAACTACGTCCACGGTGAAAAAATCACCCTTTATTCACTTAAGAGGAACAATTTAACTCTTATTTGCATATCTAGTAGAGAGCCTACTAGCTCCTTTATATAGTACTAGTGAGGAGGTGAGAATCACCTCACTTGACAATGTGGGACAAATACACTCCACCGCTCCACTTTGTTTATTTAGCTACCCTACTGCCTTTGACCATAATTCAAACCCTTGGGCCAATTTGTTTTCACCGCCTTTGACTTTCACAATTCAAGGCACCTCAACAAATCTCCACCTTGACTTGAATTCTCCATCAAATGCAGCTGCTCCTCTTCTCGTAAATAAAGCTACGTCTTCTCCGCACCTAGTGTCTCTCGTCACAGAGACTCACTGGACCCCACCGGGTCCGACATGCCCCTAAGGGCCTCACTGGCTCAAGATGTTGAGCAATTCCAGACTATGTTGGAACTTGCTCTTCGGAACCGGCTTGGTGAACATATCCGCGGGGTTGTAAGCTGTCCCCACCTTCTTCACCTTGATCCTTCTCTCGTTTCTCAGAAAATGATACCTGACGTCGATATGCTTGGTCTTTTCATGATGAACCTGGTCCTTAGTTAAGCAAATCGCACTCAAGCTATCACAGTTGACTATCGCTTGATCTTGAAGTAGGCCTAGATCATTGACCATACCTTTAAGCCATATTGCCTCCTTTGCTGCTTCCGTTAGAGCCATGTACTCCGCCTCCGTCGTCGAGAAAGTCACCGTCGGCTGTAGCGTCGCCTTCCAACTCACAACAGATGCTCCCATAGCAAATACATAGCCCATCATTGATCTTCTACTATCAACATCCCCTGCATAGTCCGCATCCGAGAAACCAGCTACCAAGATGTCTTCATTAGCCCCATTACATAGGCCAATGTCTGACGTACCCTTAATGTACCTGAATATGCGCTTCACCACCTGCCAATGGTCCTTCCCTAGATGAGTCATAAAGTGACTAACCACACTAACAGCGAATGCTATGTCCGGTCGAGTACAAACCATAGCATACATGAGGCTTCCAACTGCGCTAGCACATGGAACCTTGGACATGTACTCCTTCTCCTCCTCAGTCTGAACGATGTACATTCCTAACTTGTTGTTAGTTGCCATAGGAGTTTCTATAGATTTAGCTGATAACATTCCAAATCTGCTCAAGATCTTCTTGATGTATCCCTGCCGTGACAGGAAAAACTTCTTCTTCCTGTCTCTATAGATATCAACTCCCAATATCTTCCGAGAAGCTCCTAGATCCTTCATTTCAAATTCCGCAATGAGATACCTCTTCAGTTATCTAATGTCCTTGATATTCTGAGTTGCGATCAAAATATCATCCACATATAGAACTAGGTAGATATGTGATCCACTTCGCAAGAACTTGTGATACACGCAGCAATCATACTCGCACTTGCGATAACCAATCTTTAACATGAAGTTGTCAAACCTCTTGTACCATTGCTTTGGCGACTGCTTAAGTCCATAGAGAGATCTTTTCAGCTTGCACACATATTCTTCTTTTCCGGGAACTTGGAACCCCTCCGGTTGGCTCATGTATATTTCCTCCTCCAACTTTCCCTGCAGGAAAGCTGTCTTGACATCCAATTGCTCAAGCTCTAGGTCGTGGTGTGCCACTAAAGCTAGTAACACCCGGATAGAAGTATGTCTGACCACCGGTGAGAAGATCTCGTTGTAGTCAACTCCCTCTTTCTGACTGAACCCACTTGCAACTAGCCTTGCCTCATACTTCATGCCCTCCCCAGCTGTAGTTCCTTCCTTTATTCTGAAGACGCACTTGCAACTGAATATCTTCCTTCCCATTGGAAATTTAACAAGCTCCCAAGTTGATTTCTTGCTAAGAGACTCTATCTATTCTCCCATCGTGGCAATCCATTGTGCTGACTCAGAACTAGATATAGCGGCCTTGTAGGAGGATGGCTCGTCCTCAACCTCTTCCGCTACCTGTAATGCATATCCCACCATACCATCATCTCTGTATCTGCTGGAGGCTTTATTACTCTCCTTGGTCTTCCTTCATCAATACTTTGATGAACCAGTTCCTCTGGTGTAGACGCATCCTCACTATCAGACTCTTCTGCTTCTGGCGGCGGTGTAGGGATTTCGGAGTCCTTAGGATCAGTACGATCCGACTCTCCCTCCACCTTCTTCTTTGCACCTCCAAGCTCCACCTCCACGGAGTTCTTCAACATATGAGTCTCATCAAAGACTACATTTCTGCTAAGTATAATCTTGTTGTCTGCCCATATCTTGTATCCCTTCACACCTGTTCCGAAACCCATGAATACTCCCTTCTTAGCTCTTGGTCCTAGTTTGCCATCATCAATGTGATAATAGGCAACACAACCAAAAACTCTCAATTCCGAGTAATCCACTGCATTACCGGACCAGACTTCCATAGGAATCTTGCATCCTATACATGTGTGCGGGCTCCGATTTATGAGATAGCATCCCATGGAAAATGCCTCTCCCCAGAAACCTCTAGAAAGACCTCCATTCGAAAGAATGCACCTTGTTTTCCCTAAAAGTGTCTGATTCATTCTCTCGGTTACACCGTTCTGCTGCGGTGCGTGTCGAACGGTGCGATGGCGTGCTATTCCCTGATCCTTGCAGAATCCATCAAACTCTGATGAACAGAACTCTAAGCCGTTGTCCGTGCGCAACCTATTCACCTTCTTTCCCACCTTTGATTCTCTACTAGTGTCTTCCACTCCTTGAATCTTGCGAAGGCTTCACTCTTGTGCTTCATCACGAATATCCAAGTCATCATGGAGTAGTCGTCTATGATGCTTAGAAAATACCTGTACCCGCCAATGGCCTCAACTCGAGATGGACCCCAGCAATCCGAATGGATATAATCAAGAGTACCTTTCGTTCTATGAACCGCCTTAGGGAACTTGCTACGATGTAGCTTCCCATACACGCAGTGCTCACAAAACCTTAGGATCTTGGCGCAAGCCCGGTGAGATACCCCTTCTTGTGAAGTTCCTGCATTCCACGTTCACTCATATGACCGAGCCTCATATGCCACAGCTTAATTAGATCAGCTTCTTCAATCTCAGCTGAGACAACTCCAGCAGAACCTGTGATCGTCAAACCTTGCAACATGTACAAAGTCCCACTCTTGACTCCCCTAAGAATCACCTTAGAATCCTTGCAGACTTGTAGATCTCCACTTTCACCTTTGAAACTGTATCCCTTGCAGTCGAGTAGACTCAAGGAGATCAGATTCTTCTTAATAAGTGGTACATGTCTGACCTGCTCCAAGGTACATAATTTCCCTTCATTCGTCTTCAATCTAACTGAGCCGCTCCCAATCACCTTACAAATGACTCTGTTTTCCATGTAGACAGACCCTCCATCCGTTTGTTCGTGCGTCGAGAATAGCTCCCTGTTAGAGCAAATATGATAGGAAGCTCCATAATCAAGGACCCACGCATCTTGAGAGTGCGTGACCACATCCGCCATTAGAAAGTAATCATCCTCGGACGAGTTACCTTGTTCTGCTACGGCTGCGAATCCATTCTGCCCCTGTTGATCTCGTTTCGGGCAATCTCTCTTCCAGTGCCCCTTTTCCTTGCAAAAAGCATAGACATCCTCGGATAACTTAGAACCTGAGAACTGCTTCTTCTTGTTCTTCTTACCCTTCTTGCTTCCTCCCGTTGCCATCAGTCCGGAAGCATGGTCCTCTGTACCTATGCCTGCACCCTTATGGCACAGTTCCCTAGCATGGAGCGCCGACCCGACCTCCTCTAGGGATAATTCGTCCTTGTTCACTATGAACGACTGAACGAAGTTCTCGTATGATGGAGGTAACGAGATCAATAACAAGAGTGCGACATCCTCATCGCCCATCTTCTCGCCAATACTACGCAAGTCTAAAAGAATTGTATTTAATTCATCAAGATGGTCCTTGAGAGCCGTACCTTCGAGCATCCGCAAAGTAAAGAGACTTTGCTTTAGCCTCCCTTGTCCGCCGCCAAAGGTGCCCACAAGCCTTGCGATTTGAGCAAAGCCTCCATCTTTATCTTCCACAGACTGAAAGTTGTTCCATCATGTGAACCTGTTGATCTTCAACATCGATCTGGACATCGTTCTTGGTGGATCTTAAAACCCTAGTCGCGTGATCCACCTAGATCGCAAAGCCCTAGCTTTGATTTCACCAAGTTGTGAAACCCTAGCTTTGATTTCACCAAGTTGTGAAACCCTAGCTTTAATCCGCCTTGATCTTGATCTTGAAACAACGCCAAACCCGAGCTATGATACCAGTTTGTTATGACAAACCACCTCACGAACGGAAAACGAATAAAAGAAGAACACGTGATTTTACGTGGTTCGCTAGCGAAGAAATTCGCTAACTACGGCGAAAAAACACCATTTATTCACTTAAGAGGAACAATTACACTCTTATTTGCATATCTAGTAGAGAGCCTACTAGCTCCATTATATAGTACTACTAAGGAGGTGAGAATCACCTCATTTGACAATGTGGGACAAATACACTCCACCGCCCCACTTTGTTTCCTTAGCTACCCTACTGCCTTTGACCATAATTCAAACCCTTGGTCCAATTTGTTTTCACCGCCTTTGACTTTCACAATTCAAGGCACCTCAACAAAAAATACAGATACATTTTTTAGTGTTGCAATGGATAGATCAGGTTTTGAGAATTGGAAACAGAGGCCGGGATGGAACCACAAAGAACTTACTCAGGTCCATAAGCGGTCTGGTGGTAATGATAGCTGCCGAACCTGTGATAGGCAACAATGAGCGGAGGCATCACAATGAAGCCGACAAAGACTTGAAGTCCAATTGGCTGTGGATAAACCCAATTAGGTGAATATGAGCACACATATTAGAATAATCCAGTGAAACAAAGGCAGTTAAACAAAGGAACCAAAGAAACAAGACAAACTTAGTGGTATGGCGGGCGGTTAACAGTGGTTACGCTTACCAGAAATGCGGACGCAGTTAACGATCGATGTCACCAAGAATGTTCGGACTCTAAAACCATGTTAGATTTATGGAGGAGAATAGTAATTGTGATTAGGGGTGTAATGAAAACCGAATAAACCGGTCAAACCGACCGAACCAAACCCAAATCCTTGATTTTGGACGGTTTTTTTGGATGTTCGGTTTACGAATGGTTCAAATTTTCACAAACCGGTCTAATCGGTTCAGTTTTCGGTTTGTAAAAATATCACACCGCACCAAACCGAACCGATATGTTCATAGTTTACCTTTTACTAAAATATATGTTGCATAAAGTATATTAAATAATCTAAAAACATAGAACACAAGTAAATAGATTCAATTAAAATCATCATATTAATCTTATTTTTTTCCATTTCTCTCACGTTCCATCATAAACGATAGTTGTGCAAGATTTTTTTACGTCTATTTAATATGTTTCTCACTTAAATTTGAAATTCGTTGACAATGCGGTATTACAATATCCATTCAATAATGTTTATGCAAACCGAACGAACCGAACCGAACCAAACCGATTTTTTTCGGTTTGGATCGGTTTGATTCATCCTTTCAAATGGTTTGGTTTGGTTATAAAATTAGTAAACCGATGTATTCGGTTTGGTTTATGGTTTTTGCACAAACTGCACCAAATCGAACCGCTTACACCCCTAATTGTGATACAACTAAAAAATACACTATTATAAGCAAAGTAAACTTAAATATAGAAACATAATCTAAAGCTTAGAAAACAAGCAAATCTTTGAAATCGAGACAACACCATAGTAGTCCTAACCTAACTAGGAATCAAATAAACTCTAACTAATATATTTCCGAATAACTCTAACATACGGCTCATGGTTTTTCAAAATACGTGAACTTTGACTAATATTCTTTTTAATCAAGAATTGTAGTACTTTCAACATCAATTAGAACAATGTCATCAACTTTTAATATGTTTTTTTTTTTTTTTGCTGAATTGCTGGTTGAGATTTGGACCAGATGATCTTTTTTGGAATCGACGCATTGCCAAATCCAAATAATTTGTATGCTTGCGAGACTGGCTATTTAATTTAATTTTACTATTACGGTTCACAACACACTGTTGCTGTGATTTATGTGGGATTTAGGGAAATGTACTCTTTCCAGTAAGTACTTTTCTTTTTCGCTTGTGAATTTCTATTATCTATTTTTTCCCTTGGCCATCCAACAACCCACCCAGGTGACGAAACCAATTTGATAGCAAATATTATTTTGACTTTCTCCAACATCTCAGCTGTATAACTGTTATATTTTCATCCATATATGGGTAGCCAACTAGGAGAGATTTTACCCAGCACAATTACAATCTGAAGAGACGGGTTCAGGCAAAAGATATAGTATAACTTCACGATGTAATACCCGAATAAAAAGTAACCGTTTATAAATGAGGTTGAACACATCGTACATGTGAACATCACATCATCATCTTCCTAAAACCAATATATTTGTGTTCGAGCAGTATTACTTTTTTCTTGCCAATTCGCTAAGCTCTGCTAACTAAGTTACCAAGGTTATCGCTTTTATTTTCTGGTTGTTTTATAAAGGAGTTTTTTCACGTAATTTATCTGACGGTCACTTCGGAAATGGAGGAGTGAATCCGATTAATATACAGAAACAAGTCAATTAAAATTATCTAAACTAGACAATTTGAAGTATAATATTTAATCATATGTCCCTCCTGGTTATTATATATAACCACGAACACTAGTACTTTCTAATTTACTTTTCTTGAGGAAGCACTACAACTTACCAAATAAAGTACTAAACCGAGCAGGCACTTCAGATTTATCCAAGAACACTCATACAACTCGAATGTATAGCAAAACTGAAGAGCCTTCATTCATGTTGGAGTTGACTTGTATAAATTTGGTAACAATTTTGGTCAATATACAAAGTAAAACTTTGGTATGAGAGAAACATGGAATTGTTTTCATGTTTATGGTTGGGGTCAATGTAGGCTGTTGCTTGCTTTGGTTGCTTTGGCAACAAGTTACAACTACACATATGTATAAATAAACACATGTGTGGTCTTTTGGTTCAGTAACACACACAGATTGTTTTGTGAGCTTAGAGCTTAATTCTTTAGTGAGTGTGTCTGGTGGGATTTCGGGTTGCCGCCGTGGCCATGGCCACGGCGTGCATTGTAATCGGGTTCTCTTCTCAATAAAATATATGGTTCTGGCCGTAGATTAGCTAGCGGGTTCGTTAAAAATCCGTTAGTCAACCACGTTAAATATCTGTCTCGTTCTTGTTTTGCTTTACATCGTTCTTGCTCGAATACCCCCGGTTATAACAAACTGGTAACAGAGCTTTGAAACAGGAGTTCTGTTACAACAATTCAAATGCTCAAAATGGAAGAATATTTATAAATCTATACCACCGCAAGGCTATCTCGAGTTTCATTTGATTTATTCATGGATTCACAAACGAGAAAAAACGATACTATGAGTATCGTGTTCGTTGTCCTGTGGGTGGTGAACCTATGTGTTGTAACAGAACTCCTGTTTCAGAGCTCTGTTACCAGTTTGTTATAACTTGGGGATATTCGAGCAAGAACGACGAAAAGCAAAACAAGAACGAGACATATATTTAACGTGGTTTACTAACGAATTCGTAACGAACCCGCTAGCTACCTCCACGGCCAGAATCAGATATTTTATTGAGAAGAGAACCTGATTACAATGCACACGGCGACCCGAATCACCGCACCAGACACACACTCACAAAAATCTCTCAAAGCACTAAGTGCTCTCTCAAAACGTCCCTGTGTGTTGTGTTACCAAAACAAATCCATCATTTATATACTGCCATGTGTGGCATTGGATTCCAATCATTAAGGAATTGCTTGGACTCCAAGCCAAGCTAGAAATCTGCCTACATAGCATGGAAATCCACCGCCCCATATTTTGTGCCGACTTTGACTTTCTTTTGGCCCAAGACTTGCCAAGTTGGTTCAAGTCATATCCAACAAATCCCCACTTTGACTTGAATCATCTCAGCAACCCATAATCAGAACTTGATGCTCCACTTATCAAACTTGAACCTGATCCGTCTCCCTAAACCATAACGAGCACGCCTGCCCAGACATTTTTTTTCGCAACTATATGCGAAACCCGAATCGCTAAATCGTTGCTCCAACTACCATGCGTTCCTGCAACGACTGCGCCCGATGTGAATGCAGTCCCAGAAACAAGTGCTCCACCCAGAACCAGACTCGAATACATTCACTGAGAAAGCAGGACCAGATGTATTCCAGATGCGCCCAATTGCGCCAGACAGATGCACCACAACAAGTGCCCAGATGTGATTACTTACCATACCCGATGCACCTACTCACAAGTGCCCAAACAGATTTGTCATTCCTGATGCGCCCCGTATGCCTCAGATGCGCCAGATGCTCGCCAGAAACAGATCACGCCAGATGCAAGCTCAATGCGTGTCATGGTACACGTTCCAAAACCAGAACAGATGCACGCCAGAACATACTTGTGCATAATGCGCGCCAGAACCAGGATCTGATGCGTGTGCCAGAAGTCTCACGCCCCAGATGCTCTATGTCATTGCTCCAACTCTAATGAGTTCCTGCAACGCCTGAGCCAGAACCAGATTCAATTCACATGCCAGATGCTCAACGCCGCGAGCCGGATTGCGCCTGAACGTCAATCCCCAGAACGCCAGATGCGCATGAACCGCCATATTCGCGCCAGTACCGAATAGGTGCTGGATTTGCCAGATCCCTTGCATGCCTAATCAGATGCGCGCCAGATTGCTCCGACAGGAGCCCGGATAGCCGCGTCCATGGGGCTTCAGATGGTGGGTGTACCTGCTTCACTCTCACGAACAGATCGATCTCGATCGCCAAACCAGACATCATTCTTGGCGGAATCTCGAAACCCAAACTCCCGATAGCCCGATCTACCTGAATTGCAAAACCCTAGCTTGGAGTTCCACCAAAATGGGAAACCCTAGCTCTTGGCTCCACCCTGATCTTGGAACCCCGGCTCTAATACCAGTTTGTTGTAACAGAACTCCTGTTTTAGAGCTCTGCTACCAATATGTTATAACTTGGGGGTATTCGAGCAAGAACGACGAAAAGCAAAACAAGAACGAGACAGATATTTAACGTGGTTCACTAACGAATTCGTAATGAACCCGCTAGCTACCTCCACGGCCAGAACCAGATATTTTATTGAGAAGAGAACCCGATTACAATGCACGCAGTGGCCAGAACGGTCACGGCGGCGACCCGAATCACCGCACCAGAAACACACTCACAAAAATCTCTCAAAGCACTAAGTGCTCTCTCAAAACATCCATGTGTGTTGTGTTACCCAAACAAAGCCATCATTTATATACTGCCATGTGTGGCATTGGATTCCAATCATTAAGGAATTGCTTGGCCTCCAAGCCAAGTTAGCAATCTGCCTACATAGCATGGAAATCCACCGCCCCATATTTTGTACCGACTTTGACTTTCTTTTGGCCCAAGACTTGACAAGTTGGTTCAAGTCAAACCCAACACTATGCCGCTGGATCATGCCCGCCGTGAGTAGTAAACTTGGTTTCTGACAGATCCTTATGGGATTGATATGAGACAGGAGAATTGTTGTGTCGCACAGACGGAGCAAGACATGGGGATAAAGCACGACTCAGTGTATTTTTTCACTCATGAATGCACGACTCAGTGTATCCTCTGCGTGCTGCTATTCTTCGCTACCTTCTTACTGTGGCTTCCTTGGGCAACTTATTGAGAGCCTTGGTAGTTTGATTCTCAAATAATCGATTTCTTCACGTGTGAATCCATCTGATTAATCATGTTATTATAGCTTTACATTGTTGATGGAAATTCAAATTGATCAAATTCACAATCCCAATTCTCAAAGAAAGAGATTGTACTGGCCTCTTTTGGGTAAGGTATAAGATTCTCAAAGAAAGAGATTGTACTGGCCTCTTTTGGTTAAGGTATAAGAAAGAGGAATATACAACATATATTGGGATATGAAGTAGGATATGATTCTACTGGAATAAAGTTGGATATAAAATTTTTATTTTTCAGTGCTTTGATACAGCTAAGGGTAGGATATGCGAGAGAATAAGATGCGATATGTAAGCAATGAAGAACATGAGCAAATTGGGATATCAAGGCCGTGTTGGTTTTATTAAGGGATATTCTGTTATTTTTTCCACCACTGAATATATTACCTCCTATTTGGTATAAGATTTTTGGACAAAAATGTGAAAGGGGGTAAGATGGGTTAAATCATACGTACTACTTATACACGTAGGACCGACTGAAGGAAAATTAGAAACCATGAGTGTTTTAGTTTTTTTACTTAATTTCGTAAATTACCTTTAAAAATTTTGACATATTTAAAAATTTAAAGAGTTGCGACTATTCAACTTAAAGTTGTAATTATAACTATTCAGTTGGTGTCTTTCTGGACGCGTATCTTCATCATACTCGAATAGTTGTTACTATTCAGTTTGTACATTTTCAAACTAGCACTATGGACTTTTCTGAAAACGCCAGTTTTGATATTTTTGAAAACTATCGGTTATTTACATTTATTTCCGTTTAGAACACTGTTTTGCATCTAGAATTAAGATATGTTTAGTACCAAAAAATATGCAAATAATTCAATCTCCCATTTTGTAGTTTCTAGACATTATGATAATTTTCAGTTTGATACCAAACATCTTTAGGATTGTCAACTAACACATTTTCTTTTCTTATTTATTTTGTAATGTAGCCTGCAACCAAAAATCAAGCATCTACTGTGTAAGTTGCGCGCTACTCTGCCCTGCCAGCAGAAAGAAATAGAGAGAGATGATTCTACGATGGTTAAGTTTGTGAACCAACTTTTAAGTTGATGCAGTTGTCTACGATGGTTCAAGATGATGAAAACCTACCTACTAATACATTGTAATTTGCATTTACAATGCATTATGTGCACCTAAATCAGACATGGTATCTTCATTGAATCAAATATGCTATGTGTATGGAGAAACAACTTGACACATGCCATTTTTAAGATGATTCTCACATGACACATGGTGCAAAAAGAAATAATTTCCCTTGCTTTAATATATATATATATATACAGACACACACACACACTTGAGCGAGCATGCATACGGTTAGAGTACGGTGGAGAAACTTTTAACATGTCAAAATAAGTATAACACGCTTCTCCTGTATCTATTTTTTTATGGCTAGATCTGGATTGTCCCTGTTATTATTAGTTTTAGCAAATCGATTCATAGCAGAATAGCATAACGGCATATAAGGTCGTACTGGGATAGTTTTACGACATATCAGGTCGTAGTATGACAGTTTTACGACATATCATGTCATGTTGGAAGCTTCAGGGGTCAGATCCGAAGTTTTAGAAAATCGAAAACCCAATAGAGATATCATTTCAGATTGGGCTTCAGTGGGGTTATTCGGGAACTTTTTTTTTGAACACATACACACTTGAAGATTTAGGGTGGCCCATTTGTAAATCCACTTAATTGGGAGGCCTTTGAGAACAAGCTCATAATATTGAAACCATGATTAGTAAATTACGGTATGAAAATAAAATATGGTACAATATGTAAGGGCATTATACGACTTTTTATTAATAGACGTTAAAAGAAATTCCGGTTGAAACTACGAGGTTAGAATCAATAGAGTTCTTAAAATGTACTTGTATAATTCGTATATCAGTTATTCATTCGGAATTGAAATTACATATACATTTTTAGTGTTGCAGCTGGTAGATTCGGTTTTGAGAACTGGAAACTGAGGCGGGGATGGAATCACAAAGCACTTGTACACGTCAAAAAGCGGTCTGGTGGTGATGATCGCTGCCAAATTTGCGATAGGCGAAAATGAGCATGGGCGTCACAATAAAGCCCGCAAATACTTGAGGTCCAATTGGTCGGGGATGTGAATATGAGCACAAGGATTAGAATAATCCAATAAAAAAACGCAGTGAAACAAAGGCACCAAAAAAACGAGACCAACTCGTGGTCTGGCAGGCGATCAACAGTGGGCTTAAGCGAAAAGTGGAAGCAGTTAGCGATGTCGCCAAGAAGTCTCCGAAACCATGTTAAATTTGGAGAGGAGAATTAGAGAAGAGAATACTAATTGTGGTATTCAATAAAAAATATACTATTACGACTAGCCTATATAAGAGGCAAAGTAAACTTAGAGACATGAACCATAGCATAATTTTAATAAACAAGCAAATCTACAACAAAATCTGAGACAATACCATAGTAGTACTAACTTAACTAGAAACCAAATAATCATAATTATAATTCTGAATAACTCTGGTACGGCTTGTGGTTTTTCATAGTACGAATTTCAACCAACATTTTTTTTTCAATCAAGATTGTTATCAACGTTTAGTATGTTATTTTTGGCTGGTTGTTGCTTGGGCTTCGGATCAGATGATATTTTTTGGCATTGACTTACTGTCAAATCCAAATAATTTGTGCGCTTGGTGCACATGAGATTTACTATAATTTCACTATTACGGTTCACGAAACACGGCTTTGATTTTAGGTGGGAATTAGGGAAATTTACTCTTTTCCGTAAGTCTTTTTCTTTTTCCCTTGTTAAGTTCTATTTTCAATTTTTTCTCTTGGCCACCGAACAACCAGCTCAACTTACCTAACCAATTTGATAGCAAATATTATTTTGACTTTCTAACATCTCAGCTTTAGATCAATTACATTTTCAACCATATCGGGTAGCCAACTACGAGAGATTTTACCCAACACAATTACAGTGTAAAGAGAAGGTTCAGGCACAAGATATAGTATAACTTCACGCTATGTGAACATCACATAATCATCTTCTTAAAACCATGTTATTTGCGTCTGAGCAATATTACTGTCTTCATGCCAATTTTTTTTTTTTTTTTTTTTTTTTTTTTTTTTTTTTTTTTTTTTTTTGAGGATCGCCAAATTTGCTAAGTTCTGCAGGTAACTAAGTTAATAAGGTTATTGCTTTCATTTTTATGATTTTTTTTAAAGGAGCTTTTTCAGGCAGTTCAATTTTGAATGGGAGTGAATCCGATCATAAACTAGTCAATTGAAGAATATCTAAACCAGACAATTTGAAGGATAACTTACAATCATACGGTCTTGCTGGCTGCTGGTTAGTAGTATATAGGCCAAACTTCAAAAACAGTACATGTGGTTTCTCTCGAATTTACTTTGTACACTCGTGGTTTATTTTTGATCAAATAGGTACCTGAGCTATGGCGGTACGTTTTCATTCATAGAACTTAACGGTGTTAGTAATAAATCTGCCACGTCAGCTAAATTTATCAAAACTTTTAATTAAAAATATGTAGGCTAAATTTTTATTTGTCAAACACAAAAGAAAAATATCTTATTGTTGCACCGTAAAATGTTTCAGAAACGACTCATTTGACACATCTCTAGAAAAACTCACAAACTAACCGCGGAAAGATTATGAGAATATCAAGCAACAACAATGAACTAGGTATGAGTTTGCTCTATGGGTTTTACCATGTACAACAATGAACATCAAGTGGCAAATCTGAGGTGATTTAACCCAAGTACACATTCTTTTGGGGTTGAAGCTGTGAAGGTAACATGTACACAATACCGGATGGTGAAAGAGAACTTACCATTATAGTGGTAAGACTCGCTGATGATTAAAGTTGTCTCTGCCACGATGCGTGAAATCGCCGCCAACAAAAACCGTACTCGCCGTTAGAATTGAACTGGTGCGGGGTTAGGCCTTCAAACGAGTTCTTGCACTCGTAGTGGTGCGTCGATTGTTTTCTTTAGTCCAGGGTTGATCGGAACTTCTTGAACTAGAATCGTGGGTCTCTCTCTGAGTGTAGATGTCAACATGTGAGTGGAATAGAGCACCACGTGTGATTTGCTCTACGAGCACCTAAGAATTGCTGAGAGAGCATGACGCAGATGTTTAGGTTTTTGTGGGTCTCTTTGGGAGCACGTAGGTAGTGTCTATTTTTTATTTTTCTTTTTTATTTGACAAATTAAAAATTAGTTTTTTTTTTGTCAAAGAATAAAAAATTAGTTGAAAAATAAAAAATTAGCCTAAATAAATTTAATTAAAATTGTTTAATAAATTTAGTTGAAGTGGCATATTTTTATACTAACATGGTTCAATGGATGAAAACGTACCTCCATAGATCAGGTACCTGTTTTGATCAAAAGTAAATCACGGGTGTACAAAATAAATTTGAGAGAAACCATTGGTACTGTTTTTGAAGTCTGGCCTAGTAGATATAACCAGGTTGTGCGTGTCTTAGGGCACTACCCCAACCCTAAACTACAAAAATATAAATATATTCATATGCTATAGCTCTAACAGAAGGGGAGTGTACGGTTTGTCCATTCAGCACTGGTTGAGATCTAACGGTAAGAATTCTTCTCATTTAACGGCTCAAATGACAAAGAGGCCACTCTTAGGGCATGATCACCCGTTGAGGCACCACGGCAGGAGGCAAGGGGCTCTGGGGCAAGTCACTGTTCACTATATTTTGAAGTCTATTTCCACCCGTCTGGGGCAAGGGGAGAGGCAAGACACTGTTCACTATTAAAAAAATACTGTATTTTGAGTTTTAGTAATACTTTTACTTTTGTAATGAAAATATTATGTTTTAATTACTATAATAAGTGTAAAATATATTTTTTGTATTACAATTTGTGCTTATATTAATATAAAATTAAATTTTACCCCTCACAAAATATTATTATAAATATTTGTACAATGCAAAGGTTATTTTATTTTATTTTATTTTTCTCATTGTTTGCAAAAACAGTTCTCCAACAATTATTTACAAACAGTTTCAAAACTGTTTTTTTTTTCATTTTGGCGAACTTATTCTGAAATATTTTTCCCAGTTTGTGAGGACTTTTTTTGCGGTCTTGAAACTGTTTTTTCGTCCAGTTTTTAACTAACTTTTTTTTTCACTTTTATATAAACAGTTTTCCGAAACTGTTTTTTAACTGTTTTTTTTTCCAGTTTTTGAAAACAGTTTTGAAAAACAGTTTTTGAAAACAGTTTTTTAAAACAGTTTTTGAAAACAGATTTTGAAAACAATTTTTGCAAACTGTTATGAAGAATGCTAAGGAAACTCTCCTTATGCACTCTCTTTAAACACTCTCTACTAGAATGCGCCACGTGGCCTTAATTTTCTCAACAAATTTACTATCCTAATTGATAGGAGAGAGGTAGTGAGATGATTCCCACCTTTAACTTATTGTTAAAAAAAATATTATTGTTAATCCCATATTTACAGTTTCTTATTTTTTATTTGATCACACTTTAAAAATTCGTATTTTTCTATCTAATTAATCTGTTGCCATTTTTACCCTTCATTAATCTCTATCACTTTGACGGAAGAACAATAAAATAATACCATGTGAAATCTTCTTGAATGCAACCATTTCATCACTGCTTCACCGAGTGAAAAAATTGTCAACAAAAAACAAAGCGTTTATTTTATGTGTTTATAAAACTCTGATTAGATACTTTTTTTGAGGAACAACTTTGCTGAGATACTTAACACTACTTAGTTACGGTTTGCAAAAAAAATAATACTTCGTTAAGATTTCTAATTCAAATCTTGTTACATAGCTGTCTAAACTTCACAAAATATTAAAAAGAACTCACTTCGCCAAATTATTGAAGGATTGTTTTATGGCTCGGACTTATTGAGTAAAAAAATTCAGAAATATAGCATGGGTCACATTAGTTCAAGAATTTTCGATTCAGTGATGGAACTTTGTAACAAGATTTTAGTCCTGACATCTTAAAGAAGTATTGTTTTTTCATTCATAGTTTAGCTTATTTTTTTTAAATACAGTGATAAAACTAACATTTTTTTCTGAAAAAAAAAACTATATGTTTTGGTTTGACAATTTTTTTCACTCGTTGAAGCACAATGAAATGGTCAAGCAGATTTTCCATAGAGTTTTCCTTATTGTTTTATTGATCTTTCGGAAAAGTGATAAAGATAAACTTTCTTTTTCTAAGAGATAAGGATAGTTTTTTCTTTTTTTTTTTTTGATATAAAGGATGAAATTTCTCATCGAAAAGAACGTGATAGTGATGAAGGGTAAAAAAGGTTGTAAAAAAAATTGTAGCGCCCAAAAGAAGGGTAAAAATGGCATCCGATGTATTGAATAAGATAATATGATTTTCAAAATGTGGTCAAAGAGAAAAGGAATCATCTCACTACCTCTCTCCTATCAATTAAGATAGTAAATTTGTTGAGAAAAATTAGAGTCACGTGGCGCATTCTAGTAGAGAGTTTCTAAAGAGAGTGCATAAGGAGAGTTTCCTTAGCATTCCTCAACTGTTATATGAAGCAGTTTGTTTTCAATTTTCGCAAACTTTTTTTCAAAACAGTTTTTTCCAGATTTTTCAAACAAATTTTCTAAACAGGTTAGTACTTTTGCAAACTTAATTTCAATGTTTTTGCAAATTATTTTTCAATGGAGCAAAACTAGTATTTGTGAAAAAACTAGTATTTGAAGGTAAAAAGTGGGTGAATTATCTATGTGGCATTGGGGCTAGAAGGCAAGGCAAGAGGCTAGAATTGCCCAACCCATTGCCTTGGGGCAACTCTAGCCTTGGCAAGAATGTCTTGGTGGAGAGGTGAATAGTGAGAAAATGGGGGTTGAGGGGGCTAAAGTGAGGTGGTGCCTTGGCTAGAAGGGGTTGGTGGACATGCCCTTAGCGCTATTGTATATAATATATAAAAGACAACTTCCACCCTTGACAATTGAACAAATTACACTTTGCTACCCTGACATTTGAACAAAGACAGTCTGCACCCTTCTGACTGACATTAACGGTTGCATTGAAAAGACGATTTTACCCCTGAAATATTATGAAATTACCCCTATATATTACACTATTTTCTCCCTATACCACATTTCGAAGACTTTTTTTATCTCTCCTTCTCTTCTCTTCTCTTCTCTTCTCTTCTCTTCATGCCCAAACCCTAGCCGCGTCTCATCCCTCCTCCTGCCTTCTTCTTCGTCCAAGTTCAACCGGTTGGTGAGATGGGCATCCGATGCCTTCTTGCTTCTTCCTCCTTCACATCCAGCACACTTGATTACTCCTTCCGCCTACCACAATTCATCTCATTCCGTGCGTTTGTGGGTCACGTTGCCGGAATTAATTGAGATGAATTGACAGAGAGTGGCTCTCTCTCTCTCTCTCGGCCGATGAAAGCCAGGAACCACCACCACCACTTGAACCGACCGGCGCACGACACAGTCGACTCTTCCATAGATCATGCGAGGAGATTAGGAACGAGAGTGTGCACAATGACTCCACCGTCGCAGAACACATCCCCTCTCCATCGCTTCTCCGCCGAGTCGATCGTGATCTCCGCTGCTGCTTCCTCTGTTTCTTCGTCGACACGAGTTTTGCAATGGGATGATCCATTTTTTTCATATGGGTTCGTTTGAATGTTTTCGCTAGAGTTGCTAGAGCTCGCACAGATCTGATAAGTGAAACCTCCACTTCTATTCAAATTTACAGTTCATAGAACAAATTTGACGTTATAGTGGTGCTGGTGGGTGTTGTGGTGTTGACTGTTGAGGTTTCTTGCAAAGAGGAAGAATGTGAATGCGTCCAATATTCTGTTTGAATTTGATGGGTTAGACTTAGACAGAGATGGAGAAGTTTTGTTTCAGTTTGTGTCTGAAGATGAGGTGGAGAAAAAGCAAGATGTTGTGTGAGTTGTACCGGTTGGTTGGTGTTGATGAAGAAAGGTGATGCCTGGGAATTGATGAAGGAGTTAGGGTTGGGCCAATTTTGGAAATCAGACCCGCCATCGGCTAAGATTTGGTAGTGAAATTTTTTAATTTGTGGTCAATGGTAGAGATTTTTCAGTAGAAGATTTTTTAATTTTGAATTTGTGTTATGTAAATTGTGTTATTTATGTATGATGTTTTGTATTTAAAGTGGAAGATGTTCTTGGTGTTTTGGAGGAGCTGTTCTTGGGGTTCTTGATGATACACATGATAAACAAGTAAAAAAATACACATAGGTAATATGGTCCAAAAAAGTTTAATTGCCCATTTTTCTAACGGAACTTAACAGAAGGGTGGTATCTGTCCAAAGAAAATTCCGTTACAGGATAGCGAAGTATCTTTGTTCAACCGTCAGTGTAGTAAAGTGTATTTTGTCCAATTATCAGGGGTGAAAATTGTCTTTTACCCTGTATAATATAATATATGCAACGCCAAACCAAGCACTTAAACGTTGTGGCTGCTTTTAGAAATGAATGACACCTTCGCCCCCTCAAGTTTGATGTAAATACTTTCATCCCTTACAGTTTGAAAAATGACACTTTCACCTCTTCAGTGTAGGGAATTTCATAACATAAACACACAAAAAGCCAGTCTAAGCTACCCATACATCTCGGTCCAATTCCTCGTAGTATCTGTTGCATCTTGTTCCGATAATTCACGACTAGCAGCCCACATACTCTCTGATCCTGAATGAGATTCTCCACTTTGTTGGCACAAAGTTGATAGAAACTGTTTTTTTTTTTTTAAAAAAAAAAAAAAAAAAAAAAAAAAAGATTAGTTGTGTTAAGCTTAAAAAGGGTGAGGTATGTCCGCTGAAAATTCAGCATACGACGTCAAAACTCTACAATATACATCTGGCAATTGGTAAAGCCGAATCTCATGAAAGTTTACCAGGGCACTCAAATATGAGTGTGGAATATCCACCTAAAATAGTTTTGCAAAATAATGACTCGAATTACCACTTATAGAGGAAATGTGCACTGCTGTCCAAATATTCAGGACAAATAAGTGACCCGCATAATCTTATCTCACCTCTAATCATTTAAGAAAGAATATAATTTGAACTATAGCTTAACAATATAACTATCAATAACATCCTGAAAAAAGATGGACTTAGTCCCCATATATTGGACAATTTCTTAACTTAAAATTCATTGTTCTCAAAATCTGACAATAGGTGTATCGCAATCCCTATTGAGTTCTATTATTAAACCCGGTCTACCTAAGACAATATATGGCCTCTTGCCTCAAAGAAAATTCCCGAACCAAAAGAAGCAACCCAATGAGTTCAAGTGTGCATCAAAGGAACGAATTTTAATAACTAAATACAGCTAAATCTTCTCCCTGTATCATGTTCATGTCTAGATTCTCGAATCCAATCTGGCACCTCAAAATAAAGGAGTGAGCAAACCAAAGTCCAGTAGAAGGAATAGTTCAGATAATTAATTTGACATGTCATGAAATGCAATTCACCGAAAGCATCCCACGATTAAAGAGGCACGCATACTACTTTACACCACAAGCGTAGACACAATTCACATATATGATACATCACGTTTTCTTATCAACTCATAATCATGTAACACTCAAATTCCCACTAGTGGTGTACATATAAGCCAACAAATGGCTCTGCCGGCGAAGGCACATAGCGCGTCGCGTTCAACTCAGCCAACACATGGCTATACCTGACTACATCGCTCTCCCCTCTTTGCGAGTGCTACCCAAGGTTTTAAAAACGAAAGCGGCCACCGTATCGGTCGCGGTCACGTGTAACGGAATGGGACCGTAACGGAGGAATTGTAACGGAAAACGGGAATATATGCGTGAATTTTAAAAAGTCGTTAAAAATGTAATATAATACTACTAAAACCTAATATTAGTATATGAAACATATTTAAAGACAATTTACTACTATTTTAGAATATGAGGGGCTAAAAGTGTCTTTGCATAAACCTGAGGGGGTGCAAGTGTCTTTTACCTAAAAAAACACAATCAACTTGGATAAGATCAGCATTTATCCACTGTGAGAGTCAAAAACTTAGTGAGACGGAGAGAGAGAGAGAGAGTCAAGAAAACAGAGAGGGAGAGGGAGAGAGAACACGTTTCTTCGTGCGACGACTGTGAAGAGTAGGCGACCAACGACGAAGGACGACGACGAGGATGTGACTGTGAGCAAGACTCCGAAGTAGCAAATCTGGGTTTTCATCTCCTATTATGTTCTGAACTAGGGCTTTTCTTCATACCCTGTTCTTCTTCCCCACCGATTTCTTCTTCAAGAATCGGTGCGTAACGGACGTTTTTCACCGTATCGGTGCGGAATCGGTCGTTTTCGATGTGAATTAAATTCACATGAAGCGTAACGGCAAAAACAGTGGCGGCCTCTGCCGATCCCGTTGCAAAGCGGCCGCTCCGCACCGTGTTTGCCGTTTTTTGAAACTATGGTGCTACCCGATGAAATGAGTTACCTCCTGCACATATTTTTTTATCTTTCACCGCGGAGCTATTCAAATCCAACTCAATTCTCAATCGTACCCAACCGCTATCAACAACAACAACAACCTCTCACTTGATTATTCTAAGGTTAATAACTTATTACAGTGAATTTGATTCAGCCATGACCACAAGTACTACCGCATCCGCACGTAATTCACCCATTGAAGCCCAAACATTATGCAGCCAATATGATGTAAAATTCGGAATAATGATAATAAAGGGAACAAAACTCAATCTACACATTTATTGATCACATAGAACACACGCAGTGCATGATATTTCATAACAAGTAAATTAACGGTCAAACCTAAACTCGTACCTCACCGAAAGGATTTCGAATAAGAACCTCCAAGATTAGAATTACGTAAGTAGCGTCTGCCTCTTGGAGTAAAGATTTGTTTATTCCCTCTTCATCGCGCCTAAAATCATCTTCTTAACTTCCGATTGAGAGTTTATATGTTAGGGTTTAGTTTTCTCCTATTGTGTGTGGTGTGTAAGAGAAAGGGTAGAGGAGAATGAAGAAAATACATGAGAGAGAACTTACTTTCATCTTCTTACTGAATCCTATTTACAGCTTTAAGTTTATGTCATTTTTACCCTCCCATTTATGTCTAGAATACACCCAAAACCTCCTGCATACATGACTTATGTAATTCCTACAGTTTTGACCCCAAAACCTCGTATCTTGCTCTAAAATCCTTGCTACTTTATAATTTTAGACTACTCAACTCTTTTTATCTAAAATCATATTCATATACAAGCATGATATTCAAACAAATAATCATATCAGAGTTAGGTACTAAAAATACCTACTTGATAATGATAGTAATGATGATAAAATGATATTAACTACTGGTAATAAAATTAAAATATTTACGGAAAAGTTTCCCGTCACTACACGAATCGTGTCCCACAACCCCCAATTTCCCGTCAAACAAGTTTGGGGGCTGGGGTTGAGGGGAAAATAAAAGATGCTGTTGTAATTGTAGAAATTGGTACTTCTTTCGTCGTTCAAGACTTATCATTCTCATGTGGATATTCTGACTTGTGATCCAATCTTTTTTCAGAAGTTAAATAAGAAGAAAGGTAACTCTCAGGAGGAGGATGCCGACGGATATTGATCTAATGATGAAGATTTGTTGTGCAAACCTGGTTATTGTCTAGTATTTCTTCTGAAATCCTTTTAACACATTTTCCCTATGTAGCTTTTGTTTCTGGCGGAAACTGCTCTTTGATGTTTTTGTTAATGTTTAGGTTAGCAAGTTTCGTGGGTAGTCTTGGGCAGTAATTTGTTTGGTCTTTCTAGTTGTTTGATGAGCTACTTGGGTAAAATCTATGTAATGGATGTTCTCTCTTTAACTCCACACGCTTCCAAGTATTATATCTGAAATCAGTTCAGAATCGATAAAACTTTCAATAATATTCATCATCTCCTTCAACTTTATATTTGTTGGTATACCATCTGCAACTCTTTCGAATTGTTGGGTGTCCACTCCTTCCACATCATCAGGGATTGAAAGCATCAGGGATTGAATAAAGAACAAGGACTGAAGTGACATGACGTCAAACTAAACAGAGTTCAGTGTCAAGTTTTTGGAAATCTAGGGAGGTTAAGAATCGCAAAGTGGTAAATGTAAGGGGGCATTCTGGCATTAACCCCAGTTGCAAACACACAATCTATTACATAGCCATGGTGGTAGGTTTTAACAGCAGCAAGACAAAAATCCATTACATACAAGTCAAACAGTGCATATTAACAACATGTAGTATCTTAGATTAAACATGCAATAATTCAAAAAAATATCTTCCATAAGACCTAACATGGATAAAAACCATACAGAATATATAACAAAAAGGAAATATAAATTGTTGGACGTCTACTAACCGTGCTTGCATCAAGAGATCTTCTGACATAGTGGTGCACAAGAATACCAGTTTACGTGAGATATGTCCCTCTGCCATCACTTCCATGCCAATCTTTTGAATCTGCTAACCAATGGAGAAGGTTCAATAGTTAGTAAGGAGATGCCGCGAACAAAAAGCCATGATGGATACAGATTCATTTCGGCTGATGTCATAAAAGTACGTATTAGCACTGCAATAAGTAGAGATATTTAGGATGAAATACTAAAAAAGCATAACTCATAGGTTCTAGAACACCCTTCAAAAGTATAGCTATATGGGTAGTTCCAATTGCCAGGAAGAAGAAAAACTGAAGTTTGGGACAGAGGAGACAACTTTTATGGTATGGAAACATAAAATGTTTTCCTAAGCTGTCCCACAAGTGCATCATCGTCTGATTCCAATCGATCATCCAAAGCTTCTATTTACATTATAGTTTCATAAATACACCAAAGGAAAGGATAGCTAGCTACTAGACTGGAAGATATCAGAAGAGCCACATCTTCTGTCATTGAAAGTTGTTTCAGATCTGTGTCAGAAACAAACCCACGCCCACAAATGTACAATTGTTTCCATTGTTCTTTTGAAGAAATAGTTAAAACTTCGGAATGCGTAAACTAAAGAACCGGTTCCTACTCACAACAATGGCAAATACGTTGAATCACGGGAAGTTAACTATTTGTCTCTTCTTCTTCTACGCGGAACTTATTATTAGGTAAAGGGATCCCGTCTATGATAGCCTGAACCAAGCTCTCACAATCAGTAATTGGCTTTGAGCGAAGCTCCAATGCGTCATCCTTCCAACTTTCCACAAGAGGCAAAGTATTCATATCTCCCAGACCTACAACATAAAAAAATATGAAGCATTTAAAAAGCAACTAGAAGAGACGAAAAATTATAAAGCAAATGATTACACGATGCAAACTGACCAGCCAGACAGGGAAAAACAGCTACACTGTCTCTCAAAGTTATAGATTTCACTGGAATGCATTCTTTCCCTTTAATCACAGTGGTGACTGCCCAAACTAAGTGCTCAAGATTCACCTTTCCCCCTGCAATGTAAGTTGAAAAATGACACAATATTGTCAAGAAGGGATACACCCACCACAGTTACTTCTGTTTCAGTGACAGGGAAGTAGTTTTTACCACAACGCTTGGCGTAATCTCCAGCCAATTTATAAATTCTGTAAGGGGGGATTTCCGGGGTCTCCAGTGGGGATGACTTTGAAAATACAGATCTGACGAGTTCATGGTCGCCAACTCTTGAATGTAACAGGCTGAACAGAATATCGTGTACGCCAATGAAACGATGACCTTGTGCCCTCCGCTCAAGGTCAGCAATTTTAACCACTTCAATTACCTCATCTGAAAAGACCCCAAACGGACCTTCACGCAAAGGAAACGTAGCACAAGTCTGAGAATAAAGTATCTGTACACCAACAAAAGCAAGGGTAAATTAAAATATAATAAAACATAAATAGCAAGATATACTGCAAAGCAACTAAAGCCCAGATACACTGCAAAGCACCTAAAACTTAAGAGTTGAGATATGTAGCAAATGGATGTGAATTACCTGCACAGAACTGCCAACAATAGACTTCTCAAAGTGATACTTCATCAGAACAAACACCTACTGTCTCTTTCACTTGACATCATCCCATGATAATTGTTGATGAGTTTGTTCGTGCAAACACAGCCTTGTGAAGCAACATGGATGCATATAGATGTATGACTCGTTGAAAAAAAAAAAAAAAAAAGATGTATGATTCGTTAAAATCTTTGACAACTCCATTTTGAGAACTCAAGCATCGTGTCCCTAATTTCATAGACTTATGGCGCGAAATTGACTTTTTATCCAATACTAGGTGCTATTGTCAAATTAATTTTTTGAAACTCAGTGAAATCTAAGAATCTTTGTGACATTTCAAGGATTTGCCTACACTTTTCACTATAATACTATGTCCGGTTTATCATTGAGCTCAGAACATGTTATGTCCAAAGTCCAGAAGGGTTACCACTATTCGCTCGTACCTCCTCGAATTGCAAATTGGATCGCGCTTTCCTAAACGTGAACACCAGCGATCCAAATCGCTTAAGTTGGCGATCACAATTTGTTTCACTATTTTCATCTAAAGTATCTATGTTGAACGGAATTTAGATATGTTAAGTTACATATACTTTCAGAGTATTGACTATAAAATTTTGAATATATTGGGCAGTTTTATACTTTATGATACGTACCCAATTCCATAGGGTATGGCGTTCCATGATCCATAGGTTATTGCGTTCCGTGATCCTATCCCCGCTACTTTGCAAACATTATGATCCATATGGTATTGCGTTCCATAGGGTATGGCGTTCCATGATCCATAGGGTACTGCATTCCGTGATCCTGTCCCCGTGACTTTTAAATATTGAAATATTGAATTTGCACGTTTGTTAAACATGATAGGAAAAGAAGAGATGTCAGTGTTCTTAACCTAACAAAAAGACAGACACCAGCAACTAAACCTATGTTGGGGCCTATTGAGGGTAGAGACACAATACTAAGTCTACATAACAGTTGGCAAGGAAGCAACTAACAACACATTAGAAGCAAGCAAAAAAGATGATGTCCCTTCTCTTCACAGCTAAGTGGAATTGAAGAAAAAAATGTCTAGGAACCAAAATCATTATTTCACAGAAAACATTTCATTCATAAATGTGACAGCTATAAAGATCTTATTGGAAATGTAAAATTGATATGATTAAGAAAAAGATATTATGAAACGATTGAAATCAAACACATGAGAGAGAGAGAGAGAGAGAGAGAGAGAGAGAGAGAGAGAGATTACCATCATCGACTTAAACTTGGCCAACTCATATAGTCCATGCTGCACCTCAGATACAAGTTTTGACAGAACAGATAACGCCGTGACAGGTACGTTTCGAACAGGCATGTCTCGAAGCCTTTGGTTGAGAGCTTCAACCAACTCCTCAGAGAGGAAGCCTTTACAAACCTCAACAAACAAGTAATCCAAGACACTGTAGCATTTCCCACGACTCAACTCCAGTGTCAACTGCATTTTACTATCTACCTGATGTAAAATAAAAAGTAACTTCAGACATTGCATATGGATACCATCAGACTCTTATTTGTACAGAAAAGCTCAAGCCCACAGTTGAAACTGCTAAAACCAATTAATAAAAAGAATAACATAATCCAATTACTGTTAATTGGTACATACGTAAGACGATCCATCGCATTTTCATTTTTTTATTTTTATTTTTATGTTACGCCGCATGTGTCTCATAATTTAAGAAATGCGATTGACAAATCAATTGGTACATACGTAAGACTATCCGACGGATTAAGTGAGATACTCATGACAGATGGGATCAAATGGCCAACCTGGATCCAAAATGTCTAAAAGCGACACGCGGCCATAATATAAATATATGGTATTTATGTTTTAAATACATCAAGCTCATGTGTAACAAGATTATTTAGTTTAATTGCATGAAAAATTGTTATACGCATCCAACCTTGTGATAATGTCACAGCATTCATAATTAGATATTAAAATGCACGCAGTTTGTAAAATCATATAAATGTGCAAAAAAATTGTATGATTGGAAAAAAAAAAAAAAAAAAAAAAAAAAAAAAAAAAAGCGGATGAAAGTAAAATGATTCCTTTTCATAATTGAAAAATCACATATCACAGCAATACACCCTTAGCACGCCAACCCCAACCATAAATGTCTCGGTCCACTAGGAAAGGCAACAATTTCATACTAGATACATCAAATAGCTTCCCAGTTTAACACTGGAACACCGAAAGAAGAGAGTCAATACCTTCAGAGGAACAAAACTTGCCATTGCCTCGACAACTTGTTTTGTATCACACGCATCACAGGGCTGCAACCACAGAACTGCAGAAGTCATAACTTTACAAAAAAATGATCATAAGGAAATGAGTAAAAAAATAACTGGAAATTTTACCGCGAAAATTGTTGATGTCACAGCACAAACCTATATGCATTAGTAGGATGAAGGTGAGAATCACATGGAAGTAGAATGATCACTGTCTACATCAACAATATATGTGTGTTTGTGTGTGTGCAACCGATACATAAAACATAAGAACCTCTTCCCGACTGTCTGATCCACTTTTGGATCACTTACATTTTCAACCACACGCTCGTTTAAATTGGTGGAACACAAATCTCACTCAATCTTCTATCCTGATGAACACAACCAGCCCAAATCAATTATTTCATTTCTTACTAATCTTTCAACTATACCATCACTGTATTGGTGATGATCTTTATTATATTATAGGCTTAATTCCTTATTGCCCACCCCAAGTTTAGCCAACTGTCATAGTCCCCTCCCCTATTTCAAGAATGGCTTGTTATCCTCCCCAGTTGCAACATGCTTGCAATCAACTTTTTGGCAAAATATGTCCATCCAAAGAGAACTGTTCATGAGGGTAAGATTGTCTTAATCAAATGTTGAATTTTATATTAGAAATAAATAAAAAAACTAAACTAAACAAAAAAAAGTCCAAAAAAAGAAACAAACAAAAACAAAAGGCATACTAAGGAGAAACAAAAACAGAAAACATTCAACCGAGAGACAAGTCCCAGTTGGCCGGCCACATCTTCAGCTAGATTTGCGATTTCATGGTGGAGGACGGTTCGTTGTATACAGGGTTTGATTTCCCAATTTTGGTGCCGTCTTTAGTTTCTCCATACTTCCATACCCAACCCATCGCTCTCTTCTCTCTCTGTCGTGAATGAGATTTCAGAGCTTGCTTGGTGGTCAAATTGGGCGTGTTGTGTTCGATTTGGGGCTTTGCTCCATTCTCTCTTCCTATCTAAATTTTTAGGGCTCTCTTTTGAATTTGGGTTTAGGTTTCTTTTCTGAGATTCGATTATCTCTCAATCTAGATTTGTCGATTCTTTGGTGTACTGGTTGACCGAATCAGTACTGTGGTTAGGTGTGGTTCATTGGGTCTGTTTGAGTTGAGACTGAGGATGATTTTCTGTGTTTGTTGTAAGTTCGTAGTTTCGATGTGAGAATCAATAGGTCGTGATGATGAAGGCAGTATGTTTTTGTGACATTTTGGGTCGCCGGAATCTGGGTTACAATGGTGGTCTTGGAGGAGGATAGGCGGTGATGTTATTGGAGTTCTTGATGTTCATATTTTATCGACTTGACCATTTTAATCCTAAATTAAAGGGGTATACCAGTCAACTAATGGAGCCTGTTGGATGGAAAAGAACTCCAAATGTCGATTGCCATACATTTTGAAACGGGGGATGGTAATAAGGCAGTTTTGAAACAGGGGATGGGAAAATGACAGTTAGGGTAAACTGGGTGGGCAATAAGGAATTAAGCCTATGCTATATAATCTTATGAAACAAATACATTTTTACCCATACCATTACTATATCATGTAAGTGTCTTTATCGAAATGTTTTAAGTAGCTCCTTACGCAGGATTTATTTTCTAGCAACAACAGAATACCAAAATCCCTCGCTTACAAGTTACAACCATATACTTCAACCTGGACTGAGGTCAACAAAGTGACTTGCATGTGCTCTGTCACAGAAAAAAGTAAAACTACATTATAGCTTCAACCATTATTAAACAAAACAATGCTCATGTGATCTCTATATCAGTATGTAATCCAGATTTCTCTCCACTCCATATGTATGACAAGCATATTAACACTAGTGCCTACATGATTTACTGGCAAGCTTTCTTCAGCAACCATATTATTTGGCAAGTTATCAAGCTTGTTTGGCATGTACATCTCAAAACTAGGGACTTGAAGCTTGCATCCAACAATCTTAAGATATGAGTGTGTTTTCTATTTGGCGTATAAGATTCATGATTTATGTCTGGGTAACAGAAAACTAATGTTTGAGTTTGAGTGTCTGTAGTTCAGCCGAATTTAAGTAGAAGTGAAGATATAAGGTACTTGCATATCCATCACAGCTAAATGTAATAACCTACTACCAAACCAGACTCCTGAACCCAAGGAAGTCAAAGGAGTATAAGAGGTTCAATCAGCACAACCCTTTAAAAGGAAACAAAACAGGAATTAAGAAACCAAGAAAACCCAAATAGCTCCTGAAGTGTGAATCAAGCCATATTTTCATGTTAAACGCCACAGTACGTCAAACCTCCACCTTATCTGAGACACTTCAACTCCCTTTCACCACTCCAAATCCAAAATACACGACACTGGAGTAAACCATCCTATCAACTAACTTTGCCAGTTTGTCAATCCCACCCAAGTCCATCTAAATGTAGCCAGACCGCTTCAAAATTACTATAATTAATACTGTAATTTATGCTGGGAACTCAAAATTCTGCAGGATTACATTAGTAACAACGCCCAGAATTGTACCTATCTTCAGTAATGTTCTTATCCATTTCTCTTTACCTGCGTCCACTAACCTTATCTCACATCCAGTAAGAGTAGGGTGGCAATTAATCACCAGTTGACAGTGTAACTGAACATATTATTGTACTATCGGTCATACATGAATTCGATTCTAGCATCAGTCTAACTTTGAAGGGGTTATATAATGGCTCAAAACACATTGATTTAAGCCAATACATGCATAACCACATATGTTCCATTAAACAGTGAATATCATACGGCATATAACAAAGATAAGAAAAGTTTTCTCGAGTACCAACCAGGCTTGCATCCGCAGCTGGTCTGACATGATGCTGCACAAGAGTACCAGTTGAGATGAGATATGTAAGCTACTAGATATATTACTGCTAAAAGCCAACACAGCACAAGGTGTCCTACACTCTTACCATAAGCATACAAACAATATCTTGTTCATATAGCCCTTCCAAGCATCCATATTGAAAACCCTTATCTTCCCACCCCGCTATCACTTCCATGGAAATCCTCTGATTCTGTCATAATTATCATAAGAGCCAGTTTTGGCACTAAATAATAGAGGGGCGACATAATTATCATAACAGCAAGTTTTGGCACTAAATAAGTGAAGATTAAAGACATTTAACATGAAAAAGCTCAAGAAAAGAATACATGGCTTATAAAGAACTCTCCAGAAGTAAACCAAATGGATGCCAAATAACAATAAGACCCCAAAAGTCTGAGGTTACACAAAAGGTACCGTTCATGGTTTTACAGCATAAAAAGATATCCTATTTACTTACATAAAGTTTTACACCGAACAGCCCTGACAGTAGTCAAGGGGATGCAAATGATGAATTGGCAGACCTTAGATACACAAAACCACCACACGGCTGTGTCCTGTGGACATAGCCATACAGCGCAAACCATGAGAGGGCTAGCACAGCTCATCAGATGGCGCTAGACGGAAATCGTGCATCTTGCGAAAGTAGCATATTTTATTATTTAACCTACACCATGAGAGCAATAACTTATGTCACCTGATCTTCTTTTCCCTCTCAAACAAAACTAATTTATCTTTGCTAGAAGTAGGGATGTACACAGTTCGGTTTGGACGGTTTGAGAGGACGAATTAGCAACAGGCTCATATATGATTGATTTGATAAGAATAAACAAAACCATCTACAAGAAAACCAGCCCAATGCATAAAATTGGATTGGATCAGTTTGGGTGAATTAGTCCGGTTAAGTTTCATTGTATATCATGTAAGTACTTGTATCATACCGTGATGACCAAAATACATGTCTCTTTTCGATGATTGTAACTGTGTGAATAGTATTGAAAAGTTGTGTTAGAAAAACATAATGTAATTGACATTGGATTCGGTTAAAAAGTGAATTTTGTATTCCATTATTCATAATTCTTGAGTAATTCTTATGGACATCAGAAGAAATAAGTGCATTATTGAAGACAAATTGGGAATCGTCACTTAAACATAAAAAAATCAATCCAATCTGTATCTATATTGGGTTGGGTTGGGTTGGGTTAGTTTTGGTTGCTTGGAGATTTGGATTACCTAACTAAATCCAATATCCAATCAAACATGTCGGTTTAAGTTCAAATATAAACCCCAACCAACTCAACCTGCAAGAGTCCAATCAAACTGGACTGGATCGGGTTGGATGGGTCGGGTTGGGCGGGTCAAGTAAAATTATGTACACCCCTAGCCAGCATATCAGTTTACATTAACATACTTCACTAGCCCATCTATATACCCACTACTTTTGTCTCTCGGAAAAACTGCCAAGACCAGCAAGTGCACGAAATATCTCCTTCCTCCCTCCAAACATTACAGGAACAACTCCCCAAGTGTATGAACTAGTTCCACCCGTGAGGTGGTTCCTACGTGAAGTGAAGAGTTAAGCTTTTTCCTATTAAATCTTCGGAAGCAGTCAATGTTAATACCTTAACAAACTTCGTCTGATCCAGGAACTCCCAATCACCAGCCTGCAAAATACAAACTCAGTAAGTTTAAAAATGGTGTCATAATATCCCAAATCACAAAGGTGCTACGTGTAGTAAGCTACAACACCAGGGTACTAGAGTAACTAGTCATCAACTCATCATCCACCCTTTTTTCTCGGTATGCGTCCCATTGCAGCTAGTACTATCATTGGACCATAAGTCTTGTTAAAAAATATTTTGAGCATTCATTGTAAATTATTTGTTAATCAGCCGAGCTCATTAAGGTTGGCTTTTGGATACAGATTTGAACTTACAGTTCAAAGCAAAGATTGAAGTGACATTGAATAAGCCAGTTTCAGGGGTTGGTGGTGCAAGAGAAATAACATATCTGACAAAGAGTCACAGTGTACGGGGACTGGCTCCAATAGGATGGATTTGAAACGACATGGGTTCAATAGTTATTCAAAATCCAATAGGTAGTGACAGATTTACTAGGGTTCCTTAAAAAGTCTCTGTATTGCAAAACAATGCATCTTATTAAGTTTAGTCTGGAGTTCCTAAAAATAATTGCCTGAGAAAATACAAAGGTATTATAAATACTCACCGGAACAAATTTAGTCTGGAGTCCCTGCAAAAGACTCTGAATTGAATCATCACGCACCTTAGTTCTAATTCCAGTTGCAAAATCTTCCTGTCAACGGACGGAAAAAAAAAAATGAACACCAAAAAGATGACACCTTAGTTCTACTTCTACCCCAACCATACCCGACCAACCCTACCCAATGTATACATTCATCAAAGTGAACAACAACAAAAATCAGCGGCATGAATTCAAACCCATAAATTGATGAATCTTTTTTGGGTATCGTACACCAACAGAAGATTCTCACAGGAGGATTACAGAAAAGTGAAATTTATACCCAAAAAGTTCCGAGAACAATACCCAAAAAAGATAATCAAATTCGAGCTGAGATCTGAAGTTACAGAGATGAAAAAGTTAAATTAACGTTGCTTAGATGAAATTTCCCAGAAAAAATGATGATTCATACGAATTTTGAAGTACCCAGATGGATAATATCGGAGGCAAAGTTCCGATAAATTCCAATCCGTACCTCATCCCTGTAGATCTAAAATGGGAAAAGGAAACACAAGCCGAATCAAGGAAGGTGATGTTGAAGTAGGTAAAGAAGAAGATCGATAGAGGGAATCCGTGTGGCTGTGTTCTTCTCTCATTCTACAGAGAGATGAGAGCAGGAGAATGAGGAAAAATGCTTATGAAGTCCACAAATTTTGCGCAGACAGCGAAAAGGCACAACTGTAAAATAGAATTTACCATTTCAAAAACACTGAGGACGAATTTGGTAATGCTGCTGGAAAGATTAACTTGCAGCTTATCGTACAAATGAGGCGATAGAAGTTTCTGAAGACTATTCCATTTAATATGATCTTTCACCAATTCAGTTGCATATGCAACAGCTTTAGCAATAGTCAATAGTAAGGGATCGCATCTTTTATCACATACTGCGATATGCCATTGACCATACCGTAAGGCCTGAAACACAACATAATGAAAGGAGGTATTAGAGAGGACAGAACTAGGTACAAACCTGCAAAAGGAAGTCTAAACTAGATTATAGAAACACTTCTTTTCTTTCTCTTCATCTCTCAATAAGAATCGCGAAACCAGAATAAAGCTGAAGCAAATATGCCCATTGAGACAAATCATGTTACTTATCAAAGTGCAATGTACAAAACACAGCTACGTAATGCGTACATACTTGATCCAATTCATTCACACTCTTGACTTGAAAATTTTCCCATCTAAATAATAAGATTCACAGGTACAAAGATCAAACAATCAACTAGCACAACAAACCATTTCGTCACTCCCATTCAAACAAATGCCTTAAATAGGTAAAGCACATTACAGCAATATTAAATTTCCATTCTACACAATCCGACCAACATCTTTTTTTCCTTTAAGGATCATTATAAACTAAATTTAGAGAAAGCTGAATACTTAAATACTTAGCAAATACCGCAGATTGTGGTAACGCTGGTCACAGCCCAGCCCAACTAATAATCAAATCTCCAAACAAGTACACTATGACTGGGGAAGCCTCTCGAAGGTGTTGAATAGGACAGCGACTACAACAATGAAACAGATACTGAGGGAAGAAAGAATCAATTAAAGGGGTATGCCGATTCACAACAAGGAATGCCATCTACAACGCATCAGTGAGAATAACAATCAGATCTCCCTGATCCTTTCACTCCCACTTGAGCCGAGTTTTAAAAGCACCTACAATGGTACTACCACCAAATCGACAAGTTGAGTGAACTGAGAAAACCATTCACAAACTTCATCTGATCAATCAACCGACGAAAATGCAGTCCATTATAACTAACTCGGCTTCATATGAAGTATACAGCAACAAGTGACAACTTAAAACATTTCATTTCCTTAACCTTCTTCCTCCCAAAATCTATTATTTAGAAACTCTGCTACTGATTGAATCCTTCTTTTTCCCAATATATCATGAAAGTTCCATTGTTTCCCGCTGATGGCCTCCTGTTCACGGTACCATCAATGAGCTGTAGCCCCTCAATCTTACAAGGATGCTCACTACGCAAGAACGCATCATTTGAAGGAGCAGTGGCTTATACACAACTAAGGGAGCCTTCATATTTTTTTTCCTGTAATAACTCCATATTTTTCATATTTTTTTCAGACAGTCATTTTTTCCTGGCCTAGAGATCCAGGTATAGGATGATAACACTAACAAGACATAACCTGCACTCAAAAGTTTGAGTAAGTCACCTACATGTGTGCAACATCATTGTTTGGGTTACAACAATCCCCGGGTTGATTAACTCCTGAATTGTAGAGCAGTGATCAATTATCTCAATCATATTCACATCTGGTGTCGGGGCAGCGGTCTAGTCAACTAGAAGTTGTAACTGGGATTTTCTTCAAAAGCCTAAAATAATGATCCAGCTAATCACTGAATCTCTCAAGTTATATCCAACTTGACCATTTTTGACACAATACCCGTCCTCTTAATGGTGTGGTCAATTTTGACTAGTTGCTAGAATTTCATAAGATTTATGTAAGGGCGCTGAAGAAAACAAAAATTAAAATATTGAATGAAACTGAGAAGCATATATTTTTCAGGATTGATTACTATTGACGGATAATAGCATAACTAACCAATATACAACTGACAATGGGAAGACAGGGAATACATAAATAGATGTGAATCAGAAACATTGTATTAACAAAATTCAACAATGAGGTGAAGGGGCGTAAGTAATGGCCACCGAAACCTGTACGTTATGTAATAGGAACAGAGTCAACCTTAGGTTCTCGGAGGGCTTCCCCTCTTTTGCAATGTTGCTCCATCTTAGGATCATAGGGTAGCAGTCCATAAGTATCCATACACTGCAATACAACAACGGAAAAGAAAAGAAAGATTTTCACCAGTCTTCCATAATTTAAAATTTTATTTAGTAACAACAAAACATTATTACCTCTGAAGTACCCGCTCCATCAACCTTGACTTTTTTTGCGGTTTTTAATGTATCTTCGTCCAGAGAGTTCTGATCATGATCATTAGGAGGAACTTTCTGTTTAGCTTTCCGTTGCTTGGATTTGATTAGAGCAGCATCCCTGCAAATAGGCATGAAACAGCAATAAACAAGGATGAGATCTCTAGAAATAGATGAATTGTACTGCTTATTTCTTGCGAAGGCATATGATGTCATCAAAAAGGTGACTCTTATCTTCCCCTACACAACTATGACGACATTTATAGTTACAAAGAAAGATTCATTTAAGAAAACAGCACAGAGGTATGGATAAACTTAAAAGTCACTGAGACTCGTACGCACTGCTAAGTAACCCAAAAGAGCGACTGAGTTGGGTGCGAAGATAATTATTTCAAAATTGGATGGAAAGCAAGATGACAAAGGAAGGGGAATCAGATGGTTTTCATTAATTGTGTCACCTATCAAGAACTGACTAAATGGCCTCCCGGCTAAAGCAACCCTTGTTTAATGATGAATAAGCAAACAAACCTAAAACGCAAACCGGCAAATGTGTAGCTTAATTAGCCAAACAGTTAAACCAGGGCTTCAGTGATCACACACGCTATTTAAACTTGTAATAATTAAACTTCATGTGGAGTAAAATACAACTGTAGCTAAAAGTACTGCAGAGGGAATTATTTAGGTAGTTTGTCTGGTCAAACAAAGAGCACCCAAATATGCGCAGTTACTTAGATAGCATCGCTACAATTTTCCTCAGAATTAATTTATTTTACTAGAAATGATAAAAGACGAGTTTAAATCTATGTTACCAGACACGTAAAAGTAGCCGCGTTTCTCGGTCCGAATCGTATGTACCGAAACACGGTACCTTTTCGACCTGGAACGCAGAAAGCATCGACCCGAACGTTTCATAGAGTGAGTACATATTTGACATGTTTATATTACTAGTCTTCAGTTGTACTTATTTGCAGAAAGTTGTGTTATAATGATAACTGGATTTGAGAATACTTAAATTTCTCTTGTTGGACTCTTTAGGTAACTGTAGGGAAAATTATTCCCAAATAGTGTTTCTCGTTCCTAGTAATTTTATTTCGTCCCGGACAACGTTGCGGAGAAGCCTAACCCTAGCGTACCTCGTACCGGAACCTATCGCGTTCCCGTTCCAGTTCCCCTCCCACGTACCGCAGCTACCACGTTTCTGGTAACACAGGTTTAAATTCCCCCAACGCAGCTCAAAAATCCATAACCTTCATTTAAAATAGTAAATGTAGGTCCTAAAAGGGCCAAAACTTAAGGCTGCTCAAGTAATTAGGGCAAATTAGGATACCATTAGACTTGTGCAATTAGCTGACTTGTGCCATTCTAATGGGTTATATATTTGAGATTCCAGAAAATGCAAGACAAAGAGATGAAGTAATGATAACAAGCTCACCAGCCACTCCAAGTCATACTCTCTTCGGTAACAGGTTGACCGACGTACGCTGCATACATCTCTTCTAGTAAATCGTCCTCTGTAAAGCACAAGATTAAACATAACAATAAGCTAATTTTCAAGAGATGTGAGTGTGACTAGTCCCAACAAAAAATATTCAGGTCGAAGCATATTTGTAAAACCAATAATTCAAAAACTACACCTCAAAATGTGGTATTAGAACAACAGGGGATGGTCACATAGAACCCAACCATAGGTATAGAGAGAAAGTAAGGGCCTGTTTGTTTGTTGACTTGTGGATTCAGTATGGGATTCACAAATCTGAACAGTGCAAGAATGAAGTTTGTTGTTGAAATAGAGTTAGGTACTGGTATGAATCAGGTATTGTAATGGCTTGGTAGTGAAATTACATATGTGTCCTTCCTGTATCAAATTTTATCCCTCTTGTTATGTTTCTTCCAATTAGATTCCTATTTTATGGATTAGTACGTCATTTTACCGTCAATAATACTCCAATCCCATAAAAAAAAACAGCATCTTATTATATTTCTCAAAAAAAAAAAAAAAAAAAAAAAAAAAACAGTTATTTCCCACACACCACTATCAATCCCATCACTATTAATCTCAATATTATAAAATATAAATCCCTCGTATCTATGTCAACACCATCAATCCAATCACTATTAATCTCAGTACCACTTTGTTTCTTCTCTTTCTCCCCCCTTTTGACTTTTACCACTATTCACTGGGTCACTTTGACCCGGTGATTTGGATAGCAAAACTAAGCAATTTTTTGACAATTCTTTTATAGTATTGTAGAATAAGTGCTACTCTATAATGCCATGGAAAATTTATCAACAAATTATATCGTTTTGCCATCCAAATTGCCGGGTCAAGGTGACCCGACTACGAGTGAAAAAGTCAATAGGGGGAGAAAGAGAAGATATAAATCCCTCGTATCTATGCCAATAAACAAACATGCCCTAAGGGACCAAGTTATCAAAGAAAGTGGCTATTTCGTCACATATCTCTCACAACTGTATAACTCCCAGCAAGGAGACGAAGATAATTTCGGTGTTATTATCCTCAAGTACTGTGGGGCGTAAGCCATCTGCTGAGAGCTCTCTCTTTCGATCGCTCGCTCTAATGCACACGGAATCACACTCGTATAAGACACAGAATGCCGTAATTAGAAGAGAAATCGACGAAGAAGCTTCGGTATGTATCGAGGAGGAAGACGAAGAAAGACATACCTCCTCCTTCGATGGTGGTCCTCGTCGTAGCAGCAGAAGAGAGACGAAACTACTCACTCCATCAACCCGTATATTATTGTATTTTATTTTTTTAGGAAACACCCCGGATATTATTTTTAATTATGTACTTATATGCTCTAGAATATTCCATTTATATTTTAAATTATGACGGTTGACTTTAAAATGTCTTTTAGACCGTTAGATTGAATTAACCATAACCCTTAGATCTTACCTACCATCCACTTAACTACCCACTCCTTTTATCATAATTACAAAAAAGGGGATTCGTTTGTTCCTGTTTATTTAATGCAATTATTTATGTTGTCTTCGTTTTCTGCCCATATTTGTAGATGTAAATACTCATCTTATTTATGACATTACAATAGGCCGTGAAACGTGTTCTTGGGGTAGTGCCCTCGGGCACGGGCAATCCCTAATTTACCGATATCGGACATAGCGCCTCGACTAACACAGGTAATGAAATTCGTTAAGTTGATAATGTGAATGGTAATTTTTTATTCTTCGGTATTTCTTTTTTTTTTCTGAAGGAAACTCATAACAAAACAACTCACTCTAGAAAGTCATAGAGGTAAAACTTGGTGCCCCTGTTCCTGGCAGCGGATCCAGGAATTAGTTAGAGTGGGGGTTAAATTGAAAAAGTTAAACAAAATACGTGTAAAATTTAAATTTTGTAAAGTTGAGTGGGGACTAGAGTGTATTTTTTATAAAACTGAACTGATAAAATTTCAGTTTCAAGAAGTTGAGTGGGAGCTATAGCCCCCACATGTGATAGTGTGCATCCGTCCATAGAATGTTCCTCCTCAGTAAGCTGCTTTGATCTCGCAGCTAGCAAAGGTGCTGGAAAGTTGAGTTGTCGTGGCACCCAATACACATCTACTGCTTCGAAAGTAACAAGAAGAACCAAAACTTCATCCAAAAATTCCCTCAAAAAAAGAATTTTTTCCAAAATAACAGAAAAATAAAATAAAGTTCAAACAAAATGAAATAATAAAATAAAATGGAATAAGTTAAAACAAAATTCACCAAATAAAAGGCCAACATGCAATCTATACTTAACGGACTTCATTAAATGTGTTAGTCAACTACAGCGCGATGTCAGTAAATTGCATTCTGCCAAGTAGATTAGTGAAGAAACTCATACTATATGTACCAGAGTATCAACAAACTAATAATGCAAGAGGATTATATGTCGAAAGTTCATTTTTAACAACTTCAATAGATTTCAATTTACAAATTGCGCATTCATATTAGCTCTCAGCTTTTATAGATTATTATAAAAGCTGAGAGCTAATATACAAAGCTGACTCAATAGAAGATTATATTTATTTTATTCGGCTAGCAAGCCTATTAAATAACTTTCATATACAAAGCTGACTCAATTTGAAACACGCCCGTAATGTGTAATGTCTTGAGAGGGTAGTAGGGATGGAAACGGGTCGGATACGGATCGGATCAGGCTCTTCCCGATCCAGATCCGACCAGGAGAAATGGGATCCAGATCCGATCCAGATCCGTTCGGATCATCAACGGATACGGATCAGGTCGGATCGAGTTTTATTCAGCTGATCCAAATCCGATTCGTAGCTCCATATAGTATGTGGTCAGATCGAATTCGGATCGGATCCAGCTCGAGTTTTCAATAACATAGAAAAAATAATATAAAAAAAATAAACATTATTTCATACGCTAAGGCATGTTTTTAAGTTATGAAGCCTAAAAAACAAAAACAAAAAATAGCTTTGTAGGTTGGAGTTACTATAGTATTCTTCTTGTAAGTGTAACTGGGGAGGTAATAGGAGTATATCTGTAAAGCACACATATATGTCGGATCGGATCGGGTCGGGACCCGTTGGATCTGCCTTCAGATCCAAATTCAGATCCAAATCCTTTCGAGTCTGGCTTTCCAAATCCAAACCCGATCCATTTTCATTTGGATCGAATTCGGATCCGTTCCATTCGGCTCAGATCGCTCGGATCTCAGATCGGGTCGGACCATATTTCCATCCCTAGAGGGCAGGGATTGTTATGAAAAATTTTGGGCTAGTACATTTCCTTCAAGGAAGATGTGAGAGACACTTATTAGCGTGTCTTAAGTTTTAGTTGGCAAAGAAAAGTCAAAGCTGATTTTTGGAAATAAGTTTGAGACGGTGGTTTGGGTTTGGCATAGTCACTCACCGCCTCACCATGTGTATAAAAGAAATTCATAGCTTTGACAGTAAACACACACACATAGAGGGGAATAGTAGAGAGCTTTTGTTGAGAGCTTTTAGCTAGCTAGGTGAGAGCTATTTATTGGTGTGTGTCAAGTGGGTACGTATTCGAGGATTTCTCTCTAATAAAATCGAGATTTTTTGGGTCGTCGAGGTAGCTAGCTCTAGTGAATCACGTTATATCGGGTGTGCTCTTGTGTTATTGTTTCGTCATATTCGTCGTTCTCTAAGCTCTAGCCGGATCATAAAAACACTTATGCTTTGAAACCTTTTCAATTCCAGTGAGTAGGTCGGAGAAGATGACAAACTTGTTGTCGGCCGGTTCTTCGCCTCGTCCGAGTGAGAGCCTCTACAGCTCCTAGAGAATATGATTCAACTTTGACGGACTCCAATTGTAGCTCTGTTTCAAGCCTCATGCCTTCTTGAATTGCCTCCACCTCCACAGCCATGGCTGGCATATATAATGAAGTGGAGTCTCCGGTGTCTTGCCGCAACAAATCCTCCGGCTGAATCTCGAACAATCCAGGGTGCATCACATATAATTTGAAGGTTTCAAGAGGCGGTGGTGTCCACTGTTTCTCCCCCTTCCCCGGCGCGAAGTACATATCTGATACTCCTCCTTTCTACAACTGCTTGCAGTCCGATATGTAATTTAGTGCCCAATTTTACAGATCGGTGTCACTTGTCCCGTCACTCAACCTGATGCCATTTCTACTGCTCCAAATACTCCAGAAAATGACTGCGAAATTTTCACAAATCTCAATCGGCTGTAAACAAAATATTGCTTCGATCCATTCTCTAGTCTTGTTTGCAGGGACCTTAGTACCGATCCCCTTCTATCAATAGTTAATGCATTCTCTCCACATTCCAAGCACCTCCAGTACCACCACTGCACACAATCACTACAATGTCTAAGGCAAGGCTTCTCAAAGCGTAGTCCAAGGCACATTGCTCAATCATGTATTGCATCTCTTAGCATTGAACCATCCAGTGTTAGAAACAATGGACTCGTTTTGTTCTTGTTAGAATAAAGCAGTAACTGAAGAAGAAGGAAAAGACGAAGCAGAGAGAACTTACAGATATACAGACGGCTTAGAGACGCAATAATGTGGCGAAGAGCAGTCTCGTGCATCCACGATCTCCTTAAGGCAATATTCGCTGGGTACCTTAGGTTCCTTGGTTCTTGCTGTAGCGAACTGCCTCCCAGGATAAAAGCTCTTCCGATGTTGCAGACGAAGCACCGGGCTGCAACACCCAACGAACAAGACTAGCAGATGGAGAATTTGGTAGAGAGAGAATTGACAGCAGAGAATGAACGAGTTCGGAAATAAGGAAATCTGAGGGAGGAAACTTCCTTTTATAGAAGCTGAACGGATTGGTTGAGGAGACACAACCGTTCGGACGGTTGCAACTGCTGGGTTTGACAGTTAACGACTATTTAACGACACTGTTAATTATTGAAAACAATAATTGTGTCTGTTAATTTTCTGGGCTAGAAAAGTTAGTTTCTGGCCCAAAAAGAATTAGTCCATAGTAAAGCCCAACAACCCAAACCCAAGCCCACACACACGCCACGACCCGGGCCGGGCCCGTGCCCGAACCCGAACCCGAGACCGAGCCGAGCCGGCCGGACGGACGGCGGCGGCGGCTGCGCGCGCGCGCGTGTGGTGGTTCGAACCGTGTCTAGGTCCTCCCTCCTGCACAAAATGTGCTTCGCCCTAAGGGCGTGCCCTTATAGGTCAATGTTGAAGTATATAAACACTTCAAACTCTCTCTTCCTCAAGATGTGGGTTCATTTATTTTGGGAACATAAACCCAACCTCAAAACCCCAACTTCTATGGCTTATTGTTCATTCATTTCTTAATGGTTTTCGACGAGTGAGTAACCAAAACGATCACCAAGTTACCCTCTATGTGTTGGTGTGATTAGTGTGGTTAACTCTCGAATGAGCCGGATGAAAACCGGGCTCAAAGTCGGGCAAAAACCGACTTGTCGAAGACCATTTTCCAACAATCCCCCACATGAATGACCAATCAGCATTAAAGCCGAAAGATCAAGTGGATATTTTTAATTCCCTTTGTTGGTAATTAATTGCCTAAATAAAAGTAGCCTTGGGCCTTGAACTTTTTCATTAGTGAGATACTATAGGGTATACTGGCTTAGTCAGTATGCGAAGCGCTTTGAACTGCCTTGCCGCGGTGTATACCTAGTCGATAGTAACCACACAATTAATACCTGAGCATAGTCTGTTCTCATGGTTGTGCTCATTTTGGCCTTGAGACACTATTGCCTGGTTTCATGAGTAGTCTTAGAGGATTATGCCTTATCATCCTCCTAGAACCGGCCCCAGTTCCTACTCACATAGGTGAGATACATTTAAGGGTATCTATCCATACTCATCTTAACATGTGATCTCATTAAAAGCATAGCTTACCCTAGTCCTATCACTCGTCGCCCTAGGAATGGGATTGAAACGTAGTTTCTTTCATGAGTGATCTTAATATTTGCACAAATAGTTAGGTTGTCCCTTTTGAACCTAGTTATCGGGATCTCCAATCTCCTAGGTTGGGTTTTCCGCTATCGTGCAACTCTTTACGAGATTGGCATTAGCCCCATTCCCCTTGACGAACTTGCAACTAATTCTCTCGATAGACCTTTGGTCAGCGGATCCGCTAAGTTTTCTTTTGACTTCACATAATCGATCGATATTATCCCTTGTGAGAGAAGTTGCCTAATGGTATTATGCCTTCGACGCATATGTCTAGACTTACCATTATATATACTACTTTGCGCCTTGCCTATTGCAGATTGACTATCGCAATGAATGCAAATAGATGGCACAGGCTTTGGCCATATTGGAATGTCCTCGAGGAAATGGCGAAGCCATTCAGCTTCTTCCCCTGCCTTGTCTAACGCTATGAACTCCGATTCCATAGTAGACCTTGCAATGCACGTCTGCTTTGAGGATTTCCAACATATTGCCGCTCCTCCGAGGGTAAATACATACCCACTCGTTGATTTGGAATCTTTTGTATCAGATATCCAATTAGCATCGCAATATCCTTCCAATACTGCAGGATAGTTGGAAAATTTTAATCCTAGATCTTTAGTGTATCGTAGATACCTTAATACTCGGATTATAGCTGTCCAGTGATCCTTTCTAGGGTTACTGGTGAACCGACTAAGTTTTCCAACCGCTTGTGCGATGTCTGGCCGAGTACAATTCATAATGTACACGAGGCTTCCGATTATTTGAGCATACTCTAATTGCTTGATAGCTGTGCCACGATTCTTGGCGAGATGCATGTCGACTTGTGTCTTTACTGGCTTGCTGTTAGTTTGATCGAACTTTTCGAGAACTTTATCAATATAGTGATATTGAGTTAGCGCATAGCCGTTTTGAGTTCTAAAAATTTTTATTCCTAGAATAACATCAGCCTCCCCTAAATCCTTCATATCGAAGGTTGTGGACAACAACTTTTTGGTGGCACGAATTATTGTCTCGTTACTTCCGAGAATTAACATATCGTCTACATAGAGACATATTATTACACATCTATTGTTGACAGTTTTAGAATAGACACATTTGTCACATTCATTTGTTCTAAAACCATTGGTTGTCATAACCCTGTCGAACTTTTCATGCCATTGTTTGGGAGCCTGTTTTAATCCGTATAGGGATTTCTTTAATCGACAATATTTTCCTTCATTTCCTGGGACTCGGAACCCTTCAGGTTGTTCCATGTAGATTTCTTCGTCTAATTCTCCGTTAAGAAATGCAGTCTTGACATCCGTTTGATGGATTTCAAGATTAAAGATTGCTGCAATAGCAATTAACATACGGATGGAAGTTATCCTTGTTACAGGAGAATAGGTATCGAAGAAATCTATTCCTTCCTTTTGCTTATAACCCTTGGCGACTAGCCTCGCCTTATATTTGTCGATGGATCCGTCAGGTTTTAATTTCCGCTTGAAAACCCACTTGCAACCTAGAGGTTTGCAACCTTGAGGTAAGTCCACTAATTCCCACGTATTATTGTGCAATATTGATTCTATCTCGCTCTTAACGACCTCTTTCCAGTAAGGAGCGTCCACACTTGCCATTGCTTCCTTATAGGAAGTAGGATCATTTTCAAGCATGTAAGTAAGGAAATCAGGTCCGAAGGATTTTTCGGTCCTTTGTCTTTTGCTCCTCCTTGGCTCTTCATCTTGATCGTCTCCAAATGTAGAGTCGTATGTCCGTTTTTCTTTTTCAGACGTTTTTTCTTTGTAAGGAAAGATGTCTTCAAAGAAAGATGCGTTTGATGATTCGATAATCGTATTTTCGTGAATATCTGGTATTTCCGATTTATGAACCAGAAATCAATATGCACTACTATTCAAAGCATATCCGATGAAGACGCAATCGACTGTTTTGGGACCGAGTTTCACTTTCTTAGGAAGTTGTGTAGCCACTTTAGCGAGACATCCCCAAACTCGTAGATGTTTGTAAGAGGGCGTTCGTCCTTTCCATAATTCATATGGAGTTTTATCAGCCTTTTTCTTAGGTATTCTATTGAGAATATAATTGGCACTAAGTAACGCTTCCCCCCACAAATTCTGGGGCAATCCAGAACTTAGAAGTAATGCGTTCAACATTTCTTTTAAGGTTCTATTTTTCCTTTCGGCTACACCGTTTTGTTGCGGTGTGTAGGGCGCCGAATATTGGTGGATTATTCCACTTTGCGCACAAATTTCTGCGAAGGGAGAATCATACTCTCCTCCTCGGTCACTACGTAGAATTTTAATCCTTTTGCTAAGTTGGTTTTCTACCTCTGCTTTGTATTGCTTAAAAGCGTCCAAAGCCTCATCTCGACTATTTAATAGGTAAACATAGCAGTATTTTGTACAATCGTCGATAAATGTAATAAAATACTTCTTCCCACCTCTTGTTGGTGCAAACTTTAAGTCACATATATCGGTGTGAATTAATTCAAGAGGACTAGTCGTCTTTAAACCAATAGGTTTAAAGGATTGTCTTGTTAATTTTGCCTCAACACAAATTTCACACTTGTGATTAAAGTTAATTTCACTTTTTGGAAGATGGTCCAAAGTCATTAGTTTCCGAATTGATTCATAATTAACATGACCAAGTCTTCCATGCCACAAATATGAAGAAATAGAAGAAGTAGAAGAAGTAGACGACTCAAGCACGTAGTTAATAGCTGCATTCTTATTCATAGCCGAGACAATCATTACATTGAGTTTGAACATCCCATCCTTCAAGTAACCCCTACCCACATACTCTCCTCTCTTGGTTATTACACATTTGTCGGATTCAAAGACTAGTCTGAATCCTTTCTTGCTAAGTACAGAACCAGAGACTAAGTTCTTCCTAATGTCTGGAACATGGAGAACATCATTGAGTACTAATTTCTTTCCGGAGGTCATCTTGAGGATTACCGCTCCTTTGCCTTTGACGGTGGATGTTGCTGAATTCCCCATGTAGATTTGTTCCTCGGTATCAACAGTCTCATAGGAAGCAAACATGCTTTCATCCGAACATATGTGGCGGGTGGCGCCGGTGTCAACCCACCATTCTCGAGGATTTCCTTCGGCAAGGTTCACTTCTGAAATCACGGCTGCGAAGTTGCCGCCTTCATCATCGTCCTTGGCTTCGGACATGTGAACTTCGGGCTTCTTGCCTTTGGAGGTCTTTCGCTTCTTTCGGCAATCCTTGATCATATGGCCCGTCTTGCCACAATTGTGACACTTTCCCGTAAACCTCTTCTTCTTTTCGGTAGGAACGCCGTGTTTCCGTTTGAGATTGTTGGATTCCGAACCTCCCTCCACCATATTTGCTCTAGGTTGGTGGCTAGTTGAGGGTCTTTCGTCGGCAATCCGATTTCCTTCTTCAATCCTGAGACGGACAATCAAGTCTTCCATGCTCATCCCCTTTCTTTTATGCTTTAGGTAGTTTTTGTAGTTCTTCCATGCCGGCGGCAACTTGTGGATCATGACTCCAACGATAAACTCTTTGGGAAGGATCATACTCTCGGATTGGACGTCATGAATTAGGCATTGGAACTCTTGAACCTGCGACATGATACTTTTGTTATCTACCATCCTAAACTCTAGAAAATTTTCCACTACGAACTTTTTGGCTCCCGCATCTTCTGTTTTTTATTTTTTCTCGAGGGATTGCCAAAGTTCTTTAGCAGTCTTTACAGCGGAGTCCACATTATACAACTGATTTTCTAGGCTATTTAATACATAATTTCTCACTAAAAAATCAGAATGATGCCGAGCATCAGCCGCTAAGACTGCTTCTTTTGTTGGATTTTCAGAGAGTTTAGGTGCGTCCTCCGTCAGGTACTTTGCAAGAATTAGGGTGGTAAGATAGAAATACATTTTCTGCTGCCACCTTTTGAAGTCTTTTCCGGAGAACTTTTCAGGTTTTTCAACCGGATGAGCATTGACTAGTATAGTCGGCACTGCCGCATTCATGGGCGCCGTGCTAGTCTCGGTTCGTCCGTCTTCCATTGCTAAACAAGAAAACAGTTTGTTTAGATACAATATAGAAGCGGACTGACTGCCAAAAGATTATAAAATAAATCTGTCCGTAATAACTTGAAACAGATATAAATAAAAATATTCTTTCCGAAAAATAATGTTTCTGAAAATAAATTTCAGTTACTGTTAACAGAGTCCGATTATTGCCTTAAGATTGTTAGAAACAATGGACTCGTTTTGTTCTTGTTAGAATAAAGCAGTAACTGAAGAAGAAGGAAAAGACGAAGCAGAGAGAACTTACAGATATACAAACGACTTAGAGACGCAATAATGTGGCGAAGAGCAGTCTCGTGCATCCACGATCTCCTTAAGGCAATATTCGCTGGGTACCTTAGGTGCCTTGGTTCTTGCTGTAGCGAACTGCCTCCCAGGATAAAAGCTCTTCCGATGTTGCAGACGAAGCACCGGGCTGCAACACCCAACGAACAAGACTAGCAGATGGAGAATTTGGTAGAGAGAGAATTGATAGCAGAGAATGAACGAGTTCGGAAATAAGGAAATCTGAGGGAGGAAACTTCCTTTTATAGAAGCTGAACGGGTTGGTTGAGGAGACACAACCGTTCGGACGGTTGCAACTGCTGGGTTTGACAGTTAATTAACCGCTCGGTTAATTAACGACTATTTAACGGCACTGTTAATTACTGAAAACAATAATTGTGTCTGTTAATTTTCTGGGCTAGAAAAGTTAGTTTCTGGCCCAAAAAGAATTAGTCCATAGTAAAGCCCAACAACCCAAGCCCACGCACACGACCCGGCCGGACGGACGGCGGCGCGCGCGCGCGTGTGGTGGTTCGAACCGTGTCTAGGTCCTCCCTCCTGCACAAAATGTGCTTCGCCCTAAGGGCGTGCCCTTAGAGGTCAATGTTGAAGTATATAAACACTTCAAACTCTCTCTTCCTCAAGATGTGGGTTCATTTATTTTGGGAACATAAACCCAACCTCAAAACCCCAACTTCTATGGCTTATTGTTCATTCATTTCTTAATGGTTTTCGACGAGTGAGTAACCAAAACGATCACCAAGTTACCCTCTATGTGTTGGTGTGATTAGTGTGGTTAACTCTCGAATGAGCCGGATGAAAACCGGGCTCAAAGTCGGGCAAAAACCGACTTGTCAAAGACCATTTTCCAACAAGCTATTTTGAAGCAATGGAGACACGACATTCGCTTGCTCTTCAACAGCTACATAAATGGTCTCTGGTGGCAAAGGGGTTTCATCAACAGTATGGCGTGAAGGGAAGATAAAATCAGAACTCACGAAATGTAAAGATGCTGCTAAGTATTATACGAAAGTTCTATTACTTTTGGATGAACCGTTTGCATTTTTCGTGATTTGTGAATAATACATTACAAAATTCTCAGCCTATGCTGTGTTCCAGTTCTATCCAATGTCCTTGTTTGCTTCTACATTTTTCTTTGTCAGAATGAGGAATTGTTCATTTGAACATTTTCAGAAATGAACAATTCCTTAACGAACACACATCTTGCATCTACAGTAGCCCGGTATCTTTTCATAACCTTAAAGTACAAGTAAAGTGCGTATGAAGTCCACAAATTTTGGGCAGAAAGCGAAAAGGCAAGTGCACAACTGTATAATAGGATTTAACTTTTCACAAACACTTAGGACGATTTTTGTAATGCCGCTGGTAAGATTAACTTGCAGCTTGTCGAACAAATGAGGCGATAGAAGTTTCTGAATAATATCCCACTTAATGTCACCTTTCACCAATTCGGTTGCATATGCAACAGCTATAGCAACAGTCAATAGTAAGGGATCGCGTCTTTTATCACATACTACGATATGCCATAGACCACACCAAAAGGCCTGAAACATGACATAATGAGAGATTGTATTAGAGGACAGAACTAGGAACAAACTTGGGAAAGGAAGTCTAAATAGATTACAGAAACACTTCTTATCTTTCTCTTATCTCTCAATAGGAATCACGATACCAGAATAATGTTGAAGCAAATATGCCCAATGAAACAAAGCGTGTTAATTATCAAAGTGCAAGAAAAAACTTGATCTAATTCATTTACATTCTTGACTTGAAAATGTTCCCTTTTAAATTAACAAGACTCACAGATACAAAGATCTCACAATCAACTAGCACAACAAACCATTTGGTCACTCCCATTCAAACAAATGGCTTAAATAGGTAAAACACTTCACAGCAATAATGATATTAGTTTCAAGATTTAGGGAGCCAACATCGTACCACAAATGAGGCACAAGGCAGAACCAGGAATCTCTAGTTTACAAAATCATACCAACATCTTTTTGCCCTCAGAGGATTATTATAAACTACACAATCACTGATCTCTCAAGTTGTTATCCAACTTGTCCAGTTTTGACACAATACCCTTCCTCTTAATGGTGTGATTATTTTGACTAGCTGCAAGAAATTTCTAGGATTTATGGTAAGAGCGCTGAAGATTCCAAAAATTAACATAAGTAAATGAAACTGAGAAGCTTAGATTTTCATGATTTATTACTATCGGCGGATAATATTAAAATTAACCAAAATCACGATGTCTCGACTCACAACATATTAAATGCATTACGCTGACATGTCATCCAAACTTCTGAAAAAAAGATTGCCCTGTTTAACATCATAGGACACAACTATACAACTAACAATGAGCAGATTGGGAATGAATATAATATACGTGAATAAGAAACATTATATTAACAAAATGACACAATGAGGAGTTATGAGTCTTGTGACCAATGTAACAACTTCAGTGAAGGGAAGTAAGTAATAGGAATAGAGTCAACCTTTGGGTTCTCGGAGGGTTTCACCTCTTTTATAGTGTTGCTCCATCTTAGGATCATAAGGTAGCAGTCCATAAGTATCCATACACTGCAACACAACAACGAAAAAAAACAAAGTTTTTCACCAGTCCTCCGTACTTTAAAATGTTATTTAGTAACAATAAAACATTATTAATTACCTCTGCAGTACCCTTTTTTGCGTATTTTACTGTATCTTCTCTAGTGATGTCCAATAATAATCATTAGGAGGAACTTTCTGTTTAGCTCTCCGTTGCTTGGATTTGATTAGAGCAGCATCCCTGCAAATAGGCATGAAACAGCAATAACAAGGATGAGATCTCTAGAAATAGATGAATTGTACTGTTATTTCTTTCCAAGGCATATAATATCATCAGAAAGTCAATAGAAGGTGACTGTTATCTTCCCCTACACAACTATGATGACATTTAAAGTTCCAAAGAAAAATTTATTTAACAAAACAGCACAGAGGTAAGGATAAACTTAATTTTGGTTCTAGATATAAATTACCCCCCAAAGAAAAGACTGAAAGATAACACTTACAGCTCTTGTAGTTGGCTTTATTTCTTTCGCATCCGTTCGAAGTGCCCGTCGCAGTGCCTCAAACAATCAACCACTCTAAACGACTTCGCCTCATCCGAATCCGTACGCTTGAGTTGACGGGCTTGATTGACATGTAAGGGAGCCCAACAAGTACCTTCTATGATCAATCGTTGGAGCCTGCTATTACGAAATTTATAACTGGAACGACGAAATATATGCATCTTGCTAGTATGGTGACTAAAGATAGACAACCAGTGAAGCGAGAAAGAAAAGAAGATGAAAAAGGAAGCCAAGAAAGTTGCTCAAGGGAGTCAAGTCGGTCAAGGGAGTCAAGCCAATCGAGCCCGTCAACCTAAGTGAACGGATTCGGATGAGGTGAAGTTTTTTAGAGTGGTTGATTGTTTGAGGCAATGCGACGGGTACTTCAAACAGATGTGAGGCCTTTTTTCTTTCACATTTGTTCGAAGTGCCCGTCGCATTGCCTCAAACAATCAACCACTCTAAACAACTTCACCTCATCCGATTCCGTTTCACTTGGGTTGACGGGCTTGATTGGCTTGACTCCCTTGACCGACTTGACTCCCTTGAACAACTTTCTTGGCTTTCTTTTTCATCTTCTTTTTCTTTCTCACTTCACTGGCTCTCTCTCTAGTCACCATACTAGCAAGATGCATACATTTCGTCGCTCCAGCTCTAAATTCCGTAATAGCAGGCTCCAACGATTGATCATAGAAGGTACCTATTAGGCTCCCTTACATGTCACCCCACAGGTTGTTGGTTAATGCATTTTTTTCATTTAGAGTTAGAAAGATTGGCAACTTGAAGATTATATTACTGCGAAAATAGAAAAGCCACATAATCGTAAGTAGCATGAATTCAAGAAAATATATTATTGACCCAAATAACATCACAATAATGGCTCAGAACCGGCTTTAATTACTTTCAGCAATGCATCCATTTCAAGGGAAGAACAATGTTGAACGTCCTGTTAATGTTGTTTCTAATCGAATGAAGTGATCCCCAATGCTTCTTAAGTGGTCTCGAATTATATGAGGCACTGTAATGACATTGAAAAAACTATAAGTAAAAGAAATGAAATAAATGATACACCACTTATTTTTTATTCCAATGGAAGAATTTGCACAAAACCTCTATCCACCCACCTAGCTTGAATTTGGTGCACACAATTTGTTGGCGTAGGAAGCTGTCATTCCTCAATGAACTTGACAATCTAACATGTTGTATCTTAGCGCTAAGCGAAATGGTTGTTTGTTGATGACTCAAAAAAGGGGGAGATCAAGTCCCTGAGATAAATCTACGAAAAATATGCAAAGTTTAGAGCACATGATGTAACATTTGAGAAGACTTAACATAGTATCCTCTCTAGAATGACCTTCTGAAAAAAAAGGAAATGGGAGAGGTACAATTGTTGCTTAATCGATAGTGTTTGGATTAAATTAAACGGAGCTAAAAATCTTATGACAAGTACAAATCGGGCAATTATGGCTAACATGTAATCTAATTTTCGTACTCAAGTCTGGCTCTAATAACAAATCGAGCCGAGTTTGTTTGGGGACAACCAAATTATTCTTAACATATGCTCTAGCCCGAATTGTGTCCGGGTGGGTTCGGGTTACTTACACGGGCTTAACCCGTCCAATTTGCATCCCAAATCTCTATCTGAGTGGTCCCGTTTTTAGTTTCGAGATACTACTATCTCTTAGGCTTTACTAGTACTAGTCAAGGCTTTGGCTTTTCAATCTGTTTTGGACTCATCTATGAGTTGCTTGAGCCTTGTTTATTTATATATCAGGTCAAGTCAGAACACTCACATGGTCATTTATCTACAAAGCTAAATCATGGTCATTTAACAACACCTATATCATGTTTATCATTCTAAATGTTCCATATTGCATAGCATAACTGGTAATCAAACTTATAGTGTGCGCGCGTTTGCGTGTGTGATAAATAATGAAGAAGATATGTACCTAAATATCTTCGAATCCATCCATGCCATGAACGTTTATCCTCCATGAACCTAGGTAGAAAACCAGAAATTGAGTTAAGTATGCCAGAAACATATCAGACCTAACCATGAACAAAACTAGAAAAAATAACCAGTGTCAAAACTAGAAAAAATAACCGTTGGCAGGGGAGGAGGGCGCCATAGGTCTCTTTCTTTGACTTTCGAGGCCACCTGAATTCTTCGATAGGTGCTGAGGCAAATAGATGACTGGGGTTTTGTTGTGTGCGGTGGCAAGCTTGGTCGGAGAAATGGGTTCCAAGTGCACCAATTTAAAACCAGAGAAGGTTGGTGGGTGAATTATTGAGTTCTTGGTAGGTGAAACTCATTATTTTTTCAACAGAGTACTATCTCTTGTGCGTATTAATTGGACACGCTGGTTTCGTCATAGTATTTCGGGAAAAAGACACTTTAACCCTCTCTAGTTTGATTGATGAACACTCATACCCCGTTCTAGTTTGGAAAATGACAATTTGACACCTTCAGTGTGTTGAAGTTCAAGTATTTGGATCTCCTTGATTGTGATGCTGTTAGTTTAGAGGTTAGTCCGTCACTACAAATAATTTTAAGGACATATTTGGCCTCCATGTCATGAAAAAAAAGTCAATTATACGATTGAATAACCTCTACATTTTGCATACCATATAGACAAATGCGTTTCTTAAAGCTATTCTTAGTGACAGACGCCAATTCTAAATTAACAGTTTCACGATATGAGGTTTAAATTTTTGTTAAGTTGGCACATGAAAGGGGAGAAGGTGTCTTTTTCCAACCTAGAATGTGTGAAAGTGTCCTTTAATCAAGCTAGAAGCGACGAAAGTGTCATCTACCCTAACTTTTCTCCAAAATAAAATCTTAATAACCGGGAATTTTAGACTTCATTTAGGAAAAGTCAGATTCATTCTTCTTCTTTTTTTGAAGAAATGCAGCTTTTGATTAATGAGTAAAGTTGGGGTTCGGAACCCCTAGTACATCATTTTGCAGAAACTGAAAAGCCAATCTGGGTAAATACTAAGTCATATATGTTTGTTTCGAATAGATGATCCAAATCTTGCGAACACATGTGCTGCATTGTTCGTAGAACGGTGGCTGTAGATAAAAGAAATGTAGTTGTAAATATGCTGCTAAGTATTACTTTTGAATGAACCGTGTGCATTTTTCGTGATTTGTGAATAATACATTACAAAACTCTCAGCCTATGATGTGTTCCAGTTCTATCCAATGACCTTGTTTTTGCTGCTACATTTTTCTTTGTTCAGAATGAGGAATTGTTCATTTGAACATTTTCAGAAATGAACAATTCCTTAACGAACACACGTCTTGCATCTACAGTAGCCCGGTATCTTTTCATAACCTTAAAGTACAAGTAAAGTGCTTATGAAGTCCACAAATTTTGGGCAGAGAGCGAAGGCAAGTGCACATCTGTATAATAGGATTTAACATTTCACAAACACTTAGGACGATTTTTGGAATGCCGCTGGAAAGATTAACTTGCAGCTTGTCGAACAAATGAGGCGATAGAAGTTTCTGAATAATATCCCACTCAATGTCACCTTTCACCAATTCGGTTGCATATGCAACAGCTATAGCAACAGTCAATAGTAAGGGATCGCGTCTTTTATCACATACTACGATATGCCATAGACCACACCAAAAGGCCTGAAAGACGACATAATGAAAGATTGTATTAGAGAGGACAGAACTAGGAACAAACATGCAAAAGGAAGTCTAAATAAATTACAGAAACACTTCTTATCTTTCTCTTCATCTCTCAATAGGAATCACGATACCAGAATAATGTTGAAGCAAATATGCCCAATGAAATAAAGCGTGTTAATTATCAAAGAGCAATAAAAAACATGATCTAATTCATTTACATTCTTGACTTGAAAATGTTCCCTTTCAAATCAACAAGACTCACAGATACAAAGATCACACAATCAACTAGCACAACAAACCATTTGGTCACTCCCATTCAAACAAATGGCTTAAATAGGTAAAACACTTCACAGCAATAATGATATTAGTTTCAAGATTTAGGGAGCCAACATCATGACACAAATGAGGCACAAGGCAGAACCAGAAATCTCTAGTTTACAAAATCATACCAACATCTTTTTGCCCTAGGAGGATTATTATAAACTATACAATCACTGATCTCTCAAGTTGTTATCCAACTTGTCCAGTTTTGACACAATACCCTTCCTCTTAATGGTGTGATCAGTTCTGACTAGCTGCAAGAAACTTCTAGGATTTATGGTAAGAGCGCTGAAGATACCAAAAATTAACAGAAGCAAATGAAACTGAGACGCTTAGATTTTTCATGATTCATTACTATCCACGGATAATATCAAAATTAACCAAAATCATGATGTCTCAACTCACAACATATTAAATGCATTACGCTAACATGTCATCCAAACTTCTGAAAAAGATTGCCCTGTTTAACATCATAGGACACAACTATACAACTGACAATGAGAAGATTGGGAATGAATATAATATACGAGAATAAGAAACATTATATTGACAAAATGAAACAATGAGGAGTTATGAGTCTTGTGACCAATGTAGCAACTTCAGTGAAGGGAAGTAAGTAATAGGAATAGAGTCAACCTTGGGTTCTCGGAGGGTTTCACCTCTTTTATAGTGTTGCTCCATCTTAGGATCATAAGGTAGCAGTCCATAAGTATCCATACACTGCAACACAACAACGAAAAAAAAAAAACAAAGTTTTTCCCAGTCCTCCGTACTTTAAAATGTTATTTAGTAACAATAAAACATTATTAATTACCTCTGCAGTACCCTTTTTTTTGCGTTTTTTACTGTATCTTCTCCAGTGATGTCCAATAATAATCATTAGGAGGAACTTTCTGTTTAGCTCTCCGTTTCTTGGATTTGACTAGAGCAGCATCCCTGCAAATAGGCATGAAACAGCAATAAACAAGGATGAGATCTCTAGAAATAGATGAATTGTACTGTTTATTTCTTTCCAAGGCATATAATGTCATCAGAAAGTCAATAGAAGGTGACTCTTATCTTCCCCTACACAACTATGATGACATTTAAAGTTCCAAAGAAAAATTCATTTAACAAAACAGCACAGAGTTAAGGATAAACTTAATTTTGGTTCTAGATATTAATTACCCCCCAAAGAAAAGACTGAAAGATAACACTTACAGCTCTTGTAGTTGGCTTTATTTCTTTCGCATCCGTTCGAAGTGCCTGTCGCAGTGCCTCAAAAAATCAACCACTCTAAACAACTTCTCCTCATCCGAATCCGTACGCTTGGGTTGACGGGCTTGATTGACATGTAAGGGAGCCCAACAAGTACCTTATATGATCAATCGTTGGAGCCTGCTATTACGGAATTTAGAACTGGAACGACGAAATATATGCATCTTGCTAGTATGGTGACTAAAGATAGACACCCAGTGAAGTGAGAAAGAAAAGAAGATGAAAAAGGAAGCCAAGAAAGTTGCTCAAGGGAGTCAAGTCGGTCAAGGGAGTCAAGCCAATCAAGCCCGTCAACCCAAGTGAACGGATTCGGATGAGGTGAAGTTGTTTAGAGTGGTTGATTGTTTGAGGCAATGCGACGGGTACTTCGAACAGATGCGAGGCCTTTTTTCTTCCGCATTTGTTCGAAGTGCCCGTCGCATTGCCTCAAACAATCAACCACTCTAAACAACTTCACCTTATCTGATTCCGTTCACTTGGGTTGACGGGCTTGATTGGCTTGACTCCCTTGACCGACTTGACTCCCTTGAGCAACTTTCTTGGCTTTCTTTTTCATGTTCTTTTTCTTTCTCACTTCACTGGTTCTCTCTCTCGTCACCATACTAGCAAGATGCATACATTTCGTCGCTCCAGCTCTAAATTCCGTAATAACAGCCTCCAACGATTGATCATAGAAGGTACCTATTAGGCTCCCTTACATGTCACCCCACAGGTTGTTGGTTAATGCATTTTTTTCATTTGGAGTTAGAAAGATTGGCAACTCGAAGATTATATTACTGCGAAAATAGAAAAGCCACATAATCGTAAGTAGCATGAATTCAAGAAAGTATATTATTGACCCAAATAACATCACAATAATGGCTCAGAGCCGGCTTTAAATACTATCAGCAATGCATCCATTCCAAGGGAAGAACTATGTTGAACGTCCTGTTAATGTTGTTTCTAATCGAATGAAGTGATCCCCAATGCTTCTTAAGTGGTCTCGAATTATACGAGGCCCTGTAATGACATTGAAAACACTCTAAGTAAAAGAAATGAAATAAATGATACACCACTTATTTTTTATTCCAATGGAAGAATTTGCACAAAACCTCTATCCACCACCTAACTTGAATTTGGTGCACACAATTTGTTGGCGTAGGAAGCTGTCATTCCTCAATGAACTTGACAATCTAACATGTTGTATCTTAGCGCCAAGCGAAATGGTTGTTTGTTGATGACTCAAAAAAGGGGGATATCAAGTCCCTGAGATAAATCTACGTAAAATATGCAAAGTTTAGAGCACATGATGTAACATTTGAGAAGACTTAACATAGTATCCTCTCTAGAATGACCTTCTGAAAATAAGGAAATGGGAGAGGTACAATTGTTGCTTAATCGATAGTGTTTGGATTAAATTAAACAGAGCTAACAATCTTATGGCAAGTAGAAATCGGGAAATTATGGCTAACATGTAATCTAATTTTCGTACCCAAGTCCGGCTCTAATAACAAATCGAGCCGAGTATGTTTGGGGACAACCAAATTATTCTTAACATATGCTCTAGCTCGAATTGTGTCCGGGTGGGTTCGGGTTACTTCCACGGGCTTAACCCGTCCACTTTGCATCCCAAATCTCTATCTGAGTGGTCCCGTTTTTAGTTTCGAGATACTACTATCTCTTAGGCTCTACTAGTACTAGTCAAGGCTTTGGCTTTTCAATCTGTTTTGGACTCATCTATGAGTTGCTTGAGCCTTGTTTATTTATATATCAGGTCAAGTCAGAACACTGACATGGTCATTTATCTACAAAGCTAAATCATGGTCATTTAACAACACCTATATCATGTTTATCATTCTAAATGTTCCATTTTGCATAGCATAACTGGTAATCAAACTTATAGTGTGCGCGCATTTGCGTGTGTGATAAATAATGAAGAAGATATGTACCTAAATATCTTCGAATCCATCCATGCCATGAACGTTTATCCTCCATGAACCTAGGTAGAAAACCAGAAATTGAGTTAAGTATGCAAGAAACATATCAGACCTAACCATGAACAAAAACTAGAAAAAATAACCAGTGTCAAAACTAGAAAAAATAACCGTTGCCAGGGGAGGAGGGCGCCATAGCTCTCTTTCTTTGACTTTCGAGGCCACCTGAACTCTCCGATGAACTCCGGTAAGGTGCTGAGGCAAATAGATGACTGGAGTTTTGTTGTGTGCGGTTTTGAAAATCAGAGAAGCTGGTGGGTGAATTAATAATGAGTGGGTGAACTATTGAGTTCTCGGTAGGTGAAACTCATTATTTTTCAACAGAGTACAGTAGTAGTAGTAGTACTATCTCTTGTGCGTAATTGGACATCGTCATATTTTTTCGGGAAAAAGACACTTTAACCTACTCTAGTTTGATTGATGAACACTCATACCCCGTTCTAGTTTGGAAAATGACAATTTGACACCTTCAGTGTGTCCAAGTTCAGGTAATTTGATCTCCTTAATTGTGATGTTCTTAGTTTAGAGGTTAGTTCGTCACTAAAAATGATTTTAAGGACATATTTAGCCTCCATATCATGAAAAAAAGAGTCAATTATACGATTGAATAACCTCTACATTTTGCATAGCATAGAGACAAATGTGTTCTAAATTATTTTTAGTGACAGACTTCAATTCTAAACTAACAGTTTCACAATATGATATTTAAATTTTTCTGAAGTTTGGCACACTAAAAGGGAGAAAGTGTAATTTTTTAAACTAGAAGGTGTGAAAGTGTCCTTTAATCAAACTAGAAACAGCGAAGGCGTCGTCTACCCCTTACCTTTTCAGTTTTCTCCAAAAGAAAAACTTAGTTACCGGGAATTTTAGACTTTAATTTGGAAAAGTCAGATTCATTCTTCTACATACAACTATACAAGTATGTTTGTAGTTGGATTTTTTTCTTCTCGCATTGTATCATTGTTACTGTTCTCAAACTCACTGCTACATAGTTTAAGTTTGACATCAGAGTTTTGTGGTGGGAAAATGATAAGCACCTTCATACCGGTCAATCGTATCGTACGAATCAACAATATTATTCGCATTATTATTATTGTTTATTTAGCTATTTATTTAATTAGTTGAGTAATTAATCAGTTTGAGTATTATTTATTTAATTATTTAGTAGACTTAGACTTGTTAAATGACCCATAGGAGTTTAGCGCTAGTTTTGTTTTTCTAGTTAAGAAAGTGTTGTTTTTGTTTATTTTTCATCTAATGAAATGATTATTTAGAAGAATCTATATTCGGTCACCCATTACTTGTTAGAATAGCGCCGTAAGCTACAAGCTACGTGGTCAGTTTTTGATGATTTTCACAAAATCGTGAATCCCGATACCATTACGGTATCACACCTCCACACTTTAGAACGAAAATAGACATAGTTCGAAATTTAATGTTCAATTTGTCCCTATGTACATTAAACTTCTTGGTGTAGTATTAGTGTTTATGGTATATACAAGTTCGAGTTTTGTTGAATTCAACTAATAATGTTCGGGAAACAAAATTAACTTGTCTGTTCCATCTTATAATAGGATATGATATAATACTTGTAGGATTAGTGGTGCAAATATACAGCGCGTAATTCGTTAACTGCTAACTATAGTTAATATATACTCCTCTTTATAAGGGCATCTCCAACCGGGGGGGGGGGGGGATTTTGTCTTGGGTTTGGGCATGTCCATGGAGAAATTCCCCCTAACCATCCCGCAACAAATCCTTCGACTGAATCTCGGATAACGCAGCATGCGCCTATCGTTATGTGCTCCTCCAACCAAGAGGCATCAAAAATCATTTTGAAGGTTTCAACAGGCAGTGGTGTCCACCGTTTCTCTCCCTTCTGTGGCGCGAACTGCATGTCTGATAGTGCTCCTCCTTTCTGCAACTGCTTGTAGTCCGATAAGTAATCTAGTGCCCAATTTTACAGCATGGGTCTCAAGTTGTCGAAGGTGAGCACAACTGGATCATCATTGTCAAAGCGATCATGAGCTGTGAATTCAACCTCCTGCTCTCTGACTTGCACGTCCACTGAAAGAATCTAAATAGGATTCGTCAGCAACCCAAAAAAAGACGGCGACTGAATTCAATTAGGGAAATTTGATAGAAAAGTAAAAAAGAAGCCATACCATGAATAATGAAAGGTAGGTTGTTTTCCAGGGAATCCACAGCTTCTTGGTTCTGTGCGATTGCCTCCATCACTTGCCGGAAAGAATCTCCTGTGACCCGTGCTCTGAAATCGATTCTCTATAGTCGGCGACGGTCCTCAGAAATTGGAACGAAATCATCAGCTCCGAGATTGATTATCGACACACGGTGGGTATCGTTTGTCGATTCTGCGAAAAAAGGACCAAGAAACTGTAAAGATTCATCAAGAAAGAAAGCAAGAAATTCAATCAAACGCTTAAATTACGTATGTCTGAACACGACGATGGAGGTCGTTGAGCCCGTCATATACACCACTCCAGGGTCCTCGCCGACGGCCGCCGCCAACAACCCTAAACCCAATGCTTCTTAAGTCGGTCTCTGAGTTGTATAAGGCAAATATGACATTGAATACACTATTAAGTAAAAGAAATGAAAAAAAAAAATGATACACCACTTATTTTTATTCCAATGGAAGAATTTGCACAAAACCGAGCTTGAATTTGATGCACACAATTTGTTTGCCTAGGAAGCTGTCCTCCTCAATAAACTTGACAATCTAACATGTTGTATCTTAGAGTCAAGCGAAATGATTGTGTTGAAGAGTCAAAAAGGGGTAGATCAAATCCCTGAGATAAACCTACCGAAAAATATGAAAAGTTTAGAGCACATGATGTACCATTTGAGAAGACTTAACATAGTATCCTCTCTAGAATGATCTTCTGAAAATAAGGAAATGGGAGAGGTACAATTGTTGCTCAATCGATAGTGTTCGAATTATAATTAAACAGAGCTAACAATCTTATAGCAAGTACAAATCGGGCAATTATGGCCAGCATACAATCTAATTTTTATAATCAAGTCCGGCCTTTATTACAAATCGAGCCGAGAAATTTTGTTCGGGGACATCCAAATTATTCTTAACATATGCTCTAGCCCGAATTGTGTCCGGATGGATTCGGGTTATTTACACGGGCTTAACCCGTCCAATTTGCATCCCAAATCTCTATCTGAGTGGTCCAATTTCTAGTTTCGAGATATCTCTTAGTCAAGCCTTTCGCTTTTCAATCTGTTTTGGACTTATCTATGAGTTGCTTGAGCCTTGTTTATTTATATATCAGGTCACTCACACGGTCATTTATCCAGTTCATCTAGTTCATCTCTCTGGTAGATCATCTTTACATAGCATAACTGGTAACAACACCCATTATGTTTAGCATTCTAAATGTTCCATATTGCATAGCATAACTGGTAATCAAACTAATAGTGTGCGCGTTTGCGTGTGTGATAAATAATGAAGAAGATATGTACCTAAATGTCTTCGAATCCATCCATGCCATGCCATGAGCGTTAATCCTCCATGAACCTAGGTGGAAAACCAGAAATGGAGTTAAGTATGCAAGAAACATATCAGACCTAACCATGAACAAATTAGGTTATGATGAAGATGATTTCCTAGCAAAACTAGAAGATGAACAATATGTCAATTTTGTCATGGAAGAGATGATTGTTTCTAGTTTGTTACCAGGAGAGGAGGGCGCCATAGCTCTCTCTTTCTTTGTCTCTCGAGGGCCACCTGAACTCTCTGATGAACTCCGGCGGGCGGATCTGCACTCCGGTGAGGAGCTGAAGCAAATCGATAAATGGGGTTTTGTTGTGTGCTGTGGTAAGCTTGGTCGGAGAAATGGGATCAAGTACACCTATTTGAAAACAGAGAAATGCTGGTGGGTGAATTAATAATGAGTGGGTGACATGTAGGGTCAGTTTGGCAAAGTGGTTTTTTTTTGGTTTTTGGTTTTTAAACCAAATGGTTTGTTTAAAGTGTTTGTTTTGAATGGTTTAAAAACCAGATTTTAAACTAGTTTTTTTCAACTTTTGCCTTCGTGAAAAAAACTAACTTTTGGTGGTTTTTTCTTTGGTTTATTTCTGTGACACACAAAGACGATATTATCCTCACACCGTAAACGTATTAGACTGAAAATTGTCGAGCATTTTGGTAATTATTTGACATTTTAATCATCGAAATAATTAAAAAGATCACTGATAATTTGTTCTATACTTCATAATATTGTTTTTCCCTTTCTCAAAAAAAAAATTGTTTTCCCCAAAAACTCACTTCACACTTTAATGCGATGTTCTTATTATTTAAGGTCAACTATTTTTGTTGTGTTATTTTCCTAGTTGATTAAATTTCTGCTATCAGTTAAACAATGTTGCATTGAAAGAGTTATCTCGGATTTATGTTGTTTGTTTGTGAGTTTTTTTGTTTTTTGTTCTTTCACTTTTACAAGCAACAACCCTTATATGCACAAGGACAAATATGTCATTTTATCAATAACATCAAGTTTAAAAACCACTAACAAACACATTTCTTCAGTTTTTAATCTAGATTAAAAACCATCACCAAACACACTGGTTTAAACAAAATCTCTAAAAAAAACCAAAAAAATTCCACCACAATCTATAAACTAGTTTTTCCACCAAAAACCACTCTACCAAACTCACCCGTAGTATTGAGTTCTTGGTAGGTGAAACTCATTATTTTTCAACAGAGTAGAGTAGTAGTACCACTCCGTCCCACCTCTTTGGAATTATTTGGGCTTTTTCGCCTGTAACTGGCTCACTTTGACATGGTAATTTAAATTACAAAACTATGTAAATTTTCGAAATTTTTTTTATAGTCTTGTAGAATAAAAGTCACTCTACAACACTACGAGAAAATTATCTAAAAATTCCAACATTCTGTTATCCAAATCACTAGATCAAATTAACGCAGTGAATATGGTCAAAGTCCAAATAGAGCAAAAAATGTGGGACGGAGTGGTAGTAGTACTATCTCTTGTGCGTATTAATTGAGCGCGCTGGTTTCGTCATAATTTTTCGTAGAAAAAACACTTTAACTCCCTCTAGTTTAGTTGAAGGATAATTTTACCTCTTTTAGTTTTGGAAGTAACATTTTCACCCCATCAGCGTACTCACCTTCAAATAATTTGATCCTCTTGATTGTGATATTGTTAGTTTAGATGTGAGGTTCGTCACTGAAAATAATTTTAGAAACAAATTTGGACCATACTTTTAAGCAAAAAGTCTATAATACCATTGAGTAACCCTTACATTTTGCATAATATAGAGGCAAATGTGTCCCAAAAATTAAGGTAAAAAACAAAAACATAAGGCGTCTGAATAAAGACAATCTCCATAATTTTGTGGATGAAGCTAACGATTGACTAACAGATCCGGCAAAAATACTATTTTGCTCCTCTACATTTTGCATAACAAATAGACAAATGCATTCTAAAACTTATTTTTAGTGACATACCTCACTCTAAACTAACAGTTTCACAATATGAGGCTTAATTTTTTCTGAAGTTTGGCACACAAAATGAGAGAATTTGTCTTTTTCCGAATTGGAAGGTATGAAAGTGCCTTTTAATCAAACTAGAAGCGGCGAAGGTGTCATTCTACCCTACTTTTCTCCAAAAAAAAAAAAAAAAAAAAAAAAAAAAAAAAAAAAAACTTTAGTACTGTGAATTTTAGACTTTATTTTGGAAAAGTCAGATTCATTCCTCTACATACGAGTATGTTTGTAGTTAGACTTTTCTCTTCTCTTCTCGCATCGTATCATTTTTACCGTTCTTGAGCTCACTGCTAGGTACTTTAAGTTTGACATCAGAGTTTTGTGGTGGGAAATTGATAAGCACCTCCACGGTTTAGAACGAAGCTAGACAGAGTTTGAAATTTTATGTTCTTTTCTTTTAGAAAGAAATTTTATGTTCAATTGTACCTATGCACATTAAACTTCTTGTTGTATTTGCAAAAAAAAAAGCATATATAATTTACATTATAAAACAACATAAACTATTTCTTGCTAAAAAATAGCATATATATGGAATAATAACTGAATTATTTATATATTTGTTTTTATTTTCTTTCTAAAAATTATATAAACTATTTCAGTTGTTATTCCATATATATGTCGTTTTTCGTCTTCGACCTGTTAAATTTTTCCTTTCAATTTTTTTCCCTTCCACCTCTCCATTATACTAGCTGTTCAATATAAATTATCAAATTTTAAATTAGTTCCTCCATTATTTAATTTGTGAAATATTTTGTAATCTATGTAATACTTTAGATAATCATTATTAATTATAATTTCGTACACATTTTGTTAGAATTAATCTAGAATTTCATGCAATGTTGCCCATGAAACATTCTGTAAAAAGTCTTTTACAAAAATTTCAGAATATTAAATTCTAAATTACAAACGAGATGACTATTCAGTGCCTTCGAACATTTTGTTTACATCAATATCTTGCACACACACTATTTTCTTATAGATTCCAATCATTTTATGTGTATGGACTTCAAAATATCTGCTTTGATATGATAGTAAAATAGCATGCATATTTTATCGCATCAAGTCGAGCATCCAATGTTTTTAAATATTACAATTTAATAAGTTTTATATCTTTACATCTAATTTCATGCAAAAGAACCATATTATTACCAAAATCTTTTTAACCTCCCTTTTAGCTCATACGATAAATTTATACAATGATTTTAGAAATTTTATACTCATTAAAATTATCATAAAGGTGAATTTATGGTTTTATTGCATATAATTAAATACGTGAAGGTAATCTATCTCTATGATAGATTTAGTATTTTTTTTTATAAATATACATAAAAAAATAAACATAGTTTGAGAAAATGAGTAGAGTGAAGTCCTTCTGTTAGGTGATGATAGTAGAGATGGTATGTACTTCCAGCCCATGTTAGTACTTTTCTTGATCTTTTTTTTTTTTTTTTGTAGTTTGTAAGGTTTTATGTCATCCAAAATTTTTTACGAGTTCGGAGCCCGATTACTTTAATAATATGCAGAGTCTATATAGCCTACATCCGTGTAGGCTACCAAAAATATAAAGAGTAGAGTGAAATCCATGATTATATTTCTTCATTTTCAAAATTGCTAGGCTTATTTTATAATATAGATGTAAAGGAATTAAAAAATAAAAGAAGTGTTACCAAATAATTACATAAGTATATAAAATTAGTAGAAATAACTTTATAACTTATGTACGATATGAGTTTGGGATAATAGTATTTTAATTCCTTTGGTACAAATAATGACCAAGAATTAAAGTATAATTTTAGGTTAAATGAAATGACAAGGACAGAACAAGGAATTATGTAAGAAAACTAAAACAACTCTTTAACTAATTTCATATAATAGATTAATGCATAGACCGTAGACACATTAAAAACAATGCACATATCTATCAAGTTTTAGAGCCCTATAAATGAAAAATTAAACCTCAAATTATAAGGATTTAAATGAATTTTGCACGCACTTTTAAAACTCATCACAAGTAAAAACAAATTAAGATGATCACCATGGACTTTTCGTTCTAAACATTAATGCAGAGTAAGAAGGCTAATTGAAATAGATATAATATTCGTACTCAATAATGAAAAATTATGAATGAGTTTTATATTCTAATAGTGCAACATTAAAATGGTTTTTTAGGGTAAGAAACCATTAATGCAGAGTAAGAAAAGTTTCCAAAGGAAGGTGGAAATGTTTTGTGGAAGTTTAAGTATTCCGAACGAGTTCAAATTATTAAAGGATGTTTGGTTGTGGAGGGTCAGAGGATTTTCGGGTTAGGTGCAATCTCGACAGAATGTAGGCTTACTTGACTGGAAAGCTTCCATACGTATGAGGCCACTCGAGTTCTTTATCAAACTTCTGAGTCTTTCAGATATAGGACGCCATAATTTCCTTACTTCGAATTACAAAGAAAACGCTTGGATGACGGGAGTGTGCCACTCTTTCTTATCCAGAAGAATGAGATCAGCCACAGAAAGGGAGGAATCGAGTTGAGTTGTCTCAATGGAGAAGATTGTTTGAGATTTGTTGAACAAGCGGTCTTTGAGATGATGCATATCTCTTCCAGTTCTAATTTTTCACTGAATGCTTGTAGTAAGAAGTCTTTTCCCCCATTGGATGTTTCTCCATCCCTAAGTATCCGAGGAGCTGGCAGGTGTCTCGAGAAAATTTGAGTGGTGGCAGTATTTTCCCTATAAGGACTTTGCTACAAAGGTTTCACATCTCTTTCCAGATTCGATAGGACTTTTTGCTAACATTTATTGGTTGGGGGAGCGTAGATATTTGAATCCCATACCGCCTTCACTAATTGGTTTACATAGAGAACCACAAGCTTCCAAGTAAATTCATTTTCCAGACTCGTTTGACTAAAGGAATTTGGAGATGATGTTTTGGATTTTCTCGAAGAACAACTTCAGGATTCCGAAGATAGTAAATATGTAAGTTGTGATTTCAATATGGAGGCCTTAATTAAATTATAGTATCCTACAAAACTTAGGGTTTGTTGCTTCCTGGAGTTTAGCTTTCAATTAAAGCGAGAGACGATACTTTGAAGGTTTCTTTCTTAGGGAGGGAGAAGTCCATGAAGGTTCCAAGGTGCTTCCTGATAGAACCCGTTTGGGTTTCTAACGGTATGAATCGTACGGAAGTAATCTAACGGTAGGAAACCATTTAGGGTTTCTGAATACATGGAAAAGACAATAGTACCCTTATAAGTAATGGGTAATTACATCATAACACAGTGGGCTTCATTATAATGTGGACTGGTCTTCTGGGCTTCAATATTGGGCTTGGTAGAGTGGCCCAATAGATAACTGATCCGTTATTACGGCCCCTTAAACGGATGGGAAGTGGGACGAACCATCAGTGTATCTCGTAGTGCCTCAAACGGAGCTGCAGCAAGTGATTTTGTGAAAAGATCCGCAACTTGATCTGCACTTGGAATGAAACAAAAGTCAGATGTTTTAGAAGTGCTTGTTCTCGGACATAGTGATAGTCGATTTCAATGTGTTTAGTCCGAGCGTGAAAAATAGGGTAATTTGTGAGAGAAATAGTTGAGACATTATCAATGTGAAGTAAAGGTGGGTTTGGTAAATAAAAACGTAAGTCGTAAAAAATTTGGCAAAACCACGATATGTCAGCTGCGCCTGTGGCTAAGGCACGGTACTCTGCCTTGGTAGAGGAACGTGAGACTGTGGTCTGCTTTTTAGCTGACCAATGGATCGGGTTTGAGCCCAAGAAGACAACAAGTCCATGGTGCTACGGCGATCCGTTGGATCGCCGACCCAATTGGCATCAGTAAAGATTTGTAAAGGAAGGTGGTCTTTGGTGTAAAAAAGCCTATGGGCTTTTATACCTTGTAAATACCGTAAGACACGTTTGGCACCACTAAGATGCACATTAGTAGGTGCATGCATAAATTGAAAAGGATGGTTGACGGCAAAAGCAATGTCAGGCCGTGTAAAAGTTAAGTATTGTAACCCTCTAAGAAGTTGTCTGTAAATAGAAGGATAAGGTAGAGGTGATCCTTGATTTAGATGAAATTTGATACCACCAGCTAAAGGAGTGGAACTTGGTTTGCAATTGGACGTATTAAACTTTGCAAGTAAATATGCGGTGTATTTTTCTTGTGTAATTGAAATACCATTGTGTGTGCGAGTGATTTGTAGGCCTAAAAAATAAGTTAAGTGACCAAGATTTGTCATTTGGAATTCATGACTAAGTTTCTGTAAGAGAAAAGTGATATAGCTAGTGTCATTTCCGGTGACAATAATGTCATCAACATATAGTAAAATTAAAGTTAATTTGTTGTTGGAATGCCGTATAAATAGAGAGCAATCAGCAGAAGAAGCTACAAAACCCAAAGAACATAAAAAAGATGTAAAACGCTCAAACCAAGCTCTAGGAGCTTGTTTGAGCCCAGATATGGACTTATGTAATAAGAAAACATGTTTAGGTTTAGTTAATCAATAAAACCTGTGGGTTGTTTCACATAAACAGTTTCTCGTAAAAAGCCGTGTAAAAATGTATTTTTAACGTCTAATTGTTGGAGAGGCCACAAAAAAGTGGCTGCAAGAGCCAAAATTGTACGAACAGTGGCATGCTTCACAACAGGACTAAATGTTTCATCATAATCTAGGCCTTGAGTTTGATGAAAACGTTTGGCTACTAACCGTTCTTTATAACGAGAAATAGAACCATCTTGATTGTACTTAGTACGAAAAACCCACTTATTTCCTATAATGTTTGCATGTGGTGGTGGAGGCACCAAAGTCCAAGTTTTTTGTTCCAAAAGACTGTTAACCTCATTTTACATAGCTTGGCGCCAAAGAGGTGATTTAACAGCTTCTGTATATGTGGTGGGATCTAGCTGTGTGTGAGGTGTGTGATGAAGAGCAGAGAAACCAACACAAGTAGAAGGTGTCACATAATAAACCAACTTCTTTTTGCTAATGCCGTACTTGCTACGGGTCTGCATTGGATGTGTAGAAATGGGAGAGGATAGAGGGGGGGGGGAGTGCATCATAGGGTCACCTTGTTCTGCCAAGCTACTATTGGAGGTGGGTTGGTGTTGTGATTCAACTGAAGAAGCTGTGTGGATAGTATCTGTTCTAGGTGTAGTAGGTGTAATTACACTGCCACGTGGAGTTGAATCAGCAGACACAACCACCTCAGCAGGCTGAAGAGGATCATATCCCTCAGCATGAGTGTTGTCTGGTATGAAACTAGTATGGTGCCCAGATGAATTCTGGGTAGGTGATGAAGGGACAGTGGTGTTGTTGGGACCTGAAACAGAAACATCACAATGTGAGTAAGGAGAAGAAACATGAGAAGCAGTAGTAGCAAATGGGAATGTAAATTCATCAAAAATCACATCTCTGCATATGTAAAACTTTTTATTATGTTGATCATAGCAAAGATAGCCTTTGTACCCAGATGCATAACCCATGAAAGTGCATTTCTTTGTTTTAGGATCTAATTTGGAAGAATTGTAGTCAGTTAATCTAGGATAGCAACTGCAGCCAAACACCTTCAAGAATTTGTAATCTGGTTTTGTTTTGAACAATATCTCATATGGTGATTTGTTAAGAGTATTTTGACTTGGCATTCGGTTAATCAAATAAACTGCAGTAGCCACAGCATGATACCAAAACAATTTAGGAAGAGAAGCATTATGCAACAAAGTCACTGCAGTTTCTATTATATGTCTGTGTTTCCTTTCAGCAATATCATTTTGTTGTGGTGTGTAAGGACATGATTTTTTTATGTGAAATACCATGTTCTTGAAGAATTTTTTGAAAAGTGTAAGCAATATATTCACCACCACCATCAGTTGTGAGAATTTTGATAGAATACCCTAACAACTTTTCAATAAATAATTTGAAAGTAGCAAAGACAGATGATACTTCAAATTTCAATTTTAGAGGAAATAGCCATGAGAACCTAGAAAAGTCATCAATAAATAACACATAGTATTCTAAACCTTTAAATGAGAGAGCAGAAGCAGGCCCCCAAAGATCACTGTGGAGCAAATTCAAAGGTGTTGTAGTAGCTATTTCAGACAACTTATAAGGTAATCTAGACATCTTTCCAGCAAGACAAGATTCACACATTGCATAAATATTTGTAGATAATTTAACAGAAGGAGATAAACAGTTAACACAATTTTATAAGATTGAAGAAGAGGGATGACCAAGTCTTGAATGCCACAAATGAGATTTGACTCTTTGACCCAAAAGGCTTGGGGTTTTTATGGTGCAGATAGAGAAGACAGAGGGTAAAGCACGTTTTTACTAGGTCCCTGAAAAAGGATTTTATTCGTAGATATGTCCTGGACATAAAACGAATTTTTATCAAAAACAAAGCGTGTGTTGTGATCACAACAAAATTTACGAACATATAGTAAGTTAACAGATAGAACAGGAACATATAAAGTATTAGAAAGCATATATGAATTATTGGATGTAGATAGATAAGCAGTACCGGAGTTCTGGATAGGGAGAGAAGAGCCGTTACCGACGGTGACTGAATCATTTCCAGAGTACAGTTCAGCAAGAGAAAGATTGCGAAAATCAGCAGTCAAGTGGTTCGATGCACCAGTATCTGTTAGCCATAGATTAGAGGTTGGTGGTTGATCATGATAAGACGAAGAAGTTGAGGCAGCCATGGCAGAGATCTGTTCTGGAGGATGCTTTCCCTGGTAAGCATATTCCATTATGTGATAGCAGTCAATGGCAGAATGATAATCGTAGCCACAGATCTGGCAATTAAGGGTTTGAACCACGACCCAAACCGCCACTGCCTCAGTAACCGGATCGACCCGAACCGCGACCCGAACCAGTATTTGAACTGTTACCATATCTAGATCCGAAACCGCCTCCATATCCGGATCCATGGTTCGGGTTGGACCCAGATCCGGAATAGGAACGACCTCCTCTGAAGTCAGATCGGCCACCACCACCACCTCGATGACCGAAACGACCTCCGCCACCTCCACTCCTCGGATTGTTAGGGTTTCGACCGCCACCACCTCCTCCACCGCATTTATGGTAGAAAGCGGTCGGAGTGGAAAGATCGGTCACCGGCAACTGAGATGCATGCATCTGTTCTTCCGCTTTGAGGAGGGCATGGAGCTCCTCGAAGGGGATTGGTTTGGATTGGATTTGCAGAGAGGAGCGGAAGGAGTTGTACTCCGGCGGGAGCCCGTTGAAGGCATAGAGGAGAAGGTCTTTATCAGCGGTTTGAACGTCGGCCACCGCAAGCCTGTCCCGGATGGATTTAAGGCGCTGCATGTATAGATCTATCGAATCTGAGACCTTGCAGAGGTTGTGAAATTCCGATTTGAGGGATAAGATGTTAGATCTGGTGAGGGATGCATAGCCTCGCTCAAGAGCAAGCCAAGCATCACGAGAAGTGAGAGATCCAATAACAAGAGTTAAGGATTCTTGAGAAAGACTCGCATTTAAAAATGGTAAAAAATGCCTGATCTTGAAGTTGCCAAGCTGTATATGCCGGATTTGTAACCGGAGCACCATCGGTGGTAATAATCGATGGAGGACAGGGTATTGAGCCATCTAAGTATTTGTATAGTGCATGTGTGCGAAATATAGTAGATATTTGATGTTTCCAGAGAACAAAATTTGTGGAATCAAGCTTGAATGGTAGAAAATTGTGGATATTGGAGAGTAGATACATCGGCTGCGAAGCTGGTGTATGGGAGGCAAGAGCCATGGTGTGGCTCTAATACCATGAAAGAACCCGTTAGGGTTTCTTAGAGAGAAGACGGAGAAGACAATGAAATTGAGGAATGAATATTCACGTTAAGAATTTATAGAGATAAAGAGACTATATATAGTCTTGATCTAACGGTAGGAATCGTACTGAAGTAATCTAACGGTAGGAAACCATTTAGGGTTTCTGAATATAGGGAAAAGACAATAGTACCCTTATAAGTAATGGGTAATTACATCATAACACAGTGGGCTTGATTATAATGTGGACTGGTCTTCTGGGCTTCAGTATTGGGCTTGGTAGAGTGGCCCAATAGATAATTGATCCGTTATTACTTCCTTGTTGCTGGTGTGAGAGGAACGCAAAGAATTACCGAGAGGTTGACGCTTTCCTAGGCCAAGCTTTGGCCTTACAGTGATTGAGTATTTCTAGAAGTTGATCTACCATCTCGAGTGAGCACCGTAAGATTCCAAGACTTTTTGAGGTGTAATACGCTATTCTGAGTGTGCTTCAAGAAAATGAGTGATTCGTCAACAAAGAGGAGGTGGGTGATGGAAGGTGAATTTTGAATTAAGTTTTGGATTCTTGAGATTTTCCTCCGAGAGTTGGGCTGGTGCAGCGCTGATGAAAGGGTTTGTGGCACTAGAATGAATAGATATGGGGAATGATGATCATTGTGTCCAAGCTCAGGAGTGGGATGTGAAATTCGAGGTAGAAAATTATTGATGAGAATAGAAGTGGTATGCCATTTTCACGCTTTCTAGATGTCTAATATATTCAAGTCTTTCACGCACTATCATGTTGTTATCAAAGATATAATGATTTGTAACAGATGCACTTTAATTATCTGAGATAAGAGATTCGATAACCTTTTTAAGGAAGTTTTTGCCAGTATTTTGGCTATGATTTTGTAGATCGGGTTGCACACACTAATGAGTGTATAGTCTTTAATCGATGTGGATCCTGATAACTTTGAAATAAGTGATATGTAGGCTCTGCTAATTTCTATTAGAAGATGGCACATTCGGAATAAGGTCCGGGCTGCAACCATCAAGTGAGAACCAACCATTGTCCCAGTGATATTGATAATATTCTACACTGAAACCGTCTTGCCCGAGGGCTTTGTTAAGACCCATTTTAAAATGGGTGCTTTAATTGATGAAAAACTGAAAATTACCGGGAAACAAGAACAAAGTATGAGAGATTTCTAAAATTCTGTGTTGGTTTGTGTTTAATACGACTTGAATTCTAAGTCGGCAACGAAAAGTTGTCAAAGACACTTTATGGAGACAAATATGAGGCGGTGTGGGTTTGGCAATTCTACCGTCCACTATACATGTGTATAAAAGGGTTGAAATCTTGGAAATAAAAACACACACAGGGGGATACATACACATGGAGAGGGCTTTTTGTTTGAGCAATGTAGGTTGCTAGGTGAGAGCTTTCTAGTGTGTGTCTAGTGGTTGTCATTATTGTTTCTCTCAATAAAACAGGGGTTTTGGGTTCGTGGACGTAGCTCGTTCATCGCTAGTGTACCACTTTACATCGTGAGTGAATTTGTTCTTTGTTTTCCATCGTTCTTTTTCTCATTCCAGGTCATAACAAAATGTTACCAGAGCTCGTTTTTGCAGGGAGTTTGTAAAAACATTTTGCTTTTACTTTTACTACAACGACTATATGGAATGATTTTTTATTGTTAGAATGAGATTGTGTATTTATACTCTTCAACACAGCGAAATATCAGGAAACTATTTCATATTTCTTGCTCCCACTTTGACAACATAGCCTCTACTTTATAATTTCAACTTAAGTGCAACCCCTTAACACCAATACCTTACATAGTCAACATGGTCAAATATACCAACTTGTGAAATTGGACTACTGGAAAGAAATCTTCATGTTACAAGAAAAATATGATGCAAGGTTTTATTTATGATTTAACCATTGCATTACATGAACCACCTGTGCGTACACATGCTCGAGGGCTATAGGATCATCAACACAGTAGATGGCCGAGGTACTTTCTCTCTTTCAATGTCACAAGCTCACTTCTTCATTGTTTTTGACTTAATGAATAGTAGAACATAATGCTAATGAAATAATGATAAGAAAGGTTACATCTACTAAAACATAAAGGCACAATCAAGCCAAATTCAAATGACATCATAGTACTATTCATTGTGATGGTCTTACACACGACTCCATTAAACACGAGAAGACATAACAATGAAGAGCAAGTCATGATTGTTCAACTCTTGGATAAATCCAAGAGATGCATACTCCCCCAACAAGGGCAAGTTCTCATTAGAAATGAACGGATTCTAAGGAGACAAATAATGAAATACATTAAGTCTTCCCAAGGTTAGTAACTTCAGGTCAACCGAGGAGACCTATACGTCTATTATTATTGTATCACCGATTGATAATTCATTCGAGAACAAGAGCTCTTTAATTCATATGGTAATGCGGGGTTGTCTATTTAGCAGAAAGCCACCAAGTATCACGATGCCCACTTGACAAATGTGATGTAACCTTGTAGGAATTTTAAAGGGCTCCAAAATATATTTTCTCTCTTTGCTAGGCCATTCAATCACCACATGGGGACAACTGACAAGAGAGTTTCTGAGGACGTTTCACCCGCCATCTAAGGTGGCCGAGCTTACAGGTGAACTTGTGAGATTCAGTAGTTAGAAGAAGACATCTGGCTGATGATGACTGCATACCGCAATGCGCAGTGTCAATTGTAGTTTTCTGGTAAATCCTGGGGTTTATATCGAGCCCAAATGATTGAGAAGTTAATAGCTTGCTTTTTAAAGTTTGAAAGTTTTTTTGTTTGAAATGTACTAACTAGTAAATGAGAATTTAAAAACACAATGGGAAATTGTTTTAAGCTATCAAATGGAGAGGGGTACTAGGATCACCTCAATGAGGCACAAGGTTTGTTTAATAGTGAGGATTTTGTCCTGACGTTTGCAACATTTTATGAGAGATATTCATACTAGATCAATCTTATGTAATCCTAATGCATTGGTTGTCTTTAATCAAAACTGCATTTTGGTCATAAATGACTAGGAATAGCACTCTTCATTCTACTCCTTAAGGAACGTGATTAACCAATAAATTTGATCTAGAATCGTGTTACAACTAGAAACTAGATAAGCTCACAGACGCAAGCTGCTAACTAACCCTAGTCGGACTTGACATTTAACTTTCTCATGTTTTCGGTATTTCAAACCTAAGCTACCACTTATTATTATACACGCAACTACTGTGCCTGGGGCATCGTTACCGAGTTCAGTGTCATAACATCATTGGAAGGAACAATGGGATTTGTCTCACACTTATTTACAAAATTACGCGAAGAGGATGAAGAAATGGGCAGACAAAGGAGGGGACATGTGGAGTTCAAAGTTGAGGCATGGTGTTCTTGAAGTTCTTTCTACGACAATTCAAGCACACCCGACCGTTGCACAAGGGACTTCCAAGTAAGTGCAAGGGACCGTTTCAGGAGTTGGCCAAAGTTGGCAAGTATTCATACCGATTTAATTTTCCTTAAGTATAAGATAGACACGGTCTTTTATGTGAGCCAGTTTAAGCTGTACCATAAGGATGAGGAAGACCCTGGACATGGGGAGTCAAGGCGAGCACCACCGATGATAGACTTGTTGGAATAGATTCTCTAGAGGCAATCTAGTTTAGTATGAACTTATTTTGGCTAGGATAATCATTGTATTATTTATTGGATATTTAATATAATGAAGTCCTTAGATTTACAATTGTGTTGTTTATCTTAAATATCTCTAGTCCATTATAATGATTAAATAGGACAATCATCTATAGACTAGTATGGGGTTGGACTGATATGGAGATATCATGATCCAACACATGGGTATGCATCCAGGATAATGGCATACTGGATTGACCCATCTCCGAGAAGGCTACATATGAGTTATGTAAAGTCACAAGCTCTTCTCGTGGTGACAACAGTATTATCATCCTTAGACTTGAAGTCACTAGAGCATCTAGTTGTGGAGCGTTGTGGTTTTGGTAGCGTCAAACGCTACACCGTAACTGTGTAGTAATAAAGGAGCGTATCGGACACAACATGGAGCAAGATTAGATATCATAGTGATATAGATAGAATTTGTCCCTCCCACATAAAGGGAGAAAATATCATAGGCCATTCGGAGGATAGTGCTCATAGAATGTCTGGCCAGACTCAAATAAATCAATATGAGATATTGATGTCATTTGCATGAATAAGGATATTCCCAGGATCGAGAACCTATATATTGGATATACGAGTGTGACTTGTATGTCTCGTGTCCAATCCGGATATTGAGACAAAGGGATGAGACAATACTTGCACAAGGTTTGTCGGATGACTATTCTATTGGTTGGCTAGAATGGATGTCTTGCGACCTCTCCATATTAGAAAATTGTTGCTACCAACTAGATAGAACCTATGGGGTCACACGCCCAATAGGGTTGAACTAGATTTGGGAATTAATTAATATGATTAATTAATTAGGATCACTTCGCAACACCTTGCAAACTTAGTAGGACTAATATGCAAGGAAGGGACTAATCCGAATTCAAGTAGGATTAGGAAGGGCCTTTAGGTAATTGACAAGGAGTTGTTGGACTATATAAAGGATGCTTCTAGCTTCCTTCCCACACTAATTCTCATAACATAAGTTGATTGGGAGAGAAAGCAAGAGAGAGAGAGAGCAAGACAAGACAAGAGGTCGAAGCCCCTTGCCCGTCCCCATCGGCCACCAAGAGAGGCCGAAGCCCTCTCTTGATCCTCGTTGAATGATTTCTTCTTCCTCTTCCTCCTGTCCAAGCTAGCACAAATGAGAAGGAGGATCTAGATCTCAACTCTAGGCGTGGATCAACTGTAGAGACGTGACACAATTCACGTTACAAGTCATCACAGGAGACCTCTAAGGTGTGTTACTTGTTTTTCCTTTACCATCTTTATGATTCTCTTCTTGTGATCCTTGGAGGGTCTTGAATGGATAAATTCTTTCTTCCGCTGCGTATCCACGATCAAAATCCTACAGTGGTATCAGAGCCACAGGTCGTAGAGCATAGACGTGGTTTACGTGTTACGTTTTATGTCCTTTACACCCATAATTGTTAGATTATTGCGTTAAAACGGACAAATTAAGCATAAAGATTCATGTTGAATGTGATCCAACTAAACAAGACCTAATTTGTGCATTGGATGCATGGATTAGTGAGTTAGAGAAATTTTAGGATCTTAGATCTAGGCTTTGGTGCACAAATCGGAAACTAGTTCTAATTTGGAAACGTTTTGGACTTGGGGAACAAGGAAAGAGTTGTTTTTGGAAACAACTAATAGGTTCGGCCCCTAGGGAGACCGCCACTCACCTTCCTTGCCGCCCAAGCCACCGAGGCCGAAGGCCTAGGCGGTCGGCTAACCCCACGGGTAGGGCCGGCCGGCTTAGGCTCGGCCCGGGGCGGCTCCAAACGGGTTCGCCCATGTATAGTTGGGCCCCTTGGACCGTTTTGACCCTAGCAATCCTAAAATCAATTAAAATTGGCCAAGAGCGTTAAAATTGGATTTACACTGTTTATGTGCAAATCGCATGGTGATTGAACATAGCCTTAGGATGTGGTTTGGTGTGATTGTTTATTTTGTGGTTTGGTTTACGACATGTGAGTCGATCAATGTAATAGTTAATTAGAGTTTACGGCGTGCGAGCCGATTTTTTTTCTCAACTTGTGAGATTTATTTTATTTGGTATAGTTGTTAGCTAGTACTAGATAGAATAGATTGATAGCCAATATTGGAGAATAGATGCCCAAAGACAAAGAAGCCACAAAAAAGGAGCATGGAGCATTCCACAAAGACTATGGAAGATGGACCAAAAGATTGAGGCGCATGGAGATGTGTTTGCTATTTAAGGTTCTTAGATATTCCAATTGGCTTGGAATATCTTAGTCTAGAAATGCCATATCCACACCACGGTTCTGTTATTTTTTGTGGTTGTTTATTTTTCAGTCTTATTATTTTGTGATTGATGTATAGTTGATGCATTCAATTAGGATAATAAGATAATTAACAATCCCGATTAATTATTTAGAGTTGTGCCCAAACTCAAGATAGATAGATCAGTTGATATGGATCAACAAAACAATTAAAATTGAATTTTAAAATCTCTCAAAATTCAAATTTTGTGTTTTTCCTTCTCATTATTTAAACACTCGTCACCATCATGATTTATCAAGCTCGTGCATGCCAAAGCAAGGCGACTTGGTTCATAATGATGTGATGCGATGGCACAAATAAGTAATGTGCAATTTTTTAAATAAGAGGTTGGACACAACTAGGTTATTAATATGATTAAAACCTAGAGACAATCAATTGGGATTATCCATACAGATGGATAAATAAGGATTTATTTGCCCAATTGAACCAAGAGTTTCATGGGATGCAATTTGAATTGTTCCTACCTAAAGTAGTCAATTTTTGGGTGACTTGCCAAAGCAAGCTCAAAAAGAGACGAAGCATGGGCCTTGGCCCACTAGAAAATATAGGGATATTTTCCGCATTAATATCTCGAGGGTTATTAATCCGTAGAAAAATAGTGATACCTATGTTTAATAATCTATCCATTATTAAATATAGTCAAAAGTTTACAAATACTAAAACTTGCGTATTTTTATTTTGTAGAATTCCAAATGACAAACAACTCATCGAGTTCACAACATTCCCTACACTCTGTCCTTGAGAAGGACAAGCTTTCTGGAACCAATTTTCTAGACTGGTACAAAAACTTGAGAATCGTTCTCAAGCAAGAGAAGAAACTGTACGCTATAGAGGAGCAAATTCCTGCAGGTCTAGAAAACAATACTCCTGCAGCCCTCAGGGCGTATCAGAAGCGCGTTGACCACGCTAATGATGCGTCCTTCCTCATGCTTTGCACCATGACCTCTGAGCTTCATAAGCAACATGAGAAAATGAATGCAATCGATATGATCGAACACTTGCAGCAACTCTTCCAAGAGCAGGCAAGGGTTGAAAGGTATGAAGTTTCCAAGGCATTGTTCAAATGTCATCTAGCTGAAGGAAATCCTATGGGACCTCATGTACTCCTTATGATCGGGTACTTAGAGAATCTTGCACGACTAGGGTTCCCTTTTGGTCAAGAGTTTTCCACCGATCTTGTGTTTCAATCGTTGCCTGAGAGTTATGGACAATTCATCATGAACTATAACATGAACGAGATCGTGAAACCACTGCCAGATTTACTCAATATGTTGAGGACTAATGAGCAAAGCATCAACAAGGGTAAGGGAAAGGACATCATGATGGTGCAAAAAAGAAATGGAAAAATGTTTGCCTCATCCTCCAAGGGCAAAGGAAAAGCAGTTGTCAAGTCCAAGGAACCCGCCCTTAAGCCTGTTGTTGGCATTTCCAAATGTGTGACTAAATGTGAATGTCACTAGTGCAGTCAGCCTAGACACTGGAGGAGAAACTGCCCAAAATATCTGGAGGACAAGAGGCTTGGAATAGTGATTCCACCACCACCAGGTATTTTTGTTGTAGATGTCAATTTAACTATCTCTACATCATGGATATTGGATACTGGATGTGGTTCTCACATTTGTCGATATGTACAGGATCTAAATAGAAGTAAAAGATTGGATAAAGGGGAGATAGACCTGTGCGTTGGGAATGGAGCAAAGGTTGCTGCATTGGCCGTAGGCGTTTACGAGCTGTCTCTGCCGTCAAGATTAGTTTTAGAATTAAATAATTGCTATTTTGTGCCTGCTATGAGCAGAAACATTATTTCTACTTCTTGTTTGGACAATGAATGTTATATTATTTCAATAAAGAACAATTGTTGTTCTATTTATTTTAATAATATTCACTATTGTAGTGCGCAATTATTTAATGGACAGTACGTCCTTGATCTAAGCAAACATGTCTACAACATTAATACTAAGAGGATTAAAATAAATGATTTAAATCATGCTTACTTATGGCACTGTCGTTTATGCCACATAAACGAGAAATGTGTATCTAGACTCCATAAGGATGGATTTTTAGACTCATTTGATTTTGAATCATATGAGACATGTGAGGCTTGTTTATTGGGAAAAATGACAAAGTTCCCATTCAATAAGAAAGGTGAGAGGACTTGTGAGCAATTGGCACTCGTGCATACTGATGTATGTGGGGCATTTTCCACGCCGGCCAGGGGTAGTTACGCCCACTTCATCACATTCATTGATGATTTCAGTAGATATGGATTTGTATACCTTATGAAGGCCAAATTTGAATCCTTTGAAAAGTTCAAAGAATTCAAGAGTGAAGTAGAGAAGAAACTTGGCAAGAGTATCAAGGCTCTACGATCGGATCGTGGAGGAGAATACTTGAGCCAAGAGTTTGACGACTATCTTAGAGAGTGTGGGATCGTTTCCCAACTCACTCCACCCGTAACGCCAAAGTGGAATGGCGTGTCCGAGAAGAGGAATCGAACACTATTGGATATGGTTTGATCTATGATGTGTCAAACTGATCTTCCATTATCATTTTGATGCTATGCTCTATTGAGTGCAGCTTTCACCATTAACTGTGTTCCATCTAAGTCAGTCATGAAGACACCACATGAGATGTGGAGTGGGAGGCGTCCTACACTATCTCTCATGAAGATTCGGGGTTGCGATGTCTATGTAAAGCGTTTACAATCAGACAAGCTAGGTCCCAATTTGGATAAGTGTAACTTTGTGGGGTACCCTAAGGAAACTAAAGGCTACTATTTCTACAATCCAACCGAGAACAAAGTGTTTGTTGCTCGGTCCGGCGTGTTTCTAGAAAGAGAGTATGTCTCTAAAGAAGCAAGTGAGAGGACTGTAAAACTTGAAGAAGTTCAAGAACCACTTTGGAACATGAGCAGGAACCACAAATGGTTGTGGAGTAACCTGTTCAAGTAGCACAAGAGCTTCGGAGATCTAGTAGAGTGTGCCAGGAGCCAGAGCGGTATGGACTTCTCGTGACTGAGTCTGGTGACACAATGCTCGTAGATACTAAGCCTACTACCTATGAGGAGGCCTGGCCGGACTCTCATAAGTGGCTTGAGGCCATGAGATCCGAGATGGAATCCATGTATACCAACAAAGTGTGGATTTTGGTGGAACCACCTGAAGGGGCGTGACCCATAGGGTGCAAGTGGGTCTTCAAGATGAAGATTGACATGAATGGTAATCTGATTACCTATAAGGGCCGACTGGTGGCTAAAGGATTCAGACAGATTCATGGTATTGACTATGATGAAACCTTTTCACCAGTCGCTATGACCAAATCCATCTGAATCGTACTTGCTATTGCAGCATACTACGACTATGAGATTTGGCAGATGGATGTCAAAACAACATTCATTTATGGTAATCTGCTCGAGGACGTGTATATGATACAGCCGGGGGGTTTTGGAGATCCAAAGCAAGCCAACAAAGTCTGTAAGCTGCAACGATTCATTTATGGATTGAAGCAAGCTTCTAGGAGTTGGAATCGACGTTTTGATGAAGTAGTCAAAGAGTTTGGCTTCATCAGAAACGAAGATAAGTCTTGTGTCTACAAGAAGGTTAGTGGGAGCTCTGTTTTTTTTCTGGTCTTGTATGTGGATGACATACTACTCATTGGAAACGACATTTCCATGATGCAACAGTTCAAAATGCAAGATAGAAAAGATGTTGAAACAGTTCAACATGCAAGATTCCAAGAAGGGATTCTTGCCCCTGTCACATGGAATCACTCTTTCGAAGAGTGATTGTCCTTCCAACGAGATTGAGAAGGAACACATGAGTAGGGTTCCCTATGCCTCCTCCATAGGATCCAACATGTACGCCATGTTATGTGCTAGACCAGATGTGTCATCTGCCTTGAGTATGACAAGCAGATACCAGTCCAATCCAGGTGAGAGTCACTGGATTGCAGTCAAGAACATTCTAAAGTACTTGAGAAGAAATAAGGATGTATTATTGATATTTGGTGGTGAGGAAGAGTTGCGCGTAAGTTTTTACACGGATGCAAGCTTCCAAACCGACAGATATGATTTCAGATCACAATCGGGATATGTGTTTTGCCTAAATAGAGCAACGGTGAGCTGGAAAAGTTTCAAGCAAGAGACGGTGGCTGATTCTACAACAGAGGCTAAGTACATTGCTGCGAATGGCGCAGCTAAGAAAGCTGTTTGGATTAAGAAATTTGTTTCTGAACTTGGTGTGGTTCCTAGCATTGCGGATCCAGTAGTGTTGTATTGTGATAACACTGGGGCGATCACGCAATCAAAGGATCCCAGGTCACACCAGAAATCCAAACACGTGCTCAGGAAGTTCCATCTTATTCGAGATATTATCGATAGAGGAGATGTTCGGATATGCAAGATTCCTACATATGATAGTCTGTCAGATCTGCTTACAAAGCCGCTTGTTCAGCACAAGCATGAAGGGCACACTAAGAGCATTGGCATACAAGATGCACCAGATTGGCTCTAGTTCAAGTGGGAGACTGTTGGTATAGATGCCCTAGAGGCAATCTAGTTTAGTATGAACTTATTTTGGCTAGGATAATCATTGTATTATTTATTGGATATTTAATATAATGAAGTCCTTAGATTTACAATTGTGTTGTTTATCTTAAATATCCCTAGTCCATTATAATGATTAAATATGACAATCATCTGTAGACTAGTATGGGGTTGGATTGATATGGAGATGTCATGATCCAACACATGGGTATGCATTAGGGGTTATGTCATACGGGATTGACCCATCTCCGAGAAGGCTACGTATGAGTTATGTAAAGTCACAAGCGCTTCTCGTGGTGACAACGGTACTGTCATCCTTAGACTTGAAGTCACTAGAGCATTTTGTTGTGGAGCGTTGTGGTTTTGATAGCGTCAAACGCTACACCGTAACTGGGTAGTCATAAAGGCGCGTATCAGACACAACATGAAGCAAGCTTAGATATCGTAGTGATGTAGATAGAATTTGCCTCTCCCACATAAAGGGAGCAAATATCCTAGGCCACTTGAGGGATAGTGCTTATAGAATGTCTGGCCAAACTCAAATAAATCAATATGGAATATTGATGTTATTTGCACGAATAAGGCTATTCCCTGGATCGAGAAACTATGGGTTGGATATACGAGTGTGAATTTCAAGTCTCGTGTCCAATTCAGATATTGAGACAAAGGGATGAGAAAAAACTTGCACAAGGTTTGTCGGATGACTATTCTATTAGTTGGCTAGAATGGACGTCTTGCTAGAGACCGCTCCATATTAGCAAATTGTTGCTACCAATTAGATAGAACCTATGGGGTCACACGGCCAATAGGGTTGAACTAGATTTGGGAATTAATTAATATGATTAATAAATTAGAAGGATCACTTTGCAACACCTTGCAAACTTAGTAGGTCTAATATGCAAGGAAGGGACTAATCCTAATTCAAGTAGGATTAGGAAGGGCCTTTAGGTAGTTGACAAGGAGTTTTTGGACAATATAAAGGATGCTCCTAGCTTTCTTCCTACACCAATGCTCATAACATGAGTTGAGTGGTAGAGAAAGCAAGAGAGAGAGAAAGAAAAGACAAGAGGCCGAAGCCCCTTTCCCGTCCCCGTCGGCCACCAAGAGAGGCCGAAGCCCTCTCTTGATCCTCGTTGCGTGATTTCTTCTTCCTCTTTCTCCGGTCAAAGCTAGCAGAAAGGAGGATGAAGATATAGAGCTCAACTCTAGCGCGGATAAGCCGTAGGGACGTGGCATAATTCACATTACAAGTCAGCACAGGAGGCCTCTAAGGTGTGTTACTTGTTTTTCCTTTACCATCGTTATGATTCTCTTCTTGTGATCCTTGGAGGGTCTTGAGTGGATAAATTCTTTCTTCCGCTGCATATCCATGATCAAAACCCTACATGACGCTTCTTTCGACAAGTGGAGGAAATCATGAAGGACGGACCGTTAGTCGCAAGGTAATGCTGAAGAAAAAGGAATATTTCGTAAAATGGAAGAGCACGCCAGTTGAGGAAAGAATGTGGGAAAGTGATGAGTCATTTTGAAAATTCAAGGACGAGATAGAAAGAGTCCAAGCCGAAGGTGCGACCAGGACGCCACAACATTAAATGGGTATCATGTCATGGGCCAACTTATTTACTAGATTTTTTTGGTAATGCTACTTTGTCCAACACATGAAACACTAGCCCACTTGGACTTGAGTATTATTTGGGCCTGAACATGTCCTAGCCCGCTTTATTGCCCATTTTCTTTTTTGAGAATCTTATAGACCGTTTTTCCAGGAGCTCCTTGTGTTATAGGGAGGCATAAGGGTGTAGGAAGCTCTAGAATCATCAATTGTAAATATCTTAGCCCAGTATGGGCAGAAATGTTTTAGGCCTTCTATCCAAGCTATTAGATTATATCATTCAGATCCTTCCATGGGGGAGAGACTTGTATATAAGGGAAAAGACTCATTTCCTCCAAACCATCCGAGAATTGTAAGCTCTCTGCATAGAAATGCAAGCTATCTTTCTCCATTGCTCTTTTGGTGTTCTTTCGTTAGCACTTTTGACATATTGTGTAGAGTGACTTAGTGTGCTACACCTGGAATTGAAGAAACTAAGTGTCGCATGAGAGGATTGAGAAAAGCAGCCCATGAAACTTGAGTGGATTAACTCCCTTGACCAACTTGACTACCTTGGTTGGATCTCCTGGCGGCGTTTCTCTTTTTCTTTTTTATTTCATTTCGTTGTCTCTCTTTGCTCACCATACTAGAAAGATCCATATATTTCATTGCCCCGACTCTGTTTTTCTTAATAATCAGCTCCGACGATTTATTCAAAAGTGCCCTGACCATAATTGTAATAGTGCACTTGTTCGATTTTGAATTGTTCCTTCAGTGCCCTTACTACAATGAATATAATTACATTTGGTCATCTAAAATTGTATTATTTCAAATATGCCCAGTATAATTGCAATAATGTCATGGTACGTACGATTTCCTGGCTTCGCCCTGCGTTTCAGAGGTCTTATGTTCTCCATGCATCTCGGGTCAAGATGCTATTTATATTGGCTAGTCGGTTTGGAGTGAAACAACGACTTTTTAAAATCCCATTATCAATTGATATTTGGCGGGTTAAAATTTTATGACCCCAAATTTAATACCCGGCTGATCTGGCGGGTTGCATGGGGTTTGAACACCCCTACCTTGAAGCGTAACATAACGTGGTTGTGTAGTGGAGGGTTGTGGGAGTATAAACCCTAGTTTCAAGCGGGGGAGGATTATGAGTTGCTCGACGACGACGACGGCGATCAACGGCAACGGCGACAAAGTGAGCATTTGCCCCTGCCGGAAGTCATCCTAATCTCGGTCATCTTAGGGTTGAGTTCATCATCAGTCATGCCTTGTCAAAGAGTACGCCCAGCTCTTACTGTTAGTTCGTATTTTGGCTAAAATCGTTCAATTTTCGATGATGATGTTCTTCCCCGCATACTCATAGACGGGAGCTTATACTTTGTGATGGGAAGGGGAGCTGAACGATGGGTCTGATTTGTATCTTACTGAGGATAATCGACTGCCGTATGTAACCCGTGTTTTGGACAAGAAAGAAGATGCTAGGGTTCTCCTTAATGAGCTTCTGAAAAATCACCATCCTACCATTGCATCCTTCTTACCTGTGGTGTTTCCAGTAATTTCATTTCACTTGTTCCTTTTTTGCTCGTTATAGATGACCAGGCCTCTGTCTCAAAATGAAACTTCGAAAAAAAGAAGGCAAACTACATACTAAGTATCATTATCAAGGCTATTAAAAGTTGTTGTATTCAGTTCCCTTAACGTTTAAGGGATGAGAACATTAAGGTCTGCATTATACAACACTGAGGTATTTGATTGCATTGTTTGATGCTGCTCTTCTGATTCGCCTAACACGTTATTCTATTTCTATCCTCTGAATATTTCGATTTTTTGCTAGCTTTGCAAGTCAAATTGTCAATGGGTCGTATAGGAAGGGAATTGTTAGTTACTCTTCTTGATTTCGATCTTTGCATGATGTACATAGGATCTGTTTGCCAAAGTGGTTTGTTGGTTTTCAAACCAAATTGTTTGTTTAAAGTGTTTGTTTTGCATGGTTTAAAAACTAGATTTTAAACCTTTTTTTCAACTTTTGCCTTGGCGAAGAAAACCAACTTTTCGTGATTTTTTCTTTGGTTTATTTCTATGACACACAAAGACGATATGGTCCTCACACCGTAGACGTATTAAACTAGGGAATGACCCGTGCCCTCAGGGCACTACCAATCGTACGAACAAACAAACGACACAAAAACAATAACACCTTACGAAAATTCACAATAACACCGACAACATGAAAACATCCGCACTGAACATTACATGGACTAACACCAAATGTCTCTCATTAAATGGATTAACACCAAATGTCTCTAATTGAGAACACTGTACAAACCTATAAATATGACAAACCTAGTAAACTTTCAGTAGATTGAAAATAAACTTACATAGTAAACCATTGTTTTTCATTGAGAACATTGGATGCTTCTTTACCTTCGAACAAACGAAAAGCAAAAATCTGTAATTTTGCTGGCAAAAGTAAGAGCAGTTTTTATGTTGGCACAACTACACTACTATTCTTCAACCTCAAAGTAGACATAGCCTCAAAGTGAGCAAATAGGATGCCGTCCTCAAAGTAGATCTATCGTCTAAGTAGCCATAAGCTTTTCTATCACCCCATCCACTTCTTCTTATAGCAATGGATGTGAATTAAGGGATTGCAGAAAAAAGTCATTGTAGTTGACATGACAAAGAACATAGCGTCTATCCTTCGTGATACTTGTCTGCATGTAAGCATCAGAATTCAAAGTTTTAGTGTCACGAAGTCAAATGAAAGAAAGATTTAAACAAACAACAAAGGGGACTATGATATAGGAACTCAAACTCATTATGATGTTAAACAAAATTGATCTACTAATTTTGAAAAGAGTTTACGTAAATCAAGTTTTCTTATTTGGTCAAGACAGTGATCAAGGTTGATTTGTAAGCACGAAGGGGCATCTCTACATGTACAAAGCTGCTTTCCCTGTCCAAAAATTCACAGTTGCTGCTAAGTAGTACTCACTGGCCAACAAAAACAAATTATGCATTAAAATCCTACGAGAGTAGGAACATAGAAAATATCAAATTCTGGGTCATTGAACCTCTTCAACGTATTTAAGCAAAGGTAAAAGAAGGTAAGAGTTATATTTTATCCAAAATTTCAATAACATTGAATTGACCTGGCTACATTGTTGCTAACCTCTCAATACACAGTATTAGTGTATTGTTGTCAATTAAAGGGCATTACTGTATTGTTGTCAACAAAAGTGAATTGAGCTCATTGATGTCAATTAAAGGCGTGGCGATGGGAGGTGGTGATGATACAGTACCCGGACTCTGATATAGACATCCACTTATCTATTCCCAATATAATAGACATCCATTATTAGTGCTAATACTAACCGGAGAAAACAGAATTACAGAACTGAAAGCAAAAATAGTACTGGACATGGATTACCTTAAGTCCCCTGAGTGTAAGTCAACGTCAGCTACATAGAGAGAAGTTTAAGCTTCTTCCCTTGTTTAAGGACTGAAATCTTTTAACCAAATGTCAGAAACTCTTGCGAATCGGTGTGTACCACCACGGGGAAGAAGAAACATGAAGAGTTGTGGCCTCATACCAATTGATGTGAAGCATAAAACTATCAGCATGTTACCCAGTTCTGAGTTTATTAGCCAAATATTGTACGGATGTAATGTAATCCCGACCCAAGTTACCATCTCCAAACCAAACCCAATAACAGAGAGTATCGAAACACTAAGGATACAAATTTTCCTTAGTATTCATGAAGATCAAATATCACCCAAACAAATGCAGCAAGTGACCAAAAACTGTACTCATGAAGATCAAATATCACCTAAACAAAATGAAAGCTTAGCTTAGGTACCTAATTGAGTAAAGTAAACCCATCAAACCTGATTGATTCAACATTTTAGAAGCAGTTAGCGAGTGTTCCGTTCCTACCAAAATCGAATCATTCAAAGGAGGATAATGCATACCTTACAAATTGAGTTGCAAGAAATTGAGTAGCAATAGAGTTAACTCCATTCCCAAATCTCTAGCAGTGATGTTTGAACCTACAACAGCAGCTACAAAAAAAACAACAGCAGCTCCAGCTAGAAAAACAAAAACATCAACAACAAAAATCAATTATCAATTGATTAAGGAAGAGTCTTTATGAAGAAGAAAAGAAGATTGGAAAAGAAAGGCGCTGCAACCCTCGCAATCCCTATCCGGCACTACCGAAACCCCAATTCTCTAGGGTACGATTGAACTCGTACAACCCCGCGGCTCAAAATCGAAACCTAACCCAGCCGAGCCTTATCTCCATGTCCTTCACTCACACACCTGTAAACCCACCTCTGTTATTGACGTCAAGAGGGAGGGAGAGAGAGAGAGCACCACAGTCAGATTGAGTAGAGAGAGAACGAACTCACGAAGGAAAGAGGGGAAAGCGGCTGAGTGTTTTGATGCAGGTAGGGTTTTTGAATTTTCAAACCCATGTGATGTTTCATCCAACGGCTAATGTTAATTCCGTCGATCGAACGGTTGTGGAGACAAAGGGTGAGTTTGGTAGAGGGGTTTTTGATGGAAAAACTAGTTTATAGATTGTGGTGGAATTTTTTTGGTTTTTTTTAGAGATTCTGTTTAAACGAGTGTATTTGGTGGTGGTTTTTAATCTAGATTAAAAACTGAAGAAATGTGTTTGTTAGTGGTTTTTAAACTAGATGTTATTGATAAAATGACATATTTGTCCTTGTGCATATAAGGGTTGTTGCTTGTAAAAGTAAAAGAACAAAAAACAAAAAAAACTCACAAACAAACACATGAATCCAAGATAACTCTTTCAATGCAACATTGTTTAACTGATAGCAGAAATTTAATCAACTAGAAAAATAACACAACAAAAATAGTTGACCCTAAATAATAAGATCACATTAAAGTGTGAAGTGAGTTTTTTTGGGAAAAAACATTTTTTTTTAAGAATGGGAAAAACAATATTATGAAGGAAGTATAGAAAAAATTATAAGTGATCTTTTTAATTACTTCGATGATTAAAATGTCAAAGAACTACCAAAATGCTCGACAATTTTCAGTCTAATACGTTTACGGTGTGAGGATAATATCGTCTTTGTGTGTCATAGAAATAAACCAAAGAAAAAACCACCAAAAGTTGGTTTTTTTCACCAAGGCAAAAGTTGGAAAAAACTAGTTTAAAATCTGGTTTTTAAACCATTCAAAACAAACACTTTAAACAAACCATTTAGTTTAAAAACCATAAACCAAAAAAAACCACTTTGCCAAACTGACCCAAAGAATGGCATCACCAACCGTTCTTGTATATATAGATATATAGATTGGAAATTGTCTTTCATTTTGGTAGTTCCTTGATATTTTAATCATCGAGGCAATTAAAAAGATCACTGGTAATTTTTTCTATATTTCCTTCATCATTTTTTTCCCACTAAACTCAGTTCACGCTTTTTTTTTGTGATGTTCTTATTATTTAGGGTCAACTATTATTGCTATGTTATTTTCCTAGTTGATTAAATTTCTGCTACCGTTAAACAAGGTTGCATTGCAAGAGTTATACTTGGATTTATGTTGATTGTTTGTGTGTTTTTTTTACAAGCAACAACTTAAATACGTAAGGACAAATATGTCATTTTTTCGATAACAACTTTAAAAACTACTAACAAACACATTTCTTCAGTTTTTAATCTAGATTAAAAACTACCACCAAACACATTGGTTTAAACATAATCTCAAGAAAAAAACTTAATTATATCCACCACAATCTATAAATTGTTTTTTCACCAAAAACCACTCTACCAAACGCACCCATAATTGGCCCTACTTTCTTCCTTATCATCTTCGAAAAATAGTCGTCAATGAACCTGAATTCTCTCTCTCCCTCTATATCGATATATAGTAATGATTTGCGTCCACAAATCCATACCCCACAAATCAGAATCTCTATTAGGATACGCTCAACTAGACTCAAGCGCTTGGCCTAAAAACTCATCAATTCTTTTCATTCAGTGGTACAATTGCGCGAAAGTGTGTTGTTGAAATCATATTTAACTGATCCGAGTACGAATTTCAGAAACAGATTCTCAGATAGATTCACAAGCGGTATGTTTGGATAACAATGGATTTGGGTGTGGATTTGGATTTGAGGTAATTTCGGATAATATCTAATGTTCGAATACATTATACGGGCTTGGATTTGATTTGGAACAAATCCAACCCTCCAAACTGTGAATATTTTGAAATTCCAACTCATTACTTGTCATTTGAAATTCTGTGTGCGGCCGTGTTTGATAAGTGACGAAGCCAACGAATCATCAGTTCAGTGTGCGTTTGATAAGTGACGAAGCCAACGAATCATCATGCGCCTTCAGTGTACGAAGTCTATTTTTCATTTGTTGGTTTCATGGAATTTTATAAAAAAAAAAAAAAAAAAAAAAAAAAAAAACACTCTAAACCCACACCCACACCCCTTGCGGTTCATCCCCCCTTAACCACGGTGCGTATTGTCCTCTCCCTTGCGGTTGCTCATGGTTGGCCGTTGCGTCAACTTGACATCAACAACGCCTTCCTTCAAGGTTCTCTCACCGAAGATGTCTACACAATCCAACCACCCGGTTTTGTTGACCCCAAATATCCTACTCATGTGTGTAAGCTCAACAAAGCCCTCTACGGTTTAAAACAAGATCCTAGAGCTTGGTACACCGAACTCCGCAACCACCTTCTCCATCTTGGTTTTCGCAATGCTATCTCTGACTCTTCTCTCTTTACACTCTTCGTTAATGGGATCACCACATACTTACTTATCTATGTTGATGACATTATCATCACCTCTAGTAACCCCTCCTTCCTTGACACTCTCATCACCACTCTATCCTCTCGGTTCTCTCTAAAAGATTTGGGCAACCTCTCTTATTTCTTGGGAGTGGAAGTTCAACCACAACCCAATGGTCTATTTCTCAGTCAAACACGCTACATTCAAGACCTCCTAACCAAAGCAAACATGGAAAACTCTAAACCCACACCCACACCCCTTGCGGTTCATCCCCCCTTAACCACCGTCGGCACACCACTCCTCGACCCATCCCATTGTTGGAATAGATGCCCTAGAGGCAAGCTAGTTTAGTATGAATTTGTATTTGGCTAGAAAATTCATTTATTATTTATTGGATATTTAATATAATGAAGTCCTTAGATTTACAATCGTGTTGTTTATCTTAAATATCCCTAGTCAAGTATAATGATTAAATGGGACAATCATCTATAGACTAGTATGGGGTTGGATTGATATGGAGATATCACGATCCAACACATAGGTGTGCATTATGGAATGTTGCACTGGATTGACCCATCACCGAGAAGGCTACATACATGTTATGTTAAGTCACAAGTGCTTCTCGGGTACAATGGTATTGTCATCCTTAGACTTGAAGTCACTAGATATTCTAGTTGTGGATCATTGTGATCTTGGTAGCGTTAAACGCTACACCGTAACTGGGTAGTTATAAAGGCGTGTACTGGATACAATGAGAAGCAAGCTTAGAGATCGTAGTGGACGTAGAGAGGATTTGCCCTTCCCACATAACGGGAACAAATATCCTAGGCCACTCGAAGGATAGTGCTTATAGAATGTCTGGCCAGACTCAAATAAATCAATATATGGGATATTGATGTTATTTGCACGAATAAGGCTATTCCATGGATCGAGAAACTAGGGATTGGATATACGAGTGTGACTTGTATGTCTCGTGTCCAATCCGGATATGGAGGCAAAGGGATGAGACAATTACTTGTACAAGGTTGTCTAGATGACTATTCTATTAGTTGGCTAGAATGGATGTTTTGCTAGAAACCGCTCCATATTAGCAAATAGTTGCTACCAACTAGATAGAACCTATGGGGTCACACGCTATATAGAGTTGTACTAGATTTGGGAATTAATTAATTGGATTAATTAATTAGAAGGATCACTTTGCAAACCCTTGCAAACTTAGTAGGGACTAATTTGCACGGAAGGGACTAAATTGAATTCTAGTAGGACTAGAATAAGTCCTTTAGGTAGTTAACAAGGAGTTGTTGGACTATATAAAGGACCCTCCTTCCTTCCTTCCTAATAACTTATGCTCTAAAGAGAACATAACAAGAGTGGGAGAGAACAAAGGAGAGAGAGAGCAAGCAACAAGGAGGACGCCGCCCCGTTGCCGCCGCCCCTCGTCCCCGACGCCACAAGAGGGCCGAACCCCTCTTTGTGCCTCGTTTTGCGTGATTCCTTCACCCTCCTCTCATTCCGGGCTAGCACCAAGGAGATTGGAGATCTAGGAACAACTCTAGGCGTGGATCAACCATAGAGAACGTGACACTATTCGCGTTTGAAGTCATCAAGGAGAACCCAAAGGTGTGTTTATGATTTCTTACCTTTACTATCGTTATGCATCTAGACTTGTGATCCTTGGAGGGTTTTGCATGGTTATTGTTTGATTATGCTTCCGTTTGCGCGATCCATGAATCAAAACCCTACAGTGGTATCAGAGCCACAGGTCATAGAGCATAAACGTAGTTTATGTGTTACATTCTTGTTGTTTTACACCTTAATTTGTTGTTTATCGCGTAAAACAAGACAAATCAAGCATTGGATGCAATTTGTCAAAGAATTAATCAAAACAAGACCCAATTATTGCATTGGATGCATGAATTGGTGAGTTTGAGAAATTTTAGGATCTTAGATCTAGGGTTTGGGCATCCTTGGGGAAGAAGGAGTTCTCCCAAAACAAGGAAACAACCAAACTTGGGCTCCAAGCAAGGAGGTTGTTTTGGAAACAACCTCCACAAGGAGGTTCGGCCCCCCTAGGGGACCGCCCCCTTGCTTGCCGCCCAAGAATGGCGCCCTAAGGGGCCGGGCGGCCCTAACCCGCGGGCCTAGCTTGCGGGTTTTGGGCCGGGCCGGCCCTAGGGCCTTATGGTTCACTTTGTTTGGGCCCGGGCAATTGGATTGTTGGGCCCATGGACCGTTTTAACCCTAGAAATCCTAAAATCAATTAAAATTGACCAAGCGCGTTAAAATTGGATTTTAACTGTTTATGTGCAAATCGCATGGTGATTGGATATGGCCTTAGGATGTGGTTTGATGTGGATGTTTAATTTTGTGGTTTGGTTTTACAGCATGCGAGCTGATCAATTAATTGTAATAATTAATTAGGGTTTAATGGCCTGCGTGCCATTTTTTTTCTCAACTTGTGAGATTTATTTTATTTAGTATAGAAATTAGCTAGTGCTAGATAAAGTAGATTGTTAGCCAAGATTGAAGAAAAGATGGAGCATGGAGCATGGAGCATTCCACATGACTATGAAGGATGGACCAAAAGATCAAGACGCATGGAGATGTGTGTTTGCTTAGGGTTCATAGATAATTCCATTGGCTTGGAATTATCTTAGTCTAGAAAAGGCCATATCCACATCACGTTTAATTTCTGTTTTGTGGTTGTTTATTTATTGTCTTATTATTTGTGTGGTTGGTGTATGGATGATGCATGCAATTAGGATAATAAGATAATTAGACAACCCGAATCTATTATTTGGAGTTGTGCCCAAACTCAAATAGATAGATTAGTTGATATTGATCAACAAAAACAATTAAAATTGAATTGAAAAATCCCTCAAATTCAAATATTGTGTTCTTGCCTTCTCGTTATTTAAACACTCATTATCATCATTATTTATCAAGCTCGTGCGTGCCAAAGCATGGCGACTTGGTTCATAATGATGGAATGCGATGGCACGTAACAATGTGCAATTGTTTAGATAAGAGGTTGAGCACAACTAGGCTATTAATTTGATTAAGAAACCTAGAGGCAATCAATTGGGATTATCCATATGGATGGATAAATAAGGAGTTATTTGCCCGATTGAACCAAGAGTTGCATATGGGATGCAATTGGAATTGTTCCTACCTAAGAAGTAGTCGAATTATGGGTGACTTGCCAAAGCAAGCTCATAAGGAGATGAAAAAGATGGATCTTGGCCCACTAGAAAATATAAGGATATTTTCCGCATTAATATCTTGAGGGTTATTAATCCGTAGAAAAATAGTGGGAGCTATATTTAATAAACTAGCCATTATTAAATATAGTCAAAAATTCACAAATACTAAAACTTGCGTATTTTCCTTTTGTAGAATTCCAAATGGCAAACAACTCATCGAGTTCACAACATTCCCTACGATCTGTCCTTGAGAAGGACAAGCTCTCTGGAACCAACTTTCTTGATTGGTACAGAAACTTGAGAATTGTTCTCAAGCAAGAGAAGAAACTGTACGCAATAGAGGAGCAAGTTCCAGAAGGTCCATAGAATCATACACCTGCTGCCTTAAAGGCGTATCAAAAGCGTGTTGATGACGCTAATGATGCGGCCTGCCTAATGCTTTGCACCATGACCTCTGAGCTTCAGAAGCAACATGAGAACATGAATGCTGTCGATATGATCGAACATCTAAAGCAGCTCTTCCAAGAGCAGGCGAGGGTAGAGAGGTATGAGGTCTCAAAGGCACTGTTCAAATGTCATCTGGCAGAGGGGAACCCGGTGGGACCCCATGTACTCCGAATGATCGGGTACTTGGAGAATCTCGCCCGGCTTGGGTTCCCGGTCGGCCAAGAGTTGGCAACCGATCTCGTATTGCAATCGTTGCCCGAGAGTTATGGACAGTTCATTATGAACTATAACATGAACGAGATCGTTAAACCACTGCCAGATTTGCTCAACATGTTGAGGACGGCTGAACAGAGCATCAACAAGGGTAAGGGCAAGGCCATTATGATGGTGCATAAAGGAAAGGGCAAAAAGTTTGCATCTTCCTCCAAGGGCAAAGGCAAGTCAGTTGCCAAGTCCAAGGAACAAGTCCTTAAGCCTGTTGGTGGCATTGCCAAGGTCGTGACTAAGGGTGAATGTCACTACTGTAGTCAACCTGGACACTGGAGGAGGAACTGCCCAAAATATCTGGAGGACAAGCGGCTTGGAATAGTGATTCCACCACCACCAGGTATTTTTGTTGTAGATGTCAATTTAACTGTCTCTACATCATGGGTATTAGATACTGGATGTGGATCTCATATTTGTCGAAATATGCAGGATCTAAAGAGAAGTAAAAGATTGGCTAAAGGGGAGGTAGATCTGCGCGTTGGGAATGGAGCAAAGGTTGTTGCGTTGGCCATAGGCGTGTGCGAGCTATCTCTGCCTTCAGGATTAGTTTTAGAATTAAATAATTGCTATTTTGTGCCTGCTATGAGCAGAAACATTATTTCTATTTCTTGTTTGGACAAGGAAGGTTTTATTATTTCAATAAAGAACAATTGTTGTTCCTTTTATTTGAATAATATTCACTATTTTAGTGCGCAATTATTTAATGGACTTTATGTCCTTGATCTAAGCAATCCTGTCTACAACATTAATACCAAGCGGATTAAAATAAATAATTTAAATCCTGCTTATTTATGGCATTGTCGTTTAGGCCACATAAATGAGAAACGTGTATCTAGACTCCATAAGGATGGATTACTAGACTCATTTGATTTTGAATCATATGAGACATGTGAGGCTTGTTTATTAGGAAAAATGACAAAGTCCCCTTTCAATAAGAAAGGTGAGAGGACTAGTGAGCAATTGGCGCTCATACATACCGATGTGTGTGGGCCATTTGCCACGCCTGCCAGGGGTGGTTATGTCTACTTCATTACGTTTACTGATGATTACAGTAGATATGGATTTGTGTACCTTATGAGGGCAAAATCAGAATCCTTTGAAGTGTTCAAAGAATTCAAGAATGAAGTAGAGAAGCAACTTGGCAAAAGTATCAAGGCCCTACGATCGGATCGTGGAGGAGAATACTTGAGCCAAGAGTTTGACGACTATCTTAGAGAGTGTGGGATTGTGTCCCAACTCACTCCACCTGGAACGCCACAATGGAATGGCGTGTCCGAGAGGAGGAATCGAACCCTATTGGATATGGTTCGGTCTATGTTGTGTCAAACCGATCTTCCATTATCATTTTGGGGCTATGCTCTATTACGTGCAGCTTTCACCATTAACCGTGTTCCATCTAAATCAGTCATGAAGACACCATATGAGATGTGGAGTGGGAGGCGTCCCACACTATCGTTCATGAGGATTTGGGGCTGCGATGTCTATGTAAAACGTTTACAATCAGACAAGCTAGGGCCTAAATCGGATAAGTGTAAATTTGTGGGGTACCCTAAGGAAACTAAGGGATACTATTTCTACAATCCGACCGAGAACAAAGTGTTTGTTGCTCGGACCGGCGTGTTTCTAGAAAGAGAGTTTGTCTCTAAAGAAGCAAGTGGGAAGAATGTAGAACTTGAAGAAGTTCAAGAACCACAAATCACTGAACCGATTATGGAACATGAACAGGAATCACAAGCAGTTGTGGATCCACCTGTTCAGGTAACACAAGAGCTTCGTAGATCTAGTAGAGTGCGCCAGGAACCCGAGAGGTACGGACTTCTCGTGACTAATTCCGGTGACACGATGCTCATAGATGATGAGCCTACTACCTATGAGGAGGCCATGAATGGCCCAGACTCGCAGAAGTGGCTTGAAGCTATGAGATCCGAGATGGAATCCATGTATACCAACAAAGTATGGACTTTGGTGGAACCACCTGATGGGGCGCGGCCCATAGGGTGCAAGTGGGTCTTCAAGAAGAAGATCGACATGGATGGTAATGTGATTACCTATAAGGGCCGATTGGTGGCTAAAGGATTCAGACAGATTCATGGTATTGACTATGATGAAACCTTTTCACCAGTTGCTATGACCAAATCCATCCGAATCCTACTTGCAATTGCAGCATACTACGACTATGAGATTTGGCAGATGGATGTCAAAACAGCATTCCTTTATGGGAATCTCCTCGAGGACGTGTATATGATAAAGCAAGCCAACAAAGTCTGTAAGCTGCAACGATCCATTTATGGATTGAAGCAAGCTTCTAGGAGTTGGAATCGACGTTTTGATGAAGTGGTCAAAGAGTTTGGCTTCATCAGAAACGAAGATGAGTCTTGTGTCTACAAGAAGGTTAGTGGGAGCTCTGTAGCTTTTCTGGTCTTGTATGTGGATGACATACTACTCATTGGAAACGACATTCCCATGCTGCAATCTGTGAAAGATTGGCTAGGAAAGTGTTTCTCAATGAAGGACTTAGGGGAAGCAGCCTACATACTCGGTATAAAGATCTATAGAGATAGATCTAAAAGGTTGCTAGGCCTAAGTCAAAGTACATATATTGACAAGGTGTTGAAACGGTTCAACATGCAAGATTCCAAGAAGGGATTCTTGCCCATGTCACATGGAATCACTCTTTCGAAGAGTGGTTGTCCTTCCAATGAGATTGAGAAGGAACGCATGAGTAGGATCCCCTATGCCTCGGCCATAGGATCTATCATGTACGCCATGTTATGTACTAGACCAGATGTGTCATATGCCTTGAGTATGACAAGCAGATACCAATCCAATCCGGATAAGAGTCACTGGATTGCTGTCAAGAACATCCTAAAGTACTTGAGAAGAACTAAGGATGCTTTCTTGATGTTTGGCGGAGAGGAAGAGTTGCGTGTAAGGGGTTACACTGATGCAAGCTTCCAAACCGATAGAGATGACTTTAGATCACAGTCGGGATATGTGTTTTGCCTGAATGGAGCAGCGGTGAGCTGGAAGAGTTCCAAGCAAGAGACGGTAGCTGATTCTACAACAGAGGCTGAGTACATTGCTGCAAATGGCGCAGCAAAGGAGGCTGTTTGGATCAGAAAGTTTGTTTCTGAACTTGGTGTGGTCCCTAGCATTGCGGATCCAGTGGAGTTGTTCTGTGACAACACTGGGGCGATCGCGCAATCAAAGGAACCCAGATCGCACCAGAAGTCCAAGCATGTGCTCAGGAAGTTTCATCTGATTCGAGATATTATCGATAGAGGAGACGTTCGGATATGCAAGATTCCTACAGATGATAATCTGTCAGACCCGCTTACAAAGCCTCTCACGCAGTGGAAGCATGAAGGGCACACTAGGAGTATGGGCATAAGAGATGCGCCAGATTGGCTCTAGTGCAAGTGGGAGACTGTTGGAATAGATGCCCTAGAGGCAATCTAGTTTAGTATGAATTTGTATTTGGCTAGAAAATTCATTTATTATTTATTGGATATTTAATATAATGAAGTCCTTAGATTTACAATCGTGTTGTTTATCTTAAATATCCCTAGTCAAGTATAATGATTAAATGGGACAATCATCTATAGACTAGTATGGGGTTGGATTGATATGGAGATATCACGATCCAACACATAGGTGTGCATTATGGAATGTTGCACTGGATTGACCCATCACCGAGAAGGCTACATACATGTTATGTTAAGTCACAAGTGCTTCTCGGGTACAATGGTATTGTCATCCTTAGACTTGAAGTCACTAGATATTCTAGTTGTGGATCATTGTGATCTTGGTAGCGTTAAACGCTACACCGTAACTGGGTAGTTATAAAGGCGTGTACTGGATACAATGAGAAGCAAGCTTAGAGATCGTAGTGGACGTAGAGAGGATTTGCCCTTCCCACATAACGGGAACAAATATCCTAGGCCACTCGAAGGATAGTGCTTATAGAATGTCTGGCCAGACTCAAATAAATCAATATATGGGATATTGATGTTATTTGCACGAATAAGGCTATTCCATGGATCGAAAAACTAGGGATTGGATATACGAGTGTGACTTGTATGTCTCGTGTCCAATCCGGATATGGAGGCAAAGGGATGAGACAATTACTTGTACAAGGTTGTCTAGATGACTATTCTATTAGTTGGCTAGAATGGATGTTTTGCTAGAAACCGCTCCATATTAGCAAATAGTTGCTACCAACTAGATAGAACCTATGGGGTCACACGCTATATAGAGTTGTACTAGATTTGGGAATTAATTAATTGGATTAATTAATTAGAAGGATCACTTTGCAAACCCTTGCAAACTTAGTAGGGACTAATTTGCACGGAAGGGACTAAATTGAATTCTAGTAGGACTAGAATAAGTCCTTTAGGTAGTTAACAAGGAGTTGTTGGACTATATAAAGGACCCTCCTTCCTTCCTTCCTAATAACTTATGCTCTAAAGAGAACATAACAAGAGTGGGAGAGAACAAAGGAGAGAGAGAGCAAGCAACAAGGAGGACGCCGCCCCCTTGCCGCCGCCCCTCGTCCCCGACGCCACAAGAGGGCCGAACCCCTCTTTGTGCCTCGTTTTGCGTGATTCCTTCACCCTCCTCTCATTCCGGGCTAGCACCAAGGAGATTGGAGATCTAGGAACAACTCTAGGCGTGGATCAACCATAGAGAACGTGACACTATTCGCGTTTGAAGTCATCAAGGAGAACCCAAAGGTGTGTTTATGATTTCTTACCTTTACTATCGTTATGCATCTAGACTTGTGATCCTTGGAGGGTTTTGCATGGTTATTGTTTGATTATGCTTCCGTTTGCGCGATCCATGAATCAAAACCCTACACCCATTATCGCACCTTAATCGGTGGCCTTCAATACCTAAGCCTCACCCGCCCGGATATCGCCGTCTCTGTAAACAAACTTGCCCAATATATGCACTCCCCCACCCATGATCACATGCAATCTCTCCACCGCCTCCTACGGTATCTCAATGGTACCTCCACCATGGGCCTAACAATTCACAAAAATACCCCCTAAACCTCCACGCCTTCTCGGATGCTGACTTGGCCCGCGACACTGATGATTTCATATCAACTACGGCTTATATTGTCTATCTTGGTCAGAAGCCCATATCTTGGTCCTCAAAGAAACAAAAGACCCGAGATCGATCCTCTACTGAAGCTGAGTACAGAGTTGTCGCCGCTGCCTCTGCCGAAATATTGTGGATACAAAATATTCTCCATGAGCTTCGTCATCCTCTTTCCTCCAATCCGGTCATCTACTGTGATAATGCAGGAGCTGCGTATGTCTGCGCAAACCCGATGTTTCATTCCTGCATGAAACACCTAGCCCTTGACTATCACTTCGTACGAGAAAATGTGCAAGCAGGAAAACTTCGTGTTTCTTACATCTCAAACAACGACCAACTCGCTGATGCTCTCACGAAGCCTTTATCGCGAGGACCATTCACTACTATCATCAACAAAATCGGCCTTCATTCATGGCAGCCCGTTTTGAGGGGGCGTATAAGGACATGACATGCAATGCCCAACAATCTCTCCCTCAAATCATGGAGATCATATCTTCAGTATTGTTATTATTGTTACCATACTTTTCTCCTTTGACTTATCTCTTTCAATTTGTATTTATTCCTTTGATTTGTATTTATCTCCTTATTGTAATCATAGTGTAGTATAAAAGGATGATGTACTAGTGATTATCAATAACAATCAATCATTCTCTTCCTTTCATATCTTTAGCTCTGTTTAATGTCAGAGGCATGGAATGGGATCAGATTTAGTCCGGTTGAAATCCCTACAGTTGTGATACAGTGGAAATCCTGTGGACAGTATTAGGCCTCGTGGCAATTGCAATAAATCCATCAAACCCTTCACGCGCCTGCTGTGCATTAAATTTCTCATTCATCTTTCTCTATCTCTTTTTTTTTGAGAATCAAACTGGTATTATAAAAATCAAATAGGGTTTGGGCTTGAGAGGCCCGTTACATCAAGACATAGCTCTGGATGCCCAATGGGGCTCATTAAAAAAGATATTTTCTTCGGTGATGTCCAGACTGTGTCTCGCGTGCAGATGTGCCACTTGGTTGCACTCTCTCCTCGTGTGACTGAACCGACAGCTGTCAATTGTTTTGGAAAGAGTCACCGCCTCGTTCAACACAAAACCTACTTCCCAACTTGACTTTCCCATTTCCTCATCCAGTCTTCTGAGTTCTTCTACACCGAGAGGGCGTCTGTTTCAATTACCAGATTCCGGTGACCGCAGTTGATGGCAAACTTCAATCCTTCGAGGATAGCTTGCCCTTCTGCTGAACTTGATCTGGTACCAAACGGGATTCGTTTGGCGAAACCGGCGACGTAACTCTCCTTGTAGTCCCTGATGACCCCACTGGCTCCGGCGACGCCTCTGGCTTTGTTCCATGCGCCGTCGACGTTGAGTTTCAGCACACCTGAATCTGGCGGATGCCAGGTCTGAGACTATGGGACGGCGGTGGTGGGGGATCTCGGATTAGCTGATTCAAAAGCTTCTAGCTTGATGATGGCCGATCTGACGATATCTGATGGTTTAGAGCTCCTTCCATTGAAGATTGTTTGGTTTCTATTACTCCAGAGATTTGCCAAACACATGCAAACCAGGTTGTAGTCTTTCTCCTTTTTGCTTGAGTTCATGAAATCCTTGAACCAGTCAGTGAAATCTAAGCCTCTTGTTTTCAGATCTGTACCTGAGAAGGCGATTTTCCAGGTGTCCTTTGCGACCGGACATCTGAGGAAAATATGGGACTCATACTCTAAATGGTAGCCACAAAGCGAACGCGAGGTTGGGATCTGAACCCTTCGTTTGGCCAATTTCAACTTAGTTGGTAGAGCTTTTCTCCAATCTCTCCAGATTGGGTACAAGTTACGTTTGGGGATCTTTAATCCTTAAAACTTGGTAAGCCATTGCTCTTCCTCCGTACTTCCTTGGTTGTTATTGTGTTGTCCTTGTTGTTTTCTTCTCGCAATTCGATACCCTGATTGCACACTGTAATACCCATTCTCTGTAAAATTCCAAAGCAAACGATCATCTTCTGTTGAATTTGCAAGAGGGATTTTGATGATATCCTCTACGTATACCGGCCAAAACACAGAATTTAGTTTCGGGAGATCCCATTTTGCTTGACCCTGGATGATGAAATCTTTGACCTTGTAATGTTGGACAGTGGCAGTTGTTATTGGGCGATAGGGGTAATCTTTCGGGAGCCATGGGTCTCTAAAGACATCAACCCTGGACCCCAAACCAATACCCCACCGTAATCCTTCAATGATAACTTCTTTACTAGCTAGAATACTTCGCCAAGTGTAAGAACATTGAGATGTCGCCGAAGTATAAAGAATGCTTTGGCGAGCACAATACTTACCAATCAGAACCTTACTGAGAAGAGATTTTGGATTACTTATGACCCTCCATAGCTGTTTGCCAAGCATGGCAAGGTTGAAAGCCTGAAGATCTGCGAAGCCAACTCCCCCTTTTGATTTTGGATTTTTTAATTTATCCCATGCTATCCAATAATTTTTTTGAGACTCATCTTCCTGTCCCCAAAAGAACTTTCTGCACAAATTCTCAATTTTCTTACAACTTGACTGTGGAATTTTGAAACAGGACATAGTATAAATTGGGATTGCTTGTGCTACGGTCTTGATCATGACTTCGCGTCCTGGAAAAGATAAGGAATTACGTTTCCTAGCTTTAGCTTTTGATTCAAATTTTTCCGTAACGAAACTGAAGTCCAACGTTTTGTTTTTTCCCAGGGACGTGGGAAAACCCAGATATCTATCGTGAGATTCCACCAGCTTCACACCACAACGATGACTCAGCTCCTCCTGTCTATGTTGCTACACATTTGATGAGAAGACAATAGCACTCTGTTGTAAATTAATTTTTTGGCCCGAGGCCACCTCGTAGAGATGTAGTAAATGTAAAACATAATCAATCTCCTCCTCCGTAGCTTTAGAAAATAGCACACTGTCGTCGGCTAAGAAGAGGTGATTTATGTTTGGGCTGTTTCTCGAGGCTTTCAAACCCGTGAGCCAACCCTCCCTGGTAGCCGCAGTGAGATTACAAGATAAAACTTCTCCACAAATCAGAAAGAGATATGGAGATAAAGGACAGCCTTGGCGGAGTCCTCTTTGAGGTATGACTTCCCCTACACTTCTTCCTTCAATAGCAAAACTGAATTGGACTGTAGTAATACACTCCATAACTAGGGAAATCCACTTGATACCAAATCCGAATCGCTCTTGCACGTAAAAAGTCCCATTCAACACGGTCGTACGCTTTCGACATGTCAATCTTAAGCGCAAAGCTACCACTTTTATCTTTTTTACGATATTTCATTGTATGTAGCAACTCGTAAGCCAATAAAATATTATCCGAAATTAAACGACCGGGAACAAAAGCACTCTGAAACACGGATATAATAATCGGGAGTACCTTTTTGAAGCGATTCGCCATTGTTGTGGTAACCAATTTGTATATCACCGAACACAAACTGATTGGCCGCAAGTCCATCGGGGTCCGTACTTGCTTGACTTTGGGCAGCAAGGCAATGATGGTTTTGTTGTATTCTGCAATACTCGAGTTTTTATTTAGGACACTCAAGCAGACTTTGATCATGTCGTTACCTACAATGTCCCAGTGAGTCAGGTAAAAAGTGGCCGGACACCCATCATACCCTGGGGCTTTGATTGGACCCATTTGATCCAACGCTTCCTTAACTTCAGCACTTGTAAATGGCCTTTCTAGCATATTTCTGTTTTCTCCTTCCACTATATCTGGGATTTCTTGGAGCATCGGCTCCATTACTGCCCTGGACGGATTAGTGGAAGTGAAAATATTATTGAAATAACTAGTGAGAATAGAAACGACCTCTTCTTCATTGGTACACCGCCTCCCTGTAGCGTCTTCTAGCCCTTTTAAGGCATTTCTCGCTTTCCGGATGGTAGCCTTTCGATGAAAGAAAGATGTGTTGCGATCCCCTTTTGCAAGCCACTGGATACGGCTACGCTGCAGCCATAATTCCTCCTACTTCAAAAGCAAATTGTTGATCTCGGCTTTAATGTTGGCAATTTCATTCCGAAGCTGACTGCGGTAACTGGAATTATCAAGCTGAGATAACTTTTTTCGAAGATCAGAGACTTGCCGTGCTATATTTCCCACCTCGCTCTTTTCCCATTCTTGGAGATTAGAGGCCACGTTTGATAACTTTGACTGTAATGGGAATTGACTTGGCATACTATTCCAGCAATCCTGGGTTACTTCTTTGCAACGAGGATATTGGTGCCAGAATACTTTGTACTGGAATCTTCGACTCATTCTGGCTTTTGGTTTTGTGGCTTCCCAAATCAGTTGTATCGGCAATGATCCGATACAGTTGACGTGAGATGATTGACCCGACGATCTTGAAACATCTGCATCCATCCCACTGTAGCAACTACTCTATCGATTCTTTAATAAATTACTTCCCCATTTCTGGGGTTGCTTTCCCATGTGAAATCTTTGCCAACATAGCCCAAATCGAAGAGATTGAGTTCTTGGAGAACTTGACGAAACAGACTTGAGCCCTGTTCGTCGAAACTCCTACCCCTAGTTTCTCGTTTGAGTTAATCATAGCATTAAAATCACCCAGGAAACACCAAGGACCGGTTTTGTCCCCTCTGATACGTTTTAGAAGCTCCCATGAGTGATGGCGCTCCCTATTGTCTGGGTTGCCATAGAAACAAGTCAATTTCCATGAAACTTTTGAAACTTCATCTACAACGACGCAGTCAATATACCAAACGGATTTGGATAAAACCGTAATTTGCATACTATCTTTCCACATGAGGGTTAACCCCCCGCTTCTACCTCTACTATCAACATTAGAACCAAAAAATTAGGAATTTTTTTCCTAACCTTCTCCATCTCTTTGCACGAAAGCCTAGTTTCCAACAAGAAAACTATGCTAGGGCAGTGGCACTTCACAAGTTTGCGAAGTGCTAGAACATTACGAGGGTTGCCCAGCCCTCGTATGTTCCAAGTGATAATACTCATTGGGGCAAGGCGGACCGGTCTCCGGTGCAACAACCCGAGGTTTCCCAAGCTTCCCGTTCCGGACCGGAAAGCCCAGGAGGGCGCTGCTAAAAGTGACGGTGGAAATCAAAATCATAACATCCTGAGTTATTTATTACATAATATTAAACAGTACAAAATCTTAAACATTACACCAGTCTTAGAACAAACGTGCATCTCTAGGATTATTACACTAGGCTTTGCTAACCAAACTAGCTTCTACTCAAGTTGATTATCATCTAGGTGAGTCCTGTGCCCTGCTACACCAAGTCTCCTGCCTCTAAACCTGCGGTGGGAAGGAATACAAGAACCGCAGTTGTGAAAGTCAGCAATAAATACTGAGTGAGTAACACCCAAGCATGTCAAACACGGAATAGAGGATAACTATAGTAATTAAAATTTGCACAACGGAAGAAAAAGGAAAGTTGAATAAATCATTCTTTCAGAAATTGCCAGTGACCAATCCGTAATCCAAATCCAAAATATCCAACCTGAACTTTGTTCCGTTTCAATAATCCATGTAAGAGATTTTTTTTTCACAATATCCTCATTTCCATTAATAATAATCCAAGTCCAGAAATTCCACTTTTTTTTTTTTTTTTTTTTTTTTTTTTTTTTTACTTTGAGCTGAACGGGGAAATCCAATCACAACATAGATACATCCCAATCCCGCTTCCAAGACCTTAAGTGTCGACACCCTCCTAACAGGGTCTTTGTGCCCAGAAGGAGTGAGTACAAGGAGCCAAACCCGAGGCAAATTGCAACCGGGCTAAATATCAATAGGGTCGTGTGACCAAACTAATCGTAAATGAACCAAATGATGTTCCCCGTACATCTCTTTTCACTTTAAGTTAATACGGATTAATAGTCATTATGTGCGAGTCTTCAAAGAGTAAACAAATCCATCAATTTGCCAAGTAAAAACCATATAAAATACAATTTGAGACAAGTATAAAACATGTTTGACACGAAGGAAGCTGAGCACACGAGACTTGGCATGTATACTCACCTCAATTATCAGCAAACAGCACGTAACGATCTTTCAGAAAGACACGTAGCCTTCGTCAATAAACTCGTCACCTACAAGTTACATATCCTTATTTAATTACAAATTATTTACGCAAGTGTACAACATGTATTGCTATAAGTCTTAGCAGGTATTATTATGAATCGCCCAATTTCCCCAACACTTATTAAATTCCCTAATAAAATTATCATTATTTAAGAGTCCACATTCTAAGTCTCTTTAACTTGTCAATTTTCTAAATGCAAGTTAATTTAGTTAACCAACATTATTTGCATATAACCGAGAATAATAGCTATTAATTATAATTTTATAAATAAACTAAGAAATAATGCTTCAAAAAAGATATTAATCAGACGAAAGACATTTAATTATAACTAAATAGCCAATTTTTTCAAAGCAAGTGTTTACTAAATAAAAAGTAAATAAACAACTACTAGACATATTTTTAACTTGTGGATTCACAAATTTTAATTAGCTAGCAATTATCAATTTAAGTGTTGTTATATTTTTATTTAAAATAGTTAAAAACAATTTAAATCCTAAAAACCACCTTTTTATGTTTATTTATAATTTCAGATTGTTAATTGATACTAAAGCCCCTAAGTTATGAGAAAAGAAGCAAATACCCCCCCCCCCCCTTTAACCATTTAAAGCAGTTTCATATGTTATATTTAAAACCCAGAATTTTCAGAAACTACATAATCTACCCCCAACCAAGAACACATGAATCTGCCCAAATCAAACCCAAATTGAAGCCTTAAAATGAGAATCTAAGCATGAAAATAAGACTAGGGAGAGTTTTAGGGTGCACCTGATCGAAGAACCGCAAGAAAAGATGCAGATTAGAGCCGGGTCGAAGGGGCCGGTCGGAGCTCACGACGGGAGTGGTCTGCGGTGGTTCTCCGGTGGTCCTTGGTGCCGGGTTCAAGCTCCTGGAGCTTCCTTGCAATCCCAGAAGATGATTGGTGGTGATTTCGGACGGTGGCCAAGCCTCAGTGGCCTGGGCGAGATTCCTCGCCGGCAACAATGGTGGCCGGCGGCGAGGGAGGTGGGTCTCTGCTGCAGCTGCGGTGTTGCTGCTTCTGCCTCCCTCTTCTTTCTTCTTTCTGATCGGAAAAGAGAGCCGAGTGGGAGAGGAACAGAGGGTGAGTGAGAATTGGGGGTGGGTTCTTCTTCCTCTCGGTGGGTTTTTCCCCGCCGGCGACTACGGTGGTGGTGGTGGCTCTCCTTGCTACCACCACTGCTTTTGGTGGCTCTGTTGCAGCTCCCTGTGGGCTTTCCGACGAACAGAGAGAGTGAGAGGAGGCAGAGAGATGGTGACAGGGGGTTGGTGAAGTGACGGCGGTGATGGTGGAATACGGTGGTGTTGGTGGAGTGTGGTGGTAGCGGTGTTTCTGATGATGGATGTTGGAGTGTGGCTGCTGGGGAAGGGCAGCAAGCAGTGGGGGAGGTTTTATAGTGAGGAGGAGGCGGTGATGGAGGGAGGCGGTAGTTGGTTGGGGCGGCGTCGAATCCTTTGCCGTGAAGGCAAAGGTTGGGTAGGGGGGGGGGGGGGGTGAAGACAAAACAGAGGGGGACGTGAGAGAGGTGACAGGTGGAGGAGAGATATTAAATATTAATAATAATAATAATAATAATAATAATAATAATAATAATAATAATAATAATAATAATAACAATAATAATAATATTAGTTATGATAGTGATAATGATAATAATGGTAGTGGCAGTGAGAGTGCTATAGTGTGGTGGGTGTAACTTCTATCGCGGTGGCTACATACGCGGTAAAACTACTATACACGTAAAAATTAATGTTTCACATTTTAAAATTCGCACAAAAATTATGATAACTTTCCCAAATAGTTTAGAAATGATTTAGAATTCATATTTTGCCTCCAAAATTACCAATTTACCCCTGATCAAATTATGGGGTATTACATCCGGTCTCCGCCTTGAAATCTTCGTTGCCACTCTGTTGGATGTTCTTGCTTCCCTTCTCAAGCATCTTCGGGTTTTCGAGGTAGCTCAACTGTCGTCCCTTTTTGTTGGTAAAGCTTTCAACCGCTGATTTATTTGGAGGAGGACTGAAATACGTCGTCGAACCTTTACGTTTTGCTAACTCTTGATTAAAATTGTTGACTATGTCTTTCACCGATCCACTGGGGTTCCTTGTGCTTGAATCGGCAATCGAGCCTGCAAAGTTGGCAATGAAATCCATAGGATCCGAGACTTCCCCTACCCTTCCTGTGTCCTGACTTGCTTTTGGTATTGCGAGAGCTGTACTTGATCTATTATCCATACTATCTGCTAGTGGATTCTCATAAATGGTTAGATCTGAGGTTGATTTTGCTACCTCCTTCTCTTTATTCAGCTCTGTTGTTTGTGGTACCTCTGGATTGCTCTGTGGTTGAGTCTCCCCTTGAGATGGGCTAGATGGTTTGTCCATCGGCAAAGCAGTGTCTGTTGCTTGCTCCTGGGTCTCCTCTTCAGGTTTGTTTGGCTGCCTTTTGTTTATTCTCATAGCCGGATGGTAAAGAAGAAAAGGACCATAACCTTCCTCCTCCTGTTCCTTCTCCATTGGTGAGAGATCATCACAAGCTGAGCCCTCATGAGTAATTGAACCGCACCAGCAGCACAACGATGGAATTCGTTCGAAACGAAAATCAACCCAGATCCGATCTCCCCGTATCATCGCATGTGTCCCTCTTGGTAGTGGTTCATTGATCGAAAGCCGAACTCTTACCCGGATAAAATTGCCTTCTTCGCCTTCACTATAAATCTTTGGATCCGCATCAATGACTTCTCCAATACTTGAAGCAATTCTCCGTGCGGCTGCCTCATTGACAAACTGGATTGGGAGACCAAATACATGGATCCATACATCAAACTTGCTGAAAGACAAGTCTTTCGTTGGTTCCCCCAACTTCCATTGTTGTAGCAGCAGAACTTTTCTGTTAAAAATCCAGGGACCACCCATAGATACTCGATCTAGGGTTCCTTGATCGGGAAAACAGAACAAAAACATATTAAAATCTACTTCCAAGATGTTGACTTTATCACCGTTGGTCCATATTTTCCGGAACATACCTCTCATAGCACCAGCATTCACTCTGGTTTCTGAGACAAACATCCCCATCAAGCACCAAGAGAAGTTCTTGTCCGCCTGATCACAGAACTCGTCCTCAAAAACAACTGTTTGGTTCTCTTTCTGAGTGTACTCGGAGGGAATCCTATACGCAATAGCTGTCGTCGCCGATCTGGTTTGACTACGCTGCAAGGGTTTTTCTCTACTAGGGTTTTCTCTCCGCACAATACAGAGAACTCATAAACTTTTTTTTCATTCTCTCTCTCCTTTTACTCCCTGTCTTTATGATTGTACTTTTAATACTTTTATTTTATTGTTTATTTTAGTTTCTGCCCGTTTGTGTATATGTCTTGTATATCTTGGATTTGGTACTACTGGTCCAATTCTTTTTTATTTGAGAAATTTTACTAGTCTAATTCCTAATCAAAGAATTAAGGGGTAGTACAATCATATTAAAACAATAAAAAAAAATATGCTACTAATTTAGATGCAACATAAACTACGATGAAAGAAAATTTGGTCTATCATCTACCAACATTGATTCTATTTCTCAAAAAGCCAAATAAAAATATTTTGGTTATTCACTTTTTGTAATAATCAACTGACTATTTAAGATAAGCTAACTGAAAATTAAAAGTAGTTAAAATCTACAGAGCGTGAGAAAATTTGTAAAATTGGAGATGAAATAATATACATATAATGGCCTTGTTTGGATATCATGGTTTGGTTAACCTCCAAAATAAATTAACAAAACTTTAACCCAAAATTTGTAAGGCCCACATTCCACTTATTTTTCTACTCACATGAAAGTCAAAACCCCAAAACCAAAACCATCAAATCCAAACATGCACCTGGTTTGATTAACCAAACAAGCCCAACCATGTTGTCCAAACAGGGCCAATATATAATTGGTTCAAAACTTTTTTAAAATCAAAATAGTAAAACAGTGTAACAAATAAAACTAAATTAAAACAACAAACTTTACTCAAAAATTGACCAAAATTGGGTTTCCCAAACATGCACCTACTTTGCTATACATGTTTGAATTTGAATGCATAAATAAGAAAAGAAGAAATAAAATTAAAGTTTTTTTTAAAGAAGAATGAAAATAAAAGTTTTTAAAAATACTAACAGGATATCTTTTAGAAAAAAGTAAAAACCAAATGAGAGGAAGCGTGAGAGAGAGCAAGGTGGATTAGAAGGTTAATGCACATAGAAAAATGGTTAGGTGCAGGCGCGTGAAGAGTTCTGATGGATTTTTTACAAGTGCCATGTGGCTCAATATTGTCCATAGGATTTTCACTGTATCACAACTGTAGGGATTTCAACCGGACTAAATCCGATCCCGGCATGGAATTGACGTGAAGAGTTCTGATGGATTTCTTACGAGTGCCATGTGGCTCAATATTGTCCACAGAATTTCACTGTATCACAACTGTAGGGATTTCAACCGGACTAAATTCGATCCCGACATGGAATGGACGTCATGTTTGCCACTTGCCTAGATTGAACATTTGTCGAACTACATTTTTCAGTTATGTAAATTTTTATTACATATAAAAAAACAAACTTTTAAACAATTCTCGGTTGCAAGCTTTCACTGAAGAAAATCTTCAAATGAAGTACCATCTGGTTCTAAAAAATCTGCAAATTAATGGATGTGTTTTAAGATAATCTTGTTGTGGCATCTTCATTGAAGTCCAGTATTCATGATTCACACATTTTGGTAGAACGGTTGACACCCAAGTTATAAAGTTAAACATACAACGAGTGACCAGTTTAGATATAATACATATTCGGGTCTATGGAAGAAGTTTCAGGTTGAAACGGGTTTGGGACGTACTAAACCCAACCAGTTGCCATAGTGTGTACTTCCTCCGTATCGTCTCTTTCTCTACGCTTTGACTTTTGACTCGTATCTGGATCACTTTGACATGGTGATTTGGATCACAAAACTATATGATTATGGCAAAAGGAGGAACAAGGATTCTAAGTTTCCAAACGACGTCTGTGCACTGTGTAAAGAGAAGGGTCACTAGAAGAGGGAGAGTCCGAAGGGGACGACGTTTGCAGACTTGGCTGCAAGCGCGGCTGATGACTTCGGGATCTAGGCGTCGTTGGAGGGCAAGGGGGAATCCGTGCTCTTGACGAGGAAGCGGAGGATGGAATAGGGGAGTCTTTGACGAGATACATAGAACGTGAAGGGGACACATGTTGGGGGGTTTGTTGTAGGGACTCAGTGGGAGTCGGAACAACAAACAAATTTGTTGTAGGAACTCGGCGGGTGTTGGAACAACATGCAGAGGATTCGATTGCAGGAACTCGGCCGTAGTTGGAGCATTGATAGGGTTTGATTGCAGGAAGTAGACGGGGGTTGGAGCATCGTTGGGGGCACACGTTGCAAGATCTCGGCGAAGATGGAGCAACTCGTGAATTTGGGGTTACTGGAGAGAACCGACTAATTCAAGCGCAAGCGGACGAGAGGATTCAAGGCAAGGTGGAAATTTGTTGGGAGTCAAGGTGCCTTGAGTGTAATTGGGTTTGGCGAGGAGTTGGCGACGAAGCGGGGGAAGAAACGAACCAAACGGAGAAGCACGAGACGAAGAGAACAAGCTGCTGGATTAAGGTCTTCGTGCGAATAGAATTGTCTTCGTGCGAAGAGCCTTCATGCGAATGGTCTTCGTGTGAAGACAAATTGTCTTAGTGCGAAGGTCTTTGTGGGAAGACTTCGCTGGGAAAACCATTCACAAACTTCATCCGATCAATCAACCGACGAAAATGCAGTCCATTATAACTAACTCGGCTTCATATGAAGTATACAGCAACAAGTGACAACTTAAAACATTCAATTTTCTTAACTTCCTTCACTCCCAAAAAATATTGTTTAGAAACTCTGTTACTGATTGAATCCGTCTTATTCCTAATATGTCATGAGAGTTCCATTGTTTCCCGCGGATGGCCTCCTTCTCATGGTACCGTCAATGTGATGTAGCTCCTCACAAGGATGCTCCTTACGCAAACACGCGTCCTTACACCCAAATAAGGGGCCTTCGTATTAGTTTTTTTCCTGTAATAGATACTTCAAGTAACCCCCCCCCCCCCAATGTTCAGTACCAATCTCTTTATGATATGATCCTATAGAACAGACGATCATTTTTCCTGACCTACAGATCCAGGTTAGGAAGATAACACTAACAAGAAATAATCTGCACTCAAAAGTTTGATGACGTCACCTACATGTATGCAACATCATTGTTTGGGATACGACAATCCCCAAGTTGATCAATTATCTCAATCATATTCACATCTAGTGTCGGAGCAACTGTCTAGTCAACTTGAAGTTCTAACTGGGATTTTCTTCAAAAGCCTAAAATAATGATCCACTAAAAGGCCTTAGCTACTCACTGAATCTCTCGAGTTATATCCAGCTTTTCCAGATTTGACACAATACCCTTCCTCTTAATTCTATGGTTAATTTTGACTAGTCGCTAGAAAATCATAAGATTTATGTAAGGGCGCTGAAGATAACAAAAATTTAAAAAGTAAATGAAATTGAGAAGCAAATATTTTTCAGGATTGATTACTATCAACGGATAATACCATAACTAACCGATATACAACTGACAATGAGAAGACTGGGAATACATAAATAGATGTGAATAAGAAACATTGTATTAACAAAGTTCAACAATGAGGAGTTATGACCAAATGAAACAACTTCAGTGAAGGGAAGTAAGTAATGGCCACTGAAACCTGTACGTTATGTAATAGGAACAGAGTCACCTTAGGTTCTCGGAGGGCTTCCCCTCTTTTATAGTGTTGCTCCATCTTAGGATCATAGGGTAGCAGTCCATAAGTATCCATACACTGAAATACAACAACAAAAAAGAAAATAACGGTTTTCACCAGTCCTCCGTAGTTTAAAAGTTTATTTAGTAATAATAAAACATTATTACCTTTGTATCAATTGTTTGGTGACTCGACTTTGTCAACTAGGAACAGACAAACGGAAACCATAATGCTTGACAATGGTTGGATATTCATTTGGTGACTCGCAAATAAGTAATTGTAGGTACAGAGTGATCACTTAGTGACTCTATGATTCACAATTGCTCGTTTGACATGAGCTATGCATCAGTGTTTCATGAGTTATAATAAGCTGTTGGAAATGAACCCTAGCAAATTCCCAACAAGGTGTCATGATCACTGCACTCATATTTGAATCGTGAAACCATTCATTCTCTTGTGTTCACAATTGATTTCTTTTACTTCATTTCAGTTCTTAGTTTAGATAATCAGAACAAACTAATTGCCCACGTTAATCACACTAAATCTTAATTAACTAAGAAGTCTCTTGGGTTTGACTAACCTAGATATACAAAATATTACTACACTTGACGATCGTACACTTGCACGCGTCTCAATTTTTTGGAACTATTGTCGGGGACTTTGTTTAGTTAGTTCAAACTTATAACCTTGGGGAATTTTATTTTTTGTTTAATTTATTAATTCTTTAATGTCATATGCTTCATAATGAAGTTTTTTGCAGGCTTCTTAGCAATCATATGGTATCAGAATTCTTATGGGCAATCCCCTAATTACTCGTCATACTACTCTTATGGATATATGTATGCCCCTCCTTCTTGAAATCATGAATATTAGTATATTAAAGAAATATTGGAGCTCAATATAAAAAATGGAAAGAATGGAGGATGGAGTAAAGTAGGTGAAAGATAATGTCTAGCTCCATGAAACTCAAATGGAAGAACTTTCTCATGGAGTGGAAGATGTAGATGATGATGATGATGATGGGCTAAGAAACATCGTTCCTGAATTAGTTGAGGAGTGCGAAGAGGAAGATGGAGAACCCCCAGAGATCTATAATGTTGTGTGTCGTAAAGGGAAAATATCCTTAGGCCGCTTCTGACTCGTATTCAGATTGGGATGAAGATATGACGCCTATACAGCTTGTGCCTCGCATAATTCTGGAGTCATGGCATGGATAGGTGAGTGGTGACATAGTGAGCTTATGGACTAATGATATTGAAGAGGGTGTTAGCGACGAGAAATTTCATAAGTGTGCAGAGGATGCGTTGTTTCCATTCGCTTGAGATATTTTCCTTACGAAGTATGCCATGAGCCTAGGGAATTATTTCATGGAGATGTTTTCAGGGACATGTATCAAGAAATTCCTCCGCCTGAGACATATCTATTTGAGATCATAAAGATGGGTGAATCACGTGAGGAAGACGAAATATCCCAGCATTATTCATGATTTCCCACTCGTGATTCCAAGACAAGCAGGAGGAAAGGAAGCAGAAAAGACAGAACTCTTAGCTAGTGTCGTTCCACTTGAGAGTTTATATCCAAATGACTAATCCTATATGGTATTTCTTTTGAATAATTGGAAGATGAAGAAGAATAAGAAGAAGAAGAAGGAGGAGGAGGAGGAGGAGAAGAAGAAGAAGAAGAAGAAGAAGAAGAAGAAGAAGAAGAAAAAGAAGAACATGAAATGTAGAATGGGACATGTTTTAGTGAATGAAGTCTCGAGAATACCGGTGATCAAGGGATGGAAGTGCGTCAAAAGAAATTTTTAAGGCCGTCTTCTGTAACTTATTCGCACCATTGTTTACTCATGTCTGCTCGCACGAGAAGAAGGTGAAAGATAAGCGATGGTGTAAGAAGAAAAAGTAGATAGAAAAATAACCTTAATTATCAAAGATAAACGGGTTGAGTCGCAAACCTTAAATTACACGACGCATGTTAGGAGGCAACCCTGTGTATTTATGTATTAACTTAGGTATGTGTTAAGTTTTTTTGGTTTATTTGGAGAGATGAGAAAGAGAGGCATACATATGGAGTTTATGAAAGGATGAACACTGATGTGCTATGGTACACATGAGCGTCACAGGGACTCGCTGATATGAGTTGGGGATTCTTCAGGCAAGGATCTCAACAGGAGGAGAGAGGTCGACCTGATGTACAAGAAGGCATTGACCGCATGGGAGCACATTGGCGCAAACAATGTAGCTTGTGGATTTCCTAGAATTTTTTTTTCCGCCCTTGTGGAAGTTGTGAGTATTCTTTTCCATTTGTATGGATTTTGTGTAATTTTATTACATATGTAAGCTCTATGCCACACGTGCAAAACAAACAAAATTCATATATCTACTACGTTACACGCATTTGAATGCGGAGTCCTATTTATAATCTCTAAATTCGGTGTGGACAATGAAACACCCAAGTGTGTGTGTATGAGGGGGGGGGGGGTGGGGTTCAATGTGTCTTACATAGCCAGTTAGATCTAGGATGTTTAGTGCGTATTGCGTTTCAATTTTGTGGTTTGTGTCAAGCATTTTCTTATATTGTTGTATCGACATTGTGTAGTTTTCATATATTGTCTGCACTTTTATTTAAGTATGTCCACCCGCGACATATTTTAGTCTTGTTTGGTGTATCCTTTTTCATTTCAAGCCTTGCATATAGATGTAGGACTTATGAAAAGTACAAAAAATGAAAAGAGAAAAAAAAAACTAAAAAATAAAAAATATAAAATTTAAGAAAGGCAGAAGAAGAGTACCGAATTCATGGAGAGAGCTTAATGATAGAGTTCTTGAGAGTTGGAAGATCCATAGTGAGGGAACTATTTCCTTCCGGTTTTGTGTAGAGATGTGCCAAGGTCCAAATTTTTGGAGAGTAACACTTGTGCTTTCTAGCCTTGAGTGTTTGTAAGATTATATTTTTATTTCCTCTATTGTTATGATTATAAGGATTTCCTCAGTGATCTATCTATGGTTGTTCGGTAGAAATTTGTGGACTCCTAAGATATGGGATAGGCTTTCATGGTGAGATAACTTTATGCGCCATGGTTGCTACGGTCTAAGTGAAGTCATGGGACGTGCACCACTATCCTTAAGGGTGATCTCAAGAGAATATCCTAAAACTCTCTCGCGTCTCAGCTCTCTGCACGGCTAAATTATGTTTTTATATATTTATGTGTTCATTCAGAACTGAATGTGCCTCAATTTGTGTAAAGAATTTGTATTCAATAGAAGGAGAGCTAAGTCGGAAAATACCTACAACCCAAGCCTTATTTCGTGAAGTCGTGACTCCTTTCAAAATTTGAATTCAATCCAATCAGGGCTAAGATGTTTTAAAACATCAAATGATGTGGAAAGAAAAATAATGAGAAAGAAAGACGATGGAATAGGAACTTCATTCACGTGTTTCCTAGATTCCAACTGGACCCTCCGAAGTGTATAACGTGGTCTTGCAATTAAAATCATTAATTAAGGTGAAAATCTTATTGAAAATGGGTTGAGTATGGTTTGCCTTAGTATTTCTTCGCACATAATCACCTTCTACAATCCGATTTTTTCTAAGTGTTGAAGAATCTTGAGGGGAACAATGAAGGCTTGATGGCAGTCGCATTTAAGTGCTTGAGATTGGCCAATCTCACAGCAAGAAAAATAACCTTTCATGTGTTTTCAATACGTGCTGAGTTTCATTTGCCTCATCTTGACGCAAGGGCCTATCGCGAGTCGTGTTGAGTAGTTTGTGTCTTTAAACGGTTAGTGAGTGGTAGTATGCAATTATTGTAGACTCAGAACGCGCGCAAATGGTAAGTTTGTGCGTGGGGGGGGGGGGTATTTGATAACCCTGTGATCAAATTTATACTCTATATTAATTATCTACCGTTTTCCTGATGTATTTCGAAGATATTTGGCCGGATAAGTGAAATGTTTGTGTGTTTGAGCTTTATGAGTAAGATTGTAGAGTCTGATGGTTTCCATATTAGTTTGAGCATTTTATATGTCAAATATGATCACGATATGTTTATTTTTGTGTAGCTCAGGTAAAGGAGGCTCGAGAATTGAATTGGGAGCGATAAAGAACTTCAGAATATGAGAAAGCTCGGGGAATGGCCAAGGAAAATGAAGAAAACCATAGTTGGAAGACATAAAGTGAGCAGTCTTTTTTATTTTAACGATATTCTGCGTTCTACAAAGAAATTTGGAGTGGTGTAAAAGAAGACTCAAAGAGCTTTCCAACTGTAAGTCACAGAGCTAAAACAGAGGCCGAAAAAGGATGATATGGCCCAGTCGAAGACGGAGTAAAAAAATTCGATGCAGTCGTACCCAACCTTTTGCTAGTCGAACAACAAAGTCTTCCATTCGTACGACCAGGAAGTCATACGACTGGGACGGGACTGGGAACCAAAATTAGGAGAAAACACGTAATTTTCTATATTTTTGACGTGGGTTGCTGCTAAACCTATATAAACACCAAGGGACAAAAATTAGGGGGGTTGATGCATAGAGAATACACGGAGCACGATATTGAAATATTCGAGCACAAATTATTGGTTTGATCTTTCTACACTCTTTATCTCTAAATTTTATGATGAATGCCTTGATTTATTTAGTTGTGTTCTCAACTATGAGTAACTAAACGCTATAGATCAGGATCCGAGTTGAGATTGGGGCTTTGTTCCTGGATATGATGATTACAACATTGTGATTCATGTTTGATTAATTTAATTGATGCACAATTGAATGTAATGCTTTTTCAATGTTCATAACTCCATCTAGTAAAATATATTTTGTGAGCTAGTGTTCAATTAGAAAATCTTCAGCGACTCACTAGTTTGTAGTAAAAAAATTAGATCAATAACCTAATTGTATCAATTGTTTGGTTACCCAACATTGTTAACTAAGAACTTTTTGAAGAACATAAACCATAAACCATGAGTAGGGTTAGATATTCATTTGGTGACTCGGAAATATCAAATCGTAATCAAAGAGTGATCACTTGGTGACTCTGAGAGTCTTAATTGCTCGTTTGACATAATTTATGCATCAGTGTTTCTCGAGTTATAATCAGTTGCCGGTAATGAACCATAACAAACTCCCAACAAGGTATCTTGACTACTTCTCCCATATCTGAATCGGCAAACCATTCAATCTTACGTTCACAATTGCTTGCTTTTACTTATTTAACATTTTTAGTTTAGATAATCAAACCAACCTATTTTTCCCACATGGGGATATTAAATCTTAATTAACTATGAAATCTCTTGGGTTTGACAAACCTGAATTTACCAGATATTACTACACCTGGCGAGCGTGGACTTGCATTTTAATCGTGTCATCATCAATGTCAATGGGTAAAAGAATTCCTTGTAGCTTCTGTAAATTGTAGCAACATTGTCCTAATACTGTGTATGGCCTATCCAAACAATAGGCTAGCCTAACTAGAGAATAGTTATAGTGAAATTATTTAGAAATGTTGGGATATTATGGAGCTCCTAAATGAATTATGTAATTCCTAGAAAGTTATAAGACTTATTGTAGAATATTCTAGAAGGTTGGACTAGATAACATTTGTAAAACAATCTAAAATTATTTGGTGGTTTCTTCCACCAAGTATGGAGTATTATAAATAGCAAAAGAATGTGCTATGTTTAAATGAAAAGCTAATGAAGAGTTTATCTTCTCCACTACTAGCACACTACACCACATACAAATCATCTCTCCTACAACACTAGCTTACACTTCAATCTATCATCCGTCCATCTCCATCAAACAACTCCATACACATTTCCGCTCACTCCCTCTTCGACAACCAACCAATACCAACAACAATCGCCGTGTATTAACAAAAAATACACATTATCTTAGTGATATTTAAAGTTTTGTCAGAACTCACGTTTCTGTTACAAACAATCCAAATTCAGTTCAATTCCCAATGCCCAGATAATATCTATGACATATTTAAGACACTCTTTAACCATCACGATGCATCTGGGGCTATACAAAGGGGACTAGCTGAAATTATATTTTAACATGATTGCAATAGCGCGCAGATAAAATATCTTTAGTATCATGCCAGAGACAGAAAGCTTATTGCTAGGAAATTCAATACACATAGGATTTCATAGCAAAACTGATTTTCCTAATGTTTTACTTCAAGCAGAACACAATAGTGGCCAAACTTTACATATATCTATTAACTTATATGAACAATCCTAAAGAAAATGTACTGCAATATGTCAGAAAGTAGTAAAATAGCTAATCGAGCTTGTGAAAGCCATACCGGGTTCAATTCATCTTCATAATACCACAGATTACTCAAGCATGGTTGGCGAGGAACAAAATTAGTTTTCCAATTACTTCAAAGGCAAGCCCACACCATGTGAGGGCTCCATAGGCTACCAGGAAAGAAACTCTGAAACTGTAATGCCAATGGTGGATCAGTTTGACAAGGCTGTAGAAACACAACATATAAGAATTCTAAAGAGTCATTAATATGGTGTAGTATAAACATGATTGAGATGCAATAAACGATTACCAATCATGGATGATAAGCTTTCTATTGAAAGTATGAAAGACAACATCAACTGAGCTTCTACCTCATCACTGTAATTAACACTATGAGTAACATGCTCAATCACCCACATCATTGCGCCTACCTTGGTGTGCTAAGTATCATACCAATGTCCGAAAATTGCATGCCCATATATACTCGATCGACCTTGATCAAATAATTTTTTACCATCAAATGGTGAATAATTTGTGGTGGTGTCCCGGAGACTAAAGCGTACATCTCCCAGCGTATCCCACAACATTGGATGAAAAGACTAAACGCTCCCGCGTGCTCCAAAAGAAAAGATTCCAAAATTTTGATTGACCTCCAAAGAAGCAGATAATATCTAAAATAATAGTAAATTTTTATTATATTTTCTTGTTCCACATGTAAAATGATATTGCATTTTTAGTTGTGTTTAAGTGATTACAAGGTCTTTACCTTGGGTCTTCGTTTACAGTTTTAGTGAGTGTCTCGACTTCGACAATATTATGAAAAATAACATTAATTGCGCATGTTATCTTACATTTTTCTTTGTAATCATCCAAGGGTATTGGGAGTTGCATCATAAAATGATTACAGTACTCACATACGTAACTAATACTAAAATATTTCACATTACCGAATTTAGAGAGTATACCATCAATGTTCCTCATTGACAGCTTTGTCACCGTGACACGGTCATCCAAAACAAAATCGTTGGACTGGTCGAGCATGACCTTCACTCTTGAACGTAGGAAATTCCGGATTATCATAGGCAAATCTCTTAAATAAAAATTAAATTATATGAGAAAACAATGAAGATTGTAACTTCATGTCTCAATGTAGTGAGTTGCAACAAATGGGTGCTAGCTGAAGTGGTTTTACATTTAAAAATCCCTGCATGATGTTCTGGGTTCGAACCTAGTAGACGACATAACATGTAAGACCAAAAAAATATAGTGAGTTGCAAGGTGATTTAACATGGAATTTTCTTGGACAAACCATCGTTGATATTAACGGCGGCTTTAAAAGATCGCCCTTTGTAATAGTACAAACGGCATTTTTTTGAACAAACCCCATTAACGTTAACCGTATCTTTCCGTTATGGATTTCCAAAACTTTTTTTTGGAGGATCATGTCAAGATTAAATGTTGGAAAGAATTCCCGTTACATCGCTAAGGATAATTTGACTGACCCAATTGGGTTCAATATCATGTCAATTGCAAAAACTATGTAAGATGAGTGCTTGTTTGGCAAACTGATGTGCTGCTTCCTTGGAGTTGTGCCCGTTGAATTGTTTGGCACAACTTCCTTATTAACTTATATGAACAAGGCTAAAGCAAATGTACTGCAATTTGTCAGAAAGTATTAGTATAGCTAATCGAACTTGTGAAAGACATAGCGGGTCCAGTTCATCTTCAGAACACCACAGATTACTCAAGCATGGTTGGCGGGGAACAAAATTAGTTTTCCAATTACTTTCGTAGGCAAACCCCACCATGTGAAGGCTGCATATGCTACGAGGAAAGAAACTCTCAAATTGTAATGTCAATTGTGGATCAGTTTGACAAGCCTGTAAAAAAAAAATCTAAAGAGTCATTGTTATAGTGTAGTATAAACATGGGTGAGATGCGATAAACCATTACCAATCATGGATGATAAGTTTTCTATTGACGAAAATGTCCACCGCATTTTTGTATGAAAAAAAAATATCATGCGAGCTTCTACCTCATCAGTGTCATTATAAAGCGCAAAACACCATGAGTAACACGCTCCGTCTCCCACATCATTGCGTCTACCTTGGTGTGCTAAGTATCATACCAAGGTCTGAAAATTGCATGCCCGGATATACTCGATGGACCTTGATCAAATAAGTTTTTACCACCAAATGGCGAAGAATTTGTGGTGGTGTCGAGGAGACTAAAACGTACATCTCCCAGCGTATCACACAACATTGGATGGAAAGTCAAAACGCTCCCGCGTGCTCCAAAAAAAAAGATTCCAAAATTTTGATTGACCTTCGAAGAAGAAGATAATATCAAAAATAATAGTAATTTTTATTATACTTTCTTGTTCCACATATAAAATGATACTGCATTTTTATTTGTGTTTAAGTGATTACGAGTTCTTTACCTTGGGTCTTCGTTGACAATTTTAGTGAGAGTCTCGACTTCGACAATATTATAAACAATAACATTAATTGCGCCTATTATCTTACATATTTCTTTGTAATCATCCAAGGGTATTGGGAGCTGCATTACAAAATTATTCAAGGACTCTCACACGTAACTAATACTAAAATATTTCACATAACTGAGTTTAGATAATATACCATCAATGTTCCTCAGTGACAGCTTTGTAAGCGTGACACGTTCATCCATAATAAAAATCATTGGACAGGACCAGGGCCGAATCTAGCTTTTCGGGTGCCCTAAGCAGTCAACGAATTAGAGGCCCTTTGCATACATTAATAAAAAAAATTGAAATTTCAGAAATTACATCAACAATCTCTTTCATTTTTTTTGAAACTATGACATTTAGCTTTATTTAAGAGCTACCACAACTTAAAAGAGAGACATACACATTACAACATAATTAGATAACACCATATTCTTATGAGAGAAAAAGAGGGGACTCTGCCAAAACTTTGAGCAACAAAACTTTCATCGAATGGACAAATCGGCAATCTAAAGAGTGCATAAGGAGAGTATCCTTAACATTCCTCTTATGAAAATTTAGGAGACCAAGAAATCAATATCGATTGAAATGGTGATGCATTTAACCAAAAAATTATTTAAACGGTATAACGTAGTATGAGGACTGAAATTGCTAGAGAATAGGGATCAACAGTTTTTGAGGAGAGAGTGAGGATAGTATATCACGATCTTTTTTATATTCGACTGCCTAAATTAATAGATGGATTAAAAGTAGAAACTAAATATGAGCTATCGATATAAAAATTACTAAAATACCCATGTTTTCTTTTGAAAAATTGGTGCCCCTCCAACTCTGGTTCCCTAAGCAAGCACATGAATTGCTTACCTGTTGAGCCGGCCTTGGACAGGACGAGCGTGACCTTCACTCTTGAAAGTAGGAAATTCCGGATGATCATAGGAAAACCTCTGAAAGAAAATTAAATTAGATGAGAAAACAATGAAGATCCTAACTTCATGTTTCAATGTAGTGAGTTGCAACAAATTGGTGCTAGCTCGAGTGGTTTTAAATTTAAAAATTTATGCATGAATTTCTGGGTTCGAACCTAATAGACGACATAACATGTAAGACTAAAAAAAATATAGTCAGTTGCAAGGTGATTTAACATGGATCTAACAGTGTAACAAACAACGTTCTTGGACAAACCACAGTTGATATTAACGGCTTTTTTATGAGATCACTATTTGCTATAGTACAAACGGCATTTTTGAACACATCACGTTAATGTTAACCGAATATTTTTGTTTATGGATTCCCAATTTTTTTTTTAGAAGATCATGTTAAGATTAAATGTTGGGCAGAATTCCCTTTAAATTCTTATAAATAATATGACTGACCCAATTGGGTTCAATATCATGCCAATTGTGATTATTATGTAAGATGAGTTTTTGATTGGCACAACTTCTTATATTAACTTATATGAACAAGCCTAAAGCAAATGTACTGCAATTTGTCAGAATGTATAAATATAGCTAATCGAACATGTGAAAGACATATCGAGTTCAATTCATCTTCAGAACACTACAGATTGCTCAAACACGGTTGGCGGGGAACAAAATTAATTTTCCAATTACTTTCATTGGCAAGCCCCACCATGTGAAGGCTTCATATGCTACCAGGAAAGAAATTCTCAAACTGTAATGCCAATTGTTGATCAGTTTGACAAGGCTGTAAAACATAAAAAAATTCTAAAGAGTCATTATTATAGTGTAGTATAAACATGAGTGAGATGCGATAAACCATTATCAATCATGGATGAGAAGCTTTCTATTGACAAAAATGTCTCCCGCATTTTCGTATGGAAAAAAATATCATATGAGCTTCTACCTCATCATTGTAATTGTAAAACGCATAACACCATGAGGAACATGCTCCGTCACCCACATCATTGTGTCTACCTTGGTGTGTTAAATATCATACCAATGTCCGAAAATTGCATTCCCAGATATACTCGATAGACCTTGATCAAATAATTTTTTACCACCAAATGGCGAATAATTTGTGGTGGTGTCCCGGAGACTAAAGCGTACATCTCCCAGCGTATCCCACAACATTGGATGAAAAGTCTAAACGCTCTTGCCTGCTCCAAAAGAAAAGATTCAAAATTTTTTATTGACCTTCAAAGAAGAAGGTAATATCCAAAATAATAGTAATTTTTTATTCTATTTTCTTGTTCCACATGTAAAATGATATTGCATTTTTATTTGTGTTTAAGTGATTACAAGTTCTTTACCTTGGGTCTTCGTTGACAATTTTAGTGAGTGTCTCGACTTCGACAATATTATGAACAATAACATTAATTGTGCATGTTATCTTACATATTTCTTTGTACTCATCCAAGGGTATTGCGAGTTGCACTAAAAAATGATTACAGTACTCACATACTTAACTAATACTAAAATATTTCACATAACCGAATTTAGATAGTATACCATCAATGTTCCTCATTGACTGCTTTGTCACCGTGACACGGTCATCCAGAACAAAATCGTTGGACGGGTCGAGCATGACTTTCACTCTTGAAAGTAGGAAATTTTGGATTATCATAGACAAATCTCTGAAATAAAAATTAAATTACATTTAAAAATCCATGCATGATGTTCTGGGTTCGAACGTAGTAGACGGCATAATATGTAAGACTAAGAAAATATAGTGAGTTGCAAGGTGATTAAACATAGAATGTTGTTGGATGAACCACAATGGAAACTAACGGCGTCTTTCTGAGATCGCTATTTGCAATTGTACAAACGGCATTTTTTTGAACAAATCCCGTTAATGTTAACCGCATATTTCCGTTTATGGATTCCCAAAACTTTTTTTTTGAAAGATCATGTTAAGATTAAATGTTTGGCAGAATTCCTCTTACATCTATATAAATAATATGACTGACCTAATTGGTTTCAATATCATGTCAATCGTGATAATTATGTATGATGAGTTTTTGTTTGGCACAACTTCTTATATTAACTTATATGAACAAGCCTAAGGCAAATGTACTGCAATTTGTCAGAAAGTATTAATGTAGCTAATCGAACTTGTGAAATACATATCGGGTTCAGTTAATCTTCAGAACACCACAGATTGCTCAAGCACGGTTGGTGGGAAACAAAATTAGTTTTCCAATTACTTTCATAGGCAAGCCCCACCATGTGAAGGCTCTTTATACTACCAGAAAATAAACTCTCAAACTGTAATGCTAATTGTGGATCAGTTTGACAAGGTTGTAGAAACAAAACATAAAAGAATTCTAAAGAGTCATTATTATAGTGTAGTATAAACATGAGTGAGTTGCGATAAACCACTACCAATCATGGATGAAAAGCTTTCTATAGACGAAATTGTCTACTGCATTTTCGTATGAAAGACAACATCAACCGAGTTTCAACCTCATCACTGTCATTACTAAATCGCATAGCACCATGAGTAACATGCTCCGTCACCCACATCATTGCGTCTACCTTGGCGTGCAAAGCATCATACCAAGGTCCAAAATTACATGCCCAGTTATAGTCGATGGACCTTGATCAAATAATTTCTTACCACCAAATGGCGAAGGATCTGTGGTGGTGTCGCGGACACTAACGCGTACATCTCCCAGCGCATCCTATAACATTGTATTTAAAGTCTAAACGCTCCTGCGTGCTCCAAAAGAAGAGATTCCAATATTTTGATTGACGTTCAAAGAAGAAGATAATATCTAAAATAATAGTAAATTTTTATCATATTTTCTTGTTCCACATGTAAAATGATATTGCATTTTTATTTCTGTTTAAGCGATTGCAAGTTCTTCAACTTGGGTCTTCGTTGATAATTTTAGTGAGAGTCTCGACTTCGACAATATTGTGAACAATAACATTAATTGCGTCTATTATCTAACATATTTATTTGTAATCATCCAAGGGTATTGGGAGCTGCATTAAAAAATGATTCTAGGACTCACATGCGTAACTAATACTAAAATATTTCAAATAACCGAATTTAGATAATATACCATCAATGTTCCTCAATACAGCTTTGTCACCGTGACACGGTCATCCATCACAATATCGGTGGACGGGTCGAGCGTGACCTTAACTCTTGAAAGTAAGAAATTTCGGATGATCATAAACAAATCTCTGTAATACAAATTTAATGAGACGAGAAAACAATGAAGATAACTTCATGTTTCAATGTAGTCGTTGCAGAAAATTGGTGCTAGCACAAGTGGTTTTACATTTAAAAATCCATGCATGATGTTATGGGTTCGAACCTAGTAGACGACATAACATGTAAGACTAAAAAAATGTAGTGAGTTGTAAGTTGATTTAACATGTATCTAACAGTGTAACAAACAACGTTCTTGGACAAACCACAGTTCATATTAACGGCGTATTTATGAGATCGCCCTTTGCAATAGTACAAACGACATTATTTTTAACAAATCCCGTTAATCTTAACCGCATCTTTCCGTTTATGGAGTCCCGAGACTTCTTTCTTTTAAGATCATGTTAAGATTAAATGTTGGGCAGTATTCTTGTTACATGAATATAGATAATATGACTAACCCAATTGGGTTCAATATCATGCCAACTGTGATAATTATGTTAGATGAGTTTTGTTTGGAAAACTGATGTGCTTCTTGGTTGGAGTTGTGCCCGTTGTATTGTTTGGCACAACTTCTTCTATTAACTTATATGAACAAGCCTAAAGAAAATGTACTGCAATTTGTCAGAAAGAAGTAATATAGCTAATCGAACTTGTGAAAGACATATCAGGTTTAGTTCATCTTCAGAACACCACAGATTACTCAAGCATGGTTGGCGGGGAACAAAATTACTTTTCCAATTACTTTCATAGGCAAGCCCCACCATGTGAAGGCTCCATATGCTCCCAGGAAAGAAACTCTCAAACGGTAATGCCTATTGTGGATCAGTTTGACAAGCCTGTAGAAAGAAAACATAAAAGAATTAGAAGGAGTCATTATTATAGTGTATTATAAACATTAGTGAGATGCGATAAACCATTACTAATCATGGATGATAATTTTTCTATTGACGATAATGTCTATTACATTTTCGTATGAAAGACAGCATCAACTGAGCTTCTACCTCATCATTGTAGTTAATAAAACGCAGAGCACCATGAGTAACACACTCCGTCACCCACATAATGGCGTCTAATTGGGCGTGCAAAGCATCATACCAAGATCCGAAAATTGCATGCCAGATATACTCGATGGACCTTGATCAAATAACTTTTTACCAACAAATGGCGAAGAATTTGTGGTTGTGTCGCGGAGACTAAAGCGTACATCTTCCAGCGCATCCTAAAACATTGGATGGAAAGTCTAAACGCTCTTGCGTGATCCACAAGAAGAGATTCCAAAATTTTGATTGACCTTCAAAGAAAAAGATAATATCGAAAATAATAGTAATTCTTTATTATATTTTCTTGTTCCACATGTAAAATGATATTGCATTTTTATTTCACTACTAAAATTACTGTAAAAAACGGCAGCACCTAACCGCCATTAAAATATCCAAAACCGCCGTTTATACTATAAAGGGCGGCACAAACGGCGGTTGCCTGCTCGCCGTTGATCTCGGCGTCGGGAATAGTAATCGACGTTTACAGCAACCGCCGTTAAGTTAACGGCAGTGGGTGACAAAACCGTCACATGTCATTAAATTGTTTTTAAATTCATTTTTTTTTTAATTTGAAATTATACAATTTTTTTAAGCTCATGTTTGCTTTTTGTTTTTATTTTTAAAGTTGAAAATTTTACAATGTGTTCATCACCAGAATCTTTTTTTTAGCCTCCATCTCCCAAAATCAGCTTCTTACAGATTGTTCATCATCCATAATCACATTTTTTGGATCAAATCGAATACGAACAAAAGGACCCCAGAGACGGGAAAATTAATCACCCATAGTTAATTTCTTGACAAAATTATCGAATCAGCCACTTTTCTGGATCGAATCAACTATTTCAGATCAAGGATGTTAGGTGGGAGTGAGGGATGGAAGATGGAGATGAAGGGGCGCAGAAAGAGAGAGGGAGGACGAAGTGAGAAACGGGAGACGAGAGAATCAGTGAGAGGAAGACGAGAAAGCAGAGAGAAAGAGAAAGTCTGATTGTATGAGAGAGAGGAAAACGAGAAACCAGATAGAAAAAGGAGAATTGAGAGAATGAGAGGGAGCAAGAAGATAGAAGCAGAGAGAGGAGGGAGACGGAGGAAGAGAAGGAGATCGAGGGAGATAGAAGTCGAAATTGAAATCGCAGAGTGCATACCTGTCCGGCCACCATCACCGTTCCGGCAACTATCACCATTGATGAGGGAGGGAGGGAGGGATGAGGAAGATGGAAGGAGGCGCTGCTGAATTGAGAGGACGGGGAGTGGATGCCAGTTTATAAAGATAGGGTTAAATTCCTACGGCTGTGATAAGATATAAATTGACTGCTGAGATTAATCTTTTTTTAAATTATGTGGTTAGGAGGAAACTGCCGTTAAAATAATAAATAAACGACGCTTTATTGAAACTGTCGTTAATTGGTGTGCCTTATACGACGGTTTGTTTGCTTCCGCCGTTAATTTTTTTATTTACGGCTAATGTTTGCTCTGCCATCGTTTTTGGCTTCTCTAATACGGCGGTTTTGTGCCACCCGTCGTTTATATCAACATTTACGACGGTTTTCACCAAACCGCCGTTGTAGGGCACCTTTAAACGGCGCTTTTTGGACTAGCTATATAAAAACCGTCGGGAAAGGGTAAATTTCTAGTTGTGGTTGTGTCTAAGTGATTAAAAGTTCTTTAACTTGGGTCTTCGTTGAAAATTTTAGTGAGAGTCTCGACTTCGACAATATTATGATAAATAACATTAGTTGCGTCTGTTATCTTACATATTTCTTTGTAATCATCCAAGGGTATTGGGAGCTGCATTAAAAAGTTATTCCAGGACTCACATACGTAATTATAACTAAAAATATTTCACATAACCGAATTTGGATAATATACCGTCAATGTTCCTCAATGAAAGCTTTGTCACCGTGACACGGTCATCCATAAGAAAATTGTTGGACGGGTCGAGTGTGACCTTCACTCTTGAAAGTAGGAAATCCCGGGTGATCATAGGCAAATCTCTGAAATACAAATTAAATTAGCTGAGAAAACAATGAAGATTGTAACTTCATATTTCAATGTAGTGAGTTGCAACAAATTGGTGCTAGCTCAAGTGGTTTTACATTTAAAAATTTCTGCATGAAGTTCTGGGTCCGAACCTAGTAGACGACTGATTTAACATGGATCTAACCGTCTAACAAACAACGTTCCTGGACAAATCACAATTGATATTAACGACGTCTTTATGAGATCGGCCTTTGCAATAGTACAAACGACAATTTTTTTAACAAACCCCGTTAATGTTAACCACATCTTTCCGTTTATGGATTCCCAAAACTTTTTTTTTTTTTTTTTTAAGATCATGTTAAGATTAAATGTTGGGCAAATTTTCCGGTACATCGCTATAAATAATATGATTGACCCAATTGGGTTAAATACGCCAATTGTGATAATTATGTAATATGAGTTCTTGTTTGGCAAATTGATGTGCTGCTTCGTTGGAGTTGTGTTTGTTGTATTGTTTGGCACAACTTCTTCTAAGATGTCGGTGGCATTAACTATATTGTCCACCGCTTGACCAATTTATGGGATAGAGAAATGCTATGCATCCCAAATCTCGTATTCCAACTATTTCCCAACTTGACCACCTCTACACCAGGACCCACCACTATATGAAAAATATTCAAAGTAATTGGTTGATGTAGTTGACATGGCAAGTTGGGACATGGTTGGGACATGAGAGTTGGGATGCATTGAATTTATCTTCTGAGATATCAGAGGATAGCACCATTTTCATATCTCAATTTTGTTTCCAAGATCAAAGCATCGATCTCAAAATTGTCTGTTCGATCTCCTCGTGTAGCTGTGTACTTCACCACCAAAAGCAACATCGGAGCTTCGGCGGTTAACCGCGTTGCTAGTAGTGATGTAATGTGCTTAACTATAGTGATACATCTTCTCCTAACATTGGTAATGCAATAATAAATTATAATATTACATATTTGATACTTCTCTTGGCATTATTTTTCAAGTTTATTAATTCGTAATTTCTATTTTAGTACCTACAATTATTCGCTGGCAATTTTTAGTTATACAGTTAAAATTACAAATATATTTTTTTTATAAAAAAACTTATTTCTATACACAATTTTTTTATGTCAATCATAAATAAAATTATATTATTATATAATTAATATCTATAATTATATAAATATAAAAACTAACTACTAAACTAGTGTAACTCGAGTCACCCGCTCAGGGTCACCCCCTCCCCGTGGGTTTTCAACCCACCCGAACCAGGCACAAGTGACGAAGATAAGGTGCCCAAAAATAAGGGACCCAGAGCAATCTTGTGACCCATCGAGAGTCGGCCAGAGAATGAACATGCATAAAAATACCATCAGGGGGTGCTTTGTCGATCAAATATCCGCGATCCAGATACAAATAAATGCACATAGAGAACAATCCTTGAATTCAGCTCCTTCAACAAAGTGTTAGAATATGATTGCGGAAGCGAGATACCACTTGTTAGGAACCGAGAATAGTGATGAGACGAAGAACAAGATGAAGAACAAGACAAGGATTTAATGTGGTTCACTAATTTGAAGCTAGCTAAGTCCAAGGCCAAAACGAACCAACTTATTGATGATAACTCAATTACAATCAACCACACTTCACACACACTGTAAGTCTCGGCCCTAGGTCTTTATATAGGCCTAGGATACTGACTTGTGCCCAAAGAAATGAAGAAACATTCCAAAATTGAACAAGGAACAACGAAACCGCCCCATACAAAGTGTCTTCGTACGAAGAAAATTGTCTTCGTATGAAGGCCTTCGTAGGAAGTCTCTTCATACGAAGACCCTTCGCAGGAAGACCCGTGCTCTTTGCAGGAACAACCAACAGAACCTTCCCAATGCCGCTTTGTTCTTCTTCCTCACATCGCCAATTTCTTCGCCGCTTCGTCCAAGTGTTGCCTAGGTACTTTGAATCACCAAAAAAACATAACAAATATCCACCTTGATTCAAGTTCCCTAGCAACCAATCCAATGCTCTCATCAATCCAATTGTGGATGCGTGTCCCAATCAAGAACGCCTCCATTCAATTCACCAAATCGTTTCTCTGATTGTCATCCGTCCTTTCAATGAATATGTCAATTGTAGATGTACCTCCAAGAATCAAATTTGAAGTGCTACACCCAAATCAAAATGATCAACCAATCAACCAATCGAGTGTATTCCCAAAATTGCGGTGTTGGAATACATTACCTATGTGCCACAACAAATGCGTCTTTGCGTCTCAACAAAAGCATAGACTAGTGTGTCTCAATCAACACACCCTAATGCCCCATGACACAATGCATCTCCCCAACATCATTACAATGGCACTTAATGATGAAAAGTACATATCAATCAAGTCATGCCAATTGCGCAACCAAAGCCCCGCCCCAATGCGCGAATCGAGACACGCCCAATAACGTGCTAACAATCAATGCGTGCACAATAACACGCCGCCAATCAATACTTCCACAATAACATGTAACCAATCAATCCACGCTCAATAACATGCTACCAATCACTCGCGTGCCAACAAGACACGTCAATTGCTCCATACCACAAGCCAAATCCGACAATTGATTCTAGCCGTATCCACCTTGACTTGAATCCTCCTAGCGGCCAGTACAAGATCCATGTGTCCAACGCTCCATGCCAGAAGTCCGATTCGGCCGGAACACCAATTGCACGAGAAACAATCGCCAGATTCATGCCGAAATGCGCGCTTGATGCTCCATGACTAAGAACCCGATAGCTCCTCCAATAAGGAACTTGGTGGGTGTATCAACAATATTCTCATCAAAACGATAGATCTTCATCCGGAACGAATTCGCCATCACTCCTCACCAAGAAACCTTAACTCAACAACCTGACTCTGATACCACTTGTTAGAATACGATTGCGGAAGTGAGATACCACTTCTTAGGATCCAAGAAGAGTGATGATATGAAGAACAAGAGGAAGAACAACACAAGAATTTAACGAGGTTACCTAGTTTTGAAGCTAGCTATGTTCACGGCAAAAACAAATTAATTTACTGATGATAACTCAATTACAATCAACCACACTTCACACACATTGTAAGTCTCGACCCTAGGTATTTATATAGGCCTAGGATAGTGACTTGTGCCCAAAGAAACGAAGAAACATTCCGAACAAGGAAACAACGAAACTGCCCCAGACATAGTGTCTTCGTACGAAGACAATTGTCTTTTTAGATATTTCTATAATCATATCATCAATTAAAAACATTCACATAAGGGGTGAACTTGAAGGGTGAAGAAAAAAAAGACGACGTTTAGCATTTTCCTATTAAATTTATAGGTATTCTCTTTGCAATCATCTATTTCAGCAAGTTAATATTTTACAGTTCTATCACAATTTGATCTCCATAAAATTTGACATTCCTTTTAAAACACCGCCCTCTTTCTTAATAACCCGCTTTAGAAAAATTAGTTGAAAAACAATAACACTTAGAGAATAATTAGTTGAAAACACCGATTTGATATTACTTCTTTAAAAATAATTAGTTGAAAAGTAATTCTAACAAGTCTAATTAAAAAAGTTGCTAGAAGTTGTGTATAAACAAAAAGACGAAAAATAAAACTGAGAGTATGGAATTCATTTCATAGAAAAATGATTATACCATTTTGTACATTCACATGTAAGGCAAAGCTTTTTTCTAAAAAAATATGTAAGGCAAAGCTTACATGTAAATAAGTATGAGATTACAAAAATTTGGTGCTTCATAGTTTCCAATTTCTCCCTACCAAGCATGATAGGAAGTAATTTTCGGTTCATTTTTGTTTTACAAGAGTATTTGAGAAGGTTGGAGAATGGGGTTATATCAAAGAAGGGAATTAGCACTGAATTAAGGATTTTTTGAAGGATGGACGACATTTTTTTAAAAAGGTGTTACTAATGTTTCAGAAGGATTAACAAAATTTATGGAGATTAATTGTGTTTTCTTTGAGAATGTCGAACTTGTCAAAAATAAAAGATTGGAAACATAATAGTACAATAGTAAATATTATTAGTTAGGGGTAATTGAGTCATGACAACAGAAATATAATGTAACCATTATATTTGCTGGTGTAAGAATCATTACCCAACTTTTAAGGAACAAATCTATATAACAACTGAGGGATGCTAATGGAGTAATAGGCAATAAATTTTTGTGTGGCTTACAACAGCTTCTAAGCTCCGAGGCTAACTGCTAGATAGTGCAATAATCGTCTTCTGTGAACATTGATCTCTCTCAAAACTCATTTCACATGCTACTTTCAAGTGAAAATTTATTATTGTAAAAATAACTTTCTGAATTATTCTATATATTATAATGAACATTAATAAAAGAAAATGTATAAAATTTGAAGAAATCACAGTTTGGATATGTACTGCATGGTCCAAACTGACACACATTATGTCTTCCAGTCGCCTCTCTCATAGGTACATTATTTATCTCTCCTTGAAAAGTATTGATTGTTGAGAGCCACATTTATTTTCTAAGAAAAACAAAATGATAGATTATAAAATATACATAAAATTTTGTTATATGCTTCCATATTTTAACAATCAGAACAGTTTGTTAAATTCATATACAAAGGAATCTAACGAGAATTTTGGCTAAATGCATAGCCGCGTCATGGCGCGGGAAAACGACTAGTTTATTATTATAGCAGATTCCTGTTTGTTGCGACTGTTTGTGATATAATCTGACGGTCATAAAATAACACTAGTTTATAAATTATAATATAAGGAGTTAGTTTTTGGCCTACAAAGTTAACTAGGGACTTAACGCCAACACTTTTCTCCAGCCGGCGTTTCTTTTTTTCTTTCTTGCATCACCGTCCTGCTTCTCTTTACTCACCATACTAGCCAGATGCATATATATTTCATCGCTGAGCTGTGAATTCCTTAATAGCAGGAACCAACGACTGAGGTTCTCTTGCATGTCACCCCACAGCTTGCTCATGAATGCAATTCAAAGATTGGCAATTCGAAGATTCTAGTACTGCAAAATACAATGCGAAGAGAATCATAAGCACCATGATCATAATAGGCTTAGGGACGAATAATATTTGTTAGCAAAATATATCATTTTCCTCCCTTAAAGCTTTTAGAGACAAAAATCATTTGTCAAAGCATTTGTGGCCAAAGCACCGTCCAGAAAAGTATTAACGGATTCATTTTGATTTTCTCCCCGAAAGTATTTTCTTTCCAGACAAATCCTCAAAAGTATATTCAGATAACGGGTTCAAGACGTCACAAACATTAGGACATACAAAAGCTTGGTTCATGTGAACAGATATGTTTAGCATTTAACATTTATATACATGTTTGAAAATTCATCAAAAATGTCTCTGCTATCTTCTCTTTCTGTTTCTTTAATGTCTCCTTATAACATTATCGGTTGAATGTTTAGAGCCATGCAATTGAAATCACTTCAAGTCGAAAAAGGAATTTAACTGTTATGTTGATCACTTAATGGAATCAAAAAAGAAAACATGATACGGCATAACAGATTCGAAACATTTTTCATATTACATTAGACTAGAAACACATTCATTAATTCATTTATTGCCCTCAACGGTGAACTCAACCAAACATGAACACACAAAAACAGAAGACGCAACTAGATGCCATTATATCACAACAAAGAGTGCAAAAGTATAAGCAAAAGTGGACTCACTTGCTTTCATTAGTGCTATGTCAACTAGTCGATTTGTAGTGTACCATGATGCATGATAAGTAGGTGCCACATCTCTTAATTTTTGTGTTCGTAGGTTACCCGAATTCATCAACTTTCAAAACGACTTGCAATAATATCATGCTAAAAGTTCCTACTTTATGGCTCGTGTGTCGTAACAATCTGTACATATACACATAGCAGAGCCAGAGACAGTAGCTTATTGGACGTACATAGGATTGTGTAAGACCGCTTCTGCGATTAGCGAGTGGGTTGAGCTCCTAGAATGGATAATTCAGTCAAATTTTGATATAGTTTATTATACAACAAAAAAAAATAAAAAATAAAAAAAAAATAAACAAAAAAACAAAAAAACATCAAACAAGGTGGAACTGTGAATTAAATTAGAAAACTGACAAACAAATGTAATCTTCAAAGAGACTAAATATCCATCCCAATCCTTATTCACCAAAGGAAACTGAGAAACTAACGAATGACAGTCAATAAGAAATTATGCTTCAAAGATTTCATGCTGCCCCAGAAATACTTATCTAACAGAGAAAGAGAGCATTTCTTGTGAAGGTCATAATTGACTTATCATATATAGAGGAGGTTTAGAATTATCCAAGTAAACGGTGTAGTCAATTAATTGGTGATAGAGTAGGCTTTTAATACATGTATACAACAACGTGATTGATCAATTTCCCTCATCTGAACCATGTTCATGCATATGAACGATTTTCTAGGGAGCTAACAATGATATTGTCCAGCTAAGATTAAGGGAAAAAATAAAGGATTTTTATACAAAAGGGGATGAATACTACATACATGGAGAAAAAATGAATCCAGTGTATAAGAAACATACAAAGATTGAGCTAGTTCTGTCATGAGTTGTTTACCAGTGCTCTGCTTTCCTGGAACTCAATAACCATGGATGATACATTAATGGTACGTTTCGTTGTATATGATTAGCAGTATAAGCTGTAATTGGAGAAATAGTGCAGGTATTAGTTAATACTATGTTTGGTTGGTCTGGACTAATTTTAATACCAGTACCAAATAGTGAAAAGATGGTGTTTGATACCTTCAATTAGTCTCCTATTACATGAGAGGGCTAGCTCGATTGGACTATTTGTTCATTAGTGCTGAATGAATACTGCCCAAACCAAACACAGTATTGATTATAGTTCAGCTAATTCAATCTAATCCAATCCAATCCAATCCGGCTAGCCCGGAAAACGAAATGTGCTATAAAGGTAAAAAAAAAACTGGAAGTACAAATTGGAAGGGGAAAAGTCGATAAACAGACACAAAGGTGAAAAGCACATCAGTGTTTCCGTACTCGTGCCAGAGTGAAGCAGAAGACAAGAGTGGTTATTTCTTTTTGGGAGCAAGATAATCAAATAGTGGCAAGCATATTCATAAATGTAAACAAAACACAAAAACAGACGCAAAGAGCATACCGTGGACTCTTTAATGAGACCGATGTCAAATAACCCTTGCCGCAAATGAGCAACCAATCCTTCTGAAAGAAGGGTTTCTGCTTCTATGCCCTTTCCTTGAATTCCTTCATCTAAAGCTTCGAAGAACTCTTTAGACATGAAGCCGTTACAAGCTTCTACAAACAGGTAATCCAGAACATAATAGCAACTCTTTTTTTAACTCTGATCTGCCAACTCTAAAGTTAGCTGTGCTTTATAATGCTCCTGGTTAATAAGAGAACCATTAGAAGACGCTTGAGACATGAAATGTATTTCCAACAGAATCCTACTTTTATCCGTGTGAGGAAAGTTTCAAATCTGGAATAATTCAACCACGTTCGATAGCTTGAGAGGGGATTGTGTTGGTTAATGAAGTCAACCTGCACTCATTCAACAGAGGGGATAATTTTACAAAACGGTGGGACCTTGGCTTTGCACACAGATGGATTTTCTTATGTTTTTGTATCGTGATACCCATAATTCTTCCTTTGGTAAATTTGCCAAGGATCACTAGTGTGTGCATAGAAATATGCTAACTTATTATTCATGCCCCCATCTTTATATATTCTTCTAATTCCACTCATCTGCACCATCTTAATCTGAATAAACCGAAGCTAAAATTACCTAATTTATACATGATTTATTAACCTAGTGGGAGCTCGGGGAAGAATTTAAACAAACAAATCTTCTGGTTAGTTCTTGTTTTTCCTTCTCTATTTTAAACAGCTGGCATAGTAGTTGGAAAAAGTCGAGGTGCTACCAGGAAAAAATAGTACTACTAATTTAAACTTTAAGTTCTTTCAACTTTCAAGTACTCATTTCTTATGACCATCTAGAATCATTATACATTGAATCCTATATAAGCAAAATACAGAAAGTTTGTGTCGACACAAACAAGGTAAGAAGACGAAATTGATATATGATACGAGCACAACCATTAGATGCATTTAGAATAAACAATTATATCACTAGCGATAGGAAGAAATGCGAAGGAGAACCATTCGATATGTACAGCCAAAATAATGGTTATAAAAATTAATTCGACTACTTGGAGTCCGACTCCGACCTATAGAAAATACCCTAAACGGGTTAAGATGCAGCTTTCCTTTGTTCCTCACAGTTCAAACATGGTCAAATATCCAATTTGAAGCTTAAATGGAATTAATGCATGATCAGTTTATGAGAGGGACCACGGTCCACAACATTATGGTTAGACTGTAACTGATAACTTAGAACTCAATACCTTCAGAGGTCAGGCTTCACTTCTTTTATTTGTTGTGTTTTGTACTGTCCAAAGTCCTACAATCATAAGAACCATAAACATAAAAGACATCTATGAAATGTAACACATTGTATTACAGAGAGTTAACACATGATCATGCAAGTATCACCTCAAGTGTGAGTTCCCTACATCCGTTACACATGAAGTAGGATTATAATCTTCTCACAGAATCTAACTAATAAAGAAAGGAAGTAGGAGGCATACATGACGCTTAGTACTTATACCTTTGCATACCCAACAGAGAAGATACACATTGAAGGAAACAGAAAAATCAACCACAGATCCAAACTATTGGTAGCAAACCTACTCATTTTTCTAATAGCAAAGTTAACCTAATATCGATTCAGGATGACAATCAAACAAATAGGGTATGATTCAGTAACTATTCATAAGAACCATTGAGTAAATTACTGGGGTATAATTGAGTTAGAACCAATCTAATTAGTCATACTGTTCTTTTTTTGTTTACAGATAAAAAGACTCAAGTCTCTCTGCCGTTACCTTGTTTTACCTACTTTCCTTAAGCAGAATATATAGGTGAATTAAGCTAAGTACTTCTGTGGTTTTGCATAAGGACACTAACTACCCTTGTGTCATCGGGGACTACATTCACTACCCTTACATTGGTAAAAACTACCACACAAACTGTGTCACAACCGCTAAGCATTAAAGTAGTCCTACAATCATAGGAATCATACACTTTTAAGAGAGCTGTGAAACGTAGAAAAATATATTATAGTGAGTTAACCCTGATCGCGGAAGTAAATATTACCATCTCTCTGCTTCTGATCACAGCATTAACCTACATCCATGGCAGATCAGCAAAGATTAGAATCTTCTCAAATAACCAAAAAAGGATATACGACCCAAAAGATATACGATAAAGGAAACCAAAAAGTTCACCCACAGTCATAGTTTAACAATGTTGGATTAAAGCTCTGAAACGTAACAAACTGTATTACAGTGAGTTAACAAATCATCGCGGATGTAAATATTACCGCATCTACGGATGAGATCAGATAAGCAACCTGCATTAATTGCAGATCAGTTACAACTTAAATCAAAAGATACAACTAGTTTTGTTTTTCTTCAAATTCCCTAGTCCGTGTTACAGAATTTGTTAAGTTTCCGTGACCAAAGACAACACATTTTAACAATCATAGTGCACTTGCAATAACAATGACTTGCAACAGCAATGACAAGCATTCATTCATAAAACAAGGTATACTTTGAGTATGTGAGGCATGGAACTCCTCATCAATGAAAACAAAACCTCCTCGCAAAAGATTTACAAACAAAACATAACTTTGTGCTTTACATCATTTTTAAAGGTACTGTGAAACTTCAAACAAATATATGCCACTTATATTAATTAAGTCATAATTACAAAAGTAAATCAATAGGAACTTACCTTGACTGCAGATTCAATAGACCTTCACCAGCAACAACATCCTTGAGTGAAATAAACTAGGCCCGTAGGCAATGGTATCGAACTTGGACTTAAGCCACCCATCTCAAAGTACCTGTAACTGCTTCCATTTTGGTGATAATGTAACAGACCGCTGCTCCCGTTATGATATAACAGTAAGTATCTGTAGCTTGAAACACTTAAGGGTTGAAATAAACCCCAAAGCATACTCCCATTGGGAATTCTGGTAGCAAGACAGTGCTGCTTCGTCGAGGATCACTAGAATCTTTCAGCACCCACACAACAGTTTTCGCATAGGAAGAATAACACATAAAGGAAGCCTTCTTAATCCTCCCAGTGAGATATGCCTAGTCCAGCTCGTGACATCTTCATGAGGAGGTGGTGGAACTGGTTGAAACTTTTTATCGAAATAACCGATGGAAATAACCTGGACTTTTGTCATCCTAATTCAGCCAAAAAAGAGCTCCATTTAGATATGTAGGGAATCCTAGATTCCAACCGGAGTAAGGTACTTCTCGATGTTTCTCCATGTGTTTATTCCAAGTGTATGTATCTCAGCCTTTCTGGAAGAGCTCGCCCTTCCATAGTGAAGTCATGAGAGCGTCCACATTTACGTTTCCAAAACATCCTAATCACCTTGTATTGTTTAGTACGTTGACTGAAAACCCAGAGCATGACCAACCTTGTGACCGATGCCAAGTTTATCTTCTGTGGGAACAGGAAATTGGGTTACACACAGTAATTGGGTCATTCCTTGATGGTTCGGATAAACAAAGAAAACCATAGCAAGAATTCACCATACTTAAACAGAGATATTCTGCCTTCGCATCAATGGAAAGTTGTCGTTTAGGACCAACTTCATGTTGAGGTAACTAGGTGCTCATGCCCTTCTTTAAATGCTTGTCACATCGAGGCCCACTATCATAACATTGAAAATCGCGATAACCATTAGTGAAGATGTAACCAGGGGGCTTGACAAAGAAAAGGGTTCTTGAAGAGTGTTTACAGGACAACTTCAAATTCATGAGATTGTTGTCATGAAAACGCGCTTCAAAAACCCTTGTCTGTATCCAGCCCCATGGTTACATCTTCAATAATGGTTATCGCGATTCCGTGTTATCACTGGGCCTCTATGTGACAAGCATTTCAAGAAGGTCCTGAGCACCAAGTTGCTTCAATAGGAAGTTGGTCCTAAACAATAACTTTCCATGGATGAGAAAGCAGAATAACTCAGTTTCGTTAAAGTTAATTCTTGTCATGGTTTTCTCTGTCTATCTGAAACATCAAGGAATGACCCAGTTGATGTGTGTAACCCAATATTAGGTATGTAAACCTTCCAATTCCCATAAAAGCTAGACTTGGCATCAGTCCAGAGGTTGACTGTGTTCTGGGTTTCAGTCCAAGTACAAAACAGTACAATGTGATTGGATCTTTTGGGAATGTGAATGTAGACGCTCTCATGACTTCACTTTGGAATGGGCTGACTCTTCCAGAAAGGCTAAGATACATGCACTTGGTACAAGCTCATGGAGAAACGTCCTGCAAGTACCTTACTCCGGATGGAATCGAGAATTCCCTGTATATCTAAATGGAGCAACTTTGGCTGAATTTAGATGAAAAAGACGAGATAATGTTGTTCCCTTCGAATTTTTCAATGCGAAGTTTCAATTAATTCCAGCACCACCTCATAAAGATGTCAATATTGTGATGAGGTCGAATCGGCATATCTCACTCAGAGAATCAAGAGACCGCCTCTCTGGGTTATTCTTCCTTTGAGAAAATTGTTGTTTGAATGATGAAAGATTCTAGTGATCATGGATCGTGCAGTACCATCTTACTACCAAAACACTTATGGGGTTTATTTCAACCCATAAGTGTTTCGAGCAAAAGATGCTTACTGTTACAGCATCATGGATCAACGCTCTATTGTACTATCACCCAAATGGAAGCAGTTACAAGTATCTTAAAATTGGTGGGTTGTGGTGTAAGTAGGAGAACATTGCCTATTGGCCTTGTTTTATCATGCACTCAATGATAGGGATGACAATTTCCGGTGAAAGGTCTATTGAATCTGCACTCGAGGTAAGTTCCTATTGATTAACTTTTGTAATAACGACTAAAATTACATGCATACCATATACTTGCTTGAAGTTTCTCTGTACCGATCAAAAAGTGCAAAGCACATTGTTAAATTTCATTGATCATTTTTTGATGGGAGGTAGTGTTAATCATTGATGAGCAGTTCAAGGACCCACCTAATTGCTACTTTCTATCCATCAACTTGAAGAGACTGTGTTAATCACAGAAATAGATTTGGGGATTTCTGTTACGGATCAAAGGCCTCTATTTTTTAATTTAGGTACTTTCTGCTACGTTTCGTAGATGTCCACCACCCAAGATATTCTCTCACCTACCATAGACTCTCAGTTGATCTACAATGATTAACATGGATACGAGAAGAATTAACAAGATCTGTCAAAAATGAATAGAAATTGTACAATAATATTTCATATGTCGTAATAGAGAACATGTTCTTCAAGTTAAGCAAGGCAAATGTTTAAGATCTAAATTAAACAGACACATATAGGAAATAACAAGATTTACGAAAATTCAACCAAATGCAAAACGGTCGCTGATAAAATAGGAAATAATCCTCAAATCTAGCGAAGCCAAAAATGATTCAGATGTATATTAAGATATTCAGATAGGAATTAACTCAAAAGAAAATTTTCAATAGAAAATTTACAACATTCATAATAGAGGAAGTAGTATTCCATTTTTTTTAAAAAAAAAAAAACCAATGAATTCAGATCAGGGGGATCCGAACAAACGTACCAGAAACTAATTTTAAGATGGACAAGAAGACAATTCCACCAAACACAAAAGAACACGAATGAGTCCCAGGCTGAACCTGCCGTACAGTTCACACAAGTTAAGGGTTCTTGAAACATAAATAAACCTGGCCTTTTAACCTAGTAATAGGGTTCATTTTACCGCAGAGCAAGTTTGACCCCCTTAGGATACGATCGCATCACAAGAAATGTACCACACCAGTTTCAACTTAAATCAAAAGCTTCAACTAGTTTTATTTTTATTCAAAGTTATAGAATTTTTAAGTTTCCGTGACCAAAGACAACACATTTTAACCATCATGGTGCACTTGCAATAGCAATGACTTGTAACAGCAATGACAAGCATTCATAATACAAGGTATACTTTGAGTATGTGAGGCAAACTCATCATCAAAGAAAATGAAACATTCTCTCAAAAGATATACAAACAAAACATTATAATGTGCTTTACAATTCTTTTTTTATAGGTACTGCGAAACTTCAAACAAGTATATGCCACATACATTAATTAAGTCATAATTACAAACGTAAATCAATGGGAACTTACCTTAACTGCAGACTCAATAGACCTTCACCAGCTACAACATCCTTGAGTGAGTAAAACTAGCCTTGTAGGCAATGATGTCGAACTTGGACCTGAGCCACCCATCTCAAGATACCTGTAACTACTTCCATTTCGGTGATTATGTAATAGACTGCTGCTTCCATTATCATATAACAGTAAGGATCTGTAGCTTGAAACACATAAGGGTTGAAATAAACCCCAAAGCATACTCCCATTCAGAATTCTGGTAGCAAAACATTGCTGCTTCGCCCACAATAACTAGAATCTTTCAGCACCCGCACAACAATTTTCACATAGGAAGAATAACACATAGAGAGGAAGCCTCTTAATTCCCGAGTGAGATATTCTTAGCCAGCTCGTGACATCTTCTTTAGGTGGTGGTGGAACTGGTTGAAACTTTTTATCAAAAAAGCCAAAGAAAAAAACATTGTCTGGACTTTTGTCATCCAAATTCAGCCAAAAAAAAGAGCTCCATTTATATATGTATGGAATCTAGTCCTAGATTCCAGCCAGAGTAAGGTACTTCTCGATGTTTCTCCATGTGTTTGTACCAATTGTATGTATCTCAGCCTTTCTGGAAGAGCCCGACCTTTCAAAAGTAAAGTCATGAGAGCACCCACATTTACGTTTCCAAAACATCCTAATCACCTTGTACTGTTTAGTACGTGGACTGAAACCCAGATCATGATCAACCTCGTGACCGATGCCAAGTCTATCTTCTGTGGGAACGGGAAATTGGGTTACACAGAGTAATTGGGTTATTCCTTTATGGTTCGGATAGACAAAGAAAACCATGGTAAGAATTCACCATACTGAAACAGAGATATTCTGCCTTCGCATCAATGGAAAGTTGTCGTTTAGGACCAACTTCATGTTGAGGTAACTAGGTGCTCATGCCCTTCTTTAAATGCTTGTCACATCGAGGCCCACTATCATAACATTGAAAATCGCGATAACCATTAGTGAAGATGTAACCAGGGGGCTTGACAAAGAAAAGGGTTCTTGAAGAGTGTTTACAGGACAACTTCAAATTCATGAGATTGTTGTCATGAAAACGCGCTTTAAAAAACCTTTTATTTGTCCAGGTTACATTCAATAATAATTATCGTGATTGCCAGTGTTACGACAATGGTCCTCTATGTTTCAAGCATTTCAAGAAGGTCCTGAGCACCAATTACTTCAATATGAAGTTGGTACTAAATGGTAACTTTCCATCGATGCGTAAGTAGAATAACTGTGTTTCAATATAGTGAATTCTTGCCACGGTTTTCTGTCTATTGGAACCATCAAGGAATGACCCAGTTGCTGTATGTAACCCAATCTCAGGTCAGTACGTAAACCTTCCAATTCCCTCAGAAGCTAGACTTGGCATCAGTCCAGAGGTTGATTGTGCTCTGGGTTTCAGTCCAAGTACTAAACAGTTCAATGTGATTGGATCTTTTGGAAATGTGAATGTAGACAATCTCATGGCCTCACTTTGGAAAGGGCGGACACTTCCAGAAAGGCTAAGATCCATACACTTGGTACAAGCTCATAAACGTCGCGGAAGTACCTTACTCCGAATGGAATAAAGGATTCCCTACATATCTAAATGGAGCTCCTTTTTGTCTGAATTTAGATGAAAAGACCAGAGAATGTTGTTTCCGTCGACATTTGATGCAAAGTTTCAACCAATTCCAGCACCACCTCATAAAGATGTAACTGCTGTCACGAGCTCAAATAGGCATATCTCACTTCGAGAATGAAGAGGCTGCCTCTCTATTTGTTATTTGTCCTATGAGAAAATTGTTATGTGAATGATGAAAGATTGTAGTGATCATGGATTGTGCAGTACCATCTTACTACAAACATGGATCACGCAGTACCATCTTACTACCAATATTTTCAAAGGGAGTTCTTGAGGTTTATTTCAACCCATAAATGTTTCGAGAAACAGATGCTTAATGTTATATAACCATGGGAGCAGCTCTATTATTCTATCACCCAAATGGAAGCAGTTAAAAATACCTCAAGATTTGTAGGTTGCGGTACCATTGCCTATAGGATTTCTTTTATCACTCAAGGATAGGGATGACAGTTTTGGTAAAGGTCTACTGAATCTGCACTCAAGGTAAGTTCCAATTAATTTAATTTTGTAATTACGACTTAATTTATATACATCGCATATACTGCTCGAAATTTCTCTGTACCTATGAAAAAAGTGTAAAGCACAATGTTAAGTTTCATTAATAACTTTTTGAGAGGAGGTTGTGTAAATCATTGACGAGGAGTTCCTAGAACAACTACTTTCTAGCCATCAGTGTTAATTGGGGAGTTGGAACAAAGGCCTCCATTTTCCAATTTAGGTACTTTCTACTCCGTTTCGTGGATGTCCACCGCCCTAGATATTTTCTCTCTTACATTGAAAAACAAAGGTGGCTTCGCACAATTCCAAAAAAGGTGGTTTCGCACAATTCCAAAACTGTAGACAATCCATCTGAAACCAGGCGAAGTTTCACCATCCAAAATCCCAAACTATTTCCTCCATACATGTTTTGCTAGAGTTCGCTACACACATGCCTGAGAAGAGATGTCTATGAACGGTTAGATCTTTCCTTAAAGGCGTGCCTCTTTCTGGGAGGAAGATGAACTGGTTTTCCTGCCAGTCTCAGTTTCAGCCTGTTCTTATTTTTGAGATTCCTGTCTGTACTACAAGCCTCAGTTTCTGGTTCAACAGCAAGGGGCGAATTCACAAACTCCTCGTTCTCAAGATCATCGTCGTCCCCCTTGCTAATCCGACCACATTAAAGTACCCTCGCTTTCTAGCTCGTTGCAGCGTACTGCTTCTGTGGGCAGAAGTGAGAGCTTCTTGATCACCGATGTCCATAGGCTCGGTGGCTACAGGAGGATGAGCATCACTGCTGTTGGAAGACATGACCATACCATTCAAAACTGCAAAAGCAGCATCTTCAGGTCCAGATAGACATGAGGGACCAGCTTCGTTGCTAGCTTCCTGAGACGTGTCCATCTGTCTCAACCTGCAATATTATCCCGTACGGAAAAAAGATAAGAATAATAAAAACTTCCATATGCAAACACAGGCTTGGCTGTACGACTCGTACAAAATCATTGAAAACAAGAATAGACATAATCCAAAACCCTAAAAAAGGTTAACATGAAAGGCAATTATTGTAAATACCTCTTTTGAGGTCTCAATTTATTTGTTTTACTTTCCTTCTTGATCAAGAAGAATTCTATCCCAGAGAACCGCGTACGAATCCTCCTCGATGAATAGCTATTAGCCACCCATCAAGTGGACCTGATGGGTGGCTATTCATCGAGGAGGATTCCTACGCGGTTCTCTCGGATAGAATTCTTCTTGATCAAGAAGAAAAGAAAAACAAAGAAATTGAGACCTCAAAAGAGGTATGTACCATAATGGCCTTTAGTGGTATCCTTTTTAGGGTTTTGGATTACGATTATTCTTGTTTTCAATGATTTGAATGAGTTGTATAGGTCTGTGTTTGCATATGGAAGTTTTTATTATTTTTTATCTTTTCCGTACGGGACAATATTGCAGGATGTGACGGATTGACTCGTGTCTCTGGCCTGTAGCAACGAAGCTGATCCCTCACGTCTACCTGGAGCTGAAGATGCTGCTTTTGCACTGTTGAATGGTATGGTTCTGTCTTCCAACAGCAGTGATGCTCCTCTTCCTCCTCCTGCAGCCGCCGAGCCTATGGACATTGGTGATCAAGAAGCTCTCACTGCTCCCCCAGAAGCAGTAGGGTGCTACGACCTAAAAGGCCGAGGGTAACTTGCTATGGTTGTATTAGCGAAGAGGAAGACGACGACGATGATGTTGAGAATGAGTAGAAATAATTTGTCCCTTGCAGTTGAACCAGAAAGGCTGGTAGTACAGGCGGGAATCTCAAAAAGAGGAACAGGTTTGAACATGAGAAGACTGGTAGGGCGGAAAAACAAGTTCATCTTCCTCCCTGACAGAGGCACGCCTTTGAGGAAAGATCTAACCGTTTATAGACATCTCATCTCATCTCTCTGGCATGTGTGTAGTGACCGCTAGCAATACATGTATGGAAGAACTAGTTTGGGATTTCGGATGGTGAAACTTCTTCCTGTTTTCAAATGGATTGTTTACATTTTTGGAATTGTGCGAAAGCGCATTCATCAGCTTTTTTCCTGAAACAGTAGTAGCCTTGATAGGCATTTAAATGAATAAGAGTACCACTTTTCTTTGATGGCCTTGATAAGTATTTCTGTGTGTTTTCTACGATTAATTGTGAAAGTGCTTTTTATTTATGTGAAAGTGCTTCTAGACACCATCAGGCTCCGTATTTTCCTATTATGTTTTGAGCTTTTCGAACACTTTCGGGCACCAGACTTGAATTGTGTTTGGGTTTCTTTGATTTCAGTTAGATCATTTGGTTGCGTTCGGGAGAGTCATAGGTGTGAGCCGTGAAGGTTTGACATCAAACCTTTGGTCTGGGATATCGTAATGGCTCTGGGTATTTTTAGACGGCAAGTTGCAGTGGCTATGGCGAAGGCAGTAGTTGAGCTGGGTTTAGAGAAAAAGGTAGGGATTTCATTTCCGGGAAAGGATTTTGGGTGAGATTTTGTGATGGTTGTGGTGGTGGTGTTAGTGTGTGAGAAGAGGGGACGTAGTGACATAAAGATTTGTGTTTATGTTGGGGTGTTGGTGTAGCAATGGTGTAATTACTCAAGTAGGTTGCGAGAGGAAGGAGATGGTCATTCGGTATATAAAATACTAGGGGTAGATAGGTCATTGTGCTGTCTCCGGGGCAAACCTGCACAGAAAAGCTGTGTCACGGTCACAAAGGGTCACCACGTGTAGAAGAGTGCCTTGTATCATCCAAATCATAGCGTGGTATTCTGGTAAAATGCCTAAACACGGGTGTATTAACCCTTGTAGAAAACATCCTTCGTCCTCAAGCTGAAATTCACAAGCACGCCGTTTTGAATTAATAGAAGCTTCTGTTTCAACAACTATTCATAAAATATTTACGATAAAAGCTTTCTGGAGAATTAGAAGCGCATACACCGACACTCTGACGGGGCATAGGCACGTTGGCATGAGAAGTTTGCAAACTCCACACACATATTAAGCATTAGCAGTATACATTTTGCACAATATATAACTTTTTCCATATAAATTCTGTAAAAATAGGTGCAAAAGAGCCCATCTTCCAAAAGACAGCAAAGATCGGGGTTCGCCTTCACTAAAACATGGCAACAGTAAAATAACACCAAGGCATGCGTCAACAAAATGTAGCAACTTTATCAGCTATATTCTTTAAGACGAGTACAAGATTTTATATGTATGTTTTGTATTCTCTAAATATGCAGCTACCTACAGCACTAATTTTCATGGTTGACCTTTCGTTCTTAAACCATCATTTCCAGAAATAGAAAGTTGAAAGAGGAACCTCATGTAAAACCCATGGAATAATTAATTGTGGTGTAACAAGCATTAAGATTATTCAACATAAAATGATTGAAGGGAAGAAATATTACTACCAGATTCAATTATTTTGGTAGCAGCTTCTGGTCAAGGTAGACTTGAGGGACCGGCATCGTTGTTAGCAGCCAGAGACACATGTCCATCCGCCTCATTCTGCAGTATTGTCCAGCAGGAAAAAAGGAAATATTAAGCACTTCCATAGGCAAAACAAGCTTGGCCGTACAACGCATACGATCATTAAAAAATGATGTCTACCAGACAACCCTCTATAAGTCTATCACTTGGACGTAGAGACGATAGTATAAGAGTGACAATTTACAATGTTGTGCCAGCGAATGCAAGTAGATTAGTTTAACTAATAGGTGCGGAACTTTGAAAGTGGAATAATCAACCTTCCTAATTCAATAACTAACATGACCCGCAACAGAGATGAGCATGAGAATCGTTGCTGTATAATTAGTGTAAACAAGCAGAGTATATGCATAACAAGATGATGATAAGTCCTAGACAATACTATACTAAGGAAAAGTTTTCTAGCATAAACCTGCACAAATCATGCGTAGTTCATTGAAAGAACTTGGGTAGCCAGACAACCCACTTCAATAAACTTTAACCTATCACCACGCACGGGTGGCTTGCCAGACATCTATCACTGTAAGTCAAATCATTACAATCTAATACACTCCCAAGAGGCAATTTAAGATTCGTCTCGATTATCATGCAGGCCTGATACTCAAAAATTGCATCTTAAAGTATTAGAACTTCTCGATTCAAGACACTAGGGTTTCTCCATGAACCATAAGGATTAACAAACCCCTGGTCAAGGGTTTTAAAGTAATCGACTGGGTGACCAAGTTATGATGTAAACTGTAGTTACATCAGGGGCATCATATTCTAGCAAAGTGTCATGAGTCAACTTTTTCCTACAAGGGGATAGCTGTTTTTGAGACGTAAGATCACAAGACCACAAACATACAATGAGGACAAACCGTGACGTATAGTTAAAATGCGGATGTTAAATCCATGCTCATGAATCACTACTGTATGCATCATTTATTGTTCTACTGGAACAATGAATAAATAGTGTTTCGGGAAACTCGTTGTCAAATTTTTAACTGCTTGTAAATAACATTCACTATCTCATGCAAGTTGGAAAAGAAAACCTTACAATATGTTCGATTGTAATCGAGGCATCTTGGGACAGCTACAAAAGTTAACCCAATTATGTTAAGGTTCACTTAAACGCAGCGGAAGTAAAAGTAATCCAATCTTAGTTTTGATAGCTTATAAGTACCAGTTGCTTCTGGTTGTGGGATCCTTTTTGGGACCACGACGGCTACAGGTTTATCATCCTCTGGATTTACTAAGAGGAAAATCCTATATTGATCCGCAAACTTGTTCTGCAAAGAAAATATGCATCTATATGAGAGTAAAGAGTAGGAAATTAAAGTATAATAATAGTTTAATGATGATTCCCTGTAAAACACTGCAAAAATAATCACCTTCACAGTTCACACCTGGAAGAGGCGATCCATTTGACAACTGGTGCATCATCTCCTACCTGTTTCAACAAAAACAGAGTGCAAGTCAATAATGTGCCTCAATATGAAAGCTGAAACTTAAAAGGAAGAAGTCTTCTTTATTTCTCCCTTGAGCCAAGAGGAGATAGAAAGCCTATGTCATCAGCAACTCAAGATTGCAAATATAAATATTATTTTTTAGCTTCGCGAGTACAAAACCCCCAAGGTCCATGCAACGAGAGAACTAGTGACAAGAAACACCCTAGCCTTAACTGCTCCAACATGTCAATCATGACTATCAACAATTTCTGGGCATAGTCACTGATATCCAAATACTTACCTTAATAAGCACCAAGCAGATTCCCAGATCCCCATATACCCCTTCTGATAACAACTATGATACTATAAAATCGTCAAAGAAGATTACCATTGATGAAAATAAATTACACGTCACTTTAGATTAAGTAAAGGAAATACGAGTTGATTATACTGCATGGTACACCGTATAAGAAGGTTATAATTCATTATGAAACAGACTTCGACGACTAATCATCAATAATAACAAGTGATTTGGCGGAAGTTGTGTCAAAATGTACCTCATTGCCGCCTTATTTCGTCGAACAATCTCACCTACCTCAGTAGTCTGGCCCTTATTCAATGACAGAGCGATGTCACTTATTAAGGGAAAAAAGTTTCAATATCAATCAAAACATGATCATGTATTTCGAAGTTACATGATCAACTACTGGTGTGATCGAATAGGGTTAAGCTGTCACTTCGCCATCCTTGTGCACTTTTTCGTGTTAGAACTTGCCGTTACATTCCAAACTAATCTCTAAAACCAAGAGCAAGGCTGAGTTATGAGGCTCAAACAGGAAACAAAACCTCACACTTGGTTCCGCGTGAAGGCTAGGGCTTGCCTTATGAAAAATGTAATATTTCAAACATACGAGTAGAGAATTTATTTAAGTTTTAGAAAGTCGTTTGGTTAATAACGGGTTAACTGCACCGGTTTATGCTGTCGCTCACCCATCATCAGATGGAGCGATAAGTGGTGAGGATCAACCCAACACGTTCCTCTCTCTGGTCTCGATTCGATCCTAATCAAACATGTTGCCGACCAACAGCACCACCACTGTTTACTGTCATCGACCTACCCAATCACCACTTGCCCAAGATCTGTAATTCAACCCACTATTACCAAAAACTGTCAGTGTCACGATGATGACGTGATTAGGGAGTAAAAGAAACGATTTATTTCCTATGATTTTTGGTGCTGTGGTTATGTGATTGGAAACGGTGTTCATCATGGCACACTGAGAGAACTGAAGAGGCAAGAAACCTAGTGGTTTCGGTTGAGGGTTTTGGTTAGTCAAGTGACGAATTAGGTGAAAATTTAATCCCACGTGGGGTATGATTGAATACTAAGAACGGTTTTAAATATAGTTTCCACCGACAGAACGGTCAGGGTCGTCTGTAACAGAATTGGCCCGTATCAGAGAGCCTATAATGGGAATCGTGTATCTTTAAAAATCTTTTAAGAGACGTACAAAATGGTTTTAAGGACTTGATTATGGTATTCATAGTGTTTTTACTACTTAATAATGAGTATAACAGTGCCAAACAAACACTATTTTCACAGGTCAAAATAATTTCTATCATCTCATAATCGCAAATTGTCAATAGACTTATGTACCCATACACTTATTAATCAATATGTCCATCACTAATTATATTAGTGGAATCCTGGACCCTATACACACGCGCACATGCCCATCACTAATTATATCCAAATAACGAGCTCCAGCAGCGAGAGAATGGTAAGAGTGTACAACAAACGAGACCGACGGACAGAAAGCGATATAGCACCAGATCCACTCGGTGGTGAAACAGGAGAAATTCCTTTCTTTTCTCGCTCTTCCAGCTCTCAGGCTTCCAATTTATGGTTATGGGAGATCAACTCGATTATGGTTCAGAATTTCTTAGGGTTTATCCAGATTGTGGACTTGGGGCTTCTCTTCGAGGATGAAGATTAGGGTTCTTTGTTGATTCTTTTCCATATTGATTCTTCTCCTGAAATAGAAGGTTACGTGAATTTATACTCGATTCTTCTCCCTACCTTATATTGCTGGACCGTATCTACTGTTGAAAACGATAGATTTTCACTATAACGGTTTCGTAGCGGACGTTAGGACTGTCATTCTCGTTCACGTACAGCTCGGGCTCGGCTACAGCCAATTCCATTACGTACGAGCCGATGTTATGTTCCAGTCCGTTATTTTTAAATCTACGATACTGAGACTTAATACTCTTCCTTATAACGGCATTAACCAACAAGTTACATAAACCCTAACCCCTAATACCAACATGCCAAAACACCCTATACTAGGACACCAAAAGGTGCCCTCAGTGTATATTAATCCTCGTCTCTTCAAGTACCTCGACACATTGTTTAATAAGGAAGCTTCTGCCAAATGTTACATTTCGCTTTGTATCTAAAAACGGGACGCCAATAGATTCGAAATGGAATGAAAATGCTTAAAACTTCACAGTTAAAAAAACTATTTCTGAATCCGTATCACACAAAAAATGTGAGCTTAAATAACACAATAGCAACACGGGATTCAATGGGAACCAAACAAACATGAAGAAAAAGACATTTGTGTACCATGTTCGTTCTGATTCAGCCTCCTCCCTCAGCAAACAGCTTCTCTCTTTCCCATAACCCTAACTCTGGAAATTCAAAAAACAAACAGAGATTGAACTTCACTTTAAGGAGAAACAACAAAAAAAAACCTAATTTCAATTAGTTCAGAAGGAAACATGGGTTTACCTCATTGGCCGCGAATTGCCCCTTTTCGGCGGAAATGACCGGAGAAGCAAGCAATAGACGACGGAGATCATCTAAGTTCGCCGAAAGACAAGTCAACGGAACGAAGTTCCCGGCAACACTCGCCGGCAAGTTCATCGCTTAATCCTTCGAAGCCGGTGATTGCTTTTGGATATGTCATCGAGGTGTTCGAAAGAAAAAGATGTTGCAACTGTTGGGGCCTCATATGGGCCAAAAAGTCAAGTGGGCTCGGCCTGTAAATTATTTATTTTTTTATTTTACCAAGAAACTTACCTTTATTTAATTAGTGGGCTAAGTGCAAGGCCCAATAGTTATAAGAGCATCTCCAGTACTAGGAGTGTAAAGTTAGGTAAAATATTGAGAAAATTATTTTTTTACATAACAAATAATGAATATTTCAAGAATTTCTCTAGTAGTGATTAGGCAAACAATACGGAGTAGCATTTTTAATTTATTTTTTGTTAGAAATGTAGACACATTGAGAGAAAATAGTGGAAGTTTGTAAGAAAATTTGGGAAATATCTTCTTACCCACATAAATAGGGGAGAACGATGATTTTGCATAACAAAAAATCATCGCCAAATTTGACGGAGTGGATACATAATTTGTGTTTTACCTATCAAGATACATATGCTATTGGAGCCAAACTTTTACCAATATATTTATAATATGCTTAATTACTTAATGCATACCCCTAGTATAGTGAAACTAACACATTACAACCCCCATTTTCAAAATAGGCTAATTGCATCCCCCATTTATAAGAAATCATACTTGTTGAAACTGGTAAATAATCCTTCCAATTTCCATCCATTAATATAGAGTGTATTGATCAATACAACAATTAATAAGTCAGGTTGCTCCGCTCCAAGATTAGCAAGAGCTTCCAATCCCCTTGATTATTCTTGAAAATGCACCAATATCGGCTCTGTTGTTATCCATTCTGACACATCCATCAACATTCAGCTTAAATTGCCCTGCAGAAGGAAGATGCCAATCAGAATTACATTTATCAGAAATAACATTAAAATTGACAAGATTGGGTTTAGAATCGAAAGCTCCCTCGATGAGTTGAGACTGCTTTCTGATAATCTGCATGTAAACCAGGTCAGTCTCGATATTATCATTAAAAATTTTGTTATTTCTTCTAAGCCAAATGTTCCAAAGCATGACGACAAACAGAGTATTATGATTAATCCCCCCCCCCACTTTGTCTTTTTTCTTAATGTTGCTTAAGATCCAATTAGTGATATTAGTGTTACTACCAATAGTGATCCGATTTGGGTGCCAAACTTTCTCCCAAATACCAATCACTTTGCTACAATTGCGAAACAGATGATCAATATCCTCCTTATCCAAGTTGCAAAAGTTGCAATACTCAACATCAGTCATCCCTCTTTTCTTTCTGTTTACATTAGTGAGGATTTTCTCATGAACCACCGTCCAAACGAAGTGGATAATTTTATTTGGAACTCTAAGTTTTCAAAGCCTTATCCAATCTCCTCCCCTAATATCCACTCGTTGATCGCAATCAACTGAAATGGCTTCATAGGCAGCGGAGACAGTGAAGGAACCAGAGTTGGAACCTTTCCAACAGGGGAAGTCCACCGAGGGGCTCAAGTAAGGGATAACAGTAACACAAATATCATTTTTCCTATCATCTGTCAAATTGTTCATAATATTACCAAGGTTCCAGGACATGTCTTCATTAATGACATCAAAGACTTTCATATCTTCGAGACTGTGATCATTGGGGGGGGGGGGGGGGGAATGCCTTGTCCCCACACCACCAGTCATACCAAATCGAAATGTTCTTGCCATTACTAATATTCCACTTAGTATTGTCTTTGATATAATTCTTGGTGCTAAGGATACCCCTCCAAATAGGGTAAGAGTTCCCTTTTTTCTTCACTCTACCCAAATTAGACTTTCTAAGGTACTTATTTTTTATGACGTTACTCCAAATGTTGTTTTCAAAGCAAACTCCCCACCCCAGCTTGGCAATAAGAGCAAGATTCTGAACTTTGGCTTTTCTAATGCCCAAACCCCCTTTAACTTTAGGCAGGCAAAGGGTGTCCCTTTTGACAAGATGTGTTCTCTTCTTATCCCCCGTGTCACCTTAAATAAAATCCCTACAAATTTTATCAATTTTCTTAGAAGTCTCCATAGGAAGGGGAAGGACTTGAATAGTATAGGAAGGTAAGGTAGAAAGCACACTTTTACAAAGAGTGACTCTCCCAGCAATGGATAAAATTTTACTAGCCCACCCAGAGAGTTTGATGTTCATTTAGGTTACAATATCAGCAACACTCTCTTTATTGAACTTACCGTGAACGAGATAAATACCCAGGTATTTCCTAAGATCAAGTGTTTCAGGCATACCAATAGTACTTTTAACTTTATTCATGTTAGCTCTACTAGTATTCTTGGAAAAGAACACCTTGGACTTGGTGGTATTTATGGTCAGCCCAGAGATACTAGCAAAATCATCAAGCGTGTCTTTCATGGTTTTGCAAGTCACATCATCACATTTACCGAAAACATCAGATCATCAGCGTAAAAGATATGAGAAATAATAGGGCCATTGCTAGAAGCTTTAATGCCAATCCAATTTTTATTTTTCACATGTTCCATAATCTTGTGAGAGAGCATTTCCATACAAAGGAAAAAAAGATAAGGAGACAGCGGGTCTCCTTGTTTCAGACCTCTGCCAGTTTTAAACTCAGGGAGGATTTCCCCATTCCAGATAATAGCCGTGTTGACACTATTCACACACTCCATGATAAGACTAATGAGAAAACAGGGGAAACTGAAGTACTTAAGTGTCTCATTGATGAAGTTCCAGGACAATTTATCACATGCTTTCTCGAGGTCAATTTTGATTATCATTCCCCACAATCTTATATTTCCTATTTTTAAGAGTATGAATAATTTTCTGGGTAAAAATAATATTATATTTGGTGGATCTCCCCGGAAGGAAGCTGCTTTGATACGGGCCCACAATTTTATTGAGTAAAGGTCTGATTCTGTTCACAACACATTTGATAACCCCTTTATAAAGCACATTACACAGACTAATAGGTCTAAACTGCTTAATGGTTTCAGGATTGTCACATTTAGGGATAAGAAAAATACGAGTTCTATTAATACCAATCGGAATGGTACCATTAATGAAGCAGTTGTTAATGAAACAGAAAACATCTGAACCAACACTATCCCAGTACTTTTTATAAAACCCCCATTGAACCCATCAATACCCGGAGACTTACTGTTGTTAATCCCCCAAAAGGCATTTTTAACTTCGATAAGGGTCAAGTTTCTGTTAAGTAAGAGGATGTCCTCATAGTCAATTTTAGGACAGAGATCGGGGCTCCACCCAACATTCAAATTCAAAGTATCATGTAACTCTGCAGAAAAAAGGTCAACAAAATACTTATTACCAAGATTTTTCAGTTGGGATGGTTCCTCCACCCAAACACCCTCCTCATTTCTAAGAACCAGAATCTCTTTCCTTTTCTTTTTGATGATAGTAAACGGAAGAATTTAGTATTCCTATCACCATTGCAAGCAAAATTACACTTTGATTTTTTCTTCCGAAGCAGTTCTTCCTGATTAAGGATAACATTGTACTTCGCAATGAGCTCTTTTTCAAGAAGGAAAAGATTATGGGAATAGTAAGTACTTTGAGACTTTTGTATACCTTCAAGTCTACTATGTATGGGGGAATCCTTTGAGAGGAATTCAACGTACACCAAGAACAGGGGATAAGAAGAACACAAGAAGATTAGGGTTGTGTGTAGGGAGAGAGTAAGGCAATGGAAACTGTATGAGAGAGAGAGAGACAGAGTTTTGGCAGAGCTTCCGCGTAGTTCAGGTGATCCGTCTTATGTAAGGAAGGGTTAACAATCCTATATATAGTGGAGAATATGATCGTTGTAGTAGGTTAATGCACCCATAAATGGCGGCTTAATTACCTTAACCACAACGGCACGTTCGTCCGTATATATAGGGACCGTTACGCACTTCGTCCGCGTATACCGGAACCGTTATGAGGTTGACCGGGTTTATGGAGCTCATGCCATAAATCTCTCAAAGCAGTTACTAAAGGTCGCGCGCAGGATAGGTTGTCGCTCGCGCGCGACAGGACTTACTCTAGCCTCCAAACCACTAAGTCCCTACAAGCCCCGTGTGGTTGTATGCGAGGGCCCTGTCTCGCAGCCCCCACGTGGATCAGCGCGGGTGGTGATCCAGTGTGTGTGGAGCACAACTAGGTGTGCCGGATGATCGCCACGTGGCTATGATCTGTCTTTCTGGAAAGCACTATCTACATTAGCCCCCTTTTTGCGCGTGGAGACGCCTAGCTGGATAGGCTTCAATGCGCAAAAACCAGTGCACGCGTCGTTGCCACGCACCAATTCAAATACACGCAAAATCAGCCCCGTGCGTGCCATTATGACCTGGAATCCCTAGAGTCGTGTCGTCTGTTCTATTAGGGTTTTAGGCGTGACGTCAGCACCGACCTTTGATTGCGCGATTCGACGGTGACGGTTGTGATTCGACCACTGAAAGGACGCGACTCTTCAGTGTTTTTGAATAAATACTCCATGCCCTCCATTGTTACAGAGTATTGCTTCTCTCTCTAAAGTGTATGTTACCTGAGAGCCTTCAAGAGCAAATACAGATAATCAACCATCAGTTCTTTCTCGCCAACCGTCTTCTTCAACTTGCTTCATCAAAACAAGGTTGGCTTTGCTCAATTTCATTAATGTATTCCATATACTTTGAACTATCTTGAATCTGATAACCCAGAATTATTTGGAATACACCATTATTTGAAAACTGCGGAAAAGGTTCCTTTTAAACCCTAAAAGATTGAAACGCCAGATTGAGACGATTTTCAAACAATAAGCTTCTGAAATTCCGAGATTCTAAACCCTGAACTGACCCAGAACTGTTCATCTTTTTCTGATTTCAAAACAAACCCAAACTGATTCCTGCATCTGAACTAAAGGTGAGTATATTTCCCCCCCCCCCATTTTTTCTTGCTTTTCTGCAGAAATGGCCAAGACAAAAGGTTCCAAATCTGTTAAAGAACCTGAAGAAATTCCTGATCTTCCTAAAACTCTGTGGAAGAAAGCCCCCTATCTAGGTGGGAAAGACTTTTATCACGCTAGGGTTAAAGTAAAGAATCTACCGGCTCCCGCCTCTGGAGATTTGCTAACATTGACCCCCCTTACCACTCCAGCCATGTTGGAGTTAATTGATTCCAAGGATGTGGTGAGATTAGGAGTTGAAAATGGGTTCTTCCCCCATACTGAAATTTCTACCCATGCCTTCGTACAAAAAATGGATTTGATGGATGAGTGGATTGACCATGTACTAACTCACCATGCCATCACACTAGAGGATGATGGGATTTATTTCGCTTTTAGGGCTATGAAGGGTGCTGCCGTGAAGCTGGATCAGACCATGCTTCTAGACCTTCTTTCTCGCTACTCACCTGCGACCCATACTTTCCATTTTGCTGAATTTGAGGCCGCCCCCACTTCGGAAGATGTTCAAATTCTATATGACCTTTCTCCGATGGGCGAAGTGGATCCCTTGAGCGCTTTGAAACCTAGTCTAGAGCTTACTCTATGCGTAGATGGAGGAATGTTTGACCGAGGTGAAGAAAATTTCTACTCGTTGGGCATCTGCTGAAGTACTTCCCGAATGGCAGTTAGTTGAGACCTCTGCGAAGAACACTTGGGGAAAGTGGGTGCAATACTTCTTTCGCGACTATGCGAATAGTAAGATCACCAAAGAAATATTGGTAATGATCTAGAGGCGAAAAATTACATAGAGGGAAAAGGGGTATCATCTGACCTTGTGCGGCTTTCTTTGTGCCTGGCTGTCGAGGTATTTGATCGATGGTCATCCTCATGATAGGGTCTCTTATCATGTTCTGCCCCTTGCTGTTAAGTTGTCCCTCGGCCAGAAAGTCGCACTTGGGCCTCTAGTACTAGGCACCCTATATCATCGGTTGGACCAGCTGGTGGTCGCGGTTGAGGAATCACGTGGGCATCTTGATGTGTTGACCTTTGTCAACATTTCATTTCTTACCATGTGGGTTTTCGAAAGGTGGCCTTCTTACGCTCCTGTTCCTTCTAGGCCCAGTAAACGGAGCGTTCCAGGTGCGCAGAATGCACTTCCTAGTGGGAGAGCTGCTCGATGGTACAGGACCAATCTTCCCAAGTGTACATGGAGCCTGATATGCGATGACCGGAGAAATTTTACAGCCAGGCCTTACGCTATGCGCATTGAAAATGTGCGATGGTTTCCGAAGCTGTACCCTAGTAGAGATGGCTCCTACTCCGAAGAACTCCTTCTCGAAGGACATGATCGCTACCGCGAATTCTTCTGCTGGTGCTTGAGAGGTTCCCTTCCTGCCCTTACCGAAAATGGTTCTGAGATAACTCCCAAATATGATCAGATTACAGTCGATGTTGACCCAACTCGCGTCTCTCCTCAGTTTGGTTTTGATGCAGTGGCACCTTCCATTTGGCCTAAGTCAATCAAAAGGAATTGCTACAAGCGACTGGTGGTAACTAAATGTAAAACGATTCTTCTGAGCAACTTTCCTTTCGCCCAAACTTCGGGGAGTCGTGTAGGTTGCCTTACCAAGAATTGGATCGCTTACTAGACTGCTCAGCAGGCCAGTTTTGATACACACTCGACTCCATCGCTGCGATCCCACCTAAGTGTGGAGGTGCTCGCTTTTGATCTATCAAAATAAAACATCATTTATGACGCAAGTTTACCTCAACATTCTCCGGTCTTGTCTCGCAGGTGATGCTGTTATCGCACAGGGCTCTACTGATAACGTGTCAGATGCAAGAGAGGTAATCGGCGAGGCGGGTGTTGGCAACCCTGATGAGGACATGCTAGAGCAGAGAAATCAGCTCCCTACCTCTTATGCCCCAGAGCGAAGCTCGCATGTTGAGAAACCTATCGCGGCTGCTGAGTATGCAGGAGAACCTCTGGAGGACATTATCGAGGTATCCGATGATGTCGAAGCTGACACTGGTTTAAGGGAAGAAGATGCTGAAGTTGAGGAGATGGAAGCGGAGGATGCTGGAGCTGAAGTTCATGAAAATGAACAGGTCATGGAAGACATAGCATCGCATGAAAATGTCGATGTTCCAATGGATGCTCCTGAGCCACAGTCGTTGCTGAAATTATTCCACATACTTCTTTAAGTGCTGCCATTCCTGTAAATGCCTGTGAGCCTCAACAAGGTCCTACTGTCCCTTCCACTGAGGTAGAACTTTTACAAGTCCCTCCTGCATGGAGCTTTTGGGGTTCAAAAGTGGGAGATGCCCTCACACTTGCCGCAACTTATACTATCCCTGCCAACTATACTATTATGCGCATTCCTTCTTTGCGTGAGATCCTTGAAGGAACAGGTATGTTACCATATGTCGCATTATATGATTTTGTTTGGCCATTTTGTACTCCTAAACTTATCATTCTTTTCCAGGGATGAGGCAACCTGATGTGGATTGGCTCATAAGGATGCGCCTTTCATACCCATGGTCATTTGCGAGAACTCTGGAGCTGGAGCCTTTTGACAGAAGACTTTTCTTGACTGAAGCCATCTGGATTTTGGAGCAACTGTCTGCGGCTACCCCCACAACCATTTCACCTGATAGCGCACGGTTGCTTTATAGCACATGCAGGGGTCTTCAGGCTAAGGCTCAAGGCAGATTAGACTTCGGTTTTCTCCTCAACAGAGTCACCTAAATCCTCGCGTTTGTAAGCCTGAAAATATGGCTACCATAACCTCGCATTTGAGAGGCGGAAATTTGAGGAACAAAGGAAGAAGGCTGAAGAATTTGCCACCTTCTTCCACGCGATGAAGGCCAAGTATGAAAAGTTGAAACAAGAATTGAACCAAGCAAAAGAGACATCGCTCCTGTTTTCTCCAGAAGATCCTGTAATCAAGGATTTATTTTAGAGGAAAACATTATTGTAATGCTAGTGTTTCTCCCCCTTTCTTTTCAAACATTTGAAACTTCATGTCCTGTTTTGCCCTTATGAGGATTTTGTAGTCGTATCTTAATGCATATCAATTATGATGTCATATGCCGACGTAATTGCCTTGATTTTTGTGCTATTAATTTATTAGATAAGCACGATTTCCTTGGAGGCCACATCCTTATTATGACCTTCTGGCAATTAATTAGGGCGTGCTACCGTATCGTCATAGCCTTTAGCAGGGTAATTGATTTTTACCCATTTTTGAGACGTAGGTAATTGATTCTTACCCGTTTTCAAAGCTTTGCTGACTCAGCCAGGGAACTGAAAAGTCTCTTCTGGATTCTATATAAACCTTGTCTCTTGCTATTTGGGTTCTTCATCCCAAAATGTGGCTTATCATGAGTCCTTACGACTGCTGGCATCGGTCCTTGACCTTTGTTGGTTCATGTCAATTTCAGGCTTTGAAACCTGAGTTTGTGCCTTGTGCTATAGAAATAGCTCCCAAGAAATTCTTTAGAAAGCTCATCGATCCTCTTGATCTTTTTGAAGAAGAATTGCGTAAGGTTTTATGCTTCTGCAAAGATTCCTCCTTGTCTATTGTGTTTGCAGGTCGTATCTCCGGTGACCTTCCGGCGAAGCCTGGTACTGTACTGATCTCACTACTGAATCGTAATGAATGGTGTGTTTCTCCACCAGCTTTCCTGGAGGAGAACTATTTTCCACCATTGTTTTGAACAAGGTGTGACGAGCTATTGTGCTCGTCTTTTTGCACGACCAGCTTCCTGCCCCAGGAGCTGTTCTCCCATTTGTTCTTCACGTCTGCATCCGTCAAGGCATGAGGTTCATCTGGCATCTCACTTGGGCAGAAGATCAAATAAGAGCCCTGTTCTGATCTAGGACAACGACGATAGCGTCCCGTCACATAGTTTTAGGACTCGTAGGTCGAAACTTTTAGAGTAGGAGTTTTTCCTTAGTGTAAGCTTTTGCTTATAAGCTGCTATCTAGAAAGATAAATTGTAAGTCATTTTGACTATTAAATGAAATATGCTTTGTCATTTGCTATTCTTGTTCAATACAACAAATTGAAATTTCGCATGTGTGCTTGCTATATGACGAAACAAGTTGTGTTTCCCTCACGTTTTGCATTCGAATATTGTCTGAATAATTCGCTATCTGAAGCAGACAGACTTTGTATCGCACATGGCGTTTGTTGCTATTGCTTGCTATCTAGGCAGATAGGCTTTTAGATCACTCAAGATCATGATTCAATATTGCTACTATCTAGGCAGATAGGCTTTGCTCGCACAGGGGCGTTGTTACTATTGCTGCTATCTAGGCAGATAGGCTTTTAGATCACGTAAGATCATAATTCAATATTCCTGCTATCTAGGTAGATAGGCTTTGCTCGCACAGGGGCGTTGTTACTATTGCTTCTATCTAGGCAGATAGACTTTTAGATCACTTAAGATCATAATTCAATATTGCTGCTATCTAGGCACATAGGCTTTGGATTGCATGGAATCATATATTATAGCTGCTATCTAGGCAGATAGGCTTTTGTCATAATGTAAGCAGACAAGTAAATAAAACAGTAGAGACAATCGAGATAGTAAAATTCTTCTCATATGGGAGAATCCTTTTCATTAAAGCATCCTCATAGGGGAGGAGCATGACTACGAATTCCTCATATGGGAGGAAACAACGCATGAGTTCATGGGAAAACTAGACTTAAAATCCAACAGACTTTTGAGTCAAACATAAATAGATAGGCTAAGGATAATACTTTTTGATCCATCGCATATTGATTGGGCTTGAGGTTGTTGCAGTCCCATGGAGTCTCTGAATCGTGCAGTAACCGCTGTCAAGACTTCTTTAACTTCGAACGGCCCTTCCCAGTTAGCTGCGAACTTTGGATGAGCTGCTTCCCGCATGCAATGATCTGAAGCTCGCAAAACCAAGTCCCCAACCGCAAAGTCTCGGTGTTGAATTATTTTATTGTACGCGCGAGCAATTCTTTCCTTATATCTCTTTTTAGCCCTCTTAGCTTGTTCGCGCTTCTCTTCCAATAGAATCAAGTCATGATCACGTTGATTTTCATACAAGGCATTGAAGGCTATCCTTGCAGAGTTGACTTTTACCTCTGCTGGTACAACAGCTTCAGCTCCATAGCATAGAAGGAACGGGGAAACTCCTGTGGGGGTATTGGGCGAAGTGCGATAGGCCCACAAAGCCAAATTTAAGGAATTTGCCCACTTCTTGTGATCATCTGCGACCATCTTACTCAAAATCCTTAGCAGCGTCTTGTTTGTCGCTTCTGCTTGACCATTCCCCTTCGAATAGTAAGGCGTGGAGTGATAACTCTTTAATAAGAGTTATCTTATATACACTTTATATTGTTATTTGTATGTGTTTCGGTGCAAAGTGCCGAGATTTGAGCCAAAATAAGAAGAAAATGCACATTTGGATGTTTTTGAGCTTTAAAGTACAATCCGGGCGTTTCTTAATGGTTTTGAGTATGATTTTGATAATTTATCACATTTGATCTTCGCGGTAGTGTTCGTATTGTTGTTTGACAGGAATTACGCATGCGAGAATCAAGTGGAGAGAAGAAACGAGCTTCGGAATAGAAGAAAAAGGCGGATTTGGCGCATTTTGGATGTTTTTGCCAAATTTGGGCAATAATTGAGAAGAACGAGAAAATGGTCCGGAAACGGAGATTTCTCTACATGGGCGAATTCTACGTCGCAAAAGGAATCCAAAGGTGCAAAAATCTCATTCATCGGAGTTCGGGATCAAAATCCGGGTTCTTATTTGCTTTTTAAAAAGCTTAGTTGCCTTTCCAGGATGTTTTAGAGCAAATTAAGGATGTTTTGAAGATTTTTTGCATTCTACAATGAAGATGGAGGTGAGACTTGTGGCAATTGAAAGTAGACTCGAAGAGCTTTGTAACGGCGGGTCACGGAGCTAAAACGGAAGTCGGACGAGAAAGTTATGGCACGGAGAAAGTTCGAGAAGAAAAGCTGAAGATTTTGGCTAAGGAAACAAGTCACAGGACTTGTTGAAACAAGTCACATGACCTGTTGGACAAAAGCAGTTTGCTGGAAGTCTGCCAACAAGTCGTAGGACTTGTTGGCAGAGGTCACAGGACTTGTTGGGGGTCGGGCAGATTGCTGAAGTTCTCACAACAATTCACAGGACTTGTTGGCAGAAGTCACATGACTTGTTAGATGCAGCAGAATTTTCTAAGTGTTGGGAACAAGTCACAGGACTTGTTGAAACAAGTCACAGGACTTGTTCGTAGGCAGCAGTTTTTTGGAAACAATTTGGGGTTATTTTGTAATTACTTGTAACTTGTCTAAACTCTTTAGGAACGTATTAGAGAGAGTTAGGGCTGGTTTTATCGGTATTCGAAGGTTGGAGAACGTGCTTGGAGCTAGGAGAGCTTGCTTGGAGCTTTTGGATCATTCGTTTGGCTTCTCAAACTCTATTTCTTCTCTAGTTTTGCTATTTTGATCATGAAACTTTGTATTGTGATCATGTTTTGGAGTAGCTAAACACTTTTCTCAGTGTATCTCGTAGGGAGCTAGGGTTTGATCACGATATTTGTGATTTATGGATTTGATTTCATGCCTTTGGCTTAACTGATGAACTTTTTATCTAGCTATGTGTATTTTATGAGTTTAATTCATCTTTGCTATCAATAGACGTATTGTTAGGATGGAGCTAGGTTATGAATGTTAGAGACATCAATATTCATTGCCCGGAAAATTGAAATACACACTAGCCGTATCTAGGGTTGAGAAATCTTGCTAGTTAGCTAGAACAAAGAGTAGACGAATTCTCGTAATGCGTGTTTAAACTCAATTAGGCTAGAGAAATCAGTTTTTAATAGTTTAATCATAGGAGTTGGTTGAGACATCTTCACGTAATTGTGCTCGTTTAGCTAGATAAATGTTAATCGTGTTAACAAAACATAAATCCAATATCGTGTGAAATACCTAGTGACCCGTAGAGATATCCTGACTTTTTCAAACTTTGAGAAATTTTATAATCGTTCATCTTTATTAATCGTGAAGCAATTCAATTGATTAATTGAGACATTTGTTTTTAATTTTAGTAGGATCAATAGAACAAAACAACTGCGCTTTGCCCACACAAAGAACAAATTTAATAGCTAATTTACATGAAGTCTCTTGGGTTCGACAACCCGGATTTCCGGAATTTATTACTACACACGACAGCTGTACACTTGCAGTTGGAGCGTGTCAAGTTTTTGGCGCCGTTGCCGGGGACTTCAAATAAATTAGTTATTATTTTTCTCTTTAGGGATTTACTATTTCAGTTTATATCTGTTACTCACCTACTTTCTGTGTGTAATCTGTGTTTTCAGGTTGAACTTCACGGTGCATGTCCCGTTCTCGAGACGAGCCTTTGCACCCAACACTTGAGGACCCGGAAACTTTGTTACGCGCACAACGTAGAGACAAGAGGAAGACAAGCTCAGTTGCTATGGATGACGAAACTAGAGCTGAGTTTGAGAGGATCCGCAAAGGTATGAAGGATGCGGAGGCAGCTAGAGCAGCAGCTGTAGAGGATGCAGCCAATAAAGCATGAGAAACTGAGGAGCTAAGGGCTCAAATGGCTGAGATGCAGGCAATGATGGATCGCTTGGCTCCCCCAAATCCACAACCACGTCCTGGTGTGGGGGCACAAGTGGCGAAAATCGGTGGGAACAATAATGGGAATAATGGGGGAAACAACAGGCAGAACAATGCCGAGATTGAAGAACGCCCTATGGTGGATTATTTCAGGACTACTCCAGCGTGTTATCAGCCTACCATTGTCAGGCCACAGATCAATGCCCAACACTTCGAGTTGCGCCAACATATGATCAATATGGTTCGTGATGAGTGCGCATTCAACGGAGCTCCAGGAGATGATCCCAATCACCATCTGCTGGTATTTGAGCAAATCACATCAACCCTGCACGATTAACGAGTTCCAGATGAAACAGTTAAGCTATTACTATTTCCCTTCTCCTTATCTGGAAAAGCCAAGAAGTGGCTTATGGAGCTGCCAGCTGGTAGCATAGTGACATGGGCGGATTGTTGTCATGAGTTTCTGAGGAAGTATTTGCCACCATCCAGAGTCGCTCAGCAGATGGCTGAGATTGCAAAATTCACTCAGGAAGAAGACAGCTCATTGGGAGATGCTTGGAGGAAGTTCAGCCAAATTCTCCGTAGATGTCCGAATCATGGGGAGCCATGGCACAAGCTCTTCCACTATTTCTACACTGCATTAGACAAGGTGACAGCTGACCAGTTAGATATGCTAGCTGGAGGTAATTTTATGGGGCTTGGAGCACAGCGAGCTCAAGATCTGCTGAACAACGTGTCAAAGAGAGAGTCTACACGAACTGAAACTCGTAGGTACTCCAAACCGGGGGATGCATCCTTAGTCAACAAGATTGAATCTATGGAACAAAAGCTGGAATTCATGACCTCAGCATTTCACGGCATGCACCCTCCATCACAGAAGCCCATGGGTGAATTACTAGAAGATGAAAGCCAGGGATATGATAATAGTGTTGAAGATAAGAATTTTATGCGACAGCAGCAATGGCCTAACACCTATCATCCCAACAATCGCAATCACCCCAACTTCAGCTACGCCAATCCGAATAGTGGATTATATGCACCCGGTCAGAGACCAAATGTTCCATATCAAGCGCAAAGGCAAGTTCCACAACAGCAGGCTCAACAAAAAGAAGAGCAAGAGACGAATACTTTATTGATAAAGCTCCTAGCTAATCAAGGCAGGATGGAGAGCACGATTGTCTCAATACAAGCAACAATAAAGAGCCACGAGACTCAGATTGGGCAGATTGCCAATCAGAATGCTAAATTTCCGCCAGGTATGCTTCCTTCCAATACCATTCTTCCTACTGAGCAGCTCAAAGCTATTACTACTCGCAGTGGTGTGACTACTCAGGATCCTCCATATCCTAGCCATGCGAGAGTCGAAGCTACAAAAGCTACAGAGAAGGAATTGGGTGAAGAGTTGCCCAAGGCCGTGAGTCCCCAATCAAAGGACACGGTTGAGAAGAAAGAAGAGTCCAAGAGCACTCCCGATCCGGCTACTTATGAGCCACGAATTCCATATCCGGCGGCGATAAAGAGGAATGATGAGGAACACTTTGGGAGATTTATGGATATATTCAAACAATTGCATATCAACATTCCTCTTGTAGAAGCACTTGCTCAGATGCCCAGGTATAAGAAGCTCTTGAAGGAAATCCTATGGGGGAAGAAGAGCATAGAACCCTATGCCACGGTAAAGCTAACAGAGACGTGTAGCACTGTCATACAAAGAGACATTCCCAAGATGAGAGATCCAGACAGTGTCATCTTAGGCTGCACTCTTGGGGGTGGATATCATACACATGGTCTCTGTGATTTGGGTGCGAGTATTAATCTAATGCCATTGTCTCTATTTCAGAGATTGGGCATTGGTGCACCAACCCCAGTGAAGATGGGTCTGCAACTGGCAGACAATTCAATTGTGACAGCAAATGGGGTAATTGAGAACTTGCTCGTCAAAGTGGGTGCGTTTGTCTTTCCAGCTGACTTTGTGATAGTGGACATCAAGGAGGATCGCAATGTTCCACTTATCTTTGGAAGACCGCTTTTGAAGACAATGCGCGCAAATGTGGATCTAGAGACTGAGGAGTTGACTATTAAGGCTCTAGATTCATCACTGGTGTTCAAGGAATTTGTTCCGGGCAAGGGGAAGAATAAATTGGCCATGATAAAGTTTAGAGAAGATCGTGTGGATCCTTCTCTTGGGTTGCCTACAGTTTTGCATCCCGATCCACCCGAACCAGAGAAGAAGCCAAATGTGGTGAGTGCACATGATGTGGTGCAGAAGATTAAGAGTAAGAAATTGAAGGAGGAGGCACGTCGTGCTAGACCTCCTTAAACATCTTTTGAGGTAACTGGGTCGGGTCGTCGACCTTAAATTACACGGCGCTTGTTGGGAGGCAACCCAACCTATTTATTGCGTTAATTTAGGGAGTTAGTTTTTAATACAATTGTGTGTTTTTTGTTTATTTATTTGGGAGAGATGAGAGAGGGACTAACATTTGTTTCCAAGTGACATATTTGAGCTGGATATGGGAGAGCTGACCCCGGTGTGCCATGGCACATATGACCTTTAGAGGGACTCGTGCATACGAGTTGGGGATTCTCAATGCGCAGATTCATGAAGAGGAGAGCAGTCGACCCCGTTGTGCGATTACACACTGACCTAATGGGAGCACAAGTGGTGCCACACTGTGCTTGGGGACTGCTGTACACGATTTCTTTCCCACCCTTGAGGTGGTTGTGAGTATTTCTTCCCTCTAGCTAAATTTGTATTAATTTTATATGTCAAGCTCCATCTCATCTACTGGCCTTCTGCATTGATTGCTCAGTCTTCTTGCATACTCTCTAAATTCGTTGAGGACAACGAAGCATTCAGTGTGGGGGTGGTTTAACTGTCTACTAGCCAATATTGTCTTGCATAGCCAGTTACATGTAGGATGTGTTTAGATTGTATTGTGATTCACTATAGTGGTTTATGTTGAGTTTTTACTTATATTGTCGTATTGTGTAGGATAGATTGATATTTGGTTTGCACTTTTAAATAATTGAGTCTACCCACCAAACAAAGTTAGCTGTGTTGTGTCAAATTTTTTCGAGTCAAAGCCTTGCATATAGAGTTAGGATATTATGAAAAATACAAAAAAAAATGAAAAAAGAGAAAATTCATAAAAATGGAAAATTGAAAATTTTGAGAAAAAGCAATTGAGAGAAGCATAGACTTGGTTGATTTAGTGAGATGTGAAAACTATAGGCATAGGGCGTGAATTTTGACCGAGAGTGACATTTTTAGTTCCCCCTAGTAAGTATAGAGAGAATCTCATTACGGGAACGCCTACCTATTTTTAAACTAAAATTAAATTTTAAAAGCTAAAGTGTGTGTTGTTTTTCTCTTAAAAGAGTTGAGCTTGGTGTTTGCTAAACAAGCCGAACGTTCATGTTGTCCGTCTTAGGTAGTCGCCAGCCCGCCTCGTAGTGGCACACAGAATAGCTGTGCGAGGATGTGTATTAGAGCACTCACTGCTTTTAGATCTTACCTTGTAGGACCACTAGATAACCCTAATTGATCCTTGGATTCATTGTTATCCTCTTTGACCTAGGAAGATGATTCTTGGCCATCATCATATATCGTTTAGAATTACCTGTCTAGAGCGTCACGAGGGAGCAGCCGTTGAGGGGGTTCGATGAGGGAGTGCTTGATTTCACATTTATGTGAGTCCTATTATTCGCATGTGCTTTATTTGATATCTTCGAGGGGATGCGAGGGTGAGTGAGTTGGCTTGCACACTAAGGTGTGGCGGTGTTCCATGTCATTACACCATGGACACAGTAGTGGAGAGCTTGAGTGTGTGACATCTAATCCGCACGAAAGGGGTTGGCTGTACTTAATTGGTGGAACGTGCTAGGTACTGGATTTCTATCATCTTGGTGTAGGAGGTTTGGTTGGATTAAACACGTGACATATATCTTATTTGACTACTTGAGAGGAGGATATGACTACACTCTAGTGTGGGGGTGTCGACATTTGACTACGGACATAGAGATTGTGCATTGACGACTCCACTCTCATACACGCTTTGACTTTAACGGTTTGTGGCATCGCACTTCATGGAGTTAGGGGGAGATGTATTATTGTTGTGATATACATTCATGGGTTTGTTTATTTCCTTTCCCTGACATGATTACTATAGCTTGATTCTTGAAAGAGGACCACTCATATTTATTTGATTGTATTGATGTTTGGGTGAGAGAGAGAAAAAAAAAGGAGAAAAAAAATTAAAAAAATAAAAAAAAGAGAGAAAAAAAAGGAGAGGAATAAAGAAATACAGTTGTGCTTATTGGAAAATGAGTGGTGAAAGTTCCTAGTTCCAGATTGAAGATTGATTGAGTTTTCGCGCAGTATTCGCATTGATGGCCACGGGATTGACATGGTACCGGGGTTTGCGGGGATTGAGGTCCGGAGTCGGTGAGATTTCGGGTTGTGGATTCCTATCATCAAGGTGAGGGTGTGTGAGATGTGGGGTTTGGTGAGTTTATGTGACGCTTTAGAATTTTTGCTTCATACAAGTTATATCCTTTTTGTCCTTAAGCCTCATCATATTTGACCATTAGCGGAATAGTAGCTCGGACTATGAACGTGGCTTAGCCTTGGTTAGCCTCTTATTTTTATCAGCACACATGAAGAGGCAGGTTGTTCTTTATAGTAAAGTTAAGCTTTCTATACTAACTATGGGGAATTACTTGTTGTCGAGTTTAGTTATAGCTCACACCTCTTGCCTAAATTTTTCATCACTCCATGAGCACGTGTCTATTGTGGATTGAAATTGCCTGTTCTCACAAAAATAAAGAATTTAAAAGTTTTTATGTGTTTAAGATCGAGTCTAGAATTGCATTTGCATCATCTTGCTGCATTAGAGTGTCGTGAGTCATGATAGAGTCGTTTGAGTCTGTTTGGCTATTAGACATTTAGATGCAGTAGATGAGACTTTGCTCGGGACGCGCAAATGGCAAGTGTGGGGGTATTTGATAACTCCTTAATAAGAGTTATCTTATATACACTTTATATTGTTATTTGTGTGTGTTTCGGTGCAAAGTGCCGAGATTTGAGCCAAAATAAGAAGAAAATGCACATTTGGATGTTTTTGAGCTTTAAAGTACAATCCGGGCGTTTCTTAATGGTTTTGAGTATGATTTTGATAATTTATCACATTTGATCTTCGCGGTAGTGTTCGTGTTGTTTTTTGACAGGAATTACGCATGCTAGAATCAAATTGAGAGAAGAAACGAGCTTCGGAATAGAAGAAAAAGGCGGATTTGGAGCATTTTGGATGTTTTTGCCAAATTTGGGCAATAATTGAGAAGAACGAGAAAATGGTCCGGAAACGGAGATTTCTCTACATGGGCGAATTCTACGTCGCAAAAGGAATCCAAAGGTGCAAAAATCTCATTCATCGGAGTTCGGGATCAAAATCCGGGTTCTTATTTGCTTTTCAAAAAGCTTAGTTACCTTTCCAGGATGTTTTAGAGCAAATTGAGGATGTTTTGAGGATTTTTTGCATTCTACAATGAAGATGGAGGTGAGACTTGTGGCAATTGAAAGTAGACTCGAAGAGCTTTGTAACGGCGGGTCAAGGAGCTAAAACGGAAGTCGGACGAGAAAGTTATGGCACGGAGAAAGTTGGAGAAGAAAAGCTGAAGATTTTGGATAAGGAAACAAGTCACAGGACTTGTTGAAACAAGTCACAGGACCTGTTGGACAAAAGCAGTTTGCTGGAAGTCTGCCAACAAGTCGTAGGACTTGTTGGCAGAGGTCACAGGACTTGTTGGGGGTCGGGCAGATTGCTGAAGTTCTCACAAAAAGTCACAGGACTTGTTGGCAGAAGTCACAGGACTTGTTAGATGCAGCAGATTTTTCTAAGTGTTGGGAACAAGTCACAGGACTTGTTGAAACAAGTCACAGGACTTGTTCGTAGGCAGCAGTTTTTTGGAAACAATTTGGGGTTATTTTGTAATTACTTGTAACTTGTTCTAAACTCTTTGGGAACGTATTAGAGAGAGTTAGGGCTGGTTTTATCGGTATTCGAAGGTTGGAGAACGTGCTTGGAGCTAAGAGAGCTTGCTTGGAGCTTTTGGATCATTCGTTTGGCTTCTCAAACTCTATTTCTTCTCTAGTTTTGCTATTTTGATCATGAAACTTTGTATTGTGATCATGTTTTGGAGTAGCTAAACACTTTTCTCAGGGTATCTCGTAGGGAGCTAGGGTTTGATCACGATATTTGTGATTTATGGATTTAATTTCATGCCTTTGGCTTAATTGATGAACTTTTTATCTAGCTATGTGTATTTTATGAGTTTAATTCATCTTTGCTATCAATAGACGTATTGTTAGGATGGAGCTAGGTTATGAATGTTAGAGACATCAATATTCATTGCCCGGAAAATTGAAATACACACTAGCCGTATCTAGGGTTGAGAAATCTTGCTAGTTAGCTAGAACAAAGAGTAGACGAATTCTCGTAATGCGTGTTTAAACTCAATTAGGCTAGAGAAATCAGTTTTTAATAGTTTAATCATAGGAGTTGGTTGAGACATCTTCAACGTAATTGTGCTCGTTTAGCTAGATAAATGTTAATCGTGTTAACAAAACATAAATCCAATATCGTGTGAAATACCTAGTGACCCGTAGAGATATCCTGACTTTTCCAAACTTTGAGAAATTTTATAATCGTTCATATTTATTAATCGTGAAGCAATTCAATTGATAAATTGAGACATTTGTTTTTAATTTTAGTAGGATCAATAGAACAAAACAACTGCGCTTTGCCCACACAAAGAACAAATTTAATAGCTACTACCTCTGTTTCGCCTGTTTCAGCCTACTTCACTTTTTGTCACTATTCACTGGGTTACTTTAATCCGATGATTTGATTAGCAAAACGATACAAGAATTTGGTAATCTTTGCATGGTGTTATAGAAGAAAGTTTATTCTAAAATACGATGAAAAAGTTGTTAAAAAATTACATCGTTTTGGCACCCAAATCATCAAGTCAAAGTGACTCAGTTACGGGTTAAAAAGTCAAACGCAGACGAAACAGACGAAACGGAGGTAGTACTTTACACGAAGTCTCTTGGGTTCGACAACCCGGATTTTCGGAATTTATTACTACACACGACAGCTGTACACTTGCAGTTGGAGCGTGTCATGGAGCAGACTTCACTTATCTTGTATTCCGCCAGTTTCGCGGCCATATGGCGATTTACAAAAGGGGTGCCATTATCGAGAGGATTGTGTTCGGGATTCCGAACTGGTATACGATGTTTTCTTGAACAAAATTGACCACTGCGAGCGCATTTGCTGTTTTTGAGCGTTACTGCCTCCACCCACTTGGTAAATAACTCTGTCGCAGTCAAGATGAACTAGTTATCATGCGAGGCTGGTCGAATGGGACCGATAAAATCTAGGGCCCAAGTATGAAATGGCCACGGTGTTCCTAATGCATGTAAATCTACAGCTGGAGCATGCACGAGGTTGCCCTTAAATTGACATTCCTGACATCTTTTTACCTTGTTGCGACAATCTGCTTCCATTGTTGGCCAGAAATAACCAATTGTGAGGAGTTGTCTGCATAGTTTCGCACCCCCTGATGCTTCACTTGGTGAGATAAATCCATCACCTCTTGTGTTTCTTGGCTATCTAGGCATCTGAGTAGATTACCCTCATGGCCCCTTCGCCAGAGTATGTTTTCCTGCACCACATATCGGGCCGCTTTTCTTAAGTTTCTCGGCTTCCTTTCTTTGATCGGGCTCGATTCCTTCTGTCAGGAAATCAAAGAGTGGCTTTCTCCAATCTGTGTCATCATCAACCAGAGCTATTTCCAAAGAGTTTTTGATTAATGTACAACTTTCAAAAATTCCTTGAATGATTGCAGCATCTGTGGACATATCTGGCCAATGAATCCCATATCTTTGGTCCTTTCGGTAAATCGACACTTCACTTTCCCCGCAGGAGTGTTGGTGAATCTTTTCCAATAATTCTTTCCCCTCCTGCTGCGAGACGCACCGCATGAGTATTCCTCCCGGACCTTTGTAGTAAAGGGAGTTGTCGTGTATGCAGTACCCTTTAGTGGATGCCCAATTTTCTTTGCTTGTGCCCTCAGCAATTGCACGCAGTATTGGTTTTCTCCAATCTTCATCGTCCACAGATTCATCCTCGCATGCCTCCTCCGTCAAGGCCGGAGTTGTTCGGACTTCGATCGAGATTCTCGCAGGCCATTTGTCCGTACTAACCTTAGATCCCAAAGTTGCTAAAGCATCGACATGCCGATTATCAGCCCTAGGCGTGTGCTCGTACTTGACATCACAAAATTGCTATACCATCTTTTGCGCTAAAGTCCGATAAGGTAATAGATTTACCTCCTTCAACCCATACTCGCCCGAAGCTTGTTTGACAATTAACTTAGAATCCCCCATGACCGTTAGATTGCTCACTTCTAGTGCCCTGGCCGCACAAAGTCCCGCGATGAGGGCCTCATACTCCGCTTCATTGTTGGTTACTGGAAAATCTAACTTGGAGGACATTTGGATGACTTCCCCATCTGGTTTAATCAGAACAATTCCAATTCTGCCACCTTTCCTTGTTGATGATCCATCAAAGTGAAGCTTCCAATATGGCGACTCAACTGCATAAATTTCAGGCCCCTCTAGTTCCTCCTCGATCATGGGTTCATAGCTGCTATCCGGGAACTGTGCCAAAAGATCTGCCACTGCTTGCGATTTGATTGCTCGCGGTCGAACACACGTAATATCATATTGCGAAATGGTCATGTACTATTTTGCCAATCTTCCGTAGGGAGAAGTATGACTCAAAAGATACCGTATGGGGTCGCTCTTTGTAATCACCACAACTTTGTGCGAGGCGAAATAGTGCCTTAACTTTTCTATCACAAAGAATTAAGCAAGAAAATGGCGTTCGATATCTTTGTACCTTAACTCAGCCGGCTGTACTATGCGAGAGATATAATAGATCGGCCTTTCCTGCCCTTCATATTCTTGAGCTAAAAGCGCCCCTATAGACTTCTTCGTCGATGTCAGGTACAACAAAAGTGGCGATCCCAACTGCGGTGCAATCATTACTCTTGGCGACGTCAGCAGGTCCTTCAGTCTCCCAAATGCGGCTTCATGCTCCTCCGTCCAATTGTATACAACATTCTTTTTGAGGAGATTGCCAAAGCAAAAGGTTATTTCTGCAATTGCTGGGATGAATCTCCGCAGATAAGATAATTTTCCTAGAAACGTCTTCAAAGTACTCTGATTATGCGGTGTCGTCATGCTAGTGATCGCCAATACTTTCGCAGGGTTAGAATCAATTCCTTGGCGATGTATCACACATCCCAAAAACTTTCCCGAAGTCACTCCGAACGCGCATTTCATGGGGTTCATTTTTAGTTGGAAACTCCTGCATCTTTCGAACACTTTCCGCAGGTCCCCCATATGGTCCGCTTCCTCTTTGGACTTGACAACCAGATCATCAACATAGAATTCTACTTCCTGATGCATCATGTCATGAAACAGAGCCATCATTGCTCGCTGATAAGTCGCGCCCGCATTCTTGAGTCCAAAGGGCATAACTGTATAGTTAAAGACCCCCACCGGCGTAATGAGCGCAGCTTTCCGTGCATCTTCAGGGTCCATCTTGATCTGGTTATACCCAATGAAGCCAACCATAAAACTAAACATCAGGTGCCTTGCAGTAGAATCGATGAGCAAATCGATGTTGGGCAACGGGAAGTCGTCCTTTGGGCAGAAGCGGTTGAGGTCCCTGAAGTCCACGCAGATGCGAAGTTGCCCATTCTTCTTTACCACTGGCACGATGTTGGCCAACCAAGTGGGATGATGATTCGGCTCAATGAACTTGGCAGTCAATAACTTGACAATTTCTTGTTTGATCTTCACATTTATTTCTGGCCTGAAACTTCTCGCACTTTGCTTCACTGGTTTAGATCCCGGGACAACATCCAATCTGTGCATAGTCACGCTCGTGTCCAGACCAGGCATATCATCATACTCCCAGGCAAACACATCTTTATACTCAGTCAGTAATTGCAGCAAGCTTGCTTCCTCATCGCTTGTGAGGTCTGCGCTCAGAAAAACAGGCCTCTTCTTTTCTTCGCTTGGGCTCAGGAACACTTATTTCAGTTCCTGCTTCTGGGGCCTCGGTTTGTCTTCCATGCACTCAGGCGCTTCTTTCAACTTGTCCTCCAAAACCTCTGATTTTGGCTTGTCCCCTTCCGGGCTTTGTTCAAGTTGACTGATTTGCTCATGGATATCCCCATGCTCAGATGAGGGTACCCCCGCGCACCTTCATATGCGGTAGCATTTCTTTCCATTGGAGTAGAAACTTTCTATCTCCTTGCCCTTATGGTCATGCTTTACCACCCTTTTCAAAGTGTACACATTCTTCCTTTGGTAGGCGACTTGTGACGCCTCTTCGCATGCGGGCACCTTTTCCTTGGCATCCTCTCTCGTCATCATTACTCCTGCTGGTGACTGATCCTTGATGTCTTCCCATCGAGGAAGAGGATTCGGATTGAATGGTCCTGGAATTTGCTCATCCGCCATTTCGATGAACCATAATACTTCGGTGAGATGTGCTTCGTTTAAATTGAAGGGGTTTACCGAAGTTGGTATCTCGACTACCCTGCCATTCCAAATGGCCTTCATCACTTGGTGGGCTGTTGAGAGAACCGCGTCGAAGCGGTGAATCTAGGCTCGCCCTATGATCATGTGATACGTGGTATTTGCATAAATGACATAGAACTTGGCCGAACACTTGATCTTTCCTATCTGAATACCCAGACGAATCCAGCCCATCGTCATCCTGGAATCACTTTCGAATCCCATCAGCGGGGACGGGCGCCTGACAATCTTCTTCTCTAGGATTCCTGCCAACTTTAGAGTATTGAACGAAACCACATTAACGGCTGCTCCTCCATCAACGAACGCCCTCTTGAACTCAACATCATTAATCACCGCTGTTACATACAAGGGCTTCTGATGAATCGAATCCGTCTTTTTGTCATTTGTGGAGAAAGTCATTATCTTCTCCGTGGAGCGAGACGCCCTAACAACTTTCCCATTGGAGACTACGATGTCTTCTTCGAAGTCTTCTGCTACCCTCAGAATTGCTTTTGTCATCTCCTTCCGGCATTTTTCCGAAAAGTTCATCTCATGAAAGAATTTTCTGAACCCGTGCGACCCCCTCATCCTGTCAGCACGCTCTTCCTCAGTGTCCATGCTGTAATATTCCTCGTCATGGACTTCAGCGATGATGGGCAGACCATCTTCCGCAATATATTCAAGGTCCATGATTGCAATCATGGCTACCTCTTTGTCTTTTGGCTCTTGCTCTGCACGGGCTGGCGGCGGGTTGTTGCGCACGTCCTGCCTCTGATCACTAACAATCAACCTTCCTCTTTCATTTTTCGACTCACAAGATGCCTAAGCTTCTTGCAATCAGCTGTGGGGTGCATAATCTTTCTGTGGCACTCACACCACTTCGGGTCCCTCATCATCTCCTTAGAGGGTATTCTTTCGAGCGGAGGCAAAACTCCGTCTTTACGCCACTATTTGCATAGATCAATCACTTCCTCTAGCGAGCATGGTAGAGGCGGCGCATCTGAAGTCGCAACCCTGGGTTTCTTGTGTGGCGAAACTGTGTTGACCTCAGCTTCGCGTCTCCTCTTGTAACTAAACCTCCCAATCTTGAAAGTGGGTCCCCCTGGAGATCGTTCAGGGGCGTGCTTCTTCTTTTGCCTTTCCACTATAGGCTCTATGTTCTTGGTACATTCAATCAACTTCGAAAAAGTAGGAGTTTGGAAGTTGATTAGCATACCCTTGTACTCATCTCGCATGCCTTGTAGGCATATCTCCACGAGCCTGCCCTCGAGCACTTCATCTCTGCATTCCAATGATTTGGCTCTAAACTTCTTGATGAAGGTGACGCCATCCTCATCACGCTTCTGATACATACGTGAGAGATGTATCATTGTAACCTTCTCCTCCATCTGGAAAACCTTTGTGTAGAATCTCTGAACCATGTCATCCCAAGTTTTGACAGATCCAGCCTCCAGCGTTCTATACCATTTGTAGGCCATGTTCCCCAAAGATTTTGGGAACTCGCGCATCAGCAAATTGGGGTCAGCCCCATATGGTCCCATTACGTCGATAAAACACATGACATGCTCATGAGCATTCCCATAACATCTTCGAACTTGTCCCACTTAGGGGCCTTATACCCTGCGGAATTAGGCATCAGATAGATCTCCTGCGGGATAGGAGGGGCATTGTTGACCTTCGGAATGATAGTGTCTTCAAAAGGTTGATTGGCCACGAAGGTCTCTATGCGCCGCTGCAAAGTCGTCATACATTCTGGTGCACTTCCTCCCACAGCAGGAGGAAGGGTTGCAGCCGGCGGAGACACATATGCTGCGGTTGGGCTAGGGGTGTAAGCCACATTGGTTTGGGGTGCCGGCGGAGGAGGCAAGGGATACTATGAAGAGATATTGGAGAAAACAGTTGGTGGTTGGGGAATATGTGAGATAAGGGACGGTATTTGGACCGTTTGTCCCTGGACAGAGGGTGGTTGCACCATTGCTGGTGGGGTTTGCAAATTAGGATTGGGTGGTATAGGTATTACCTCTATCCCCTGGGTGGTAGAGGTTCCTCCTCCCTGAGAGGCAGCAGCTCCCCGATGCCCAATTCGAGGCAAGAGTTCCCAAAATGGCCATTATCTGAGCCATCTGTGCGGATTGAGCTTGGAGAGCCTTCGCTTGATTCTGGATGGTGGCGTTCAAGCTCTCCAAGGTCGGAGTTCCACCGGTTGTCGCAGAATTGTGGCGGGTCTCCTCTCCCGAGGTCGTCTCAGTGGAAGGAGATATGTTGCTAATATATTCGTCGTGAGACATGGCTGCTTGAAGTGGTAAGTTTCACGTCGGGTTCACCAAATGAGTACGGGAGAATCCTTTGAGAGGAATTCAACGTACACCAAGAACAAGGGATAAGAAGAACACAAGAAGAGTAGGGTTGTGTGTAGGGAGAGAGTAAGGCAATGGCAACTGTATGAGAGAGAGAGAGACAGAGTTTTGGCAGAGCTTCCGCGTAGTTCAGGTGATCCGTCTTATGTAAGGAAGGGTTAACGATCCTATATATAGTGGAGAGTATGACCGTTGTAGTGGGTTAATGCACCCATAAATGGTGGCTTAATTACCTTAACCACAACGGCACGTTCGTCCGTATATATAGGGATCGTTACGCACTTCGTACGCGTATACCAGAACCGTTATGCGGTTGACCGGGTTTATGGAGCTCGTGCCATAAATCTCTCAAAGCAGTTACTAAAGGTCGCGCGCGGGCTCGGTTGTCGCTCGCGCGCGACAGGACTTACTCTAGCCTCCAAACCACTAAGTCCCTACAAGTCCCGTGTGGTGGTATGCGAGGGCCCTGTCTCGCAACCCCACGTGGATCAGCGCGGGTTGTGATCCAGTGTGTGTGGAGCACAACTATGTGTGCCGGATGATCGCCACGTGGCTATGATCTGTCTTTCTGGAAAGCACTATCTACATCTACCAAGAAGCCATATTTTGTTTCTGAAAATATTACCCATGTTAATTTTACACCAATCTTGAATAACTAAGGAGCGATTATCAGTTTTAGTCACCAAGTCCAAGTTAGCAAGATCTTTCCATGTTTTATCAATAAAAGAGTTAAAATCATTATCAAGCATCCAAGTATTCTCGAATTTAAAACTTTTAAAGCGAGTGAGGGGAATATCCATACTGTCCACGTTGATAAGAAGAGGAGCATGGTCAGAGTACGTCCTAGGAAGATTCCTCACGGAGGCCTCTGGGTTTTACATTCTCCAGTTAGCATTGCTGCAAGCTCTGTCCAATCTCACCATAGTATTAGGCAGCCCGACCCTGTTGTTCGTCCAAGTCAGATTCGGAGCATTGCTTCCAAGATCCATGGAGTTGCATTTGTTCAGGTTGGCTTGGAATTTGTGCATGCGGGAAGACGTGTCGTTGTTGGAGAAGCTCCTCCTCTCGTTAGCACTGCTGAAATCGTTGAAATCTCCAGCCACAAGCCATGGTTCATCCGAATCACCCATCTCATCTTCTAGATCATTCCAAAGCTGTTCTCTAACCGACGGGTTAGGGCTACCATACACGGTAGAAAAAACCCAATCGGCATAGTTGTTTCTCTTGATAGTAGCATGGATAAACTGCTTGTTGATCTTGTGAGTGATGATCGTGGCTTGCTCCGGGTCCCAAAGAAACCAAATACCCCCTTTCCTCCCATCTGGATCCGAGAAAGAGCAACCCCATGCTAGAGATAGGAACCTTAGGCTCAATCAAAGCACAAATCTGAAACTTGTGATTCCGAAGAAGCTCACTAAAAAAATTCTAAAACGTATTTTTGCCCACACCGACGACATTCCAAGTCAAGATTTTAAGAGACATGGAAAACTTGTCAAAATCAAATGAGGGCCGCTCCTTGAAGAAGGGGTCTAGTTTCTGTATCTTGGACTGATCTGCCTCTGCCGGCCTCAGCTCCTCTAGCATAATCAATTGTTTGAACGACTCCTTCCTTGATACCAGCTGGTTCAACCTCACAGTTAGCACTCCTTCCTTTCTCCACCATGGCAACCCCATCAGTTGCAGGTTCGTCTCCTTCGTGTCCCATAAGATCGAAATTAAGGATTCCTCTATCCCCTCCATTGTTGGTACACAGATTCAAGGAATTGAAAGATAAGTTCGAGTTGATGTAAGGAGAAGTAGTGGCTTTCCTTTGTTCTGTTTTCTTACATAAGTACTGCTTCTTATGGAGAATGATGTATTTGTCCCGATAATCGAACAGAGGGAGATGAGGAAGCAGAACATGATTAGCCTTTTTGACAATCTCTTCTCCTATTTCAAATCGACCGGATTGCACGAATCTTGAATTTCCATCTCTGTCTCTGCAAAAAATTTCATATCTTCTTCAATACTCAACGAACATTCAGCCTTTCCTTGATCTTTCTCTTCAATCCCTTCCATCTGACAATAAATTCCAATATCAGACCCTGATAATCCTTCCAAGCTGGTTCTCTCGAGATCAACGCCGGGTTCCTATTTTCTCTCTCTGTTTTTTTCTCCTCTTTCCTCTGTAGAATATATGGGGTTGGTTGGAGCAGTCAAACTAGAGTTAGTGGTGTTGGTGTTAGGGAAATTTCTTCCCGTGGGTTTGTAGGTCGAATTATGTGCATGTGGGTATTGCTGGATTGGGCTGAGCTTTAGGGTGGGTCAGATAGAGGCCCAAACCGGTTGTGAAGCCCATTAGACTTTCTGTTCTCATTGCGTTGCCCCGGAATCTTGTTGGGCTTATGATAACCGTTCCTGGGCTTGGACCATCCACTTTGTCCACCAGATTCCACTTGGCCCTTATCCGAATTTGATGGATCCGACCACTGTTTGTTGATATCCGGATGGGTCGAATCACCCAACCGTTGGTCTCTTCCCTCGATGATTCTGCCATTGGTTTTTTGTCGCATCTTCTCCGTCGCCGGTGCCGATTTCGGGTTCGCCGGAGCATTTCGTTGCCTGATCGGGCACCAATCCTTTCTATGTCCTATTTTCCCGCAATCCACACGCAGATTGAATATGTGATCATATGTCACTTTGTAGCTATGTTTACCCACGCTAAATTCTGGAATAAGAGGTTGATTGAGATCGAATTTAACACAAATCCGCGCATACCTGATATGTGTACCCATAGTCGTAATCATGTCGTTTTTTATGTGCTCCCCAAAGTGTATGGCAATAATCTTAAGAACCCTATCGTCGTAGTACTCTGCCGGGAGCTGAGGTAATGGAATCCAAACGGCGGTGAAGAACTGTTGTGAATCAGACGGTTTAAAATCCGGTTCCCATTTCCTAACTGTCAGGTAGTGGTCCAGGATGATCCACGGTCCACCAGTGAGAACTTTGATCATATCCTCTCTGTCTTCAAAATCGACGATGTAGAAACCATCCACCATATACCTGAATCTGCAGGGGCGAGAAGGTTTCCAAAACCCAGATTAGACTCAGTAGAATTGTTACTCTTACCTTTATCAATGTCTTTGATCTTCCGAACACTCCGGTCGAGTTTGTCGATCTCCTCTATGGAATTATCCGAGATGTTCTCCTTACTCGTTTCCCAAGTCAGAGCGGAAAAGGTAGAAAGAGAAAGCTTCTTTATGCAAAGTTTGAGATAAATGATTTTCATTTTATTTTCATTTTTTAGAGCAAAAGAGGAACGAAAAAGATGAGAAGAAGAATCCCCCAAATCTCTCAACAACAAAATCTCTGGCGAAGTCACGATCTCTCACGATTATCCCTTATTATCTCATCTCTCCCTCTCTTTCTTTCGTTTCTGCGCAGGTTTCCCGGCAACAGCAGCAATCGACGGAAAAACCACCAAAGCCGCCTCCGTTGTGGGCCCTCTTTTTTTCCCGACCGATCCCTCCATCTAGCTCCATCTCGGTTTAGTCAGGACCGAGCTAGAGCCGAAGCTCCGAGCTATAGACGAGGTTCCAGCCTCCCCGACGGAAAACAACACCAATTCGTGTTCTTCTCCTTCAACTAGATCTCATATCCCTGCCTCTCGCGTCTCTCTGTCTCCCTCCTCCCCCACACACTCCCTCTCTCTCTTCGTTCACTCTCTCTTAGAGATGTGGTAAAATTGAATCAATCTAGACCTCAGAACAAAACGTTTCACTGCTAATTCTTATGATTTTCTTTTATCAAATTAAATTGAATTGTTAGAAGAAGTGACTATGGTTCCACTAGTATGGGTTGAATTCGATTAAAGTAAAACTGGGTTTGATTTTTGGTTCTTGGTGATGTGTTCATATCTCGCCGGTACCTGGGTTTCTAGTGCATATCTGGGCTTCTCAAGGCAGTGTTCATAATTTTAGGGAATGGACATTTTTACCCTCAATAAAAATGACTTTTTCGTCAACTAACGGAACATTGGACATATTTTCTTAACCACTTTCAACAAGTGTGATTTATTGCAAATGGGGGATGCAATAAGCCTATTTTAAAAATTGGGGTTTCAATGTGTTAGTTTCATTATACTGAGGGTATGCATTAAGCAATCTATTGTAGATGCTCTAAGGGGGGCATATTGTAGCCAAGTAACTTACAAATGCTAGAGCCCGAACAATTTCTACTACAGAATGAGCAACAAAACCAAACTCTATCATATATAATAGTTTGAACCAACTTGTAGCATTCCATTATTAGCCGCTCACTTTCACTTAAGCCGTCTTCACATATATTTCGCTTGCTCAACTTCTCGACCGAACCTTTGTTATCGTTTCCAATCACCAATTTTCAAAATTCATAGCTTCTGGCTTGGATGCCCCCATAGTGAAGGATGTACGCTTTGACAATCATCGAGTTGGCAATATAAGGAATCGAGAAATTAAAGGTACATACAAAATCGACCCATATAGTCTTGAAACACATTAACCTCCACTACAACATCCACATTCTTCTGAAATTGAAGCATCCATGTTCATTTTTAGAACACTCACCGACAAATGACACCAGCAGCAAGGTTGGATGTACCTGCATGGTCGGATTTGAAGGTTATAAGTTAAACTGGCTTGAACTCATTCTAATTCTCTTTGTTTTAACATGCATAGGTGCAACTTGGAATCGTCCCTAGTGTCCCAATGAGGAGTCATAGTGCTCCCTCAAGCTGGATTTTTAATCTCTTATTAGTTTATTTTATTCAGCCATTAGCCTACAAAATTCATAATAATATCATTTTTAATTTTTAAGAAGAAAAAATGTACATTATTTCATATTCATTGGATCACACTTTCTCATGAAAGGATTTGTTAGTAATATTTCTTTTTTTCTTTTAGAAAAATTAGTATCATTTTCAATTTTTAACATGAGAAATTTTATATTAATTCATATTCATTGCATCACACTTTTTCATGAAAGGATTCAAAGTTTAGTGGGTTCATTCACAATTTCCTATAGAAAATGCCCAAAAAAAGTGCCTAGAAAAATTAAAAGTTGAATTTAAAAGTTATGTTCTCAATGCATTACATGGAAATCAAATCTTAATTATCAACTTTTAATTTTCACACATATGCCATGTAAATACCACTTGTAAAAATAGTTTGACAAATGACATTGAAGGGATTAGTTTTGAAATTCTATGTGGCACAAGAGAAAGGTCTTTCCCCTTGCTTATATATAAAAAATGATTACTTTTGAAATCCTATGGTGGAAATAGACATCAGGTAATTAGTTAACTCCTATCGCTAATATATATTCCTCTCTAAAAAGTGTGAGTGTTTTAGAGTGTTCCAAATACTTCAATAATTACCTAACTTACTCTTAATAAATTGACAAATTTGTAATTATGAAGAATCGTGACTACTCAAATTAGAGTTGTAATTAAAAATGAAAATTTAACTGAGTTTAAACTCTAATTGTTGTAACTAATCAGTTTGTGCCTCTTCAGACGCGTACCTTTATCATGTCAAAATAGTTGTGACTATTCCCTTTGTACCTTTTCGAATTGGTAGATTCACAATTATAAAAGAAAGTCTTGAGTACCTAAAACTTTTTCTAAATCTTGCCAACTCTCTCCCTCATTTGGTGATCATTTTCGAGACTACACCATACATTGGCAACTTAGCAAGGCCTAAATGGACCACACTGTCCAACTTAAGTGGAAAAAGAATCAACCATCATCGAAAAACATTTTCTATACCCATTTGCATCATTGAGGGGCGTATATATCTAAGAAAATCATTTGTATGTCAACTATTGATTTTCACTAATTTCATTTCTTACTTATTTGTTGAGCCGAGTATTTAAGATTGAAAAAGAATCATACAACCGACTTTGAAATATTACACTATTTCTTGTATAAGTTTTTTTCGTCCTAATTCTAAAAATAAGTGTTTGATTTCCATTTCTCATTAGTTTTATTTGTTGATATTCTTTCATAAATAACACCGTTTGAGCTTATATATTATAAAAATAAAATTTCACGTGCAACTCACGTGTTCGTAACTAGTTACTATAAAAGTTATGTAATTTAGAAGAAATTGTGCGCAAAGTCTCATTTAGGCGCATTGGATTCACCAGGACAAGCTCAAGTAGATGAGGGTGGAACATTAGTGTTATTAAGTGAAATGTTTCGACTCTACACCAAGTTACCCATATTCATTGAGTAGTTTCCAGCCCATTATCAAAATGTGATAAGGCGTCTTTCATTTTAGTTTAACAGTCCATTGTGTGTCTTACTATCATTTTAATCGGATGTCAGTAGTTTGTAAGGCCCGAATTACGTAAGTGACTATTATTTTAACCACGGTTATGCAGCTTTTGTCGCGCGCAACTCTAGCAATTGAGAGAAGCAAAACCAAAAACCAACACATTGGTTCTGCAAGAATTTTTTTATTCAGTTTCTATTGCAATTCCAGTGACATGGGAAGACCAAAATGACGAATAATCTACAGATCCACACAAAATTGGTACTCCTAAAAACCGGAAGATTCCCTTTTGGCTAGGTCATGAGGTTGGATGCGTTGCTCCTAACGAATGAAATTGAAAAATTATAAAAACGGGAGGTGAAATCCGCCTATTTTCCGAAGTGATACCATTTATACTTATGATATTTTTTCTTGAAAGAGGAAGAGAACGACATCACGAGCACCCATGCGCATTTTGACCTTGCGAAAACCATTGGAAAGCAGTCGACAAATCTCTTTTGACAAACCTCTATTATTTTTTCTTGTAAAGATATACTATTAATAAACTGTGTGTTCCCTCACATGAAGGGATACACGTTTGTGCTCCAAGCTTCGATGCTAAAACAGGGCTCGCTTTCCAAGTCGTGTCAACGTCAATGATAACTGTTGGGCTGTCGGACGGAGAAATATGTATAATTGGGTTGGGGCACTAGCTGATGAAGGTTGGACTTCTAGGTTCTGAAGGAGTAGGCTGGTTAGTTTTTAGGTCTTTTGAAATTTCGAAGTTGATTATGCTTACTTATTTTGGAAAGGGTGGAATATATGGACAAAAGAGTCCTGGTTGGATGGACTATGGAGTCTTTTTTTCATTGTAGCTAGGTTTCGGTGGAGCCAAATATACCTGAGAATAAGGGAGTACGAAACCCGATCCTCATTTGAGATATGTGGAGAGAGAAGGGTAGATGTGAAGGTGATGACGGGGGTTGAATTACCTGTGTTGAATGCAGTCCTATCATGGTTCCTTTCCATATGCAATTAGAGGAGTGTTCCATGATGATATGATCTGTTATTCAGGAGGTGCATGGAATATAGGGCAAAAGGGGTTCTGAATGTGGATATTGCGTACGGAGGATATTCTTTCCGTGTGGAAAGAGGGTGTAGAAAAGTTTCCAAAGAAAGGTGGAAATTTTTTGTGGAAGTTTTAAGTATTCCGAAGGAGTTCCAAATATTAAAGGATGTTTGGTTGTGGAGGGTCAGAGGATTTTTGGGTTAGGTGTAATCTAGAAAGAATGTAGGCTTATTTGACTAAAAAATTCCATATGTATGAGGCCACCCAATTTTTTTATCAAACTGCTGGGTCTTCCAGATATAGGAGGCCATAATTTCCATACTTCAAATTACGAAGAAAATGCGTGGATGGAGGGAGTGTGCCACTCTTTCTTATCCAGAAGGATGAGATCAGCCACTGAAAGGGAGGAATCGAGTTGAGTTTTCTCAATGGAGAAGATTATTTGAGATTTGTTGAGCCATCGGTCTTTGAGATGATGTATATCTCTTCCATTTCTAATTTTTCATTGAATGCTTGTAGTAAGAAGTCTTTTTCCCCATTGGATGCTTCACCATCCCTAAATCCAAGGAGCTGGCGGGTGTCTCGAAGAAATTTGAGTGGTGGCATTACTTCCCTATAAGGACTTTGCTACAAAGGTTTCACGTTTGTTTCCAAATTCTATTGTCCTTTTTTTGCTAACATTAGATCTTTGAATCCCATACCGCCTTCACTAATTGGTGGACATAGAGAACCACAAGCTTCCAAGTAAATTCATTTTCCAGACTCGTTTGACTAAAGAGATTTGGAGGTGATGTTTTGGCTTTTCTCGAAGAACAAGTTCAGGAGTCCGAAGACCGTAAAGATGTAATTTGGGATTTCAATAAGGGAGTACTTATTTAAATTAGAGTGCCCTAAAAAACTTAGGGTTTGTTTCTTCCTGGAGTTTAGTTTTCAATTAAGCGAGAGATGATACTTTGAAGATTTATTGCTTAGGGACGGAGAAGTCCATGAAGGTTCCAAGGTGCTTCCTTGCTGCTGGTGTGAGAGGAACGCAAGGAATTAACGAGAGGTTTCCGCTTTCTCTAGGCCAAGGTTTGGACTTACAGTAATTGAGGATTTCTCGAAGTTGATCTACTATCTCGAGTGAGCACTGTAAGATTCCAAGACTTTTCTAAGTGTAAGACGCTATTCTGAGTGTGCTTCAAGAAAATGAGTTATTCGTCAACAAAGAGGAGTTGGGTGATGGAAGGTGAATTTTAAATTACTTGGATTCCTACGATTTTCCTCCGAGAGTTGGGCTGGTGCAGCGCTGATGAAAGGGTTTGTGGCACTAGAATGAATAGATATGGGGAATGATGATCATTGTGTCCAAGCTCCAGAGTGGGATGTGAAATTCAATACATAAAATTGTTGATGAGAATAGAAGTGGTAAGAGTGGTTACACATTCCATGATCATTGAGGTGAAGATATCCCGAAATCCCATCTTGTTCATGATCCGTTTGAGAAACGACCAGTTAAACATGCCAAACGCTTTCTTCATGTCCAACCTTAGTTCAAATTATGCCATTTCCATGCTTTCCTGATGTCTAATATATTCAAGTCTTTCACGCACTATCATGATGTTATCAGAGATATAATGATTTGTAACAGATGCACTTTAATTATATGAGATAAGAGATTCGATAACCTTTTTGAGGTGGTTTTCCCCAGCATTTTGGCTATGATTTTGTAGATTGTGTTGCACAAACTAATGAGTGTATAGTCTCCAATCGGTGTGGATTCTGATAACTTTGGAATAAGTGATATGTAGGCTCTGCTAATTTCTATGAGAAGATGGCACATTTAGAATAAGGTTTGGGCTGCGAACATCAAGTGAGAACCAACCATTTTCCCAGTGACATTTGTAATATTCAACACTGAAATCGTCTTGCCTGAGGTCTTTGCTAAGACTCATTTTAAAATCGGCGCTTTAATTGATGAAAAATTGAAAATTACCGGGAAACAAGAACAAACTATGAAAGATCTCTAAAATTTTGTGTTGGTTTGTGTTGAATACGACTTGAATTCTAAGTCGGCAACGAAAGTTGTCAAAGAAACTTTATGGAAACAAATTTGTATAAGAGGGTTGAAATCTTTGAATAAAAAAAACACACACAGGGGGATACATACACATGGAGAGGGTTTTTTGTTTGAGCAGTGTAGGTTGCTAGGTAAGAGCTTTCTAGTGTGTGTCGAATGGTTGTATTTGTATCGTTTCTCTCAATAAAATAGGGGTTTTGGGGGCGTGGACGTAGCTCGTTCAACGCTAGTGAACCACTTTGTTGGTTTTGGATGCCCTAGAGGTAATCTGTCTAGTATGAACTTTAGTTGCTAGAATAGTCATTGTATTATTTATGGAGATATTTAATATCCTTTTATTACAATTGTGTTGTTTATCTTAAATATCCCTAGTCCATTATACTGATTAGCGGGACGACCAACTATAGACTAGTATATGGGTAGATTGATATGGGAATATCAAGTCTAACACATGGGTATGCATTAGGGGTAATGACATACTGGATAGACCACCACGAGAAGGCTACATTAGATTATGTCAACGTGACAAGCGCTTCTCGTAGTGCTAATGATGTTTTAATCCTTAGACCTGAAGTCACTGGATACTCTTGTTGTGAAATATCATGCTTTGATGTTATCAAACGTTACACCGTGATGGGTAACCATAAAGATAACAATCGGGCATGATAGGAAGCAAGCGTAGATGTGGCAGTGATGTAGACAGGTTTTTTCCCTCCTACATAATAGGAGTAAATATCCACGGCCACTCGAGGCGTAGAGCTTATGGAATGTCTGGCCAGACTGAGATAAATCAATATGGAGATATTGATGTTATCTGCATGAATAAGTCTATTCCAGGATCGAGAAACTATGGATTGGATATGCTAGTGTGACGAACATGTCTCGTGTCCAATCCGGATATAGAGACAAAGGGATCACACAACGCGGTAACATTGGGCACAAGGTTTGTCAGGATCACCGACTATTTCTATTAGTTGGGTGGCATAGATGTGTTGCTAGACACCACTCTATGTTTGTAATAGTTACTACCAACTAAGTAGAAACCTATTTGGTCACACACCGTATGGATTAAAATGGATATGGGTATTAATTAGTTGGACTAATTAATTAAAGGATCATAACGCAGCCACAAGCAAAGTTAGTAAGACTAATTTGCAAGTGTACTAATGCATGTAAGGACATGATTAGTATTGGGGCAATTGTGTAGTTAATAAAAAGTTATTAACTATATAAAAGAACTCTAGCTTGTTATTTTCTCATCTAAGTCCTTATTGAGAGAAACATAACAAAGCAAGAGAGAGAGACAAGTTGGGAGCCGAAGCCACCCAACCCGTCCCCCTACCCTATGTCGTCGGCCCCCCTTGGGCGTGTCCTTACCTCGGTTTGCGTGATTTCTTCCTCCTTTCTTCCGTTGCTAGCACTAGACGGTGGGAATGATTACAGTAGAAGATCCAAGGTGTGGATACTCGTAGAGACGATGGCACAATTCTTCGTAGTGATCACACAAACTAAGGTACGCATGTTTCTACCCTAATCATGTTATGATTGCTTGCTTGTGATCCTTGGAGGGGTTTGAGCAGGATTAATTTTTGTTATTCCGCTGCGTAACCTGCATCAAAACCCTACACACTTTACATCGAGTGTTAACTTGTTGTTTGTTTGTCATCGTTCTCTTGCTCGTTCCAGGTCATAACAAAATGGTATCAGAGCTCGTTTCCGCAAAGGATTTTTCATAACATTTTGATTTTACTTTCACCACAACGACTATGTGGAATATTTTTTAAGTGTGAGAATGAGATTGGGTATTTATACTCTTCAACACAACGAAATATCAGGAAACTATTTCATATTTCTTGCTCCCACGTTGACAACAAAGCGTCTCCTTACTCTATAATTCCAACTTAAGTGCAACCCCTTAACACCAATTAGATCGTATGAAACCCTACGTAATCAACATGGTCAAATATATTCCATGTAAAATTGGACTATTCGAAAGAAATCATCATGTTACAAGAAAAGTATGATGCAAGGTTTTATTTATGATTTCAGCATTGCATTACATGACGGCTATGACCACCTGTGCGTACACTTGCCGAGGGCTATAGGATCTCATCAACATAGTAGAAGGCCGAGGTACTTTCTCTCTATTAATGTCACAAACTCACTTCTTCATAGTTGTGACTTAACGAAAAGTACACCATAATGCTCATAAATAAGGATTAGAAAGGTTACATCTACTAAAACACAAAGGCACAATCAAGCAAACTTCAAATGACATGATGGTACTATTAACTATTATCAGAATAATATTTAGATAACCGAAAAAGAGTTCTAGTAGTGGCTTTACATACAAAATGCGGGATTGTCTATTTAGAAGGAAGCCACCAAAGATCATGATGCCCACTTGAAAAATGTGATGTAACCTTGTAGGAATTTTAAAGGGTGCCAAGTGGAAGAAGACACCATAAAGACGATGTTGTTTCCGTTCTATTTGATTGACAAAGAAAAAATATAGCTTCTCTCTTTTCCAGGCCATTCGATCACCACATGAGGAAAATTGACAAGAGAGTTTCTGAGGAAATTTCACCCGCCATCTAAGGTGGCCGATCTTACATGTGAACTTGTGAGATTTCAGTAGTTAGATGAAGACATATGACAGATGAAGACATCTGACAGATGATGACTGCGTACCGCAATGCACGGTGTCAATTGTAGTTTTGTGGTAGATCTTGGGGTTTATATCAAGCCCAAATGATTGAGAACTAAAAATCTTGCGTTTTAAAGTGTGAAAGTTTGTTTGTTTGAAAAGTACTAACTAGTAAATGAGAATTCAAAAACAAAATGGGAAATTATGTTAAATTATCAAGTGGAGAGAAGTACTAGGATTACCTCATTGGGACACTAGGTTTTTTTAATAGCGAGGATTTTTGTCCTGACGTTTGCAACATTTCATGAGAGCTATTCAAACTAGATCAATTTTATGTAATCATAACGCATCCATTGTCTTTAATCAAAACTACCTTTTGGTCAGAAATGACTAAGACTAGCACTCTTCATTCTACTCCTAAAGGAACATGATTAACCAATAAATTTGCCTTCTAGAATCGTGTTACAACTAGAAACTAGATAGGCTCACGGATGGAAGCTGCTAACTAACCCTAGTCGAACTTAGCGTTTAACTTTCTCATGTTTTCGGCATTTCATGACTAACCTACCACTTATTATTATACACTCAACTACTGTGCCTGGGGCATCACTAAGAGTTCACTGTCATAGCATGATTGGAAGGAACAGCGGGATTTGTCTCATGCTTATTTACAAAATGAAGCGAGAAGGATGAAGAAATGGGCAGCCAAAGGAGGGGACGGGTGTAGTTCAAGGTTGATGCATGGTGTTCGTGAAATTCTTCATACAAAAATTCAAGAACACCCGACCGTTTCACAAGGGACTTCCAAGTAAGTGCAAGGGACCATTTTGAGAGTTAGCCAAATTTGGCAAGTCTTCATACCGATTTCATTTCCCTAAGTACAAGATAGACACTGTCTTCTATGTGAGCCCGTTTAAGCTGTACCATAAGGATGAGGAAGACCCGAGAGATGGAGAGTCAAGGCGAGCACCACTGATGATAGACACTTCTTTCGAAAAGTGGAGGAAATCATGAAGGAGCAGACCGTTAGGGCAAGGTAATGTTGAAGCAAAATGAGTATTTTGTAAAATGGAAGGGCACGCTAGTTGAGGAAGGAATTTGGGATAGTCAGGAGTCATTCTGAAAATTCAAGGACGAGATAGAACGATTCCAAGCCGAAGGTGCGACGAGGACGCCACAACATTAGGTGGGGGTATCATGTCATGGGCCGACTTATTTACTTGATTTTTTTGAGTAATGCTACTTTGTCCAACACATGAAACACTAGCCGACTTGGACTTGAGTATTATTTGGATCTGAATATATCCTGGCGCGCTTTATAGCCCATTTTCTGTTTTTTTTTTTTGAGAATATTATAGCCCAGTTTTCAGGAGCTCTTTGTAATGTTGGGAGGCATAAGGGTGTAGGAAGCTCTAGAATCATCAATTGTAAATATCTTAGGCTAGTATGGGCAGAAAGGTTTTAAGCCTTCTATCCTAGCTATTAGATTATATCATACTAAATCCTTCCATGGGGGAGAGACTTGTATATAAGGGGAGAGACTCAGTTCCTCCAAACCATCCGAGACTTGTAAGCACTCCGCACAGAAATGCAAGCTATCTTTCTCCATTGCTCTTTTGTTGTTCTTTCGTTAGCACTTTTGACATTTGGTGTAGCGTGACTTAGTGTGCTACACACGGAATTGAAGAAACTAAGTGTCGCATGAGAGGATTGAGAAAAGCATCCCATGACACTTGATTGGATTAACTCCCTTGGCCAACTTGACTACCTTGGTTGGATCTCCTGGCGGCATTTCTCTTTTTCATTTTGACTTCATTTTGTTGTCTCTCTTTGCCCAGCATACTAACAAGATCCATATATTTCATTTCTCCGACTCTGTTTTCCTTAAGAGTAGGCTCCGGCGATATATTCCAAAGTGCCCGTACCATAATTGTAATAGTGCCCTGGTTCCATTTTGAATTGTTCCATCAATGCCCTTGCTACAATGATAATAATTATATTTGGTCATCTAAAATTGTATTATTTCAAATATACCGAGTATAATTGCAATAATGTCCTGGTATGTTCGATTTCCTGGCTCCGCCCCTGTGTTTCAGAGCTCTTATGCTCTCCATGCATCTCGGGTGAATATGCTCTTTATATTGGGCGGGGCGGTTTGGAGTTAAACGGAGACTTTTTTAAATACTCGTAATCAATTTATATTTGGCAAGTTAAAATTTAATGACCCCAGGTTTAATACCCGGCTGATCTGGTGGGTTGATTGGGGTTTTGAACACCCCTACCTTGATGTGTAACATAACGTGGTCGTTTAGTGGAGAGTTGTGGGAGTATAAACCCTAGTTTCAAGTGGAGGAGGCTTCTGAGTTGCTCAACCCTCCACTACACGACTTCCGAAACTTCGGGATCAACAGCAGCGACAACAATTTTGAGCGTATTCCCCCTTCCGGAAGTCTTCCTAATCTAGGTCATCTGAGGGTCGACTTCATCATCAGTCATGCCTTGTCACAGTGTATGCCCAGCTCGTACCGTTAGTTTTTTTTGGATAAAATCGTTCAATTTCTGATGATGATGTTGTTCATCGCATACTGTAGAAGGGAGCTTATACTTTGTGGTGGGAAAGGAGCTGAATGATGATTCCGATTTGTATCTTACTGAGGATAATCGGCTGCCCTATGTAGCCCGTGTTTTGGATAAGGAAGAAGATGTCAGGGTTCTCCTTAATGAGCTTCTGAAAAATCACCATCTTACCATTGCATCCTTCTTACCTGTGGTGTTTCCAGTAATTTCATTTCACTTGTTCCTTTTTTGCCCATTTCAGATGACCAGGCCATTGTCTCAAACTATTTTTTTTTTAAAAAAAACAAAGGCAAATTGCATACTAAGTATCATCATTAAGGCTATTAAAAACTGTTGTATCCAGTTCCCTCAACTTTTATGGGATCAGAACATTAAGGTCTTCATTATACAAATTGTTTTATGCTGCTTTTGTGATTCCCCTAGAAAGTTATTCGATGTAAAAAAAAAAATATTTCAGGCACTCTCCTAGAGAGAGAAGCTAGAGAGAGAGAGTACTCCCAAGAGGAGTTTCAAAGTCTTGCTTCCCCGCAAGTTTGGTCTTCCTCTTCTCCGTTCTCCGGCAGCTACACGTCGCCGTCAGATCGCTTCAGGTCGTCTCTGATTCTCGCCGCCGGGCTCGCCATCGCCGCCTCTTTTTGTGGCGGCGAGCCCCTAAATATTTTCTCTTCTTGCCTTTTTCAGCAGATTCGGAGCCCAGATGCTCGCAATCGTAGGTTGCCGCTGTTTTCCGGCTTGGGGTGTCGGGGGCAAACATGTATTGTTCGGCTCCTCTTCATGGGGCCGCCGTGACTCTTCTCCCCCTTCCCCACATCTTCGTCCGCCCCTTCTTGCTAGGTTGATGGGTTTCCAGATCTGGTTATTTTAGTGTCTTTCTTAGGGTTTATTTTGATTTTGGTTTGTTTCTTGGTTTCTCCTTCGTCTTTCCCCTCTGATGTCATGAAATCTCTAGATATATTATGTTATCATCTTGATGGGTCACAGTTCACTGTTTAAGGAAGGAGTGTTACAATAGTTGAATCTCTGTGCTTTGGAGCCAAACCCTCTTCAAGTTTCTCCAGATGATTTTTCAATGGTGGGGGTCGCTGCCGGTGTTCTTATTTTCCTGTGGTCGGAGCTGCTTGCTCTCTCCGGCGGTCCTCCTTTCTCAAGATCTGGGAGCTCGTGCCAGCATGTAGAAGCTTTAATGATGATCTATTTTCGACTTGCATTGGGAATCTACTGTTGTTTCTTTTGAGTTTTCTATTTTTGCTATCTTTGGAGCACTCTTTTCAGAGTTGGTGGGTTGTACCACTCTGTTTTCCAGATGTTTCTGGTCTTGTATTGGCTGATTTTATTTAATGTAAGCTACCGTTTCTGTTGAATATGACTTGAAGTCAAAGGCGGCAAAATTCAAAGGCGGCTAAGTGATTTAGGAAACAAATTGGGGGTCCAACTTTGGCAGTTTTTGGGTTGTTTCCTTATTTGTTCTATAGTCGTTTTTGGGATGTCTTGGGCACTAAGTCGGTCCTATATGTGTATATAAGGGACCTAGCTTGTGCCTAAACATTGTGGGTTGTCACTATGACCTTTGGCCATAGTGTGGGTTGTAATCGTGGTGTTTCTCTCCAATAAACATGGGTTTTCGGGTCGTGGAGGTAGCTAGCTAATCACTAGTGAACCACGTTATATCGGGTGTTTCTTGTGTTCTTCTTTTCATCGTTATCATCGTCTCGAAGCTAGGTCCAGATCATAACAAACTGGTATCAGAGCTCGTTTCCGCAGGGGGTTTGTCATAACAAACTGGTATCAGAGCCAGGTTCAGCGATTCAGGGGGAGCTCAGAGCTAGGTTGCGGTGTTCCAAGATCAAGGTGGAGCTATAGGGCTAGGGTTTCACAATACGTGAAATTCATAGCTAGGGTTTCGCGATCAAGGTGGAGCTCGCATGCGGGGGTTACGGATCTGGTAAAGGAGATGCAGAGAAGATGACCGGGGGGATGACCAAGATCGACAAGTTCACGGAGAGTAACAACTTCATTCTTTGGCAAAACAAGGTACGTGCTTTGTTGAAGTAGCAAGGCCTGTGGTTTCCATTGGCGGAAGATTAAGAGGGGGCTTATACAACCACCACCGCTGAGTTTGAGTCTCAGCAAGAGGGGACGCGGCAGAGGGCTGCGTATGGGGTTCAGACAGTCAGAGTTCCGGCAGGATATGGCGGCCAAGGGAAGCTACGGTGACGTCTGTTCAAACGGTAGAGAAAAGAGACCAGTGGACGAAGAATGAACTCAGGATCTGCAGGTTTGGCTGCAGGTGGAGGGTACTTCGGAGGATGGTCTAGTTCTCTAAGCCCCATTGGGGGGCATGGAATCTGTGCTCTTGACGAGGAGGCGGATTTGGCATGGGGGAGTCTCTGACGAGGGACACGACACGTGTAGGGCGTGCAAGGGGGCGCGTATGATGCGCGCAAGGGGGAAATTTTGCAGGAATTCAGCGGGAATTGGAGCAACGTACTGGGGGGTTTGTTGTAGGGACTCGGTGGGGGTCAGAACAACAAACAAACTTGTTGTAGGAACTCGGGGGGAGTTGGAACAACAAGAAGGGGGTTTGTTGTAGGGACTCGGTGGGAGTCGGAACAACAAACGATTTTGTTGTAGGAACTCAGTGGGAGTTGGAACAACAAACAGGGGATTCGATTGCAGGAACTCGGCCGTAGTTGGAGCGTCGATAGGGTTCGATTGCAGGAACTAGACGGGGGTTGGAGCATCGCTGGGGGCACTTGTTGTAGGATCTCGGCGAAGATGGAACAACTTGTGATTTTGGGGTTATTGGAGAGAAGCATCGGTTCAGGTTCGGGTTGCTGAGATGATTCAAGTCAAGGTGGAGATTTGTTGAATATGACTTGAAGTCAAAGGCGGTAAAAGTCAAAGGCGGCTAAGTGATTTAGGAAACAAATTGGGGGTCCAACTTTGGCAGTTTTTGGGTTGTTTCCTTATTTGTTCTATAGTCTTTTTTGGGATGTCTTGGGCACTAAGTCGGTCCTATATGTCTATATAAGGGACCTAGCTTGTGCCTAAACATTGTGGGTTGTCACTATGACCTTTGGCCATAGTGTGGGTTGTATTCGTGGTGTTTCTCTCCAATAAACATTGGTTTTCGGGTCGTGGAGGTAGCTAGCTAATCACTAGTGAACCACGTTATATCGGGTGTTTCTTGTGTTCTTGTTTTCATCGTTATCATCGTCTCTAAGCTAGGTCCAGATCATAACAAACTGGTATCAGAGCTCGTTTCCGCAGGGGGTTTGTCATAACAGTTTCTGACAAAAAAAAGTTATTCGATTTCTATCCTTTCAATATTTCGATTTTTTGCTAGCTTTGCAAGTCAAATTATCAATGGTAGTATAGGAAGGGAATTGTTGATTTCGATCTTTGCATGATGTTAAAAGTCCACATGTACATTGAGTGCATTTGGCAAAGTGAGTTTTTTTTTTTTGAAAAAAAAAAAAACTAAATGGTTTTTTTAAAGTGTTTGTTTTGTGTGGTTTAAAAATTGAATTTTAAACCTGTTTTTTTCAACTTTTGCCTTGGTGAAAAAATCTAACTTTTGGTGGTGTTTTCTCTGGTTGTTTTTAATGACACATAAAGACGATATTATCCTTACACCGTAGATGTATTAATTTGAAAATTGTCTCTCATTTTGGTAGTTCCTTGATATGTTAATCATTGAGGTAATTAAAAAGATCACTAGTAATTTTCCTATACTTCTATGTTCTTATTATTTAGGGTCAACGATTATTGTTGTGTTCTTTTCCGTTAAACAACGTTGCATTGAAAGAGTTATACTTTTCCCTTAAAAAAAGAAAGAGTTATACTTGGATTTATGTTGATTGTTTGTGAGTTTCCTTCTTCTTTTATTTTATTTTATTTTATTTTATTTTATTTTATTTTTTATTTTTTACAAGAAAATATATATATCATTTGATCAATAACAACTAGTTTAAAAACTACTAACAAATACATTTCTCAAATTTTTAATCTAAATTAAAAACTACCACCGAACACATTGGTTTAAACTGAATCTCTAAAAAAAAAACTTAACTAAATCCACAACAATTTATAAAACATTTTTCCATAAAAAACAACTCTACCAAACTCGCCCATAATTGGCCCTATTTTCTTCCTTATCATCTTCAAAAATTGTCAATGAACCTGAATTCTCGCTCTCTCTCTCTCTCTCTCTATATATATATATATATATATATATATATATATATATATATATATATATATATATATATATATATATATATATATATATATATATATGGATTTGAATTTGAGATAATTGTGGATGAAATCTAATGTTTGGATACATACTTGGATTTGATTTAGAACAAATCCATTCTTTTGGTATTTCCTTGGAAACCGAAGGAAAGACCGGGGACAAAAGGTCCAACCGAAGACTTGTCATTAAGGGTTACCCTTGAGTGCACGAAGCCTATTTTCCATTTGTTGGTTTCATGGAATTTTATCAAAAAAATGCTTATTACCTGTAAATGGTGCATTCCAGACAGACAGAGCATTACCATGTGGCGGTCATCCAGCACATCCTACTGTGCTCCATATACACTCAATCACTGCTCATACTTATCCACGTGGAGGCTGCGAGATAGGGCCACCCGCGATGCTCACCACACGAGACTTGTAGGGATTTAGTGGTTTGGAGGCTAGAGTAAGAATCGTCGCGCGCGAACAACAACCAAGCTCGCGCGTGACCATTTGTAACCGACTTTGAGAGACTTAATGACCACGTCCTATAAATCCGGTCGATCTCATAACGGTCTCCGGTATTTGCGGACATGTGCGTAACGTTCCCATTATACGGTCGAACGTGCCGTTACGGGGGTTATCATTAAGCCGCCATTTATGGTGCATTAACTCCTCACAACGGTCACTTCCCCACTATATATATACCGAAGTTTTGACAGAAAACCCCCCTGTAGTATATTCTCGCTGACACTTAGCTACCAGCAGTACTGATTTTGTCAGAAACCCCCCTGCAAGTTCACTTTCACCAATATCCCGCACCATTTTTCATCAAAAGCTCCTTGCAGTTTCACTTTTACGGACATTTAGCTACCAACAGTTTATTAAAATGGTGCGGGATGTCGGTAAAAGTGAAACTGCATGGGGGGTTCTCTGAAAAAATCAATACTGCTGGTAGCTAAGTGTAAGCGGGACCATACTTCAAGGGGGTTTTCTGTCAAAAGTTCTTGCAAACCAACGGTGAGTTCAAATCCGTTGGATTTCTCCGTGATGATGTGTCGCGATCGTAACAAAAGTGCTACCAAAGGGCTATAGGAAAAGTGCTATGGGAAAAGTGCTATAGAGAAACCGAACTCATTTTTAGTTTTTTTTAGTAAGTAAGATAGTTTTGACAAATGCGATGGAAGATTATGCATCCAATAGATTCCCTAGGGTTTAGGCAATCTTGATTACACTCCCTAACATCACTAAGTACGATGTTTATCCATGCCACACCAATGGATAAATGTGACTACCTCTCGGCACCCCCACACCGTTACGATTTGGTAAAACCAAAGCCTGTCAGTCCAAAGGTACCTTGCGAATTCTTTCTAGTTAACCTGCAACCTAAAGGAATACAGCAGCTTCTCGGTCCGACAGTGCATGTTAAATTGCAACTTCTCGCCTATCCAACCTTCTGGATGGTCCTAACGTGTCACCTCTCAGTCTCCCACGTACGGGATCAAATCTAGAGTCCTCTTTGTATCTAGGTTGTGCTCTCGCTCATAAACCTAAAAAGCTAGCTTGAACAAATGATCAAATGGACAAGCATGTGGTAAGCTCAGAAAATAGAAACTAACTCGTACTTAGATTAAGTTCATAGATCATGATATCTTGAAGTAACGATCATATAAAATGTCTAATTGTGCCCCAGGTTCACCATGGAACCTAGGCAAATAACTTAGCTACTCATGAAAACAATTAAACAAAAGTTCGTAATGATAGCAAGAGATAGGAAGGAGAAGAATCATCAAACGATAATATCTTTAGCTACACGAATTTTTGGTTCACAAATGATAGTGCTTCAGATTCTTTGTGCTCTCCAATGGCGCTCTCTCGTTCCTCAGTGTCGTGCCTCTCTCTTCCCCCTTGTGTGTTATGAATTTTAGGTCATAGAGACATCTTGATCACGTTTTTTTATGAATGATAAGTTACACTATGGCCTCGTCCGATCTGCGACGCTGCTTTAGCCAGCTCGGATGAGCTCCTCGGGTAGCTCATGTGAGCGGCTGGTTTCCTCTACAGCTTGTGCCAGCTCTTTTTTCGGTCTTCTTCAATTCTTTGCTCTCCTCATCTCCTCCCCTTCTCATGTGAGACCGAGTTTTTGGAGTTCGCTCTGTGCTCCATGTTGATCCTCGAGCTTCCTTCTCCTGTCATAGAAAACACGAAACAAAAAACCCGCGATCATTTCTAATAACATTTAACAAGCACATGAAACTCCCATATTTCACATTATGGTCAAGAAACTCATATTATGAAATACGCTGCAAAATACACTCGGAATGACGCTAAATAATGCAATTAACCTCACAAAATGGTAGGAATATAACAAAATAGAATACACTAATTTAAAGTCATCAAATAACCCACACTACCTTTTGAACGAGTTAACAAGTACACAGTTTTTTTTAGCTGAAACTAGTACACAGTTCAATTAGGTGATTGTTCAACTTTTACGATCAACAATCATCGAGGTGCCAAACAATTGTTGATTAAATTCTAGCTAATAAGATGTCTCCCATTACCTAGATAGTAATAAGGTGCATCAAACAATCATAACAGGCATATTGCAACGATTAAGTGAAATCAACGTAAATCCCAACGTCAAAAAATCAAGAAATCGACAGGAAAACCCTAATCCCAACTCGGGTCCTGAGTATACGAAGTTTAGCTACTCATTATACAACCGAAAAAAGTCATTGAGTTCATCAAAAACGAAAGAAGAGAGTTTAGAATGATCAAACGAATATTATCTGCTCGCGTGTGTCCCATCCCTGTGTTTTGCGTTCTCCCCCTGTATTTTTGTCCCATTAGGTCATTATATAGGAATACGTTTTAGATCCAAACTATTCAATATTACACAAATTTCCCAAAGTTTGGCGTAACCTCCTTTTCTGTTCGTGCAAACAACCATGCTGTTTGTGCGAATACAACTTGTTCATGCATGCATCTGCTTCAGTTCGCACGAATTGTTTGTGATGCCTATTATGTTCGTGCGAACTAAACTCCTCTTTCCAGTATTATGCATGTATAAAGGGTCAAAGTTTATCCCCAACATCTTGACATAAAAGCACCACATTGAACAAAACATTATCAAGCCCCGCATGGAAAGCTGGAGATATAAATTCCAATATATGGATGGATATTCTAAAAGTCTAGGTTGCAAACACAAAATGTCAGCCAATCAAGCTCCAAGCTACACCGTTTATTCTCTATGAGCTCTCACAGCCATTACCATCGATGTAAGCGCGTGCGAGGAGGGTTTTAAGTCTGAGTCCCAATCAGCGTCTGCTTCTTCCAAGTAGAGAGTTTTGGTCTCCCCCAGCAATTTTAGTCCTGCACAACTGCACCAACTCTTATTTCAACAAACATTCCATCGAATAGATGAGCTAGAGGGATAAATATTTCTTTATATACTATTACATCGCTCAACAAATAGACGAGCTCTTGATGTTACTCAAGTTCGGCTATTGCAATGTATCACATATCAAATTAATCTTACTTTTTCTTTATACTTCACAGGAAGTTCTATTGAACAGAACAAAACAAGGGTTTACAACCCCTGAACATTAGATTCACAATTCGAATTTTTTTGTAAGACTTACCTTGAGTCTTCCAAAAAGCCAGTTTTTGATGCATGTGTTACTGGCCTGGGCCACGGAACCAGACCACTATAGGCGGGCCGGTTCACGGCAGGTCGGTCCTGAACCGTGGCCTTCTTAATTATTTGTATTTTATTTATTTCAATATATTTGTATAGGCTTTTCCTACATTTATATACTAAAATACTATTATATTTTTATTTATTTCACGTCCATATGTTTTCAGGACTGTACATACTATTAATAGAACATTCTATCCTGTTATTTGAATTCGCCTATTGTTCGCGTAAGCATTGGACTTGTGTGCAACTAGAGACGATAAAATTTGCAGGTACATGAATTTTTCATCACCTGCGGCTCTAGTCATCACCAGCAGCCCATTGTAGCCTGATGTGGTTGGAGGTGGAACCTCTGCTTGATGATCCTGCTGTGGATGACAGTGGTCTGGTATATGTCCCTCTTTCTGCACGGGACAATAAAATAGCTAAGGTCATGCTCCAATAAACCTTGATCATCAAACCTGTGGGAAGAACTTGGTCAGAATTACATCTTTGCCAGGATCAAAGAATTGTGGAAACCAAAAGGAAGGATACTTGGAAGTGATCTAGCCATTAAGATCTGTCAAAAGTGAACAGAAATTGTACGATATAGAAAATGTTCGTCAAGTTAAGCAAACCCAATGTTTAAAGATCAAAATTAAATAGACACGATTAGGAAATCACAAGATTTGCAAAAACTTAACCAAACTTGCAGAACGGTCATGGATAAAATAGGAAATAATCGTCAAATCTAGCGGAATGATTCAGATGCATATTAAGATATTCAGATAGGAATTAACACGAAGAGCAAAAATGGAATAGAAATTTTACAACATTCATAAATCATAATAGAGGAAGTAGCATTCAAATTAAGCAAAACCAATGAAATCAGATCAGAGGGATCTGGACAATCGTACCAGAAACTTATTCTAGAAGGACAAGAAGACAATTAAACCAAACACAAAAAAAACACGAATGAGTCGCATGCTGAACCTGACGTAAGCACTCATCAAACAATGTATTCTTTAAGATTGATGGCTAGAAAGTAGCAAGTATGTGAGCCCTCGAACTCCTCATAAGTGGAAACAAAACCTCCCCTCAAAAGATGTACTAACAAATCATAACAATGTGCTTTATACCTTAGGTGCTGTCAAACTTCAAACAAGTATATCCCATGCATTGCATATAAATTAAGTCGCAATTACAAAAGTAAATCAAGTCATAACAATGCACTTTACCAGTGTTATCACTGGGCCTCTGTGGCAAGCATTTCAAGAAGGCCTGTAGGCAACAACATCCTTGAGTGAAATAAAACTAGGCCTGTAGGCAATGGTGTCGAACTTGGAGCTAAGCCACCCATCTCAAGATACCTGTAACTGCATCCATTTCGGTGATAATGTAATAGATTGCTGCTCCTATGAAGATATAACACTAAGGATTTGATGCTTGAAACACTTATGGATTGAAATCAACCCCAAAGCATGCTCATTGGGAAATCTGATAGCAAGACAGTGCTGCGTCGTCCAGGATCACTAGAATCCGTCAGCACCCGCACAATAATTCACATAGAAAGAATAACACATAGAGAGGAAGCCTCTTAATTCTCTGAGTGAGATCATGAGGTGGTGGTGGAACTGGTTGAAACTTTTCATTGAAATAGCAGAGGGAAACAACCTGGACTTTTTCATCCTAATTCAGCCAAAAAAAAATCCATTTAGATATGTAGGGAATCCTACATTCCAACAGGAGTAAGGTATTTCTCGATGTTTCTCCATGTGTTTATACCAAGTATATGTATCTCAGCCTTTCGGGAAGAGCCCGCCCATTCCAAAGTGAAGTCATGAGAGCGTCCACATTTACGTTTCCAAAACATCATAATCACCTTGTATTGTTTAGTACGTGGACTGAAACCCATAGCATGATCAACCTTCTGACCGATGCCAAGTCTAGCTTCTGTGGCAACGGGAAGGTTTTTGTACTCACCCAATATTGGGTTACACACAGTAATTGGGTCATTCCTTGATGACTCGGATAGACAAAGAAAACTATGGTAAGAATTCACCATACTGAAACAGAGATACTTGGCCTTCACATCCACGGAAAACTTTTGTTTAGGACCAACTTCATGTTGAAGAAACTTGGTGCACATGGCCTTCTTGAAATGCTTGTCACATTGAGGCCCACTGTCATAACATAGAAAATCAGGATAACCATTAGTGAAGATGTAACCAGGGGGATTGACAAAGAAAAGGGTTCTTGAAGAGTGTTTACAGGACAACTTCAAACTGATGAGATTGTTGTCTTCAAAACACGCTTCAAAAACCCTTGTCTGTATCCAACCCCATGGTTACATCTTCAATAATGGTTATCGCGATTCCCATGTTATCACTGGGCCTCTGTGGCAAGCATTTCAAGAAGGTCCTGACTCCTGAGCACCAAGTCGCTTCAATAGGAAGTTGGTCCTAAACAATAACTTTCCATGGATGCGACAGCAGAATAACTCAGTTTCGTTAAAGTGAATTCTTGTGATGGTTTTCACTGTCTATCTGAACCATCAAGGAATGACCCAGTTGATGTGTGTAACCTAATTTCAGGTTAGTATGTAAACCTTCCAATTCCCATAGAAGCTAGACTTGGCATCAGTCCAGAGGTTGACCGTGTTCTGCGTTTCAGTCCAAGTACAAAACAGTACAATGTGATTTGATCTTTTGGGAATGTGAATGTAGACGCTCTCATGACTTCACTTTGGAATGGGCTGACTCTTCCAGAAAGGCTAAGATACATACACTTGGTACAAGCTCATGGAGAAACGTCCTGCAAGTACGTTACTCCGGGTGTAATCGAGAATTTCCTGTATATCTAAATGGAGCAACTTTGGCTGAATTTAGATGAAAAAGACGAGATAATGTTGTTTCCTTCGACTTTTTCGATGTGAAGTTTCAACCAATTCCAGCACCACCTCATAAAGATGTCAATATTGGTCAAATCGGCATATCTCACTCAGAGAATCAAGAGGCCGCCTCTGTGTTATTCTTCCTATGAGAAAATTGTTGTTTGAATGATGAAAGATTCTAGTGATCATGGATCGTGCAGTACCATCTTACTACCAACACGGATCGTGCAGTACCATCTTACTACCGAAATTCTCAATGGGAGTTGCTCTTGGGGTTTATTTCAACCCATAAGTGTTTCGAGCAACAGATGCTTACTGTTAAAACATCATGGAAGCAGCACTTTATTATACTATCACCCAAATGGAAGTAGTTACAAGTATCTTAAGATTGGTGGGTTGAGGTCTAAGTAGGAGGCCTTATTTTATCACTCAATGATAGGGATGACAATTTCCGGTGTAAGGTCCATTGAATCTGCACACAAGGTAAGTTCCTATTGATTAAATTTTGTAATAACGACTAAAGTTATATGCATACCATATACTTGCTTGAAGTTTCTCTGCACCGATCAAAAAGTGCAAAGCACATTGTTAAATTTCATTGATCATTTTTTGAGGGGAGGTTGTGTTAATCATTGATGAGGAGTTCGAGGACCCACCTACTTTCTATACATCAATATTAAAGAAGCTGTGTTAATCATAGAATGGATTTGGGGAGTTCTGTTACGGAACAAAGGCCTCTATTTTTTATTTAGGTACTTTCTGCTACGTTTCGTGGATGTCCACCACCCAAGATATTCTCTAACCTAGCATATGCTCTCATTTGATCTATAATGATTAACATGGATACGAGAAGAATTAAAAAGATCTGTCAAAAGTGAATAGAAATTGTACAATAATATTTTGTATTTCGTAATAGAGAACATGTTCTTCAAGTTAAGCAAAGCCAATGTTTAAGATCTAAATTAAACAGACACATATAGGAAATAACAAGATTTGCAAAAATTCAACCGAATGCAAAACGGTCGCTGATAAAATAGGAAATAATCTTCAAAATTAGCGAAGCCAAAAATGATTCAGATGTATATTAAGATATTCAGATAGGAACTAACGCGGGAAAAAAAATTAAATAGAAATTTTACAACATTCATGATAGAGGAAGTTGCATTGGGGTTTTTTTCTTTTAAAAGCCCAATGAATTCAGATCTGGGGGATCCGAACAAACGTACCAGAAACTAATTCTAGACAAGAAGACAATTCCACCAAACACAAAAGAACACGAATGAGTCCTAGTCTGAACCTGCCATAAGTTCACACAAGTTAAGGGTTCTTGAAACATTAATAGACCTGGCCTTTTTACCCTGTAATAGGGTTCTTCACATCATTTCACCGCATCGCGAGTTTGACCCCACGTAGGATACGATCGCATCACAAGAAGAGTACAAGTGTTTAAATAGACGAAACGATACTGTTATGATCTGGACCTAGCTTAGAACGATGATAATAATGATGAGACAAGAACACAAGTATTAACGTGGTTCACTAGTGATTAGCTAGCTACCTCCGACCCGAAAAACCTCGATTTTATTGAGAGAAACTCACCCGGTACAACCACGAAACGCACACACCAAACAAGCACTGAACAAATCTGTGTCTAATGCTATACTACCCCTATACGTGTGTGTGTGTGTTATGAAGAGCCAAAACAAGCTTTAATAGTGCCATAATGTTTGGGCGGTGGAATTTCTCACCACACCACCGCCTCAATTCATTCCAAAAAAGCTTTGACTTTTATTTGCTTTTTCTTGCCAACCAATCAATTCAAGACACCTAACAAATCTCCACCTTGTCTTGAATCATCTCAGCAACCCGAACCTGAAATGATGTTTCTCTCCAATAATCAACCCCAAGGTTTCACATCTGTATGCGAAACCCTCACATCACAAGTTGCTCCAACTTCGCCAAGTTCCTGCAACGAGTGCCCCTGCTCCAACTCCCGTCTAGTTCCTGCAATCGAACCCTATCGATGCTCCAACTACGGCCGAGTTCCTGCAATCGAATCCCCTGTTTGTTGTTCCAACTCTCACCGAGTTCGTACAACAAAATCCGTTTGTTGTTCCGACTCCCACCGAGTCCCTACAACAAACCCCCCAACACGTTGCTCCAATTCTCCCTGAATTCCTGCAACGTTTTGCGAGATTGCTCCAATTCCCACTGAATTCTTGCAATATCGCCCCCTTGCGCGCCTCATACGCACCCCTTTGCACGTCTCACACGTGTCGTGTCCCTCGTCAGAGAACCCCCAATGACAAATCCGCCACCTCGTCAAGAGCACAAATTCACCCTTGCCCACCCAATGGGGCCTAGAGAACTAGACCATCAACCGAAGTACTCTCCACCTGCAGCCAAACCTGCAGATCCTGAGTTCATCATTCGTCCATCGGTGTCTCTTTTCTCTACCGTTTGAACATACATCACCGTAGCTTCCCTTGGCCGCCGTCATAGCGCCGGAACTCTGACCGTCTAAACCCCCATACGCAGCCCTCTACCGCGTCCCCTCTTGCTGAGAATCAAACTTAGCGGTGGTGGTTGTATAAGCCCCTTCTTTATCTTCCGTCAATGGCAACCACAGACCTTGTTGCTTCAACAAAGCACGTACCTTGATCTGCCAAAGACTGAAGTTGTTTCTCCCTGCGAACTTGTCGATCTTGGTCATCCCCCGGTCATCTTCTCTGCAGCTCCTTTTCCAGATCCGCAACCCCAAAACGCGTGCTCCACCTTGATCGCGAAACCGTAGCTATGAATTTCACGGATTGTGAAACCCTAGCCCTATAGCTCCACCTTGATCTTGGAACACCGATCACATAAGCTCTGATACCAGTTTGTTATGATCTGGACCTAGCTTAGAACGATGATAATAATGATGAGACAAGAACACAAGTATTAACGTGGTTCACTAGTCATTAGCTAGCTACCTCCACGACCCGAAAACCCCGATTTTATTGAGAGAAACTCACCCGGTACAACCACGAAACGCACACACCAAACAAGCACTAAACAAATCTGTGTCTAATGCTATACTACCCCTATACGTGTGTGCGTGTGTGTTATGAAGAGCCAAAACAAGCTTTAATAGTGCCATAATGTTTGGGCGGTGGAATTTCTCACCACACCACCGCCTCAATTCATTCCAAAAATGCTTTGACTTTTATTTCCTTTTTCTTGCCAACCAATCAATTCAAGACACCTAACAGATACCTAAGCCTAGACTCCTACGAGCTTGACAAGGCCCGGTCACTATTTAAATAAATACGTACTTAACTAAATACGAATATCAACTAATTAAATAAATAAAACATTAAATACTAACTAACTAATTAACAATAATAATACTTGTATGGTTGACCCGGATCCTACGGTCGACCCGTATCAACCTCATTCCTACTCTCTAGCCATCAATCTTAAAGAGGTAGTGTTAATTGGGGAGTTGGAACTAAGGCCTCCATTTTCCAATTTAGGTGCTTTCTACTCTGTTTCGTGGATGTCCACTACCCTAGATATATTTTCTCTTACAACGAACAACAAAGGTGGTTTCGCACAATTCCAAAATTATAAACAATCCATCTGAAACCAGGCAGAAGTTTCACCATCTAAAATCCCAAATATTTCCTCCATACATGTATTGCTAGAGTTCGCTACACACATGCCTGAGAAGAGATGTCTATGAAAAGTTAGATATTTCCTTAGAGGCGTGGCTCTTTCTGGGAGGAAGATGAACTGGTTTTTCTGCCCAACCAGTCTCAGGTTCAAACTCAAACATGTTCTTATTTTTGAGATTCCTGTCTATACTACCAACTTTAGTTTCTGGTTCAACAGCATGGGGCGAATTCACAAACTCCTCGTTCTCAAGATCATCGTCGTCCCCCTCGCTAATCCAACCATATCAAAGTACCCTCAGCTTTTTATCTCGTAGCACCCTACTGCTTCAGTGGGGAGAAGTGAGAGCTTCTTGATCACCAATGCCCATAGGCTCGGCAGCTGCAGGAGGAGGGGGAGGAGCATCACTGCTGTACTGTTGGAAGACAGGACAAATACCATTCAATATTGAAAAAGCAGCATCTTCAGGTCCAGGTAGACATGAGGGACCAGCTTCGTAGCTAGCTTCCAGAGACACGTGTCCATCCGTCTCATCCTGCAACAAAGATAAGAATAATAAAACTTCCATATGCAAACACAGGCTTGGCTATACGACTCATACAAAATCATTGAAAACAAGAATAGACATAATCCAAAACCCTAAAAAAAGGTTAACAAGAAAGGCAATTATGGTAAATACCTCTTTTGAGGTCTCAGTTTCTTTGTTTTACTTTTCTTCTTGATCAAGAAGAATTCTATCCCAGAGAACCGCGTACGAATCATCCTCGATAAATAGCCACCCATCAGGTGACCTGATGGGTGCCCTGATGGGTGGCTATTCATCGAGGAGGATTCCTACGCGGTTCTCTCGGATAGAATTCTTCTTGATCAAGAAGAAAGAAAAACAAAGAAATTGAGACCTCAAAAGAGGTATTTACCATAATGGCCTTTCGTGGTATCCTTTTTTAGGGTTCTTGGATTACGATTATTCTTTTTTTCAATTATTTGAATGAGTCGTATGGGCTTGTGTTTGCATATATTATTATCTTTTCCGTACGGGACAATATTGCAGGATGTGACGGATTGACACGTGTCACTGTCCTGTAGCAACGAAGCTGATCCCTCACGTCTACCTGGAGCTGAAGATGCTGCTTTTGCACTGTTGAATGGTATGGCCTTGTCTTCCAACAGCAGTGACGCTCCTCTTCCTCCTGCAGCCACCGAGCCTATGGACATTGGTGATCAAGAAGCTCTCACTTCTCCCCCGGAAGCAGTAGGGTGCTACGATCTAAAAGGCCGAGGGTACCTTGCTATGGTTGGATTAGCGAGGAGGAAGACGACGGCGATGATGTTGAGAATGAGTAGGAATAGTTTTCCTCTTGTTTTTGAACCAGAAACTGAGGCTGGTAGTACAGACGGGAATCGCAAAAAGAGGAACATGTTTAAACATGAGAAGGCTGGTAGGGCGGAAAAACAAGTTCATCTTCCTCCCAGACAGAGGCACGCCGTTGAGGAAAGATCTGACCGTTTATAGACATTTTTTCACATCTCTTTGGCATGTGTGTAGCGACCTCTAGCAATACATGTATTGAAGAACTAGTTTGGGATTTCGGATGGTGAAACTTCTTCCTGTTTTCAAATGGATTGTTTACAGTTTTGGAATTGTGCGAAAGCGCATTCATCAGCTTCTTTCCTGAAACAGTAATAGCCTTGATAGGCATTTAAATGAATAAGAGTACCACTTTTCTCTGATGGCCTTGATTCATTGTGAAAGCGCTTTTTGTTTATGTGAAAGCGATTCCAGACACCATCAGGCTCCGTATTTCCTATTATGTTTTGAGCTTTTCGAACACTTTCGGGCACCAGACTTGAATTGTGTCTGGTTTCTTTGATTACAGATTTCTATTTTCAGGTCTTATTTGGGTTTCTTTGATTTCAGTTAGATCATATGGTATGAGTTTGGGAGACTCATAGGTGTGAGCCGTGAAGGTTTGACATCAAACCTTTGGTCTAAGATATCGTAATGGCTCTGGGTATTTTTAGACAGCGACAGCGGTGGCTGCAGTGGTTATGGCGAAGGCAGTAGTTGAGCTGGGTTTAGAGAAAAGATAGGGATTTCATTTCCGGGAAAGGATTTTGGGTGAGATTTTGTGATGTTGTGGACGTAGTGACATAGAGATTTGTGTTTATGTTGGGGTGTTGGTGTTGCAATGGTGTAATTACTCAAGTAGGTTGCGAGAGGAAGGAGATGATCATTCGGTCATCGTGCTGTCTCCGGGGCAAACCTGTCCAGAAAAGCTGTGTCACGGTCACCACGTGTGCCTTGTGTCAATTACTTTGGCTAACAGAAGGTTTTAAGTATCATCCGAATCACAGCGTGGAATTCTGGTAAAAGGCCTAAACACGGGTGTATTTTGTCATTAACCCTTGTAGAAACATCCTTCGTCCTCAAGCTGAAATTCACATGCACGCCGTTTTGAATTAATAGAAGCTTGTTGCTTTAACATGTTCATTCTGTTTCAACAACTATTCATAGAATATTTACGATAAAAGCTCTCTGGAGAATTAGAAGCGCATACACCGACACTCTGACAGGGCATAGGCACGTTGGCATGAGAAGTTTGCAAACTCCACAAACATTAAGCATTGGCAGTATACTTTTTGCACAATATATAACTTTTTTCCATATAAGTTCTGTAAAAAGGGATGAAAAAGAGCCCATCTTCCAAAAGACGGCAAAGATCGGGGTTCGCGTTCACTAAAACATGGCAAGAGTAAAATAACACCAAGGCATGCTTCAACATAATGTAGCAACTGTATCAGCTATATTCTTTAAGACGCGTATAAGATTTATATGTATGTTTTGTTTTCTTTCTTTCTCTAAATATGCAGCTACCAACAGCTTTAATTTTCATGGTTGACCTTTCGTTCTTAAACCATCATTTCCAGAAATAGAAAGTTGAAAAAGGAACCTCATGTAAATCCCACGGAAAAATTGATTGTGGTGTAAATAGCATTAAGATTATTCAACATAAAATGATTGAAGGGAAGAAAATATTATACCAGATTCAATTATTTTGGTAGCAGCTTCTGGTCAAGGTAGACTTGAGGGACCGCAATCGTTGTTAGCAGCCAGAGACACATGTCCATCCGCCTTATCCTGCAGTATTGTCCTGTAGGAAAAAGAGGAAATTCTAAGCACTTCCATATGCAAAAACAAGCTTGGCCGTACAACGCATACGATCATTGAAAAAATGATGTCTATCTGACAACCCTCTATAAGTCTATCTTTTTTTGAGTCTATCACTTGCACATAGAGGCGGGTAGTATAAGAGTGGCAATTTACCATGTTGTGCCAGCGAAGACAAGTAGAGTAGTTTAACTAATAGGTGTGGAACTTTGAAATTGGAATAATCAACCTTCCTAATTCAATAACTAACATGACCCGCAACAGAGATGTGCATGAGAATCGTTGATGTATAAGAAGTGTAAACAAAGCAGAGTATATGCATAACAATGATGATGATATGTCCTAGACAATATTACTAAGGAAAAGGTTTGTAGCATAAACCTAAGGAAATCATGCGTAGTCCATTGAAAGAACTTGCAATGTAGCATGAACCTAAAGAAAAAATTAGTGAAAAGTTGGGTAGCCAGACAACCCACTTCAATAAGCTTTAACTTATCTCCACGCGTGGGTGGATTGCCAGACATCTTATCACTGAAATCAAATCAGTAAGATCTAATACACTCCCAAGAGGCGATTTAATATATGTCCCGATTAACACTCAGGCCTGATACTCAAAAGTTGCATCTTAAAGTATTAGAACTTCTCGATTCAAGACACTAGGGTTTCTCCATTAACCATAAGGATTAACAACACCCTGCTCAAGGGTTTTAAATTAATCGACCGGGTGACCAAGTTATGAGAGTTACATTAAAAGATGATGGCTAATCATGGGCATCATCATATTCTAGCAAAGTGTCATGGGTCAATTTTTTCTTACAAGGGGATAGCTGTTTTTGAGACGTAAGATCACATAGACCACAAACATACAATGAGGACAAACCGTGACCTATAGTTAACATGCTGATGTTAAATCCATGCTCATGAATCACTATGTACATCACTAGATTTAGTGTTCTACTAGAACAATAACTGAGTAGTGTTTAGGGAAATTCGTTGTCAATTTCTAACTGCTTTTAGAAAAACATGCACTGTCTCAAAGAAACCCTTACAATATGTTTGATTGTAATCGATGCATGTTCAGCAAAAATAAGGAAGACCGTAACAAATTTAAGAGCTCCTGCAGCCAGCCTCTGGAACAGCTACAAAAGTTAACCCAATTATGTCAAGGTTCACTTAAACGCAGTGGAAGTAAAAGCAATCCAATCTTAGTTTTGATAGCTTATAAGTACCAATTGCTTCTGGCTGTGAGATATTTTTTGGGACCACGACAGCTACAGGTTTATCATCCTCTGGATTTACTAAGAGGAAAATCATACATTGATCCGCAAACTTGTTCTGCAAAGAAAATATGCATCTATATAAGAGTAAAGACTAGGAAATTAAAATATAATGATAGTTTTATGATGATTCCCTATAAAACACTGCAAAAATAATCACCTTCAAAGTTCACACATGGAAGAGGTGATCCATTTGACAATTGGTACATCATCTCCTACCTGTTTCAACAAAAACAGAGTGCAAGTCAATAATGTGCCTCAATATGAAAGCTGAAACTTATTCAAATCAAAAAGGAAGAAGTCTTCTTTATTTCTCCCTTGAGCCAAGAGGAGATAGAAAGCCTATGTCATCAGCAACTCAAGATTGCAAATATAAATAATAAGTTTTTAGCTTCGCGAGTACAAAACCCCTAAGGTCCATGCAACGAGAGAACTAGATGACAAGAAACACCCTAGCCTTAACTGCTCCAACATGTCAATCATGACTATCAAGTCACTGATATCCAAATACTTACCTTAATAAGCATCAAGCAGATTCCCAGATCCCCATATACCCCTTCTGATAACAACTATGATACTATAAAATCGTCAAAGAAGATTACTATTGATGACAATAAATTACACATCATTTTAGATTAAGTAAAGGAAACACGAGTTGATTATACTGCATGGAACACCGTATAAGAAGGTTATAATTCATTATGATACAGACTTCGACGACTAATCATCAATAATAACAAGTGATTTGGCGGAAGTTGTGTCGAAATGTACCTCATTGCCGCTTTATTTTGTCGAACAATCTCACCTACCTCAGTAGTCTGGCCCTTATTCAATGACAGAGCGATGTCACTCACTAATTTTCATGGTATGTATTTCGAAGTTACATGATTAACTACTGGTGTGATCGAATAAGGTTAAGCTGTCACTTCACCATCCTTGTGCACTTTTTCGTGTTAGGACTTGCCGTTACATTCCAAACTAATCTCTAAAACCAAGAGCAAGGCTGAGTTATGAGGCTCAAACAGGAAACAAAACCTCACACTTGGTTCCGCGTGAAGGCTAGGGCTTGCCTTATGAAAAATGTAATATTTCAAACATACGAGTAGAGAATTTATTTAAGTTTTAGAAAGTCGTTTGGTTAATAACGGGTTAACTGCACCGGTTTATGCTGTCGCTCACCCATCATCAGATGGAGCGATAAGTGGTGAGGATCAACCCAACACGTTCCTCTCTCTGGTCTCGATTCGATCCTAATCAAACATGTTGCCGACCAACAGCACCACCACTGTTTACTGTAATCGACCTACCCAATCACCACTTGCCCAAGATCTGTAATTAGACCCACTATTACCAAAAACTGTCAGTGTCACGATGATGACGTGATTAGGGAGTAAAAGAAACGATTTATTTCCAAAGATTTTTGGTGCTGTAGTTATGTGATTGGAAATGGTGTTCATCATGGCACACTGAGAGAACTGAAGAGGCAAGAAACCTAGTGATTTCGGTTGAGGGTTTTGGTTAGTCAAGTGACAAATTAGGTGAAAATTTAATCCCACGTGGGTTGGGATTGAATACTAAGCAAGGTTTAAAAAATAATTTCCACCGATGGAACGGTCAGGGTCGTCTGTAACAGAATTGGCCCGTATCGGAGAGACTATATTGGGAATCGTGTATTTTTAAAAATCTTTAAGAGACGTAGAAAATGCTTTTAAGGACTTGACTATGGTATTTATAGTATTTTTACTACTTAATAATGAGAATAACACTGCCAACCAAACACTATTTCACAGGTCAAAATAATTTCTATCATCTCGTAAACGCAAATTGTCAATACTTATGTACCCTTACACTTATTAATCTATATGCCCATCACTAATTCTATTAGTGGAATCCTGGACCCTATACACACACACAGAGATGAAAAAGATATCCAAATAACGAGCTCTAGCAAGCGAGAGAATGGTAAGAGTCTACGAAAAACGAGACCGACAGACAGGGGGAGACAGAAAGCAATATAGCACCAGATCCACTCGGTGGTGAAACCACAGAGGAAGACTTAGAAGTTGCAGACCCCATAGGGGAAACAGGAGAAATTCCTTTTTTTTTTTTCTCGCTCTTCCAGCTCTCAGCCTTCCAATTTATGGTTATGGGAGATCAATTCGATTATGGTTCAAAATCTCTTAGGATTTATCAAGATTGTGGACCTGGGGCTTCTCTTCGAGGATGAAAACTAAGGTTCTTTGTTGATTCTTTTCCATATTGATTCTTCTTCTGAAATAGAAAGGTACGTGAATTTATACTCGATTCTTCTCCACACCTTATATTACAAGAGTGTATCTGCTGTTGAAGACGATAGATTTTCACTATATCGGTTTGTATTGGCCTTTAGGGCTGTCATTCCCACTCACGTACAGCTCGGACTCGGCTACTGCCAATTCCATTACGTATGAGCCGATGTTATGTTCCAGGCCGTTATTTGTAAACCTATGATACTAAGACCTACGTTAACTAGACTCGGGTGGGGGTGTCATATCCGGTGTGTATCCGGGAGTCGGAGTCGCCTACTTGTCAAAATTTAGGATTCGGGGACTCGGCTAAAAAGTGCCCAAAAATTAGACACGGGTGCGGGGATACGGTATACATTTGTATAGTATAGGCTTCTTTTTATGATATCAGGACCATTGTGAAATGAAAGTTATAATTTCAGGGTGGTGGTCATCATTTTATGGGTTTATAAAACTTTACAGCCGGCCCAAAACTATTATTACATATTATAACACATGGGCTTTGGACTTTAAAAAAAGATAAGTAAAAGTAATAATAGAGCCCATTAGCTGTATACAGTCCCAAAACTATTATTACATATTATAACACATTGGCTTTGGACTTTAAAAAAAGATAAGTAAAAGTAATAATAGAGCCCATTAGCTGTATACAGCCCATACTAGATAGAATAGGGTTTAGATCTCTTCCGTTGACTCAAGAGAGCAAAGAAAGAAAACGAAGAGGAGGGACGAGATACAGGGATGTACGGCGCTGACCAGACGAGAGATGATCGATCGAGCAACGTCGTTCTTCTCCGGCGTCAGAAATGGAAGGAAGAAGGAGCCGCGTCCAAGGTGTAATCGGCCGGGTCGACGCGGATTTCGTACCCGCACCCGGATCGGTCGTATCGACCCGGGTACTCCGGCGAAACTGCCGACTCCAGGTAACGTAGACTAAGACTAATACTCTTCCTTATAATAGCATTAACAAACAAGTTATATAACCCTAACCCCTATTACCAACATGCCAAAACAGCCTATAACTAGGACACCAAAAGGTGCCCCTCAGTGTATATTAATCCTCGTCACTTCAAGTACCTCGACGCATTGTTTAATAAAGGGAGCTTCTGCCAAATGTTCGTTTCGTAGCAGCAGCCTCTATATCTAAAGACGGGATACCCAATAGATTTCCATAGAATGACAGTATTTCGCAACAGAAGATTCGAAATGGAAAGAAAGAAAATGCTTAAAACTTCACAATTAAAGCCTATTTCTGGATCCATATCTTACAAAAATGTGAGCTTAAATAACAACACAATAGCAACATGGGATTCGATGGAACGTGAAAAAATTGACATTTCTGTACCATGTTCTGATTCAGCCTCTCCCTCAGCTAATCTGCAACAACTGGTTCATAATATAGCAATTGGAATATGGAAGATTCAGCACTCAGATCTGAAAGTTGAAGCTTATGGTGAGAACAAATTTCTATTTCGTTTTAGATTTACTAGTGATTTAAACCGAGTCCTGGAACAATCCCCTTGGACGATTCATAACCAATTACTTGTCTGTAAACGATGGATTCGAGGAAAGACTCTGAAGGAAATTGATTTCACTCATTGCCCTTTCTGGGTACAAGTTCATGGACTCCCTCTGGAAAAGATGTCACATGATAATGCAAAGAAGGCAAGAAGAATAATCGGAGAAGTAATTACAACGGAAAAGGAGGAAGCAGAGGAGTTGGTTATTTGGCCATATATGGAAGTCAGGGTTATGGTGGATACGACGAAACCCTTTCCGAGGGGTTTCAATCTCAATGGTTACGGTGAAGGTCCGGTGTGGATAAATTTCCAATACGAGAAGCTCCGGGACTTTTGCTACAACTGCGGAAGGGTGGGTCACGACTGGAGATTCTGTCGATATGAAAGAACAGTGAAGAGTGGAAGGAGAGATTACGGACCAGATCTCCGAGAAGTAACGAAAGCAGAATATCGGGAAAGCAGGCAATTAGAAAGGGATTTGTCACCATCGCCAACCGGAGAACAGGCGAATTTCAGAAAGGCGGTGGCGCGTTTGGTCAGAGGGGGAAGGCGCGTGGATGAAGCAGAGAGATTTGCTGAGTCAGATTCTCAGAATTGTACGGTACAAGAAAATTCGCAGAGAGAGACAGCTGGAGTACGGGTGGTGGAGGAAAACGATAACTATCAAGGACAAGATGATGACGAATCTACGAGGAATATGGAAGGATATTCCCCTGCAGGACCCTTCGTTGTAAATGACAGAGGATAATGATGAGGAAATGGTGCCAGAGACTCAACTAGGGGCTATGGGGTACATTTAAGTGAAGATAGGGGTGAAATGGCAATACTAAAAGATGGGCCCGTCTCAATGTAGAAAAGCCCAAGAATGCCAAAGCTTAGAAGGCCTATTATCCGTAGAAGACCCAGCCCACAAAGCGAACAAGCCCAAATTCATATTGGGTCGAAGGAAACCCGAATAGAAACGGGCGAAAAATCGAATGAAAGATCTGGTAAGTGTGGCAACCCATTTACTGATATTAAACTTGCCAAAGTTTTCGATTCAATGGTGAATTTGAAGAGAAGACCGGAGGATAGAGAAGAAGGGCCTACCCCGCCAAAACGGCGATGTGGAGAAGAGATGTTTCAATCAAGAGAAACAAGGCGACAATTGGAATTCACTGAGGAAGAGCAGAGGTATGCACAATTGGTATGTAGCTCCCAGAAAACACAAGTTCTACCAGATCCACCTCAATCACAGTTTCAAGTGACAGTCACCAAGACTATACAACAGGAGGTAAGTGTCTCAAGATTTTTGGATAGCTCTGATGATTTTATTTACGATTAGTACATGGAAGAGTTTGAACAAATTATGGGAACGGAAGCTTCAAATCTGAACAAGGTGGTGGTGGCTGACCTAGAACAGCCACAAGAAAGATGTTAGTCCTCTCTTGGAACTGTCAGGGGTTCGGGCGACCACTGACAGTCCAGCAATTGCGAGGACTATGCAATGTCCATCGTCCCAGTATGGTTTTCTTAATGGAAACCAAGAATAAATATAATAAAGTAAACCTGTTGAGAAGAAATTTAAGATTCCCAAATAGTGAGATTATTGATCCTAAGGGTTTATATGGTGGTATTTATCTTTGGTGGGTGGAAGGAGTTGACATCTCAATACTATTTTGTTCTGCAAACCTCATTGCAGTTCAAATGGAGACAGAAAATGGTCAGAGTGAAAACTGGGTTTTTGTTTATGGTAACCCTAGTTATCAACAAAGAAAGAAGCTCTGGTATGATCTATATCAAGTAATGAGGAATTGGAGTTTTCCCTGGATTCTATGTGGCGATCTACATGAGATTACTAGTGAAGAAGATAAGCAAGGAAGAGCACAAACTCAAAACTGGAGATTATCTCAAATCAATGATCTGTTCTCAAGTTGGGGTCTTATGGAGCTGCAAGCTAATGGTCTTAACTATAATTGGTCCAATACTAGGGAACATGGAATTGTTAGAGAAAGAATTGATAGGGTATTGGCTACTGCTGAGTGGAGAAGGAAGCATCCTAATACTGCTGTCACTCACAATGCAATCATTGGCTCTGATCATAGCCCAGTCCTGATTGACACAAGCCCCTTGACATGGAAAAGAAAGTTTAGATTCAAAATGGAAACTAAGTAGTATAGCTACCCCCAGTACAAGCCTCTGGTGCAAAGTAACTTAAGGGAACAAGTGCAGGGTTCTCCTATGTATCAATTACATCAGAAGCTCAATTTTTGCAGGAAGAACTTGATCTCTTGGAGCAGAAGAGAGATTGGTAACTCCTACAGAAATATTGTGGAACTGAAGAACAAGCTGTTAGAAATCCAAAAGGAGTCTTCAACAAAAGAAAATGAAAAACAACAAAGGGTGTTGAAGTGTAAAATTGAGGAGGAAGAGAGAAGAGAAGAACAATACTGGCTTCAAAGATCAAGGTTGAAATATTTCAAAGAAGGGGACATAAATTCTAAATTTTTCCATATTTCTACAATTCAAAGAAGGGCAAGAAATGGTATACACCAAATCAAAAATAGTGAAGGTATGTGGTTGAAGTCTGAAGAGGATATCACTACCTACTTTATAGCACACTTCCAGCATCTCTACAAAGCAGAATATGAGGAAGAGCCTGATCTACTGATGCCAAGCATTGAAGCAGTAGTAACTTCTGAAATGAATGAAGCTCTGTGTAGGATTCCCTATGAAGAGGAAATAAGAGTGGCAACCTTTCAACTAGGGCCAGACAAAGCTCCTGGAGAAGATGGATTTAAATGGTAAATTTTATCAAGACCATTGGGAAGACATTAAGAAGGATGTTATAGGTTCAGTTCAACTCTTCTTCAGGACAAGGTATTTGTTGAAGAGCTGGAACTGAACCCAGATTGCTATGATCCCAAAAGTGGCTATTCCTCAAACTCCAGGTGACTTTAGGCCAATAAGTTTATGTACCTTCAATTACAAAATTATAGCCAAAGTAATTGCTAATAGATTAAAAATGTTTCAGGCTGCCTTCATACCAAAAAGGAATATCCAAGACAACATTCTTATAGCTCAGGAGCTATTCCACTACATTAAACATAAGAAGAACGGGAAGGAGGGTGTTTTAGCTCTGAAATTGGATCTAACAAAGGCTTATGACAGGGTTAGTTGGAGGTTTCTTGAAAATCTGATGAGAAAATGGTTTAGTGAACACTGGACAAGAATGATAATGTAGTGTGTAAAGACAGTTCAATATTCTATCATCCTGAATGGTAAGCCAACTTATATGTTTTCCCCCTCTAGGGGCTTGGGACAGAGGACTCTGTCACCCTATCTATTTATTTTGGTGGCTGACACTTTATCTACTCAATTGATATTAGCACAAACTCAAAGGATAATTCCTGGGATTAAAGTGAAAAGGAGTGCTATTCCTATATCTCATTTGCTATTTGCTGATGATTCAGCTATTTTTCTAAACTGTAATAATCAAGATATTAACTCCCTCCTCCAAATTGTGAACAATTATGAGAAGGCTTCTGGTATGAAGGTCAACATGATGAAGACCTTTGTTTGGTACATCCCTAACACTGATCAAGTTTTCGAGACAGAGATGAAGAACTCTTGGGGATGGAGAGAAATGGTAAATGCTGATAGGTATCTGGGTGTTCCTTCTCTGTGGGGAAGATCAAGAACTGAGGTTTTCAGTTCAGTGGTGGATAGAGTGGCAAGAAAAGGGCTGGGTTGGAAAAAGATACTCCTCTCTGATCCTGGAAAGGAAGTTATGATTAAGGCCATTATGCAGGCAATTCCTAGCTTGTTGATGCAATGCTTTAGCTTCCCTAAAAGCACCTACAAGAAATGGAGCCAAATTGTGAGGAATTTTTGGTGGAGCAATAGTCCAAACAGAAATGCTATTAATTGGGCTAGTTGGGACACTGTTCAAAGAGCTAAAGAGAAGGGAGGGTTAGGCTTTAGGGACTTCGAAGCTTTTAACCAAGCTCTCCTAGCTAAACAGGGGTGGAAGATTATTGAAGATCCAAATAGCCTCTTAGCTACTGTCATCAAGAGTGTTCACTTTCCTAACTCAACTTTCATGGAAGTTAAAAAAGGTACTAACCCCAGCTGGACTTGGTCAATCATATTGTTGGGGAGAGATATTATGAAAGAAACAGGGATCTGGAGGGTCAATTCTGTCTCAAGTGTGTTGATAGCAGATAGATGGATTCCCAAGATTCAAGAAGCTGATCTGGAAATCCCAGAGCACCTAAAAGCTACAAAAGTGCAGACCTTAATCAATCCTGTATCCAGGAGTAGGAATATAAATTTCATAAAGAACTCTTTCGATGAAAGGTGGCAGAAGCCATTCTTAAAATCCGACTCCCTCACTTCCTGATACAGACTGCTTTGTTTGGCCTCTCCAAAAATGGTTTATTATGTTAAGTCAGGGTATCATGCAGCTGTGGAGAAGAAACTCAAGAAACAGAAAGGAGAAGCATCAGGATCCTCTGATCTTATCTAATTCGAGTGGAAAGTTATTTGGAAGATGGAAATTTCTCAGAGAATCAAACATTTTATATGGAGGGTGCTTCACAATGCAATATTGTAACTAATATATGTGGCGTGCAAAAGGTGTATTATTTAGAAACTAATAAATGTGGCGTATACGACATATAGTGGGATATGACGTACGATATGATTGTACCGGAATAAAGTTTGGTATGAAATTTTCAATTTTCAAGACTTTAATAGCGAAGGTAAGATATGCGGCAGGATAAGATGTGATATGTGATTTGTGATATGTACGAGTGTTCAAAGCATTATGTAATGTCTAGATGTTGTAATAATGTGGACAAATGATAGCTCTTTGTTTCCCTAAAACAAAGATCTTCGACGAATAAGGCAATTTTACTGAAAAAATTGACAAATTGGACATGTTCGCATGGAATTTCCAAGGACATCATTTGCTTATTAGAAAATGTGCATTATCTTAATTAACTAACAACAAATAATGAATTTTCTTTTACATTTACAATTCCTGCAGTCTAAAAGAACACATATGATCAATATACATGAATGTTATTAATTGAACATAAAAATAGTAAATAAAATTTTTCATAAAAAGGGATAAAATGTATGACATCAACTATTATTTTCCCAAAATAACTATGTTATATTCTGTTATCAATAAAGATAATGCGATTTAAAATCAATGAAATGGAATGTAGGGTTGAGCACCTAAAAAATATTTATTTTCTTCACCAACTTTTAATATGTTTTTTTTTTTGTTTAATGGTTGCTTGAGCTTTGGACCGGCGGATATTTTTTGGAATCGACTCCAAATAATTTGTATGCTTGCAAGAGCGGAGATTTACTTAATTGCTGTGATTTATGTGGGATTTAGAGAAATATTCTCTTTTCAGTAAGTCTTTTTCTTTTTTGCTTGTTTTACCAGTATATATTTTTTCCCTTGGCCACCCAACACCTAGCCCAACTGAAGAAACCAATTTGATAGCAAATATTATTTTGACTTTCTCCAACATCTCAGCTGTATAACAATTATAATTCCATCCATGTATGGGTAGCCAAATAGGAGAGATTTTACCCAGCACAATTACAATCTGCAGAGCAGGTTCAGACTAAAGATATAGCATAACTTCACGCTATAATGCCCGAATAAAAAGTAACAGTTTATAAATGAGGTTAAACGCAACATACATGTGATCATCACATAATCATCTTCCTAAAATCAGTTTATTTGTGTGCGAGCAGTGTTACTTTCTTCATGCCAATTTGCTATGTTCTGTAGCTAACTAAGTTACTAAGGTTATCGCTTTCATTTTTTCGTTGTTTTATAACGGAGTTTTTTCACGTAATTTATGTGACAGTCACCTCTGAAATGAAGGAGTAAATCCGATTAATTTACAGAAACTAATCAATTAAAAATATCAAAACCAGACAATTGTAAGGAAAACATTTAATCATATGTCCTTGCTGGTTAGTATATACAACCTCCGTTTCTTCTCTTTCAACGTCGATTGACTTTTTTACTCGTAATTGGGTCACTTTGACTCAGTGATTTGGATAGCAAAATGATGTAAGTTTTGGCAAGTTTTTCATAGTGTCGTAGAGTAAACTTTACTCTACAAGATCATGCAAATAGTGTAAAATTCGTGTATCATTTTGCTAACCAAATCACCGGGTCAAAGTGACAAGCTGAATAGTGTCAAAAAGTAAAATAAGCTAAAAGTGAAGAAAATGAGGTGGTACTATAAACCACAATCACTAGTAAAAGTTTTGGCTGCTTTTAGTAATGAATGAAATGTTCTAAGGAAAGTTATTTACAACTTTTATTGTGAGAATAAGTTATTTACAACCTTAAAGGCGGTAAAGGACACTTTCACCCCTTCAAGTTTGATGCAAATACTTTCAGCACTTATAGCTTAGAAATTGACACTCTCCCCTCAAATCCTGGCTCCACCGCTGCTCACAAGTTTACATAACCCTAACCTAATGCCAACATGCCAAAACACCCTGTAACTAGGACACCAAAAGGTGCCCTCAGTGGGACGTACCTCGACGCATTGTTTAATAAAGGAAGCTTCGGCCAAATGTTCATTTCGTAGCAGCAGCCTCTATATCTAAAGACGGGATGCTAATAGATTTCCATGTATTTCGAAACACAAGATTCAAAATGGAAAGAAAAAAAGCTTAAAACTTCACTATTTCTGGATCCATATCACAAAAAAATGTGAGATTAAATAACACAGCAGCAACACGGGATTCAATGGAACCAAATCAAACATGAATCAAATTACCATTTTTGTACCTCCTCCCTCAGCTACGCTGCAAACAGCTTCTCTCTTTCCCATAACCCTAACTCTGGAAATTCAAAAAAACAAACAGAGATTGAACTTCAATGTAAGCAAGAGGGAGAAACAAAAAAAACCCTAATTTCAATTAAATAAGAACGAAACAGGGTTTACCTCATTGGCCGCGAATTGCCCCTTTTCGTCGGAAATGACCGGAGAAGCAATAGACGACGGAGATAATCTATGTTCGCCGAAAGACAAGCACTTCACCTTTTATTTAGTTGGTGGGCTAAGTCCAAGGCCCAATAGTTGTACAAGCCCAATGTTGTTGCCAGGAAATTACAAATGCTAGAGCCTAAGCCCATTTTGTTACATAATGAGCAAGGGTGTTTTGGTCTTTTTGATAGAACGAAACCCTATCATATAACCACTCTGATTCTTCTCTTCCCCGCCATCTTAGACTTTTTCCACTATTCATTGTATCACTTTGACCCGGTGATTTAGCTAGCTAAATGACACAACTTTTTGATAATTTTTTCTTGGTGCTGTAGAGTAAAAGTTATTCTATAACACAGTGAAAAATTATTAAAAAAAGGTATCGTTTTGCAATCCAAATCACACGGTCAAAGTGACCCAGATACAAGTCAAATAAGTCAAATGATGGGGAAGAAAGAAATGAGAGTGGTATAATAGTCTGAACCAACTTGTAGCACTCCATTATCAGTCGCTCACTTCATTGTAGTTGTCTTCACAAATCTCCCACTCGCTCAACTTCTCGACCAAACCTTTGTTATCATTTCCAATCATCAATTTTCAAAATCCGTAGCTTCTGCCTTGGATGGCCGCATGGTGAAGGACGTACGCTTCGTCAATCATCGAGTTGGCAATATAAGGAATCCGAAAATTTAAGGCACATACAAAATCGACTTGTGTAGCCTCGAAACACTGCACCACCACTACAACATCCACTTTCTTCTGAAGTTGAAGCACCCGTGTTCATTTTTAGAACACTCATCGGCAAAGGACAATAGCTGCGAGGTTCCGGTTGCGAAGATGTACATTCATGTTCGGATCTTGAGGTTATAAGTTAAACTTGCTTGACCTTTAGATCTCTAGTGTCCCAGTGAGGAGTCATAGTGCTCCCTCAAGCTGAATTTTAAACTCTTATTAGTTTTCTTCATTTCAATCACTACCTTAGAAATTAAATCAAGGTTTCTCATAAGCAGATGCACGCCAAAGCCGAAGTAGAGTTGGCCATCTGCTTGATGACCTGAAAAGCCCACCCGGTCTAGCATGAAAATATCGAGACTTGAGCTAAATAGTTTCTTCAAAATGTTGGGCTCGGACTTAAAATTTTGGCAAAACTTTTTAGGGTTGAGTTTGGGTTGCAAAGGCTAGGCATGAACCCAACCCGGCCCATTGTATTAAATAGACAGAAAAATATCTGCATATAAGTTATATATATTTTTATTTGACATTATTGACAACTTGTCATAAGTAGTATAATTTTTCAGATCATTAATTAGATGTTCTCTACCATATCCGTTTTTGTTAAACTTCCTACTAAAAATCGAGTTCAATGTCGAAAATAAATACATTACTTTCACTATATAATTACACGACATTTAAAAAGAATATGGTCGAAATTCGACCTCGGGCCTTAAAAAATGAACATTGAATGGGCTTGGGCCTTCAATTTTGACCCGACATCTGGGCCAGGCTTGTGCTTGATAATATATATCTTGGCTCAATAAGGCTCGGCCCGGCCCATGGCCACCCCTACGCCAAACTTGCCTTGATAACAAAAAAAAATATGGACATTGTCCATAGAATTGCAGCAACGGCAAAAAAACATATATTTTTTCATCATCCAAGTTCTAAACTATTGCTTCTTTACATGTGTTTATCTTGCTAGCAAGCTAATTCTAGTTACTTTTCAACATCCAAATTCCAAGTCTACAGGCCGTTAGGTTGTTCACCAAACCATTTACTCTTTTTGGGATACAGATCAAAAGCAGGAAGCAAAGTCACAAACTGCTGCTGACGGGAGAAGAAGAGGCGAGAGCTTCTTGACAACCACCGCCAATGTCCATAGGATCTGCCGCAGTAGCAGGAGGAGTATCACTGCTGGTTGTAGACATGACCATACCTTTCAAACCTGCCAAAACAAGAGCATTTCATAAGTACCATGTTCATCAACATCATCATTACATAAGTTTCAATCAAGAAATGCAGTGAAGAACTGATATTGGTATGATGTTGAAGAAGAGTTGTAACATATCAACCAAATCTGATACGGGTCAAGATTATCCATTTAATTATTTATTAGTTTATTTACGGTTAGCTATGTTATTTAACAAACTAGCACGGCAAATGAGATTTGGAGTAGACATAACAAGGAAAAAAAGCAGAAAGAACAAAGAAAAACACTTAATGCATTAGTGAAAGGAACGCTAGTTACCAAAATAGGTAGCGCACAATTTAGCCAACTTATATATTTTGTAAGGAATCCCTGGAAAAGGGTTCAGAAGAAACATACAGTTTAGAAGAATCAAATTAACCCTCGGCCACAGGTCAACACACAACCAAAAACATTAAAGTAAGGAAATGACATTGAACCTATATGCACTTTGACACTTATGACACTAAACCTCCAGCACTTTCAATTTCATAGAAAAAACCACCTCCAGTTTTCATTTTGAGACAAACAGCCTCCAATCCTTAAAGATGTTAGGTTAAATTTACGAAATTTTGCTGTAATGGCCATCACGTGAGGTCATGCGATGGTCTTCATATAGGTTTAGTGTCATTTTTCCTAAAAGTAATTAGACAGCTGAATCAGAACCATTCAGTGCGCCAAGAAAAGTCATGAAGGGGGACAAGGTCCACAACAATTAGTGTCACGGATTTGTAATTCAATGGGACCCTTCTTCAGAGCCTCAACCAACTCGCAGCATCCTAATATTTTTTTGCCTTCGATTAACAACCCGTCCTCGATCTTCAATGGGACCCTTCTTCAGAGCCTCAACCAACTCGCAGCATCCTAATATTTTTTTGCCTTCAATTAACAACCCGTCCTCGATCCAATCTTTACCACCAAATGGTGCTGTTTCCTTCATTTTTACGAGACCTGCAATATATAAATTATGGAGATCAGAAATAAATAAATCAAAGAAACAACTACTAAAACAGCAAAGTCCTAGTTATTTCTCTCTCTCTAGATCGTCACTACTCCAACCCACTATTGCTTGTTTTTCCTTTTTCACTTTGAGAACTGCCAAAACTAAATGCTCGAGCTCCACAGATTCACTCCCAGCAAAATGTGATTTTGATACGGGTAGCCGTATCCAAATTATCTATTTATTTATTAGTTAGTATTCGATAACGTTATTTGGTTATTTATTAATAAACCGGGCTTGGCCCGTTAGGTCTAGGGTTAGGTTAGGGTTAGGGTCAGTTTATTTCTCTATTTAAAGGATGTAATTCCCCAACTTATTCATCAATCAAGAAATAAATCAGTTCTCTCCCTTTATCTCATTTACTTTTCGTGTGTTGTGTGCGTGTGTGTGCCCGATCGTTACCCGGAGGGTAACAGATTTCAACTCAACATAGCGAGGAAAAAAATAAGACAGAAAAAAGAAAAACACTTAATGCAATAGTGAGAGGAACGTTAGTTACCAAAATAGTCTGCGCATACTCTAGCCAACTGATATATTTTGTAAGGGGAGATTCCTGGAGAAGTGTTGACAGCAGATCTGTCCGAGATTGCTGATCGAACAAGGGGTGATGTCCAAGTTTTGAAATAGATAGCCCAAATAAAATATCGTCTACGCCAATAAAACGATGGCCTCGATTCCTCCGCTCATAATCAGCAAATTTTATCACTTTACGGACATCCTTGGAAAACTCCCCGAATGGACCATAATCCAACGCATATCTAGCAGCACCTACAGACATCATTTCCTGTGAAGCCAAAATAAGAAAATAAGAAATGGCAAAGCAACCCCTCCTTAACCAAACAAATTGCAATAGACCAACCACAAAACAATAACATCCATTTACAGAAGTTAACGCCCAAGACCAGAAAAAGTCACCAACAAACATGTTCAAGAGAGCAAGTCATGATGAACCAAGTAAACAAAACACTTCAGAAGGAGAGATGCAGATGGAGAGACTGGACAACAAGGTCAGCAGTAATCACGAGGAGTGGGTTCAGAATCCTGCAATATTATAGCTTTTTTGGTCTTTCCACAACCATCTTTTGAACAACCATTCCTTACCAACTGTTGTAAGGCATGGTTCCTAAAACATTCCTTGCTCCCAATATCACAGCAACAGATGCACCCATTACCAACAAGAGTGAGATACATTTAAGGATGCAATACATTGACAGATGCAGTGACGCAACACGCGAGTGTCTTGAGAAAGAGAGTGTGGATTTAGTGCAGCTTTTCAATCTCTTCATATGAGATAACTGGTAGAGCAAACTGAAGGACGTACTTGATCTAACATATTCAGATCTACAACATGAACTAAAGCGGAATATTCATGTGTTTACCTTGTCTTCCTTAGCTCCTAAGCGCAACGGATGATCGTAGGGTGCTTGCTTTCACGTGCTCTTCTTGCTCCCACAATCTGGCTCGAATCACTAGGACGAGAGCTCTGATCCACACCAAGTTCCACCCAATGGAGGCTAGTTGAAGAGAGAGTCTAGGGTTTACTGTATTATGATCAGCACATGATCTCTACAGTATTGTGTATAAAATAATAGGAGGCTGTCTCCTTATATAGACAGACTTATAGCCTATTGCAACATAACCCCCTAGGGTTTGTCCTTGCTACTAACCCCATAAGGTTTGAGCTTGTCTCACCTAAACCCATAAGTTTAGGATAATTGCATTGTGCACCCCACATGGGCGCACATAATGCTAACATCTCCCACTCGCACAGTGGGGTTGCACAAATACAGTAGTTCTAGTCTCCCTCAATCTCCAACTATTATCATCTGCCAAAGTGTTATGTGGCCTTGGTGTGTGACTGTGAGAGAACCTGCATTTCGGGAGATCCATACTCTAAACTCATACGAGACGAGCTAGCAGCAGGCGTTTCTCAACCCTTTAAGAAATAATGCAATACATATATATATCTCTCGTATTCCCCAGATTCTGTCTATTGCCATCTCATAGACCATGAGCACCTACCTTGTCCCGAAGGTCGTGCGTCAATGAGTCTATATCTCCTTTATTATATTCATATCCTGCATGATCCCATAAGATCTTGTAGGTGGGCCCAATGAACATGATAAAGAGCGATGCAATTAGAATCTTCCTTTCTATCCATTGTCGCTTTGATTCGGAGTCAGCTGCTTTCCTAGCAATGTCCTGGTAGGCCGAATCATTCATAGCCGTGAGGTGTCACGCTAAAGTAGCACCACCGAACCGTCTCTCCCCGACATGGATGAAAGTACTAAGGGTATACAGTGTCAATCATTCTTATATGACCGACGAGGCTCACACGGCGAGGAAACTCAGGGACTAGTTCTACTCGCCACCTCATGTCACTCATAAGCACGCGTCATCTCATAAGATGTGCGCCATAGTGTTTGGACTCTATCAGAGCACATGTCCTATCCCATAGGGACCACTATACAGATGTAAGTCCAACAGCCCATATGACTATTAACCCGAGTACTGAGTGTTGCACATATGCAATCGAAATCAGTTCTCTCATCTGGCTTTCTCTACGCAGACTATACATGGTTCGGGGTAGTAACCATGCTCGAATGGCCATAATCCAATCTCACCTTGGAACTTATTCCAATGCGACAAATAAATCCGTCTGACAGGGTCTTGCACTTTTGATTGATGTCCAGCTCTTGTCATAGGCCATGCGCCTCATATGACAGGAGTCATCATATCATAGGCTTCTAGCGCTTGTCGGGATTCTGTCTCATCTTCTACTCACCTAGGCAATCCAGGATATTGTAAAGGCGGTTGCTCGTGTGAGAGAGTCAACCTAGTGTCCGCGCGACATGTTCTATGCTAGTACAGGATATGTAAACAACATGTAGCATAACAAATCCAATTAAAATCCAATTATCAATGTCTCATATGCTCGTCAATCATATTGCCAGTGATCCACTACCGAGTCCCAATTTTCTAAAGTAATCCACAAAGACGACTCTTATGTGGCTTAGAAATGGGAGGTGCCTACATTATTGGCCCGTAGTCGATCTACTCCAAGATTACTCTTTAGGTAGTTATTTCACCTTTTGTGAAACCAGTACCTCTTTCTATATGTTTGGCCTTATCAAAGTACTGTAGCCGTACGCTAGCACTACAGGTTGGTTGATAGCTCATAAGCTTATCAGGAACCTTCTTATCCAAACATGTTTCTGCCCGGTGACAGAATAGGCAATCGTGCTTCGCTTCCATGATCGATGGAGCGGTCTAATACGATTTTGCAACACTTATGCTGCAACTCCATGCGATATCATCTAGCATGGACTATAGCCTGAGTCGGATCTACGTGTATCTAGGTCCCCACCCCAGTCAGCATGCATAGCTGGCTAGTCGAAGCATCATCTCCGATAGTTATAACACGTGATCCTTCGTACAGAGTATCCTTTTGGTTGCAATCTAGTGTCTTAAGTTAGATTTCCTGAAATCCACTCTTCCGATTGCATGAGGTTTGTGGGGTCTCAGTATATACCATAGTATATAGCAGACTCACACTGCATCGGGCACTTTGGTCATTTGGTCAACCTAGTATGGTGTCTTCTAGGTCACATATTCAGGCTCATAGAGTCTTGCAGCAAGCTATAGGAGTATCACATGGCCTCGGGTCCATAACATGGAATCGTTCAAAGTATCTTCTTGTTGTCCGCCTTATGCGTCAATATAAGAAGTCCTTTTGAACGAACGAGAATGCATCTCGCCCTACTAATATCCTTCGTCACAAATCGAAAGGATAACCACCCTATAGTGGATGTGAAATAGTCCTTAGACTCTCCTGGAAAATAGTGTGTCATCGATAATAAGTGACATATCATCTACTCTCTACTACTGAGAGTGATATGCAGCGGTTTTTCATCCATTGATAAAATATTGCTGATATAGAGGACTAGTTAAGACCACCATAGGCTTAATTAGCTTGCACCTATTTGTGCATTTGATCTTACATCTCGAAACCCTGTGGCCGAGTCATACAGATCACCTCTCTGATTTCTCTATTGAGAAATTCAGTCGTCACGTTTATCGAGAATGGAGCCTTATCTCCATCATCACAACTATCCCCGATATCTCTGCAAGTCGTATGCCTTAGTATGCTTCCGTCTGTGTCACTCTGAATGTCCTTGGAAATACATCCATTTCCAATAGTCTAATATCCAGTCGGAAAAGTCAACCTAGCCTTAAACTTGGTTGGTCCTTACAGACTCTAACTTTTCCTGTAAAGGTTTCCTTCCATTCTTCATAATTAGGGAACGATAAGGCATAGTATTCTATCCTATCGATTATGCAAGGTGATCCTTAAGATCATCCCTTCGATCTCAAATAGTCGATGGGATATGCTCCTATGAGCAGTTCCTTTGCATAGGAGGATCATAATTTGCTCTCACCCCTATGGATGGGCACCTCGCTTAGAACGTCACTCCCACTGTCCGAAGAATTCTTGAGGGACTAATTCCTCACAGTGGACTAAGGAACAGGGTATTTTCTAGCGGTTCCTCCATGCTCGCGGAGATCATCATCTCTACGAACATTCTCTTAACTATGGATATCTCCTTATGAGAAAACATATATTTTGTGAATCCATTTGCGTTACACTACTAATCGGCTGTTGCGTTTTGAATACGTAACCCCCTAGAGTACTCCGAATAGTATGGGAAGATATGTTACTCCATGAAGATACATTTCTTCCATCTAGGGTCTGGGTTCCTTCTTGTCAGGTGATGAAATATCCTGGGACAATATCCTAGAATTATCATCATCTTGCGTGGTGACTATCATGTCTTCCCCTTCGATGTCAAATCGTCGACGGGGTACGCTCCAACGAGCGCTCCAACGCAAAGAGGGCTCTTCTTCAGCATCATCGTCATATACGATAGGCTGCTCACTAGGTAAGGCACTCCCACTGTTCTCAAGGTCCATAGGAACAAATTCCTCTTGAGTAGTGGTGAATTGAGTGTTATCTAGTGGTTCCTCTTCCTCGTGGAGAATGCCATCTCCATGAGCTTCTCCCTGACTAGGAAAATTCAGTTAGCTCATAAGCTGCCGATCCCTATGGCCTAAGGTGACCTCTTATAGGTTGCCTTTTGGTCCACATCTCGTAGGGCGTAGTGGCTACAGACTTGGTGGGTATTTGGTTGAGTACTCCGACAGACGTTTAACAAAGCGTCTCCTCAAGATAGGGAACTTATACTTTGAACGTGCTATCATACATCAAACCATCTTCAGGCTGTATCATATTCCTCCTATCCACCACAGCAATCTGATGCGGGGCATGGGAATAGCCAACTGCCTAACTACTCTCCATCACATAGCTCTTGCTAAGATAGACCTTCGCATTCTCATTCTGGCTAAGGACACATCCTTTTATCCAGACGGTTTTCTACCTTTTGTAGATACCTGTCTGAAGCACCCTTGTGCCTCAGACTTATGTGGCCCAAGCACACATAGTTGAGATGCGTACAATAATCTACGAATGTGATGGAACAGTAAGCACCATGTCTTAGCTTTAACTTTTAATGGATCACAATAACAGAATGAATAATATGTAAAGACTCAATAATCCTTACTGCTTTACTGGATAGTTTGCCTTTCGCCTTTCGTGTAAGGCAAGAGTCACACACAGGTAAGGGTACCTTGGGCATATTCCAAGCAGGCCTACCTTAGCTAGCCTGAACATCCTTTCCTGACATAGTGTGTCTCAATCTAGCACGCCACATATCAGAATCATAAGGCACAACCCTAGTTGATATCCAAAGATCCTGAGGCGTTTATTCATGCTAGAAATCAAGAGTGCATAACCATACATAACATGACCAATTCCAAAAGTAAAACTGTGACCAAAACAAATTTTGGTGGCTACTTCATCAAAGATAATCTCATGGATCCTTTAGACGAGAAGTTAGTACCAGGTCTGGCCTTCTAGTCTTAGGGAAACATCCTTTTCCTCCTTTGCATTTGCCTGTCTTGGGCTATTGGTCATGTACCAATATTTTGCCCTCATTCCCTTATCCTTGCCCCACCTGTTCCTCACGGTCCTAATACCGGAGTAGGGACTAAATCTGCCGGTCATACTTCATCCATAGCCTTTAGCAATCATATATTGCTTAGACTTCAAAAGTATGCTTAACTAGTATACTTAGCAATCATATATTGCTTAGATCCTAGAACGGAGTGATGTTTGGTCTCATCCAAACATCCTGACATTTTCAAAGTGTGTCATATAACGTTTCCATGGCACTTTCATGAAACGTGGCAGAGATAGCAACAAATTGCTAATCGGATAACTTAAACACGATAGTTTAAGGTAGGATTTATGAGTCATTACCCACAATTTTAATGAGGCAAATGGCTAAGGTGGGTCCAAGATTCTTCTTTGGCCCATTCCTACAATCTTTGAATCTCAAAGTGGTCTTGAACTTGCTGATGAGGTCATTTCCCCACCTTGGCATAGCACGCTCTATGACATTTATCTTGACTGCCTCCCACTTATTGGTTAGCCTAAAGATAATGTTCATGTGCTGCTGTGACAACTATTCATCACAGGTTCGACCATACTTGTAGGTGTTTTGACAAACTATGCCCAACTATTTGGTTACATAGTACGATGACTTGTCATATCGTTTATTGTCACTATTTTAGCCTTTACAGTTTCAATTTAGACATGATTGATCTTGAGACATTGCACAGGAAATTAATACCAGCATTTACTTTAGCTCCGAAATAACATGATACATGATTAAAATTTCATAGTTCATCATAAGGACTCCACCAAAACCTAGCAGCAATTCTAGGAATCAAATATCATCACTTATGATTCCCCATTAGTTTCAATCATGCATAACCATGTGAGCTCTTTTGTTTTAGTTCCTTAGCATGCGAGGTTATACATATATATCCAATCACACGCATTTATAACGTAAAACAAGCATAAGCATAAATAAATATGCAATGGATGTGGCCCCTAAGGTGCACTCCCACTATTGAGAGTACGTCTTGAGCAAGTCTTGAACTTCTCGCCTCGTGGATCTCGCCTCATCTCGAGTGCTCCTTGAAGCTTCCCTGTTCGTCTCTTTGCTCCATGCACCTCGCGCCATAGCTTTTGGTTTGGCCACCTCTCTTGAAGCTTCTATTCTTCAATCTTCACTAAATATCTTATTTCTAAGAAGTAACCTCTAATAGGCGATTTAGATGAGAAGAGAAGACAATAGAGTATGTAGAGAGGCACGACACGCAGGCCGTATTTTAATTGATTACATATTCAAAACCAAAACCAAATATAAGAACATCTAAGCCACATCCATGAATCAAACACATCCATTCAACCCACAACAGCATGTATAATAATAAAATAAACATACTGGAATTTTCTGGAAATTTCCAGAATTAAAGAATAATTACTGGAAATTAATAAGCAATAAATCAATCAACTAATAAGATCGAAAATCGCTCCCAACTACCTAGGATCTCACCTCCTATCTCATAAGGTAGGGAAAAATGTCCTAAGTCTCCAGAAAAAATTTGGGCTCAAAACAGTGTGTTTAAGGACGTCTAATTGCCTCGGGAAGTGTGCTAAACACTAATTAATTAATCTGGAAAATAATAAAATTTTCTGTTTTTCCAAAAATTATGAAAAAATCCCAGAAAATAGGAAATTTAATTCTGAGCATGTAGAAAAAAATTTGGCGAAAAATAATGGCCGGAGGAGGGCTCACACGCCAACACGCGCCGCCGCGCGTGGGCGAGTCCGCCTCCGTCACGCGCCGACGCGCCCCCGAGTGCCACGTCAGCATGCCGCGTGGCATGCCACGTCAGCCACGTGCTGACGTCAGCTGCCACGTCAGCCCTCCACGTCACCTGACACGTCAGCAGCCCCGCGTGGCTGCCACGTCATCTGCCACGTCAGCAATTGCTGACGTGGCACCGCCACGTCATCATGCCACGTCAGCCCTAGCTGACGTCAGCAAGTCCGCCGCCGCCCTTTGGCGCGTGCGGCGCGGGGCGGCGCGTGGCCGCGCGTGGAGGCGGCGTCGGTGGCGCGTGAAGCCCACGCGCCGCCTTCCCGGCCTCCGTTTCCGGCGATCTTTACATCGTTGGAATCGTCGTTTCACGTAGATCAAGATTATGTGTTCAAAACCCAATTTTAACATGTTTTGAAAAAATCTTTTTACTGCTCAGATTAATCAGTCCAGATTTATACTGTTTCGAATCTTAGAAAAATCATAACTAATTCTCTGTTCGTCCAAAAATTACAAAATTTATATTTCTGGAATCCTTGTGAAAAACCCTATCTAACCATGTAGGTTTCACTAACAGATTATGAAATTTCAAAAACTCGAATTTTTTATCTGATTCGGGAACGCATAACTAGGCACGAAAAACAAGCCTAAGGCTCTGATACCAATGAAGGACGTACTTGATCTAACATATTCAGATCTACAACATGAACTAAAGCGGAATATTCATGTGTTTACCTTGTCTTCCTTAGCTCCTAAGCGCAACGGATGATCGTAGGGTGCTTGCTTTCACGTGCTCTTCTTGCTCCCACAATCTGGCTCGAATCACTAGGACGAGAGCTCTGATCCACACCAAGTTCCACCCAATGGAGGCTAGTTGAAGAGAGAGTCTAGGGTTTACTGTATTATGATCAGCACATGATCTCTACAGTATTGTGTATAAAATAATAGGAGGCTGTCTCCTTATATAGACAGACTTATAGCCTATTGCAACATAACCCCCTAGGGTTTGTCCTTGCTACTAACCCCATAAGGTTTGAGCTTGTCTCACCTAAACCCATAAGTTTAGGATAATTGCATTGTGCACCCCACATGGGCGCACATAATGCTAACACAAACATAGCACACCATGATGATACACTGAATGCAAACTAACCATCCAGTCTTTTTATGCGGCATTGTTTGATAGAAAAAGAAATGACAAGTGTACTAAATTAACAGTGTTAGATAAGGGGAACCAACTGACACACTTGGAAACCTATCGGCAAAAACCAACTCGAGCAGGGTGAACCAATATCTGTACTCATGCCAGAGTGAAGCATATTCATACGTAGTACATGGCAAGCATATTCATGGTTATTTATTTTTGGGAGAAAGATAATCAAATCGTGTCAAGCATATTCATACATGTAAACAACACACAAAAACAGATGCAAAGAGCATACCATGGACTGTTTAATGAGACCCATGTCAAATAACCCTTGCCGCAAAGGAGCAACCAATTCCTTCATCTAAAGCTTTGAAGAACTCTTGAGACATGAAGCCATTACAAGCTTCTACAAACAGGTATTCCAGAACATAATAGGTAGCCTGATCTGCCAACTCTAAAGTTAGCTGTGCTTTATAGTGCTCCTGGTTAACAAGAGAACCCATTAGAAGACGCGATGAAATGTATATCTCATGGAATCCTACTTTTATCCGTGCGAGGAAATTTTCAAATCTGGAATAATTCAACCACATTCGAAAGCTTGAGAGGGGATTGTGTTGATTAATGAAGTCAACTCCATTCGGTTGGAACTTGCCTTTCCACGCAGATGGATTTTCTTATGTTTGCTTATCGTGGTTTTTGTGGGGCTTTTAGGTCGTTACCGCCAAGCCAACCCATTGGGGTTTCCATATGAAACAACAAAAAACCATACATGTACGAAAAGCCTAAAAGTTCTGTAGTTCTTCAATTGGTAAATGCCAACCAGCTTTACTGGTGCATAGAAATATGCTAATTTATTATTCATGCTCCCATCTTTATATACCCTTCTAATTCCAATCAACTTCACCATCTTAATCTGAATTAACAGAAGCTAAAATTACCTAATTTGGACATGATTTATTAACCTAGTGGGAGCTCAGGGAAGAATTTAAACAAAACAATCTTCCTTCTCTATTTTAACCAGCTGGCATAGTAGTTGGAAAAGGTCGAGGTACTACCAGGAAAAAATAGTACTACTAGTTTAAACTTTAAGTTCTTTCAAATACTCATTTCTTAGACCCTCTAGAATCATTATACATTGAAACCTATCTTATCTTATATATATATATATATAAAAGCAGAAAAGTCCCGAGGTGAAACCACGGTTTGACATTTGTCTTTGTCTAATCATTATGAATATGACATTTGTAATCCTACGTGGCCATTTCTAAAAATCAACCAATGACATTTCGACATATACTCATGTATTGCTTTGTCATTAAATTTTGAAGTTACTCATTTTGTTTGTAACTCATGAGCCATTACTATTAATTTAAAATTTGTAATGAATGTTCATTCTTGGTTTTATGACCTGAAAAAATAATTCTACACAGAAGTAGCTATCCTTAATATTTAACAATGAATTAAATATTTCAAGAATTCTTAGTTGATGCATATTATAACTGAATATAAATATATTCTACATAGAAGTAGTTTTTATTAATGTTTTATAAGAAGTAATTATTTCTTAAATTCTTAGTTGATGTATATTATATAAAAAATGAATTATGATCTTATATTCAAACTTAACATTTATGAAAATTGTATTTCATGTAATTATATTATTTTGATTAGGAAAAAAATGTATATTCTTAAAGACATATATTGTAGTCATTTAATACTGAAAATATTTTAATCATTGCATTTACATGTATACAAAAGACATTGGTGACTTTTTGAGAAAAATGTCACACTATTTTTGTCCAGCAATATGTCACACTAACTGGTAAATGTTAAATTGCAAATTTTCTCAACTTTCATTACAGTAACTTTAGTATTTGATGATTCTTTTAAGGTTGCTGCATTGTAATTATATGAGTATAAAGACATTTTTTTATATTAGTCCATGCCAATTTTCGTAACTTCCGTCCCAACTAATTTAATGTTAATATCATAATATAAGATTGGTACATAAAGTTCAATAGTAATTCTTCTTATTCTTTACAAACAAAATACGTCTATGCATTTTTAGGGGTGCATATTATTGCATAGTTATAAAATTTAATAACATGAACAGTGATCTCATATTGAAATTAGAAATTTATGTAATTTCTCAAAAAAAAAATTACGAACGAAATGTTTTTTAGGGAAAGAAAATTCAATCTTAAGATATATGTAGAATGCATTTGGTAATATAACCAAACGAACTAAGTTCATCTTCATGTGTGTAAATGACATTGATGCTTTTATGATAAATGTGTTCACTAATTATTCAGTGCTACTTTTCTTTCAATTACATATCAGTTAGTTTTGTGGTAGACCTTTTTTCTTTAAATTTCCTATGGATCACATTGCTTTCACAAGGAATATGACAATACAATAATTAGTCAGTACTCTAACTATAAGAATAGTGTACACTTCCTTCAACGAACAAGTCAAAAAGGAATATTCTGGAAAATAAATTAAAAGAGAAAACATGAAATATTAAATATCAAAAAGTTAAGAGTCAACTTATTGATAAGAAAAATCAGAAAGAAAAGAAACTTGATTTGATTGCAGCAATACTTGAAAGAATTGTTTCAATAAAATTTATCAACTTGACCAGAAAGTTTATTGCCCCGCGCCTTGGCGCGGGGTCACGCCTAGTATAAGGAAAATACAGAAAGTTTGTGTGGACGCAAACAAGGTAAAAAGATGAAATTTATATATGATACGAGCACAACCATTAGATGCAGTTTAGAATAAACAATTATATCACTAACAATAGAAAAAGAAAAAAAAAAAAAAAAAAACTAAGAAAAACCATTTGATGTGGTACAGCCAAAATAATGGTAACAAAGATTAATTCGACTACTTGGAGTCCGAACCATAGAAAATAACCTAAATGGGTTAAGATGCAGCTTTTCTTTGTTCTTGACAGTTCAAACATGATCAAATGAACCAAATTGAAGCTTAAACGGAATTTAAGGCACGATCAGTTCATGACAGGGACCACGGTCCACAACATTATTACTAGACTGTAATTGATAACTTAGAACTCAATGCCTTCAGAGGTACAGTCTTCACATCTTTGATTTGTTGCGTTTTGTACTGTCCAAAGTCCTACAATCATAAGAAACATAAACATACTAGTATAAGACAGCTATGAGATATAACACATTGTATAATAAAGAGTCAACACATGATAACACAAGAAAGTATTACCTCAAGTTTGAGTGACCTACAGCTGCGATGAACCTACATCCGTTACACATGAAGAAGGAGGCATACATAAGGCTTAGTACTTGTACCTTTGCATACCCCACAGAGAAGATACACATTAAAGGAAACAGAAAAATCAACCACAGATCCAAACTATTGGTAGCAAATCTTTTCATTTTTCTAATGGCGAAGTGAACCTAATATCGATTCAGGATGACAATCATACAATTAGGGTATGATTCAATAATTATTCATAAGGACCATTGAGTAAATTACAGGGGTACAATTGAGTTGGAAGCAATATAACAAGTCATACTGCTCTTTTTTTGTTTTCAGATAACAAGTCTCAAGTCTCTCTGCCGTTACCTTGTTTTACCTACTTTCCTTGCTCAAAGACCACAATGTATCTTCAGCACGCTTTTCATTAAGCAGAAAATATGGTGAATTAAGCTAAGTACTTCTGTGGTTTGGTATAAGACACTAACTACCCTTGTGTCTTCGGAGACTACATTCGCTACCCTTACTTTGGTAAAAATTACCACACAAACTGTGTCACAACCGCTAAACATTAAAGTAGTCCTACAATCATAGAATCATACACTTCTAAGAGTGCTGTGAAACGTAGCAAACTATATTACAGTGAGTTAACCCATGATCGCGGAAGTAAATATTACCATCTCTTGGCTTCTGATTACAGCATTAACCTACATCCATCGCAGATCAGCAAAATTCAGAATCTTCTCAAATAACCAAAAAAAAGATATACGAACCAAAAGATATACGATAAAGGAAACCAAAAAGTTCAACCACAGTCAAAGTTTAACAATGTTGAATTAAAGCTCTGAAACGTAACAAACTGTATTACTGTGAGTTAACAAATCATCGCAGAAGTAAATACAACCGCATCTATTGATGAGATCAGATAATCAACATGCATTAATTGCAGATCAGTTACAATTCAAATCAAAAGATTCAACTAGTTTTGTTTTTCTTCAAATTCCCTAGTCCGTGTTACAGAATTTGTTAAGTTTCCGTGACCAAAGACAACACATTTTAACAATCATGGTGCACTTGCAACAGCAATGACAAGCATTCATAAAACAAGGTATACTTCGAGTATGTGAGGCATGGAGCTCCTCATCAATGAAAACAAAACCTCCTCTCAAAAGATTTACAAACAAAACATAACAATGTGCTTTACATTTTTTTATAGGTACTGTGAAACTTCAAACAAGTATATGCCACATATATAAATTAAGTCATAATTACATAAGTAAATCAATAGGAACTTACCTTGAGTGCAGCTTCAATAGACCTTCACCAGCAACTACATCCTTGAGTGAAATAAACTAGGCCCGTAGGCAATGGTATCGAACTTGGACCTAAGCCACCCATCTCAAGATACCTGTAACTGCTTCCATTTCGGTGATAATGTAATAGACCGCTGCTCCCGTTATGATATAACAGTAAGGATCTGTACCTTGAAACACTTAAGGGTTGAAATAAACCCCAAAGTATACTCCCATTGGGAATGCTGGTAGCAAGACAGTGCTGCTTCGGCGAGGATCACTAGAATCTTTCAGCACCCACACAACAGTTTTCACATAGGAAGAATAACACATAGAGGAAGCCTTCTTAATTCTCCGAGTGAGATATGCCTAGTCCAGCTCGTAAAATCTTCATGAGGTGGTGGTGGAACTGGTTGAAACTTTTTATCAAAATAACCGAAGGAAACAACCTGGACTTTTGTCATCCTAATTCAGCCAAAAGAGAGCTCCATTTAGATATGTAGGGAATCCCAGATTCCAACCGGAGTAAGGTACTTCTCGATTTTTCTCGTTCCAAGTGTATGTATCTCAGGCTTTTGGGAAGAGCCCGCCCTTTCCATAGTGAAGTCATGAGAGCGTCCACATTTACGTTTCCAAAACATCCTAATCACCTTGTATTGTTTAGTACGTGGACTGAAACCCAGAGCATGACCAACCTTGTGACCGATGCCAAGTCTGTCTTCTGTAGGAACAGGAAATTGGGTTACACACAGTAATTGGGTCATTCCTTGATGGTTCGGATAGACAAAGAAAACCATGGTAAGAATTAACCATACTTAAACAGAGATATTCTGCCTTCGCATCCATGGAAAGTTGTCGTTTAGGACCAACTTCATGTTGAGGTAACTAGGTGCTCATGCCCTTCTTGAAATGCTTGTCACATCGAGGCCCACTATCATAACATTGAAAATCACAATAACCATTAGTGAAGATGTAACCAGGGGGCTTGACAAAGAAAAGGGTTCTTGAAGAGTGTTTACAGGACAACTTCAATTTCATGAGATTGTTGTCATGAAAACGCGCTTCAAAAACCCTTGTCTGTATCCAGCCCCATGGTTACATCTTCAATAATGGTTATCGCGATTCCGTGTTATCACTGGGACTCTATGTGACAAGCATTTCAAGAAGGTCCTGAGCACCAAGTCGCTTCAATAGGAAGTTGGTCCTAAACAATAACTTTCCATGGATGCGAAAGCAGAATAACTCAGTTTCGTTAAAGTGAATTCTTAACATGGTTATCTCTGTATATCTGAACCATCATGGAACGACCCAGTTGATGTGTGTTAACCCAATTTCAGGTGAGTATGTAAACCTTCCAATTCCCATAGAAGCTAGACTTGGCATCACTCCAGAGGTTGAATGTGTTCTGGGTTTCAGTCCAAGTACAAAACAGTACAATGTGATTGGATCTTTTGGGAATGTGAATGTAGACGCTCTCATGACTTCACTTTGGAGTGGGCTGACTCTTCCAGAAAGGGTAAGATACATACACTTGGTACAAGCTCATTGAGAAATGTCCTGCAAGTACCTTACTCCGGATGAAATCGAGAATTCCCTATATATCTAGATGGAGAACCTTTGGCTGAATTTCAATGAAAAAATGAGATAATGTTGTTTCCTTCAACTTTTTTCGATGCGAAGTTTCAACCAATTTGATGCAGGAAGAATTTCGAAAGCATTTTCGGTCAAAACGCAGAATCAGGGGCAGAATAGAAGGATGTCGGATTCGGGCAAAATCATACATTATTTTGAGTGAAAACGACGTTCTAAAACGAACCCGTGATTTATCATGGGCACCGCCCTGATTTGGTCAAATTCGGTTATTTAAGGGTCAAAATCAGCGTTTTTTTCATTTTTGGTAATATTTATTTCACTAATTAGGAGGTCAAATTATTCCCAATTTGGGTGAATCTTTTTGCTGAGTCTTCATTTTGTTTAGAACTTTAATTTAGGATTGTTTTTGAGATTTTGCTATTTTTGGCAAAATTATGTTTTTTTAGCTATTTATACCCGGCTTGTGGGTAAATTTCAACAGACTTTGATTATTTAATATTTCAGAACTCTAGAGAGCTTCGTGCCCTAGTTCTTTTCCCCTTTTTCATTGTTGATTCAGCTGCTCGCCACACGCCTCGATTCAATTCAGCGTTAGTTTGGTATCAGAGCAAGTTCGACTTGGGAGGAAGATCATCATCAACGATGGTGCGTGGACGTCCTGGCGGCTGCGGGCAGGTTTCGACTGAGGAAGCCCCCCAACGGAGACGTAACGTCCAAGACTTTATGATGATAAAAGATCTGCAGAGGCAACAACGGGATCTGCAGAGGCAGATTGCGGTGTTAACCCAGCGCCTAGCATTGCGGTGTTAACCCAGCGCCTAGCATTGCGGTGGAGAAGCTAAACCGACGCTTGGCGGCGCAGAATTGCAAAGATCGCAAGGTCTTTGATCGTTACTCGCAGCCCGCGTTCGAGACCTACTACAACGGCAATTCCGGTGGTTGGAGCGAGCGTTATGGAGGAGCGAGTTTCAAGTACGATGTCCCACATTATTCGGGTATGTCGCAGTCCAGTAACTGTTTTGAATTTCTTGAAGAAAAAGAAGAACAAGTTGTTGAGGATTACGAATATAATTCCTATGATGCAATTTTTGTTGAGGATAATTCATCTTCATCTAATTATGAGGTGGATTGGTCTAACCTCCAATTTATGACGATTATGGAGATGACGAGATTGTGGAGGATGATGAGCATACTTTGGATGTGCCGATTCATGACTTTGGAGACGAAGGCGAGGCAGAGCTATCAGACGCGACCAGTTTCGCACATGACACAGACGAGGTAGAGCTATCAGACGCGACCAGTTTCGCACATGACACAGACAAGGCAGAGCTGTCAGACGCGACCAGTTTCGCACTTCGCTACCATGAACTAGAGGAATGCGAGGTCAATTCCGATGTCTCTGTTCAAGTTGAGGTAATTTCAGATTCCTCTCCATTATATTTTGCACAGAGTATTATTATTGAAGATGATGTTGAAGACGTGCGGATTAAATTAGAGGAGTACATGATTGTTTCATTCAAGTTACCGTCTCTTTATTGTGATCCGTTTATGATGGAGTCAATCACTCAAGTTCCTAAATCGAACTCGAGGACGAGTTCTTTTGAAGAGGGGGTGACTGATGCAGGAAGAATTTCGAAAAAATATCCGACAGCTTCAGAAAAGCATTTTCGGTCAAAACGCAGAATTAGGGGCAGAATTGAAGGATGTCGGATTCGGGCAAAATCATACATTATTTTGAGTGGAAACGACGTTCTAAAACGAAACTGTGATTTATCACGGGCACCGCCCTGATTTGGTCAAATTCGGTCATTTAAGGGTCAAAATCAGCGTTTTTTCATTTTTGGTAATATTTATTTCACTAATTAGGAGGTCAAATTATTCCCAATTTGGGTGAATCTTTTTGCTGAGTTTTTATTTTGTTTAAAGCTTTAATTTATGATTGTTTTTGAGATTTTGCTATTTTTGGCAAAATTATGTTTTTTAGCTATTTATACCCGGCTTGTGGGTAAATTTCAGCAGACTTTGATTATTGAATATTTCAGAACTCTAGAGAGCTTCGTGCCCTAGTTCTTTTCCCCTTTTTCATTGTTGATTCCGCTGCTCGCCACACGCCTCGATTCAAATTCGGCGTCAATTCGGTGTCACAATTCCAGCACCACCTCATAAAGATGTCAATGTTGCCGGTCGAGTAGGCATATCTCACTCAGAGAATCAAGAGGCCGCCTCTCTGTGTTATTCTTCCTATGAGAAAATTCTTTTGTGATTGATGAAAGATTCTAGTGATCATGGATCGTGCAGAACCATCGTACTACCAACACGGATCATGCAGTACCATCTTACTACCGAAATTCTTAATGGGAGTTATTCTTGGGGTTTATTTCAACCAATAAGTGTTTCGAGCAACAGATGCTTACTGTTACAACATCATGGAAGCAGCGCTCTATTATACTATCACCCAAATGGAAGTAGTTACAAGTATCTTAAGATTGGTGGGTAAGTAGGAGGCCTTGTTTTATCACTCAATGATAGGGATGACAATTTCCCGTGAAAGGTCTATTGAATCTGCACACAAGGTAAGTTCCTATTGATTCCACCAAACACAAAAGAACACGAATGAGTCCCAGGCTGAACCTGCCATAAGTTCACACAAGTTAAGGGTTCTTGAAACATAAATAAACCTGGCCTTTTTACCCTGTAATAGGGTTCTTCACGATTGACCCCACTTAGGATACAATCGCATCACAAGAAATGTACCACACCAGTTTCAACTTAAATCAAAAGCTTCAACTAGTTTTAATTTTATTCAAATTCCGTAGTCCGTGTTACAGAATATGTTAAGTTCCTGTTACCAAAGACAACACATTTTAACAATCATGGTTCACTTGCAATGACTTGAAATAGCAATGACAAGCATTCATAAAACAAGGTATACTTTGAGTTTGTGAGGCATCGAACTCCTCATTAATGAAAACAAAACCTCCTCTCAAAAGATTTACATACAAAACATAACAATGTGCTTTACATTTTTTTTTTATAGAAACATCAAACAAGTATATGCCACATATATTAATTAAGTCATAATTACAAAAGTAAATCAATAGGAAGTTACCTTGAGTGCAGATTCAATAGACCTTCACCAGCTACAACATCTTTGAGTAAAATAAAACTAGGACTGTAGGCAATGGTGACGAACTTGGACCTAAGCCACCCATCTCAAGATATCTCAAGATACCTGTAACAACTTCCATTTCGGTGATAATGCAATAGACCGCTGCTCCCATTATGATATAACAGTAAGGATCTGTAGTTTGAAACACTTAAGGGTTGAAATAAACCCCAAAGCATACACCCATTAGGAATTCTGGTAGCAAGACAGTGCTGCCTCGTTAAGGACCACTAGAATCTTTCAGCACCCACACAACAGTTTTCACATAGTAAGAGTAACACATAGAGGAAGCCTTCTTAATTCTCCAAGTGATATATGCCTAGTCCAGCTCGTGACATCTTCATTAGGTGGTGGTGAGGGAACTGGTTGAAACTTTTCCGAAGGAAACAACCTGGACTTTTGTCTCCTAATTCAGCCAAAAAAGAGCTCCATATAGATATGTAGGGAATCCTAGATTCCAGCAGGAGTAAGGTACTTCTCAATGTTTCTCCATATGTTTGTGCCTAGTGTATGTATCTCGGCCTTTCTGGAAGAGCCAACCCTTTCCAAAGTGAAGTCATGAGAGCGCCCACATTTACGTTTCCAAAACATCATAATCTACCTTGTACTGTTTAGTACGTGGACTGAAACCCAGAGCATGATCAACCTTGTGACTGATACCAAGTCTATCTTCTGTGGGAACGGGTAATTGGGTTACACATAGTAATTGGGTCATTCCTTGATGGTTCAGATAGACAAAGAAAACCATTGTAAGAATTCACCATACTGAAACAGAGATATTCCGCCTTCGCATCCGTGGAAAGTTGTCGTTTAGGACCAACTTCATGTTGAGGCAACTAGGTGCTCATGCCCTTCTTGAAATGCTTGTCACATCGAGGCCCACTATCATAACATTCAAAATCAGGGTAACCATTAGTGAAGATGTAACCAGGGGGCTTGACAAAGAAAAGGGTTCTTGAAGTGCGTTTACAGGACAACTTCAAATTGACGTGTTAGCAATTGGTGCGCCCATGTGGGGTGCCCAATGCAATTAACATAACCTTATGGGGTTAGTTGCACTAATACATAAACTAGAGGGGTTAGTAGCTAAGGCTCAAACCCTAGGGGTTTATGTGCAAACTTAGGAGAAGTTATGCCTATATAAGGAGGCAGCCTCCTACATATTATATTGGCTATTCCATACAGAAAAGTCTCTCTGTCTAGATTCATACTAGTTGTAGAGAACCCTAGTCTCTCTCCAACTTCATCCAAGGAGGTGGAACGTGGTGTGGAAATCAGTGTTCGTCCTCGAGATTCACACTCGATTGGTGGGAGCAAGATCAAGGAGTAGGCGCGTGAAAGCAAGCAACAAACCGATCATCCGCTGCACTAAGGAGCTTAGGAAGACAAGGTAAACACATGAATATTCCGCTTTAGTTCATGTTGTTGATCTGAGCATGTTAGATCCTTCCTGCCCTTCATTGGTATCAGAGCCCTAGGCTTACTTTTCGTGCCTCGATAAGCGTTCCCGAACCTGTTATAAAAATCGCGTTTCTGAAATTTCATAACCAGTAGACGAAACCTATATGGTTAGGTAGGGTTTTTCACGAGGATTCCAGATATATAAATTTTATATTTTTTGGATTTACGGTGAATTAGTTATGAATTTTCAAAGTTTCGGAACAGTATTAATCTGGACTGCTAGATCCAATAATTAGAACACGGTTTTCAAAAACTTGTTAAAATTGGATTTTGACCACATAATCGGGATCAGGACGAAGAGACGATCACGGGAAAATTTTTCTCGTCGCGATCGGAGCACGGGAAGGCGGCGCGTGGGCTTCACGCGCCACCGACGCCGCCCCCACGCCGCCCCCACGCGCCGCCACGCGCCGCACGCGCCCAAGGGCTGGCGGCGGCTGCTGACATGGCCCTAGGGCTGACGTGGCAGATGACGTGGCGGTGCCACGTCAGCAAGAGGCTGACGTGGCGATGACGTGGCAGCCACGTGGCAGCTGACGTGGCAGCTGACGTGGCGATGACGTGGCGGGCTGACGTGGCAGCTGACGTCAGCATAGGTGCTGACGTGGCATGCCACGTGGCATGCTGACGTGGCACATGGGCCGACGTCAGCGCGTGGCGGAGGCGGACGCGCCCACGCGCGGCGGCGCGTGAGGGCGCGTGCGGCCTCCTCCCGCCGCCATTTTTCGTCCGGTTTTTTCCTAGGGACTCCAAATTAAATTTCCTATTTTATGGGTATTTTTTCATAATTTTTGGAGCGACGGAAAATTTTAGTAATTTCCAGATTAATTAATTAGTGTTTAGCACACTTCCCGAGGCAGTTTGACGACCTTAAACACACTGTTTTGAGCCCAAATTTTTTCTGGAGACTTAGGTCATTTTTCCCTACGTTTTGCCATAGGTGGTGAGACCCTAAGTGGTAGGGAGCAATTTTCGATCTTTTTAGTTGATTAGATTATTGCTTATTAATTTCCAGTAATTATTGCTTAATTCCGGAAATTTCCAGAAAATTACAGTATGTTTATTATATTGTTATACATGCTGTTGTGGGTTGAATGGATGTGTTTGGTGCATGGATGTGGCATAGATGTTTTATATTTTGGTTTTGGTTTTGGTTTTTGAATATGTAATCAAGATACGGCCTGCGTGTCGTGCCTCTCTATACTCTAGTGTCTTCTCTTCTCATCCACTCGCCTCTATGAGGTTACTTCTTATTAGAAATAAGATAGTTAGTAGAGATTGAAGATTGAAGCTTCAAGAGAGGTGGCCAAACCAAAAGCTATGGCGCAAGGTGCATGGAGCAATTAGACGGTCTAATGGAGCCTCAAGCTTGGAGTCCTCAAGTAGGCGAGATGGCGTGAGATGGAGTTCAGGACTTGCTCAAGAAGTGCTCTCAATAGTGGGAGTGCACCTTAGGGGCCACATCCATTGCATGTTTATTTATGCTTGTGCTTGTTTTATGTTATAACTGCGTGTGATTGGATAAATATGTTTAACCTCGCATGCTAAAGAACTAAAACAAAAGAGCTCACATGAGGACATGATTAAAATTGATAGGAAATCACAAGTGATGAGATTTGATTCCTAGGATATACGCTAGGTTTTGGTGGAGTCCTTGTGAGGAACTATTGAGATTAATCGATGTCACATGTTACTTAGGAGCTAAAACAAAGCTAGTAACTAATATCCATTTTGTCTCGTTTTTCAGTCACGATGAACACGAATCTATTTCCTAAATCTGCTGTAATTCTAAAGGGAGACAACTTCCGTGCATGGTACAGAAGTGCGATATGTCGCATGATTGAGCTAGGACTGTCTGATCATTTGCATATGGCAAAGATGGAGCCATGGGTACCACCGGGCGGCCCTACTGATGCATATAGACGTGATCTTGAGGCTTACCAGAAATGGGAAGTTGATGACAAGAAAGCATGTCTAGAATTGATGGATCTAGTGAGGACTGATCTCCTAGAGTCAATTGTGATTGATTATGCAAAGAAGCTCTGGGAAGACATTCTAGGACTGTACGGAAGTGCAGACGAATTCCAAAAGACATGTCTATGGATGATGCTCACTTCCACGGTGAAGGATGATAATGTCTCTATGGATACGCACCTAAAGACCTTATCATTCTATATTACTGAACTTATAACTTCTGGGCATGATGTATCCGATGAGAGACAGCTAAAGGCTGTGAGAATGTCTCTACCAGATTCATGGGATTCCGTGAGAAAAGTGTTGCAAGGATCAGATGACATTAAGACATTTGATGATGCAAAGCGATATTTATTGTTTGAGGAAAAGAGACTGGAATTTGCCAGAACTTCTAGTCCACCATCGCAGGTAGAGAGCCCTCCCATGGCATATGTGCCAAAGGGTCAGGAAGTCATCGTAGAGCACGAGAGTGGAGGCCACATGGGCCCATGCCGCAAGATCAGTAAGCGCCAAATGTGGAAGAGGTCCAAGAGGGATATGAGACAAGTTATGTGCTATAACTGCCAGGCATATGGCCACTTTGCTCGTGACTGCGCCGAGTCAAAGGTACACTATAATCCAAACTCTGACTGTTATGTTATAAGTCAAGTTTATATTGCTGATTCCCCTAATGTGTGGGTATTGGATTCAGGTGCGAGTGACCACCTAGCATGTGACCGAGACGCGTGCACGGATTATAGGCGAGTACCAGTGGGCAGTAGAAGAGTGTACATGGGGAACAACTCTTTCGTTGATGTGGTGGGCATTGGCACATATCAGCTGAAGATGAAGTCTGGAAAGACGCTTGTTCTTCATGACGTTTTATACGCTCCTGATGCACGCAAGAACTTAGTTTCAGTTTCTAGACTTTTGGATTTGGATTTTAGACTTGTTTTTTGAGGGTGGTTTTGCCAAACTGTTTGTTGGCAACTCATGTTTTGGTACTGGTTATATTTCTCGTGGTTTATTTTATTTAGACATTGTTGGTTCTAGCATTGATGATGTTTATGATTCTCGTTCATATATTACATCTTCTAGTGATGATGATGCCACTAGATGGCATGCTAGATTGGGACATATAGGACAGGACAGGATGAACAGGCTGGCTAAGGCAGGCCTACTTGGAGATATGCCCAAGATATCATTACCTGTATGTGAGTCTTGTCTTGCAGGAAAAGCTAAACGCAAACCCTTCGGTAAAGCAGTAAGGGCTACTGAGCCTTTACAACTCATTCATTCTGATGTTTGCGGTCCATTAAATGTTAGAGCTAGACATGGTGCTCGCTATTTCATCACATTCATAGATGATCACACTCGTTTTGGTTATGTGTATTTGATGGCACATAAATCTGAAGCGCTAGGGTGCTTCAGAAAATTTCTGCAAGAGGTAGAGAACCAACTGGACAAAAGAGTTAAGGCTCTTAGGACAGATCGAGGGCGTGAATATCTATCTGAGCAATTTAAGGAGCTCTGTGAGACGAAAGGGATAGTGAGGCAGTTGACTATTCCCTTCACACCGCAGCAAAATGGTGTAGCGGAAAGAAGGAATAGAACACTGTTAGAGATGGTTCGTAGTATGATGGCAAATGCGAATCTGCCTATCTCCTATTGGGGAGATGCATTGATGACTGCCACATACATACTAAACCGTGTGCCCACCAAGTCTGTAGCCACAACCCCTTACGAGATGTGGACCAAAAGGCAACCCGAATTGGGTCACCTTAGGCCATGGGGGTCGGCCGCCTATGTACGTAACGTCTCCCATGTTCATGGGAAATTGGGTGCTAGAGGAAAGAAGTGCATCTTCATACGGTATTCTGAGCACTCTAAGGGTTACGTATTCATAGCGCAACAGCCGGATGGTAGTCTAACGGAGATGGAATCGCGAGATGTAGAATTTCTCGAGAGAGATTTTCCTAGTCAGGGAGAAGCACGTGGAGATGGCATTCTCTACGAAGAGGAGGAACCACTGGATGACACTCAGTTCTCTACAGACCTACAGGGAACAGTCCCTATGGATCTTCAGAACAGTGGGAGTGACTTGCCTAGTGAGCAGCCCATCATATATGATGATGAAGCTGAAGAAGAACCCTCTTTGCGTAGGAGCGCTCGTGGGAGTGTACCCCGTCGACGATTTGACATCGAAGGGGAGGCCATGATGGTCACCACGCAAGAAGATGATGAACCTAGGACATTGTCTGAAGCTCTCTCATCCCCTGACAAGAAAGAATGGAACATTGCTTTACAAGAAGAACTGGAGTCAATGAAAACCAATCATGTTTGGGACTTAGTTGACTTGCCTCCTGGACGTAGGGCCATTGGAAACAAATGGGTTTTCAAGGTCAAGAGGAAGGCAGACGGAAGCGTTGAGAGGCATAAGGCCCGGCTAGTGGCGAAAGGCTACACCCAACAACAGGGTGTAGATTACGAGGAGACGTTCTCACCGGTTGTGAGAATTGCCTCCATTCGTCTTATACTTGCAATAGTGGCTAGCATGGACTTGGAACTACATCAAATGGATGTTAAGACTGCATTTCTCAATGGAGAACTAGATGAGGAGATCTATATGGCTCAACCGGAAGGTTTTGAGAAGAAAGGTCAAGAGCACAAAGTGTGCAAACTGATTAAGTCCATATATGGACTGAAGCAGTCCTCAAGACAGTGGTATTTGAAGTTTCATCAAGACATTGTGGCATATGGCTTCACAATGGTAGATGAGGACCACTGTGTGTATGTCAGACGTTCCGGAAAGAAGTTCATGATACTGTCATTATATGTAGATGACATACTACTAGCCAGCAATGATAAAGGAATGCTCGGAACTACCAAAGGGTGGTTATCCTCTCGTTTTTCAATGAAGGATATTGGAGAAGCGAGTTACATCCTTGGGATAAAGATCCTAAGGAACCGCTCTAAGAGACTTCTTGGCTTGTCTCAAGAGACATACATCAAGAAGATACTTGAACGGTTCCAGATGATGGACTCCAAGCCATTCGAGACTCCCATTGCACATGGCGAGAAACTCAGCCTTGAAATGTGTCCCAAGACCCAACACGAGAGAGACCAGATGGCCAAAGTACCCTATGCAAGTGCTGTCGGAAGTTTAATGTACGCAATGATGTGTACAAGGCCCGACATATGTCATGCTGTCGGTTTAGTTAGCAGATATCAATCTGATCCCGGTGTTGGACACTGGAAGGCTGTTAAGAGGATTCTCCGATATCTCAAAGGGACTAAGGATTACGTGTTATGCTACCGAGGCTCTGAGCTAAGGCTCATTGGCTACAGTGATGCTGACTGGGGTGGGGACCTAGACGCACGTAAATCGACCTCAGGCTACGTCTTCATGCTGGGTGGAGGAGCCATCACATGGCACAGTAGCAAGCAGACTTGCACTGCCTTATCCACCATGGAAGCTGAATACGTTGCCTGCTCCGCGGCAGCGCAGGAGAGTGTTTGGCTGAAGAGATTTCTGGTCAGCTTAGGAGCGGTTGACGAACCAAGACCAGTAACGCTTCGTTGTGATAGTATGTCGGCCATAGCTTGTGCTAAAGATCCGAAATACCACAGCAAGGCCAAACATATTGAGATAAAGTACCACTTCATTAGGGAAGTAGTAGCTAAGGGAGACATCACTCTAGAGCATATTCCTACGAATCAGATGTTAGCTGATCCAATGACCAAGCCTCTTCTAAAGGCTACTTTTGTTGGTCATACTAGGAATATAGGGTTAGGCAAATGGAACTAGATGTCAGACTGATTAAACATTTTGAGACATTGATTGATTGGATATTAGGAATGGATTTGTCTATTTATGCTACATGTTATTTTGATACGTGTATGATATGTTACATTTCCTGTACTAGCTTAGAGCATGTCACACAGACACTAAGTTGGCTCACTCACACGAGCAACTGCCTTCGCAGTATCCTGGATATGTCTGGGTGTGGCGGAAGATGAGACGGAATCCAGATAAGCGCTGAAGGCCTACGATATGATATGAGATGCCTTCTTCATATGAGCATATGGCCTATGATAAGAGCTTGAAGTCTATCAGTAGTGCTAGGAGTCTATCAGACGGATTCAAACGTCGCATTGGAAATAAGTTCCAAGATGAGATTGGTTATGGCCAATCGAACATGGTTACTACCCCGAACCATGTATAGTCTGTATAGAAGAGGCCAGATGCGAGAGCTGATAAATGATCACAACCGTGTGACATGGCAACACTCGGGCTGGTGGCCATAAGGGCTACCGGATAGACATCTGCATAGTGGTCCTTTGCAAGGATAAGACATGCGCTCTCATCAGAGTGTAAACACTATGGCGCATATTTCCCCTTGAATAATGCGCGCTTATGAGTGACCATGAGGTGATGAGTAGAATTAGTCCCTGGGATTCCTCATCGTGTGAGCCTCGTCGATCGTATGGGGATGATCGACACTGTATACCCTTTGTACTTACGTCTGTGTCATGAGGAGACGGGTCGGTGGTGCTACTTTGGCGTGACACCTTACGGCTATGGATGATTCGGCCTTCCGGACACTGCTGGGAAAGCAGCTGAGCCGAATCTGAGTGACACATGTATGTAAGGAAAGATTCTCGTTGCATCGCTCTTTATTATCTTTCATTGGGCCCACCTGCAAGATCTTATGGGATCATGTAGGATATGAAAATATAAAGGAGATGTGGACTCATTGGAGCATGGCCTTCGGGACAAGGCAGGTGCTCATGATCCACGAGATGACAATCGGAGGAATCTGGGGGATACGAGAGTTACGGAGAGCATTATCACTGTTTTATGTTTTAAGGGTGCCTTCCTGCGCTGGCTATACGAGTTTGGTATGTGGATCTCCCGAGAGGGTGCCTTCCCATGCTGGCTATACGAGTTTGGTGTACGGATCTCCCGAAATGCAGGTACTCTCACCGGTCACACGCCACGGCCACACAATACTCTTTTGTAGATGATAGAAAGTTGGAGATTGATGGAGACTGGATGAATTGTGCAACCCCACTGTGCGAGTGGGAGATGTTAGCAATTGGTGCGCCCATGTGGGGTGCCCAATGCAATTAACATAACCTTATGGGGTTAGTTGCACTAATACATAAACTAGAGGGGTTAGTAGCTAAGGCTCAAACCCTAGGGGTTTATGTGCAAACTTAGGAGAAGTTATGCCTATATAAGGAGGCAGCCTCCTACATATTATATTGGCTATTCCATACAGAAAAGTCTCTCTGTCTAGATTCATACTAGTTGTAGAGAACCCTAGTCTCTCTCCAACTTCATCCAAGGAGGTGGAACGTGGTGTGGAAATCAGTGTTCGTCCTCGAGATTCACACTCGATTGGTGGGAGCAAGATCAAGGAGTAGGCGCGTGAAAGCAAGCAACAAACCGATCATCCGCTGCACTAAGGAGCTTAGGAAGACAAGGTAAACACATGAATATTCCGCTTTAGTTCATGTTGTTGATCTGAGCATGTTAGATCCTTCCTGCCCTTCATGACGAGATTGTTGTCTTGAAAACGTGCTTTAAAAAACCTTTTAATTGTCCAGCCCCACTGTTGCATCTTCAATAATGGTTATCGTGATTGCCAGTGTTTATGACACTGGTCCTCTACGTTTCAAGCATTTCAAGAAGGTCCTGAGCACCAAGTTACTTCAATATGAAGTCGGTCCTAAACGGTAACTTTTCATAGATGTGAAAGTAGAATATCTGTGTTTTGATATAGTGAATTCTTGCCATGGCTTTCTCTGTTAATCGGAATCATCAAGGAATGACCCAGTTGCTGTGTGTAACCCAATTTCAGGTCAGTATGGCAACCTTCCAATTCCCACAGAAGCTAGACTTGGCATCAGTCCAGAGGTTGATTGTACTCTGGGTTTCAGTCCAAGTACTAAACAGTACAATGTGATTGGATTTTCTGGAAATTTGAATGTAGACGCTCTCATGACTTCACTTTGGAAAGGGCGGAGACTTCCAGGAAGGCTAAGATACATACACTTGGTACAAGCTCATAGAGAAACGTCGCGGAAGTACCTTACTCCGGATAGAATCAAGGATGCCTACATATCTAAATGGAGCTCTTTTTTGGCAGAATTTAGATGAAAAAGGCCAGATAATGTTGTTTCCTTCGACACTTGATGCGAAGTTTCAACCAATTCCAGCACCACCTCATAAAGATGTCACTGCTGTCACGAGCTTGAGTAGGCGTATCTCACTTAGAGAATGAAGAGGCTTCTATGTGTTATTCTTCCTATGAGAAAATTGTTGTGCGAATGATCAATGATGAAAGATTCTAGTGATCATGGATCGTGCAGTACCATCTTACCACCAACACGGATCGTGCAGTACCATCTTACTACCGAAATTCTCATTGGGAGTTCTCCTTGGGGTTTATTTCAACCCATAAGTGTTTCGAGCAACAGATGCTTAATGTTATTTAACCATGGGAGCAACGCTCTATTATTCAATCACCCAAATGGAAGCAGTTACAAGTACCTTAAGATTTGTGGGTTGCGGTTTGAGTAGCAGACCATTGCATATAGGATTTGTTTCATCACTCAAGGATACGGAAGACAGCTTTGGTGAAGGTCTATTGAATCTGCACTCGAGGTAAGTTCCAATTAATTTAATTTTGAAATTGCGACTTAATTTATATATGCTCGAAATTTCTCTGTACCTCTGAAAAAAGTGTAAAGCACAAGGTTAAGTTTCATTAATAACTTTTTGAGGGGAGTTTATGTTAATCATTGACGAGGAGTTCGTAGAACCACCTCCTTCCTACTCTCTAGCCATCAATCTTAAAGAGGTAGTGTTAATTGGGGGAGTTGGAACTAAGGCCTCCATTTTCCAATTTAGGTGCTTTCTACTCTGTTTCGTGGATGTCCACTACCCTAGATATATTTTCTCTTACAACGAAAAAAAAAGGTGGTTTCGCACAATTCCAAAACTATAAACAATCCATCTGAAACCAGGCAGAAGTTTCACCATCTAAAATCCCAAAAATTTCCTCCATACATGTATTGCTAGATTTCGCCACACACACATGCCTGAGAAGAGATGTCTATGAAAAGTTAGATCTTTCCTTGGAGGCGTGGCTCTTTCTGGGAGGAAGATGAACTGATTTTTCTGCCCAACCAGTCTCAGTTTCAAACTCAAACATGTTCTTATTTTTGAGATTCCTGTCTGTACTACCAGCCTCAGTTTCTGGTTCAACGGCAAGGGGCGAATTCACAAACTCCTCGGTCTCAAGATCATCGTCCCCCTCGCTAATCCAACCATATCAAAGTACCCTCGGCTTTTTAGCTCGTGGCACCCTACTGCTTCTGTTGGGAGAAGTGAGAGCTTCTTGATCACCAATGCCCATAGGCTCGGCGGCTGCAGGAGGAGGGGGAGGAGCATCACTGCTGTGCTGTTGGAAGACAGGACAAATACCATTCAATACTGCAAAAGCAGCATCTTCAGGTCCAGGTAGACATGAGGGACCAGCTAGCTTCTAGAGACACGTGTCCATCCGTCTCATCCTGCAATATTATCCCGTACGGAAAAAAGATAAGAATAATAAAACTTCTATATGCAAACACAGGCTTGGCTATACGACTCATACAAAATCATTGAAAACAAGAATAGACATAATCCAAAACCCTAAAAAAAGTTTAACATGAAAGCCAATTATGGTAAATACCTCTTTTGAGGTCTCAATTTCTTTGTTTTACTTTCTTCTTGATCAAGAAGAATTCTGTCACCGCGTACGAATCATCCTCGATGAATAGCCATCAGGACCCATCAGGATCTGCTGGGTGGCTATTCATCCAGGATCTGCTGGGTGGCTATTCATCGAGGAGGATTCCTACGCGGTTCTCTCGGATAGAATTCTTCTTGATCAAGAAGAATGAAAAACAAAGAAATTGAGACCTCAAAAGAGGTATCTACCATAATGGCCTTTCGTTTCGTGGTATCCTTTTTTTAGGGTTTTTGGATTACGATTATTCTTGTTTTCAATGATTTGAATGAGTCGTACGGTCCTGTGTGTGCATATGGATGTTTTTAATATTATTATTATTTATCTTTTCCGTACGGGACAATATTGCAGGATGTGACGGATTGACACGTGTCACTGGCCTGTAGCAACGAAGCTGATCCCTCACGTCTACCTGGAGCTGAAGATGCTACTTTTGACTGTTGAATGGTATGGTCCTGTCTTCCAACAGCAGTGATGCTCCTCTTCCTCCTGCAGCCACTGAGCCTATGGACATTGGTGATCAAGAAGCTCTCACTTCTCCCCCGGAAGCAGTAGGGTGCTACGACCTAAAAGGCCGAGGGTACCTTGCTATGGTTGGATTAGCGAGGAGGAAGACGACGACGATGATGTTGAGAATGAGTAGGAATAGTTTTCCTCTTGCTATTGAACCAGAAACTGAGGCTGGTAGTACAGACGGGAATCTCAAAAAGAGGAACAGGTCTAAACATGAGAAGACAGGTAGGGTGGAAAAACAAGTTCATCTTCCTCCCAGAAAGAGGCACGCCTTTGAGGAATTATCTAACCATTTATAGACATTTTTTCTCATCTCTTTGGCATGTGTGTAGCGACCGCTGGCAATACATGTATAGAAGAACTAGTTTGGGATTTCGGATGGTGAAACTTCTTCCTGTTTTCAAATGGATTGTTTACAGTTTTGGAATTGTGCGAAAGCGCATTCATCAGATTTTTTCCTGAAACAGTAATAGCCTTGATAGTCATTTAAGTGAATAAGAGTACCACTTTTCTTTGATGGCCTTGATAAGTATTTCGTGTGTTTTCTACGATTCATTGTGAAAGCGCTTTTTGTTTATGTGAAAGCGCTTCCAGACACCATCAGGCTCCGTATTTCCTATTATGTTTTGAGCTTTTCGAACACTTTCGGGCATCAGACTTGAATTGTGTCTGGTTTCTTTGATTACAGATTTCTATTTTCAGGTCCTATTTGGGTTTCTTTGATTTCAGTTAGATCATTTGGTATGAGTTCGGGAGACTCATAGGTGTGAGCCGTGACGGTTTGACATCAAACCTTTGGTCTGGGATATCGTAATGGCTCTGGGTATCTTTAGACAGCGACAGCGGTGGCTGCAGTGGTTATGGCGAAGGCAGTAGTTGAGCTGGGTTTAGAGAAAAGGTAGGGATTTCATTTCCGGGAAAGGATTTTGGGTGAGATTTTGTGATGGTTATTGCGGTGGTGTTAGTGTGTGAGAAGAGGGGACGTAATGACATAGAGATTTGTGTTTATGTTGGGGTGTTGGTGTTGCAATGGTGTAATTACTTTGGCTAACAAAAGGTTTTAAGTATGTGAGAAGAGGGGACGTAGTGACATAGAGATGATCATTCGGTCATTGTGCTGTCTCCGGGTCAAATCTGTCCAGAAAAGCTGTGTCACCGTCACCACGTGTAGAAGAGTGCCTTGTGTCAATTACTTTGGCCAACAGAAGGTTTTAAGTATCATCCAAATCATAGCGTGATGTCCTGGTAAAATGCCTAAACACGGGTGTATTCTGTCATTAACTCTTGTAGAAAACATCCTTCGTCCTCAAGCTGAAATTCACATACACGCCGTTTTGAATTAATAGAAGCTTGTTGCTTTACATGTTCATTCTGTTTCAACAACTATTCATAAAATATTTACGATAAAACCTCTCTGGAGAATTAGAAGCGCATACACCGACACTCTGACAGGGCATAGACACGTTGGCATGAGAAGTTTGCAAACTCCACACACATTAAGCATTAGCAGTATACTTTTTGCACAATATATAACTTTTTCCATATAAGTTTTGTAAAAAGAGTTGCAAAAGAGCCCATCTTGGAAAAGACAGCAAAGATCGGGGGTTCGCCTTCACTAAAACATGGCAACAGTAAAATAACACCAAGGCATGCTTCAACAAAATGTAGCAACTATATCAGCTACTACTATATTCTTTAAGACGCGTACAATATCTGTATGTATGTTTTGTATTCTTTCTTTCTCTAAATATGCAGCTACCTACAGCAATAATTTTCATGGTTGACCTTCTTTCTTAAACCATCATTTCCAGAAATAGAAAGTTGAAAGAGGAATCTCATGTAAATCCCATGGAATAATTGATTGTGGTGTAAAAAGCATTAAGATTATTCAAGATAAAATGATTGAAGGTAAGAAAATATTAATACCTGATTCAATTATTTTGGTAGCAGCTTCAGGTCCAGGTAGACGTGAGGGACCGGCATCATTGTTAGCAGCCAGAGACACTTGTCCATCTGTCTCATCACTGCAGTATTGTCCTGTAGGAAAGAATGACAATATTAAGCAATTCCATATGCAAAAACAAGCTTGGCCGTAAACCGCATACGATCATTGAAAAATAATGTCTATCAGACAACCCTCTAAAAGTATATCACTTGCACATAGAGACGGGAAATAAAAGAGTGGCAATTTACAATATTGTGCCAGCGAAGGCAAGTAGAGTAGTTAACTGGTAGATGCAGAACTTTGAAAGAGGAATAATCGAACTTTCGAAATTCCATAACTAACATGACCCGCAACAGAGATGAGCATGAGAATCATTGCTGTATAAGCAGTGTAAACAAAGCAGAGTATATGCATAACAACGATGATGATATGTCCTAGACAATACTACTAAGGAAAAGGTTTCTAGCATTAACCTAAAGAAATCATTCGTAGTTCATTGGAAGAACTTGCAATGTAGCATAAACCTAAAGAATAGATTAGTGAAAAGTTGGGTAGCCAGACAATCCACTTCAATAAACTTTAACCTATCTCCACGCATGGGTAGCTTGCCAGACATCTCAACACTGAAATCAAATCATTAAAATCTAATACACTCCCAAGAGGTAATTTAAGATTCGTCTCTATTAACACACAGGCCTGATACTCAAAAGTTGCATCTTAAAGTATTAGAACTTCTTGATTCAAGACACTAGGGTTTCTCCACAAACCATAAGGATTAACAACGCCCTGCTCAAGGGTTTCAAATTAATCGACCGGATGACCAAGTTATGATTTAAATTGTAGTTACATTAAAAGATGATGGTTAATCAGGGGCATCATCATATTCTAGCAAAGTGTCATGAGTCTTACAAGGGGATAGCTGTTTTTGAGATGTAAGATCACTATATGCATCACTCGATTTATTGTTCTACTGGAACAATGAGGACAAACCGTGACGATGTTAAAACCATGCTCATGAATCACTATATGCATCACTAGATTTATTGTTCTACTGGAACAATGAAGAAATAGTGTTTCGGGAAACTCGTTGTCAATTTTTAACTGCTTGTAAAATAACATTCACTGTCTCATGGAAGTTGGAAAAGAAACCCTTACAATATGTTCGATAATAAGTTGGAAAAGAAAATCCTATATTGATCCGCAAACATGTTCTGCAAAGAAAATATGCATCTATATGAGAATAAAGACTAGGAAATTAAAGTATAATGATAGTTTTATCATGATTCCCTGTAAAACACTGCAAAAATAATTACCTTCACAGTTCACACCTGGAAGAGGTGATCCATTTGACAATTGGTACATCATCTCCTACCTGTTTCAACAAAAACAGAGTGCAAGCCAATAATGTGCCTCAATATGAAAGCTGACACTTATTCAATTCAAAATGGAAGAAGTCTTCTTTATTCCCTGCTTGAGACAAGAGGAGATAGAAAGCCTATGTCATCAGCAACTCAAGATTGCAAATATCCAAACTTTGTCATCAGCAATCATGACTATCAACAATTTCTGGGTAAGCATCAAGCAGATGCCCAGATCCCCATATACCCTTTATGATAAATAATGATACTATAAAATCGTCAAAGAAGATTACCATTGATGAATAAATTACACATCATTTTAGATTAATAAAGGAAATGCGAGTTGATTATACTACATGGAATGTCTTATAAGAAGGTTATGATTCATTATGAAACAAACTTCGACAATTAATCACCAATAATAACAAGTGATCTAGCGGAAGTTGTGTCAAAACGTACCTCATTGCCGCCTTGATTATTTTGTCAAACAATTTCACCTACCTCAGTAGTCTAGCCCTTATTCAATGACTGAGCGATGTCACTTATTAAGGGAACAAAGTTTGGATATCAATCAAAACATGGTCCGAGATCTTAAAAAAGCCTGGGTATGTATTTCGAAGTTACATGATCAGCTACTGGTGTGATCAAATAAGGTTAAGCTGTCGCTTCGCGATCCTTGTGCACTTTTTCATGTTAGAACTTGCCGTTACATTCCAAACTAATCTCTAAAACCAGCAAGGCTGAGTTAGGTGGCTCAAACAGGAAACAAAACCTCACACTTGATTTCATGTGAAGGCTAGGGCTTACCTTATGAAAAATGTCGTATTTCAAACATAATAGTAGAGAATTTATTTAAGTGCTAGAAAGTTGTTTGATTAATAACGAGTTAACTGCACCGGTTTATGCTGTCGCTCACCCATCACCGGATCGAGCGATGAGTGGTGAGGATCAACCCAACACGTTCCTCTCTCTGGTCTCGATTCTATCCTAATCAAACATGTTGCCGACCGCCAGCACCACCACTGTTTACTGTCATCAACCTACCCAATCACCACTTGCCTATAACTGTCAGTGTCACGAAGATTACGTGAATAGGGAGTAAAAGAAACGATTTGTTTTCTATGATTTTCTGTGCTGTTGGTTGTGTGATTCGAAATGGCGTTCATCATGGCCCACTGAGAGAACTGAAGATGCGAGAAACCTAGTGGTTTCGGTTGAGGATTTTGGTTAGTCAAGTGACGAATTAGGTGAGAATTTAATCCCACATGGGGTGGGATTGAATACTAAGCACGGTTTTAAATATAGTTTCCACCGACGGAACGGTCAGGGTCGTCTGTAACAGAATTGGCCCGTATCGGAGAGACTATAATGGGAATCGCGTATCTTTAAAAATCTTTTAAAAGACGTGCAAAATGCTTTGAAGGACTTGATTATGGTATTTATAGTGTTTTTACTACTTAATGATGAGTATAACAGTGCCAAACAAACACTATTTCAGGTCAAAATAATTTCTATCATCTCATAAACGCAAATTGTCAATAGACTTATGTACCCTCACACTTTATTAATCAATATGCCCATCGGTATTCTATGTACCCTTACACAGAGAGATGAAGAAGATATCCAAATAACGAGCTCCAGCAAGCGAGAGAATGGTAAGAGTCTACGACAAACCAGACCGACAGACAGACAGGGGGAGACAGAAAGCAATATAGCACCAGATCCACTCGGTGTTGAACCACCGAGGAAGACTTACAGGATGCAGACCCAATTAGTGGGAAACAGGGAAAATTCCTTTCTTTTCTCGCTCTTCCAGCTCTCAGCCTTCCAATTTATGGTTATGGGATCAATTCGATTATGGTTCAGAATTTCTTAGGATTTATCCAGATTGTGGACTTGGGGCTTCTCTTCGAGGATGAAGATTAGGGCTCTTTGTTGATTCTTTTCCATATTGATTCTTCTCCTGAAATAGAAGGGTACGTGAATTTATACTCGATTCTTCTCCCGACCTTATATTACTGGAGCGTATCTACTTTTAAAAACGATAAATTTTCACTATAACGGCTTGTAACTTATCAAAAAAAAAAAAAAAAAAAAAAAAAAAAAAAACTATAACGGCTTGTAACGGCCGTTAGGGCTGTCACTCTCATTCACGTACAGCTCGGACTCGGCTACTGCCAATTCCATTACGTACGAGCCGATGTTGTTCCAGGCCGTTATTTTTAAATCTATGATACTAAGAGTCTAAGACTTAATACTCTTCCTTATAATGGCATTAACCAACAAGTTACATAACCCTAACCCCTAATGCCAACATGCCAAAACAACCTATAACTAGGACACCAAAAGGTGCCCTCAGTGTATTTTGCAACAAAAGATTCGAAATGGAAAGAAACTGCTTAAAACTTCACAGTTACAAAGTATTTCTGAATATATCACAAAAAAATGTGAGCTTAAAATAACACAATAGCAACACGGGATTCAATGGGAACCAAACAAACATGAAGAAAAAGACATTTGTGTACCATGTTCGTTCTGATTCAGCCTCCTCTCCCTCGGCTACGCTGCAAACAGCTTCTCTCTTTGACGTAACCCTAAGTCTGGAAATTCAAAAAAATAAACATAGATTGAACTTCACTTTAACCAGGAGGGAGAAACAAAAACAAAAAAAAAAAAAAACCCTAATTTCAGAACGGACCTTTTCGGCGTAAATGACCGGAGAAGCAACAGACGACGGAGATAATCTAAGTTCTCGGCAACACTCGCCGGCAAGTTCATCGCTTAATCGCCGGAGAAGAGCTAATCTTTCGAAGACGGTGATTGCTTTTTTTCTTTTTTTTTTTTTTTTTTTTTTTTTTTTTTTTTTGAGGGAAAAAACTGATATCATTAACCATGGGTTGTCAAACCCGAAAGATCAACCAAGAATACATCATTTGCCCAAGAGGGAATAGAGGAATAAAATGACATATTATCTTCATGTAAACCTTTTTTTGCAAAAGTATGGGACAGCTGATTTCCATCTCTGAGTGTCAATGCGAATTCAATACTGGCAAAGTCTCGAAGTCTTCTAGTACATGCATCCAAAGTGGTTCTCAGGTCAGAGAGGGCTGTTGCTGCTGAGATCTTTCCGGCGAAGCCCTCCTGTAACAGTTTAACGGCGTTGAGACTATCCGATTCAATAATAACATCATCCAGCTTTAACTCCGATGCGAGCTTCAACCCCTCCTCCAATGCAGCAAGCTCAGCTACCAAAGATGACCTCTGTCGCCTTACTCTGCAAAATCTACCAGCCCGAAAACTCCCCCTATCGTCTCTGATACACACCCCCAAACCTGTAGCTACTCCATCTTCAATCCATGACGCATCTGTGTTGATCTTGAAACTTCCTTGGGGCGGTGGTTGCCATTTGCCATCTGCTGGGTATTGCAGTGCCAAACCATCGCAAAGAAAGCCACAGAGCCTTGCTTCCTTAAACCAATTGATGAACTCTGTTCCAAGGCGCGCCACCTGAGTTGGAAGACGACGAATGTCGTTAAAGAGGAGATCGTTCCTACTACGCCATAGAGCCCATACTGTCGCCGTGAATTTCTCGCACATTTCCGTCGATTGGCTGTTAAAGAAATCGAAAATCCAGTCTTTGACATTACCTGCAATAGGGATGCGATACTCATCACCTAATACCTCCGCCCACACCCTTCTGGAAAAGCTGCAGTACAAAAAACAGTGATCCACGTCCTCGTTGGAAATTTCACACATCCGACACACTGGATTGACTTCAACACCTCTTCGAATCAACTCTGCTGCCACCGGAAGAGATTCGTGCCGTAGTCTCCACACCGGAAAAATAATCTTCTTGGGAATTTTTTGGTTCCAGAGCTTATGTAGCCACCTCCTGTTAACTTGACCCGACGAGCTAGAGGGATTTCCTGTAGTTCTTGCACGTTGCGCCTTATAACCAGTTGATACTGTGTAAATGCCATCGTCCGAAAATAGCCATGAGAACTCATCTCGTTCCTCCATTTGCAACGGAATGGACAAAATCGCTTCTCTATCTATCGGAGAAAAATGTTGATTAATAAGTTGCGTGTTCCACGCACCCTGTTCATTGTCGATAAAGTAACTCACAGTTACCTCCTCAAGACCCTGCGGACAAACTGTTGAGGGGCGAAAAGAGCTAAATTTAGGAAGCCACATATCGCTAAAGGCACGAACCTGGGCGCCATTTTTGATGTTCCAGAACAGTCCTGACTTAATAAGATCACGTCCCGCCAAAATACTTCTAAAAGCGTAAGAAATTTGTGTCGACGGTTTAACCTCAAGTATCGAAGAAGACCTGAAGTATTTGTGCTTAAGAACTCTTGCGATTAGGCTGTTGGGGTCTCTCAAAATGCGCCATGTGTGTTTTGCGAGCAGTGCAATATTGAAATCCTGAAAATCACGAAAGCCAACACCCCCTGCATCCTTCTCCTTCTTTAAATTATTCCAAGCAACCCAATGAATCTTTCTCTTACTATCGTCTCCTCCCCACCAGAATTGTCGGACTAACCTCTCCAGCTCCTGACAAGTCTTTTTAGGAAGCAAGAAACAACCCATAGTATAGTTAGGAATAGCCTGAATTACTGATTTTATCAGTACTTCCTTACCCGCCACTGAGAGTTCTTTTCCTTTCCAGCCCTTCAGTTTCTTAAGAACTCTCTCAGGGAGGAAAGAAAAAGTCGCTGTCCTTCTGCGCCCCACAGTGGTGGGTAATCCCAAATAATTGTCATGTTCCTCCGCCAATTGGACTCCACATAGCTGGCTAAGGCCCAGTTTGTCTACAGGACTCACATTATCCGAGAAAACCACTGAAGATTTCTGTAAATTTAGAACCTGACCAGAAGCAACTTCATAATTACGAAGGATTTCGCGTAGAGAGCCAATCTCGTCCGGAGTAGCTTTCGTGAATAACAAGCTGTCATCTGCAAAAAAGAGATGGGAAACAATGGGACCTCCTCTAGATGCAGACAGTCCAGATATGCGACCATCCTGCACAGCAACAGATAAACTGCGTGAGAGAGTTTCACTGAAAAGTAGAAACAGGTACGGAGATAAAGGGCATCCTTGACGGAGCCCTCTTTCAGGAATAATATGTCCATGTGTTTCTCCATTGACAAGTAGGCTATATGAAGCCGTAGAGACACAGTTCATCACTAGTTCGATCCACCTGAAACCGAATCCCATTCTTTCCATCACCGCTCGCAAAAAATCCCATTCTACCCTGTCATATGCTTTACTCATGTCCGCTTTGAGCGCCAGATAACCAATTTTTCCTTTCTTTCTATTCTTCATGGAATGCAAAAGCTCAAAAGCTGTAACCGTATTATCAGAGATTAATCTACCCGGAACAAAAGCACTCTGATTCTCTGAGATTAAGGAGCTCAAAATAACTTTCAGACGGTTAGCCATAGTTTTAGTAACTATTTTATAAATAGTGTTACATAAACTGATAGGACGCAAATCAACAGGACTTCTCACTTGTTTAACTTTAGGAATTAAAGCAAGGAGGGTGTGATTAAACCTGGATATATCCGCGCCACCATCGAGGATCGCCAAGCAAGTACTTTCAACTTCCTCACCAACGATCTGCCAATTCTTCTGAAAAAATAAGGCCGGGAAACCATCTGGGCCTGGGGCTTTCAGCGGAGCTAACTGTTTGACTGTTTGTCGGATATCTTCAGCTGTGAAGTCCTGGTTCATCAAAGCACGATGTTCCAGTGAAACAAGCTCCTCGATCCCATGCATCATAGATTCCATCTGTTGTCTAGAGGGATTACTAGATCCAAAAATACCCCTGAAATAATTCTCTAGAATCGTACAGACCTGATTAGGTTCTTCCTGCCACACCCCTGAACTGTCCTCAAGACCCATAATGTGATTCCGAGCTCTACGAATTGAGGCCTTTCGATGGAAAAACCTCGTGTTCTGGTCCCCTTTCCGCATCCACATCTCTCTAGAACGCTGCCTCCACATCTCCTCTTCCCGAAGAAGAATCCGGAGGATATCACCTCGAGTTACCCTCATCTGATCGAGTGCCTGTGAGGTCTGTGGTCCATCAGAAAGCTCCTGTAATCTGGCTCTCAGTTGAGCTAACTGTCTCCTCACACTGCCGAAAGTAATAGCCTCCCAACCCCTGAGGGCCGTAGCTACTGAACCAAGTCTCTCATCCATTTGACCTCCAGAAGCAAGCCAAACGTCTGAAATAACATCCATACACCCCTTGTGATGAAGCCACATTGCCTCAAAATGAAAACGTCTACGGCACCTCCTCCTTGCCGAACTGTTCAATTTCCAGTAGACCTCGATAGGAACATGATCAGACACCTCTGCAATGAGGTGATTGACTCTAGCCCATCCGCAAGTGTCAATCCAGCTATCAGAAACCAGGCAGCGGTCCAGTCTCTCCCGAATAGCTAACTCATCTCCCTGATTATTTCTCCAAGTAAAAGGAGAACCTGAATAACCCATATCTCTCAGCTGTAGTTTTTGAATAACGCTGCAAAAACTCTCTATCTGGCTAAAGGAGACTGTTCTTCCTCCTTCCTTCTCAGAAATAGACGAGAAAGCATTAAAGTCACCAACTACACACCACGGCTGGTTTCCCGGCCATAAAGACTCTAACAAACTCCATGAATTGTGTCTCTCATGTCTGTCCGGATTTCCATAGAAACCCGTGAGAATACCCTTCTTGTTACCATTATCAAAAGAAATCTCGCCATGAATGTGATAACTCGACCAATTAATCAGACTGAAGCTAATCGAATCATCCCATAAAAGAGCCAGACCCCCTCTTCTACCACCACCACTACCGTCACAGTCGCGAAAGATTCCATGATACGAACCCAACCTTCTGCTGACCCGTTCCATCTCTCTTGCATACAACTTTGTCTCCATTAAGAAGACAATATTTGGCTTGGTCCTCCCCACGAGATCGCGGAGAGAAGAAAGGCTGCGGGGGTTGCCAAGCCCCCGCACGTTCCAGCTCAGGAGATTTATTGCTTCTGGCTGGACTGCCTCGCAGCCTCAGCCATTTTAGGTTTTGGGTTATTCAAGGCACCCCCATCCTTTGACGGAATCTGAAGACCAGAAACCTGTGTAGCTATAACGTGAGATTTGTCCGAAGTCTGGTTTGATGCACTTTTACCACCTGACTTAATAATAAGACCCTCCTGAGGACCAGAATGATTAACTGTTTGTGGAAAAGAGGTTGACATGTGTGAGTTGCCCACCCCTAAACCACCGTCTTCAATTATGGTGTCTGGAATAGTAATTGTTGCACTACTAACCTTGCTGCTTGTGGAAACACGACGGGCTAGGTGTCCGGCACTTACGGCTGTTACAGAGCTGCTCTCCACCTGAGCGTTTGTGACTGAATTACGTCCTCTGCCTCTTCCGCGACCCCTCCCTCGTCCTCCTACTCCACCTTTTGTAGCATCCAGGTTGCGTCCTCCTTCCAGATCTCTGATCTTCACAGTGGGGTTTGGAGAAAGATTTGTTTGACTGATCTTTCTCTTCGCCCCCGTAGTCATGTTGTCCGATTCTTCAACCGCCCCCTTTGCTTTTTGAGAAGCAGACAGTTTACCCATCGATAAACCCTTCTCACTCGGTTTGCTTGCAAGAGGGTTTGTAAACGATGACATACCCGCCGGATGATTGTTTACTGCGGCTGTCTCCACCTCCATATCACCCACTAGCTGATCTTCACCTTCGAAGCCCCAATCCAAACCTGAATCGGATTTATTATCCCCCATACCAGAATCTCCTTTGACTTTATCATTCGACACACTATCCTCCTGACCCTGTGTTTGGCCTCCCTGGAGTCCTCTAGTGTTCTCAGCAAAGAGCTTCCTTCTTGCAGGTGGTTTGAAGAACATCCAGTCGCCAAAACCCGGATTAGAACTGACTTTTGTTTCCTCATCAACTACGTGACAGTCACAGGTGTAATGACTAACTCTACCACACCACTCACATGCCCCCGGGAGACGCTCGTATGTAAATCTCAGCCACCTTTTCTTTCCAAAGAGCTTGATGAACTTGCCTCTCATAAGTGGTACGTTGATGTCGATTTTCACTCTGGCACGCATGTAATCCCCTGTTTTACCATTCAAAACCCTGGAGTCAGTTTTTACCACCGGTCCAAGTAATCTCACGGCCTTTCTCAGCTCCTCGTCCGTTTGGAGATAGAAGGGTAGATTAGAGACCTGTACCCAAACGTCGATCCTTCCAAGTTTGGCTAAATCCACCGTGCCATTGACTGACCATGGTTGTAAGAGCAGTAAGTTCTCGTCAAACAACCAAGGCCCTCCGTTGAGAACTTTTTCCATCGCAGCTTCAGAAGGGAACTCGAAAACAAATTTGTTTGGAGACGGCTCGTGTATTTTTGTTTCCTCGCCCTCTGGCCAGATGTTCTTAAACAGGATCTTCATAGCCCAGGTGTTGAAAGTGATCGGATGCAGAAAGGTGCCAAGCAAACAGGGACCGCAACTTTTGATAGCTTCCAAGCAGAAATCCTCGTCATACTCGTCAATAGACTCCTCTTCCATCGATAGTTTACCGAGCTGTTTAACGAGAGCTTCATCGTCCTCCATTGAGAAAGAGTACGTAGAGAGTGGTTGAGAATCCCTCTGAAGTACTCGGGATGAAGAAAAAAAGACTCACCGGAAGATAGCAATCTTCGCCGGAGAAAAAACGCTGAAGAAAAAACCCTAGTTTGAACCCTAGATCGCCCCTGTTTATCTCCGAAGTTCTCGGAGCAAAGAAACCACGTGAAAGCTTTTAACGGTGATTGCTTTTGGATATGTCATTGAAAGTGTTCGGGAAATGAAAAGATGTTGGAATTGTTGGGTTTTAAATGGACCAAAAAGTCATGTGGGCTCGGCCCCCGATTTACTTTTTTTTTTTTAATTTTGCAAAGAAACTTGGCCTTTTCTTTAGTTAGTGGGCTGAGTCCAAGGCCCAGTGACCTTTATTTAGTTAGAGGGCTGAGTCCACGGCCCAATAATTGTAGGGGGGGCATATTGTAGTCTAGAAACTACGAGTGCTAGAGCCCAAGCCCATTTCCGCTACATAATGAGGAAAGGTGTTTTGGTAATTTTGACGGAATGGAACCCTATCATACATACCGACTTGTGGCATTCCATTATTCGTTCACTTTCACTGTAGCTATCTTCACATCTCTTTCCCTTGCTCTACTTCTCGACCGAACATTTGTTATCATTTCGAATCATCAATTTTCAAAATCTATAGCTTTTGGCTTGGATGGCCGCATAGTGAAGGACATACACTTCGGCAGTTATCGAGTTGGCAATATAAGGAATCGGGAATTCATGGCACATACGAAATCGACTTGTATAGTCTCGAAACACTGCACCTCCATTGCAACATCTACTTTCTTCTGAAATCGAAGCACCCGTGATCAGTTTTAGAACACTCATCGGCAAAGGACATTAGTGGCGAGGTTTTAGTTGAGAGGATGTACCTGCATGTTCAAATCTTGAGGTTATAAGTTAAACTTGCTTGAACTCGTTCGGAGCCACTGCATGTTAATGAATCATCTGATCACGTAGAATGGATCATCAATACCGCTGCAAAGCACAACACGAATACTAAGTAAATATAAGGCAAAACATTCTGATGTATTAGGTAAATATAACTTCTTAATTGGATGTGCTTGGGAGTTAAGAAGCACCAAAACTTCCACGGAACATATTGACATTCATGTGAACATGTGCAACCGAAAAAAAAATACCTATTTGATTAGGCCTTTAGATAAACAACCAGGGACGGATCCATATAGGGAGGAGGGTGGGATATAGCCTCCACTAATATTTTAAAAATTGTAATATGACCATGTATATTGTCCAATAAATTAGTTTCAGCCCCCACTGAAATCGAGCAGTAACTTCCACTATTTATGTTTATTCATCAATACATTATTTTAAAAGTTAGTCCCACTGACACAAAATCATGAATCCGTCCCTGTAAACAACCAAAAAAACCTTATTTGATTTAGGCTTGGATTAGTCTTTCATCTTAGGAATGGATCCTCAACTAGACAAAAACATTGCAAACATAAGAATAAATCGTTAAAAAAATGGTTGTTAGAGAGATATTAACCTTGCGCAATGAAAATGACAAAAGCAAAACAGACTGAAGAAAGAAATCATCATGTAGAATACATCTGTGATGAGATTTGACGCATCATTGATAACTCAGCTTTGAATTTCCTTTCCAAAGAGAGACATCTTATGCAGAAACATGTAGAAATCATTAGCAGATGCACGCCAAAGCCAAAGTAGATTTGGCCATCGGCCCATTATATTAAATAGACAAAAAAATATTTGCATATATGTTATATATTTTTATTTGACATTATCGACTACTTGTCATGAATATTTAATTTGCAATATCATTAATTAGAGGTCCTCTATCATAAGTAACAAATAATACATAAATTAACCAACCATCAAAGACAATAGTATAGGAGTTGGGCGAAAAGCCCGAGTTAGAAGATGGAGCAATAATCATAGAAAACTCACATTCCATCCCAATCGACAGTACCATCGGGATAACCGATACTCATCCGGCACAACATCTTTTTTCTCTTCGTGTTTCTGCCTCGAAGGACACCAGCCAAGAGTCACACACTGAACGAGAGAAGAATTGCGATGTGACGATTGGTTTATACATTAAAAGGTAGAGCCGTGCTAGGGAGACAAAAAATCGAACAAAAATTTTAACAAAAAATGACGTGGCATATGCCTCATAAGTAAATGTCAAAATGTCGCTCTGATTGATTCTTTCTATTTCCTTCACAATCTTCTACCCGAGTTTTTATTAATGACATGCTTCCATACACGTCACTTAATGTTCAATTTTTTGTTCACCTAGACTTTTTCCTAATATATATATACCTACGAGCCGTGCTAGAGGGACAAAAAATCAAACAGAATTTTGAACAGAAAGTGACGTGGCATATGCCACATCAGTACATGTCCAAAAATCACCCTGATTTATTGATTCTAATTTCTTCATAATCTTCAAACTTGAAATTTTATTTATGCCATGTTTCCATCCACATCATTTTATGTTCAACTTTTTGTACAATTTTTTGTTCACCTAGACTTTTCCTATACCTAATGATCTAATAGAAAGTAAAGACAAGGGAGAGTATATTTCCATAATCATTAAAAAAAATAACTAGCTGAACAAAAAGAAGTTTGCAACTTTGAATGATGTGTCTCCTGAAACGCCAACGCTAATTCAGATTTGCACAAAGTTTGTCTCCTGAAACGGCTTCCACACAACAATCACCTTCTCCTACCTTCGATCCAAATCAGATCCAGAAGCCTCCAACCTGGCTCTGATACCATATCACAAAACAGACAAAAACGAAGAATTGGGAAAACCCCCTTTCAATATCTCTGATTCACCATGAAAACTCTTCAAATTACATATGCTAGATATTTTTGGAGATATATATATATATATATATCAAAAGTCTCGAAAAAGGGAAAAGAAAAAGAAAAGGAGAACAACGGCTAGGAAAAAAATTAGGTAGGAAGGTTGTTCCTACAAATAGGTAGGTATTCCATTCATAATATAACACGTGGCAGTTTAAAAAAAATCCCTCACCACAACTTGAAGGAAACGGAGTATAACGGAGTATTAAACTTCCGTTACTTAGCTGTATTAAAAATAGGTACCAAATCTCACTTTCTCTCTCCACATCCCCTTCTATTCCCTGGGTTTCCCTCTCTCTCCTTCATCTCAATCTATCCCACGATTCTCTCATTCAATCTCTATCAACGAATTTTACTGAATCGATCGGTTATCAATCCCCGGGAGAATCTATCTCTTATTTCAATTTCCCGCCTTCCTGCGAGTATAGAAATCAAGATATGGCTCACAAATATGGCGATGGTTTTTTTCATCCATTCTTCAAGTTGGAAATCAACTACGGAGTTCTTGACACAATCAGCTTCGAGTTCTTTTCAGCGCGAGAACCGATTTTAACAACCCCCGTTTCTCTGTGGGAAACTGAGACGGGGTATTGTATGTTTAATTTTTCATAAATCATGTGAATTTTTTGTGTGATGTGGAGGCATTTTTGTTTCTTCTAACTGATTTATAGGTGATCCAATTTTTTTTAATTTTCTCACAGGCTGGGGTATCTCTGACATGGCTCCAAATGAAAATGAAGCTTGTACAGGTATGTTGATTGTTCATCACATTTTTGTTTCATTAGTTTTTTTTATGCATTCTCACAATTTTAAAATTTAGTCATCATACATAAGCATTACTATGCAAACCATATTTCAGATTGTGAACAAATTAGGGACAGTGGATCATCTCCTGATAGTGACACTGAAATTGATAAGAGGAACGATTTGGACAGTCAAATGTTTATCAAAAGTAGGCAAAGTGAAAGCATACCTAAAGTGGGAATGGTATTTTCAAATGAAGTTGCGGCATATGATTTCTATAATCAGTATGCGTGGGACACCGGTTTTTTCGTTCGTAGAGGACAATGTAGACGATTAGCTGATGGAACAAAGCGTAAGAGGTTATTTTATTGTAACAAGGAAGGGTACCGAAAGAAATCATCGCGCCCTAGAAAATTCAGTAAATTGGAAACTAGGACCGGATGCCAAGCAATGATCATGTTTGCAATAGAGAATGATGGTGAATGGGTTGTTGACCAGTTTGTTTCTGAGCATAATCATGAGCTTTCTAACCAGCCAGATATGTTACGATCGCATAGGCATGTCTCTAATGCTCAAGGGGATGTTATAGACACTCTAGACAATGCTGGTATAGGGGCAAGTAATATATACTCTTATTTTGTTGAAGAAGCTGGAGGTGCTCAGAATGTTGGTTTTCAAAAAACTGACTGCAACAACTTTTTGAGAAATAAACGAATTGAGATTCTTCAGGCTGGGGATGCACAAGGTGTTATAAATCATTTTAAAAAGATGCAAGGAGATGATTCTTCTTTCTTTTACACAATGCAAGTTGATGATCAAAACCGTCTGACAAATTTCTTTTGGAGAGATAGTAGATCAAAAGTGGATTACATCTATTTCTGTGATGTTGTTATATTTGACACAACATACAGAACAAATAAGTATAACATGATTTTCGCACCCTTTATTGGTGTGAACCACCATAGGCAAAATATTTTGCTTGGATGTGCATTTCTTTTGGACGAGACTGTTGAATCGTTTCTTTGGTTATTCGAATCATTTTTGGAATCAATGGGAGGACAACAACCAACAACCTTCTTTACAGACCAGTGTAGTGCCATGGCGAATGCGGTTGCAAGAGTATTCCCTGATACTCAACATCGACTTTGTTTGTGGCATATTGGACAAAATGCAGCGAAGCACTTGTCGCACCATTATGGAAAATCAGGATTTAGAAGTCACTTCAATAGATGTCTCTATGAATGTGAGACAGAACAAGAGTTTGAGATGATGTGGAGTTCCTTGGTTAATGACTATGATTTTGTGGGAAACAAATAGTTAGATGCTCTATACAAGTCCAGGGACAGGTGGTGTGGAGCATTCAGCAATGATTGCTTTTCAGCAGGTATATATTCGACTCAGAGAAGTGAGAGCATGAACAATATATTTAAGAAAGTGACAAACAAAACAATGCCTCTCACAAAATTCATTTTGCGATATGAAAAGGTTGCTGAAAGAAGACGCCATGCTGAATTAGTTGAAGATGTCCGTTGTAATCAAGGTGCACCTCCTGGTGTTGGAAGAATAGGAGGAATGGTTAAGCAAGTGGCGGCTCTATACACCCATGCTATGTTTAAGATGTTCCAAGACGAGTTGTCTATGTGCATATCTATTGCTTTACATGAGGTCGAAACTGATGGTGATTCATACACCTATAAGCTTACCACAGAAGGCAATGGAAGAGATAATATCGTGAAGTTTTGGCCATCAGATTGCACGATTCAATGTTCCTGTAAGAAGTTTATAGTAACGGGTATTTTGTGTTGTCATGCTTTACGGGTTTTAAATGCTCGAAACATCTTCATCATACCCACTAAGTATATATTGAAGCGGTGGACCAAGAATGTGAAGTATGGTGTTGTGGTTGATGATAAGTTCAATTCGATTCCGCAAAAATCTAAAAGGCCTATTAGGTTTCGCATGAGTCGAATAATGCACAAAGCTGTCCATGTAGCTACTAAAGGGGCATTGCTGGATGAAACCACCAAACTAGCTGAGAAATTTATGGAACTTGCCTTAAAATAAATCGAAAGTTTGCTTAGATCAAAAGATGATGTCACAGTACTTGAGAAACTAGAGGATAGTGATATCGAGGATGATGTTGTGAAAGAAGGCGATTTACTTCCTTCAACCCATGAGCCGCCACTACTTAACCCACCTCATATAAGATCGAAGGGTATGAGAAATGCAAGGTTGAAGGGAGTACTAGAGAAGAAGAACCGCGGAGGCCGGGACACCACAAGAAAGTCCAAGAAATCTCCGAAGAGAAACATGAACTCTCAAAGAAAAAACATGAATACAAAAGGTACATCAATACTTATTATTTAGTATACTTTTAATGGGATAATATTATATATATATATATATATGATGGTTATCTAAATTTTTGTGTTATATTGCAGACAATGAGACAGCAAAGGGCGGAAATTTTCCTGTCAGCATTCTTCCAAAACCGACATATGCTTTTAATCAATTCGTTCGTCCTCTTATGTTTGATATAACACATGGGACTCTTCAGGTATGTAACTCTTTGAAGTTATATTGTGTTTATTTTGAAAATTGTATTTACGAACTTAAGCTAATATACAGCCCAGCAATATGTCAGTAGGCAATTACTACATGCCAGAGCTTTCATCCAGTCAGCTTAGCCAGGTACATAACGTCTTCCAATAGTTATATTTTTAATCATACATCAACTTATATTAGAAAATTTAATTTATAGAGTTCGAAAACGAGTTGGCATCTAAGTTATTCTAGTTTCCTACAGATTCATGGCTCTCATGGATATCAGTTCGTTCCTCCTAGTGGTCAGGGGTATCCAAATGTACCACTTAGTGGTTCAATATCTGAAGTTACTCCGGTACGTCATGTGTTTTTCTCAATTATTTTATGGTCATGGTTAAATTAATTATTCTAATGTTAACTTAAACATTGTATGTTAGGAATCAACTTCGGGATGTTTTGGTGAAAAGGATACGTCTCTCAGACACGGAAGTTATACAGATCCTTAGGCGGTGACAATCACTTTGATGTTGAGGTGCTTCAGGACTGGAGACAGCATGTTGCTTCGTTTTCATCAAGATATTTTATTTTCTTCTTCAACGTTGTTCTTACCAATTAAATAAAGTGGCGCGCATAGTGCATAAGCTGTTGTACAACGTTAGATGGTTGGAATTTTTGGGTTTAATCGTTTAGGTTCGAAAAGGATTAAACAATTTTCTTAGCTAATTTTAGGTGCTGCTGTTGCATAATTTTGTAGTCTAGCATTCTATTCTTGTTTGATGATCCACATGATTCTTCGTCGACTCTTGAATTGGGAAGTTACTCTGGTACATCCTTTGTTTAGGTATGGAAGTTATTTGAGGTTTCCAATGGTTAATAAAGCTTGAGTTTGTATTCAGAAATCTCATTTTTTCTGATTTTAGATTCTTTAGCAATCAAAGTTACTCTAGTACATTCTAGTCTTGTTTGATGATCACATGATTCTTCACCAACTCATTTTCTCTCGCCCGCCTTCAGTCTCAGCTGCTACTGTTGCTGCTGATGCCGTGTAATTGTTTTATTAACTAATTACTTGCTTCATGTATTATCCTCGTAGTTCATCCGTTCGTTAGACAATTTAGGTAGTCGCGTTCTCTTCAGGCCATAACACCATTGATTAGCTGAGCTGACGGAAGAAAACTCTACTTTGTTCATAACAACATTGATAAAATCCCCAGCATCCGCACCCATGTACGAAAAACTCAACATTCTGCTCCCTACCCTCCAAGCTATTCTTCTTTTTCCTGTATTAACATCTCCCTTTTCGTGATGGAAACAGAACACAACCACCAGCAATAACACCACCTTCACTTCCCTTTTCGTGATGGAAACAGAACACAACCACCAGCAATAACACCACCTTCACTGTGGCACTGCTTTGTTTGATGGTCACAGAACATGGCCACTCCATCTTAAGCTTAATTTTTCTTTACATGTACCAGCTATGTGCCTATGTTGAAAATACTCCTAACTTAGCTGACAACATTTGCTTTGACTTGTTATCAAAGACTTACGCTACTTAAGCCGATCCTTCCTTCTAGTCACTGAAATTAGCCAAAGACAATTGCTAGACAAGCATTCTAGTCTTGTCCACATGTTTTCTAGTCTTGTCATGTGATTACGAGAGAAACAATTTTGAGTCTATTAGACTCGAGAATCAAATTACTTTTGTTGTGTTCTCCAGAGCTGATTTCTTGCCCACTCGATTAACCTTTCCCCTGGCTTGTCTAGCCCAGAGTGAACTTATTCACTTTCTTGTTCTCGACGCAAGGCATGAAGAAGATTCAGGCAGTTCTCTTGATCAGAAGATGTCTGAGCGTTGCAGTTGAACGAATCGATTGCCTCCCTCCTGTGCACATTCCGGTTGCGAGGGTTTCCTCACTCTTCTTCCTCGTTCTTCTGAATTCTAGCATCACGTAGATGAGCTAATACTAGAATCAATCATAGGAAACAAATTCTGCATTGGGATGAATGGAGAGAGCAACAAAAGCTTGAGGCAGAGAGAGAAGGCGAGAGAGAAACACTGAGATGTAGATAGAGATAGTGTTAGCAATTGGTGCGCCCATGTGGGGTGCCCAATGCAATTTACATAACCTTATGGGGTTAGTTGCACTAATGCACAAACTAGAGGGGTTAGTAGCTAAGGCTCAAACCCTAGGGGTTTATGTGCAAACTTAGGAGAAGTTTTGCCTATATAAGGAGGCAGCCTCCTACATATTATATAGCTATTCCAGAGAATAAAGTTACTCTGTCTAGATTCATACTAGTTGTAGAGAACCCTAGTCTCTCTCCAACTTCATCCAAGGAGGTGGAACGTGGTGTGGAAATCAGTGTTCGTCCTCGAGATTCGCACTCGATTGGTGGGAGCAAGATCAAGGAGTAGGCGCGTGAAAGCAAGCAACACAACGATCATCCGCTGCATTAAGGAGCTAAGGAAGACAAGGTAAACACATGAATATTCCGCTTTAATTCATGTTGTAGATCTGAACATGTTAGATCCTTCCTGCCCTTCATTGGTATCAGAGCCATAGGCTTACTTTTCGTGCCTCGATAAGCGTTCCCGAACCTGTATTAAAAATCGCGTTTCGAAATTTCATAATCAGTAGACGAAACCTATATGGTTAGGTAGGGTTTTTCACGAGGATTCCAGATATATAAATTTTATATTTTTTGGATTTACGGTGAATTAGTTATGAATTTTTCAAAGTTTCGGAACAGTATTAATCTGGACTGCTAGATCCAATAATTAGAACACGTTTTTCAAAACTTGTTAAAATTGGATTTTGACCACATAATCGGGATCAGGACGAAGAGACGATCACGGCAAAAAAATTTTCGTCGCGAACGGAGCACGGGAAGGCGGCGCGTGGGCTTCACGCGCCACCGACGCCGCCCCCACGCGCAGCCACGCGCCGCACGCGCCGCCACGCGCCGCACGCGCCCAAGGGCTGGCGGCGGCTGCTGACGTGGCCCTAGGGCTGACGTGGCAGATGACGTGGCGGTGCCACGTCAGCAAGAGGCTGACGTGGCGATGGCGTGGCAGCCACGTGGCAGCTGACGTGGCGATGACGTGGCGGGCTGACGTGGCAGCTGACGTCAGCATAGGTGCTGACGTGGCATGCCACGTGGCATGCTGACGTGGCACATGGGCCGACGTCAGCGCGTGGCGGAGGCGGACGCGCCCACGCGCGGTGGCGCGTGAGGGCGCGTGCGGCCTCCTCCCGCCGTCATTTTTCGTCCGGTTTTTTCCTAGGGACTCCAAATTAAATTTCCTATTTTGTGGGTATTTTTTCATAATTTTTGGAGCGACGGAAAATTTTAGTAATTTCCAGATTAATTAATTAGTGTTTAGCACACTTCCCGAGGCATATTGACGACCTTAAACACACTGTTTTGAGCCCAAATTTTTTCTGGAGACTTTGGTCAATTTTCCCTACGTTTTGCCATAGGTGGTGAGACCCTAAGTGGTAGGGAGCAATTTTCGATCTTTTTAGTTGATTAGATTATTGCTTATTAATTTCCAGTAATTATTGCTTAATTCCGGAAATTTCCAGAAAATTCCAGTATGTTTATTATATTGTTATACATGCTGTTGTGGGTTGAATGGATGTGTTTGGTGCATGGATGTGGCATAGATGTTTTATATTTTGGTTTTGGTTTTGTTTTTTGAATATGTAATCAAAATACGGCCTGCGAGTCGTGCCTCTCTATACTCTAGTGTCTTCTCTTCTCATCCACTCGCCTCTATGAGGTTACTTCTTATTAGAAATAAGATAGTTAGTAGAGATTGAAGATTGAAGCTTCAAGAGAGGTGGCCAAACCAAAAGCTATGGCGCAAGGTGCATGGAGCAATTAGACGGTCTAATGGAGCCTCAAGCTTGGAGTCCTCAAGTAGGCGAGATGGCGTGAGATGGAGTTCAGGACTTGCTCAAGAAGTGCTCTCAATAGTGGGAGTGCACCTTAGGGGCCACATCCATCGCATATTTATTTATGCTTGTGCTTGTTTTATGTTATAACTGCGTGTGATTGGATATATATGTTTAACCTCGCATGCTAAAGAACTAAAACAAAAGAGCTCACATGATGACATGATTAAAATTGATAGGAAATCACAAGTGATGAGATTTGATTCCTAGGATATACGCTAGGTTTTGGTGGAGTCCTTGTGAGGAACTATTGAGATTAATCAATGTCACATGTTATTTAGGAGCTAAAACAAAGCTAGTAACTAATATCCACTATGTCTCACGTTTTTCAGTAATGTCGAAATCATCTAGTCTCATTGCCGATTCTGCTAAAGCTGTTAAGCTTAATGGGGAAAACTACGATATGTGGAGCCGTCGTGCTATGTACTACATGCTAGACATAGATTTGTCCGACCATCTCCAGACAGAAAGGGTCGAACCCGTGATGAATGAGGCCCGACCGCTTGTGGAACATGAGCGGGACCTAGCTGCTTTTCATAAGTGGGAAGCAGCGGATAGGAAGGCCTATTACAATCTTCTATGTATGATGGAAGATGACCTCATCAGGGAGTTCGAAAATTCTGCCACAGCAAAGGAGATGTGGGAATCGATCAAGAGCAAGTATGGATCCACTTCCATCACCAAGCTGCGAGTCTTGAGAATGAGGTTCGACTCATATCGCATGAAGCCTGAGCACACAATGACTCAGCATTTGAGGTCTATGGCCTTCATGATCAGAGAGCTGATTGCAGCCGGTCGTAACTTATCTGATGAAGAGCAAGTACAAGCGGTACTACGCTCTCTGCCACGCTCATGGGATCACATGAAGCGAGACATGACCCATAATGCGGATGTCAAGACGCTTGAAGATGTCAAGCGTCACCTGCTGTTGGAATATGAGCGGATTGAGGCTGCCAAGTCCAATGGTGAGGTAATGGTGGCGGAGACTCCAAATTCTAAAGCGGACAAGCCACGCAAGAATTGGAAGAAAGCAGATAAGAAAGACAAGGGTAAAGGGAAATCCGTTGGAGGCCCTAAACCCAAGATCAACAAAGGCGCTGGTGGGAAGAAGAGCCGAAGGGTTAGAAACTTGGCAAGGGTCTTGTGCTTCAACTGCCAGAAGAAGGGTCACTTTGCTCGTGATTGCACCGAGCCAAAGGTATACCATAATCCAAACTCTGACTGTTATGTTATAAGTCAAGTTTTTCATTTCTAATTCCGCTAATGAGTGGGTATTGGATTCAGGTGCAAAAGGACGCCTGAGCATGTGATCGAGGCGCGTGCACGGATTATGGGGAATGACAAACGGGCAGTAGAAGGATGCACATGAAGATGAAGCTGGAGCTCATCCTACATGACGTCTTATACGCTCATAGTGCACGCAAGAACTTTGATTTCCGTTTCTAGACTCTTTAGGATTTGGATTTATGACTTGTTTTTTAGGGTGGTTTTGCCAAACTGTTTGTTGGCAACTCATGTTTTGGTACTGGTTATTTCTCTCGTGGTTTATTTTATTTAGACATTGTTGGTTCTAGCATTGATGATATTTATGATTCTCGTTCATATATTACATCTTCTAGTGATGATGATGCCACTAGATGGCATGCTAGATTGGGACATATAGGACAGGACAGGATGAACAGGCTGGCTAAGGCAGGCCTACTTGGAGATATGCCCAAGATATCATTACCTGTATGTGAATCTTGTCTTGCAGGAAAAGCTAAACGCAAACCATTCGGTAAAGCAGTAAGGGCTACTGAGCCTTTACAACTTATTCATTCTGATGTTTGCGGTCCATTAAATGTTAGAGCTAGACATGGTGCTCGCTATTTCATCACATTCATAGATGATCACACTCGTTTTGGTTATGTGTATTTGATGGCACATAAATCTGAAGCGCTAGGGTGCTTCAGAAAATTTCTGCAAGAGGTAGAGAACCAACTGGACAAAAGAGTTAAGGCTCTTAGGACAGATCGAGGGCGTGAATATCTATCTGAGCAATTTAAGGAGCTCTGTGAGACTAAAGGAATAGTGAGGCAGTTGACTATTCCCTTCACACCGCAGCAAAATGGTGTAGCGGAAAGAAGGAATAGAACACTGTTAGAGATGGTTCGTAGTATGATGGCAAATGCGAATCTGCCTATCTCCTATTGGGGAGATGCATTGATGACGGCCACATACATACTGAACCGTGTGCCCACCAAGTCTGTAGCCACAACCCCTTACGAGATGTGGACCAAAAGGCAACCCGAATTGGATCACCTTAGGCCATGGGGATCGGCCGCCTATGTGCGTAACGTCTCCCATGTTCATGGGAAGTTGGGTGCTAGAGGAAAGAAGTGCATCTTCATACGGTACTCTGAGCACTCTAAGGGTTACGTATTCATAGCGCAACAGCCGGATGGTAGTCTAACAGAGATGGAATCGCGAGATGTAGAATTTCTCGAGAGAGATTTTCCTAGTCAGGGAGAAGCACGTGGAGATGGCATTCTCTAAACGAAGAAGAGGAACCACTGGATGACTCTCAGTTCTCTACAGACCTACAGGGAACAGTCCCTATGGATCTTCAGAACAGTGGGAGTGACTTGCCTAGTGAGCAGCCCATCATATATGATGATGAAGCTGAAGAAGAACCCTCTTTGCGTAGGAGCGCTCGTGGGAGCGTACCCCGTCGACGATTTGACATCGAAGGGGAGGCCATGATGGTCACCACGCAAGAAGATGATGAACCTAGGACATTGTCTGAAGCTCTCTCATCCCCTGACAAGAAAGAATGGAACAATTCTTTACAAGAAGAACTGGAGTCAATGAAAACCAATCATGTTTGGGATTTAGTTGACTTGCCTCCTGGACGTAGGGCCATTGGAAACAAATGGGGTTTCAAGGTCAAAAAGAAGGCAGACGGAAGCGTTGAGAGGCATAAGGCCCGGCTAGTGGCGAAAGGCTACACCCAACAACAGGGTGTGGATTATGAGGAGACGTTCTCACCAGTTGTGAGAATTGCCTCCATTCGTCTTATACTTGCAATAGTGGCTAGCATGGACCTGGAACTACATCAAATGGATGTTAAGACTGCATTTCTCAATGGAGAACTAGATGAGGAGATCTATATGGCTCAACCGGAAGGTTTCGAGAAGAAAGGTCAAGAGCACAAAGTGTGCAAACTGATTAAGTCCATATATGGACTGAAGCAGTCCTCAAGACAGTGGTATTTGAAGTTTCATCAAGACATTGTGGCATATGGCTTCACAATGGTAGATGAAGACCACTGTGTGTATGTCAGACGTTCCGGAAAGAAGTTCATGATACTGTCATTATATGTAGATGACATACTACTAGCCAGCAATGATAAAGGAATGCTCGGAACTACCAAAGGGTGGTTATCCTCTTGTTTTTCAATGAAGGATATTGGAGAAGCGAGTTACATCCTTGGGATAAAGATCCTAAGGAACCGCTCTAAGAGACTTCTTGGCTTGTCTCAAGAGACATACATCAAGAAGATACTTGAACGGTTCCAGATGATGGACTCTAAGCCATTCGAGACTCCCATTGCACATGGCGAGAAACTCAGCCTTGAAATGTGTCCCAAGACCCAACACGAGAGAGACCAAATGGCCAAAGTACCCTATGCAAGTGCTGTCGGAAGTTTAATGTACGCAATGATGTGTACAAGGCCCGACATATGTCATGTTGTCGGTTTAGTTAGCAGATATCAGTCTGATCCTGGTGTTGGACACTGGAAGGCTGTTAAGAGGATTCTCCGATATCTCAAAGGGACTAAGGATTACGTGTTAAGCTACCGAGGCTCTGAGCTAAGGCTCATTGGCTACAGTGATGCTGACTGGGGTGGGGACCTAGACGCACGTAAATCGACCTCAGGCTACGTCTTCATGCTGGGTGGAGGAGCCATCACATGGCACAGTAGCAAGCAGACTTGCACTGCCTTATCAACCATGGAAGCTGAATACGTTGCCTGCTCCGCGGCAGCGCAGGAGAGTGTTTGGCTGAAGAGATTTCTGGTCAGCTTAGGAGCGGTTGACGAACCAAGACCAGTAACGCTTCGTTGTGATAGTATGTCGGCCATAGCTTGTGCTAAAGATCCGAAATACCACAGCAAGGCCAAACATATTGAGATAAAGTACCACTTCATTAGGGAAGTAGTAGCTAAAGGAGATATCACTCTAGAGCATATTCCTACGAATCAGATGTTAGCTGATCCAATGACCAAGCCTCTTCTTAAGGCTACTTTTGTTGGTCATACTAGGAATATAGGGATAGGCAAATGGAACTAGATGTTAGACTGATTAAACATTTTGAGACATTGATTGATTGGATATTATGAATGGATTTGTTTATTTATGCTGCATGTTATTTTGATACGTGTATGGTATGTTACATTTCCTGTACTAGCTTAGAGCATGTCACACAGACACTAAGTTGGCTCACTCACACGAGCAACTGCCTTCGCAATATCCTGGATATGTTTGGGTGTGGCGGAAGATGAGACGGAATCCAGATAAGCGCTGTAGGCCTACGATATGATATGAGATGCCTTCTTCATATGAGCATATGGCCTATGATAAGAGCTTGAAGTCTATCAGTAGAGCTAGGAGCCTGTCAGACGGATTCAACTGTCGCATTGGAAATAAGTTCCAAGATGAGATTGGTTATGGCCAATCAAACATGGTTACTACCCCGAACCATGTAATAGTCTGTGTAGAAGAAGCCAGATGCGAGAGCTGATAATTGATCACAACAGTGTGACATGGCAGCGCTCGGGCTGGTGGCCATAAGGGCTACCGGATAGACATCTGCATAGTGGTCCTTTTTGCAAAGGATAAGACATGCGCTCTAATCAGAGTCTAAACACTATGGCGCATATTCCCTTTGAATAACGCGCGCTTATGAGTGACCATGAGGTGATGAGCAGAATTAGTCCCTGGGATTCCTCATCGTGTGAGCCTCGTCGATCGTATAAGGATGATTGACACTGTATACCCTTTGTACTTACATCTGTGTCATGAGGAGATGGGTCGGTGGTGCTACTTTGGCGTGACACCTTACGGCTATGGATGATTCGGCCTTCCGGACACTGCTGGGAAAGCAGCTGAGCCGAATCTGAGTGACACATGTATGTAAGGAAAGATTCTCGTTGCATCGCTCTTTATTATCTTTCATTGGGCCCACCTGCAAGATCTTATGGGATCATGTAGGATATGAAAATATAAAGGAGATGTGGACTCATTGGAGCATGGCCTTCGGGACAAGGCAGGTGCTCATGATCCACGAGATGACAATCGGAGGAATCTGGGGGATACGAGAGTTACGGAGAGCATTATCACTGTTTTATGTTTTAAGGGTGCCTTCCTGCGCTGGCTATACGAGTTTGGTATGTGGATCTCCCGAGAGGGTGCCTTCCCATGCTGGCTATACGAGTTTGGTGTACGGATCTCCCGAAATGCAGGTACTCTCACCGGTCACACGCCACGGCCACACAATACTCTTTTGTAGATGATAGAAAGTTGGAGATTGATGGAGACTAGATGAATTGTGCAACCCCACTGTGCGAGTGGGAGATGTTAGCAATTGGTGCGCCCATGTGGGGTGCCCAATGCAATTTACATAACCTTATGGGGTTAGTTGCACTAATGCACAAACTAGAGGGGTTAGTAGCTAAGGCTCAAACCCTAGGGGTTTATGTGCAAACTTAGGAGAAGTTTTGCCTATATAAGGAGGCAGCCTCCTACATATTATATAGCTATTCCAGAGAATAAAGTTACTCTGTCTAGATTCATACTAGTTGTAGAGAACCCTAGTCTCTCTCCAACTTCATCCAAGGAGGTGGAACGTGGTGTGGAAATCAGTGTTCGTCCTCGAGATTCGCACTCGATTGGTGGGAGCAAGATCAAGGAGTAGGCGCGTGAAAGCAAGCAACACAACGATCATCCGCTGCATTAAGGAGCTAAGGAAGACAAGGTAAACACATGAATATTCCGCTTTAATTCATGTTGTAGATCTGAACATGTTAGATCCTTCCTGCCCTTCAGATAGAGATAGAGGTAGAGATTGATGTGGCAGAGAGAGTTAAACGGAGTAATAAGATAACGGAGTTTGGTTTTTCCGTTTAATGAAATCTGAATTTTGTGGGATTTTTAAACTTCCACGTGTCATATTATGAATGGAATACCTACCTATTTGTAGGAACGACCTTCCTACCTAATTTTTTCCCCAACGGCTAATGCAGGTAGGAAAGTTCCCACAAATCACACGAAGCCATGTGTCTGAACTCATAACAGAAAATGAAAAGGAAAACGACACCGTTGGACTAATGTATTTAAACTATCTGCTCTCAACGTTAATTTCAATCCAACGCCAGCTGCTTGATGATGCACCCTGATTCTACAGCTGCTGCTTCTTTCAAGATTACTGTTCATTTGGTATGCATTTTACCAAATGAACAGTAACACCCCTTGTTACTTTCGATATAGCTCATGTTGCATTTCACTACTTACTACCTACTAGTTCCATGGCCTTTCTGCCGTTCTCGAATTTCTCGTATTTTGAGGCCTGCCCTGAGGGCCAGAACCAAGTTGTGCACCCCCTCAATAGGTTTCGAGCTGTGGCTCAAACCAACCTCCTTCAAACTATAATCTGGAAACTCATATCTGCGGTTTGCAAGACCTGCAACAAATTAGCACTGATGTAAGTAACAAACAACTGAAATATAATAAAGTAATTACAACACTTCAAAGCACCGATGTTTTGCTTCTCACCGTCAAGAATATCCTCATCCATCATCCCAATAGTTGTTCACCCCTGCTGAACATCGGTAACTGCAAGAGCTAGATGTTCAAGCTTCACTATCGGATGTCCTGCATCGCAATTTGCAACAAACGAAACAACATAATAATAATAATAATAATAATAATAATAATAATAATAATAATAATAATAATAATAATAATAATAATAATAATAATAATAATAATAATAATAATAATAATAATAATAATAATAATAATAATAAGGGTCGCAGCATAACATGTGATAATAATTGCAGAGTCTCGACTACAGGAATTAGACCAAACAGATATGGGTTCGGGAATGGCGCAGAGAAGAGCCTCGAGGAACAAAAAATGCTTGGGTTTCACCGATTGGATCAGATATAAAAACTAATCTTGATGGCGCTTGGGAAGCTTCTACTGGTACTTCAAATGCGGGAGTTGTGATGCAAACTGGTGGGGGACTGATCCTGGCAGCGGGTTCCTACCCAACCAAGATTTTGTTTATCGTCCAAAAAAGCGGAAGCTAGAGCTGCAAATCGTGCGATGGATTTGGCAATTCATCTGGGATACAAGAAGGTGACATTTGAAGGGGATGCCAAACTACTTATTGAGGAGATAAAAGGACGCCACAAAGGTTGTGCTCCATCAGACATTACGGAGACCGAAGATGAAGTTTCGCTTTTGCTCTCGAAGACGGGTTCTTTTGACGAATGGGGAATTAATTTCATGGGCAGGGATGGAAACAAAGTTGCTCACAACTTAGCAAACTTCTCCAAAAATTCCAATATGTTACCAGAATGGATAGATAACTTTCCGTCTTGGTTAGTAGAGTTAGCACAAAAAGATGTAATGGGTAAGAATTATTTTTTGCTTTGTAAGAATCATTATCCTTTATACAAATCTCAGTTTCTCAAAAGAAACAAAAAAGACGTGTTGTTCACTTGACCCCTAATGGCTAAGTGGTGTGTATGAGCTCCCACACAGGTCATGGGTTCGAGAATAGGCATGCGTGAGAGGTATTTTAAAATACCTCCCTTGGTACTTTTTTTTTTTGAAATGAAACTTTCATTAGCTAAGATCAGTTTGCTTTCTTTCTCGTCTACATCAACGTGCCTTTGTTGTTTCCTACGTTAAAAATTTACTCGTTTGAAAGTGGAAGTTAGTTATTAAATGTTGTTGTCACCAGGGGTATAGTGCTGTGTGAGAATTTTTCCCGTGTCTTATTCCAATAATCACAATGTTTAAGTAGAGATTACATACACTAATTACAAATCTAGTCCTCAACTAAGTGAGGTACATACAAAAATGTCCTACGACTATTACTCCCCCGCAGTCGAAACTGTAGGCAGGCCAACACTGAGACTGGAACGAAAACGCTGGAACAAGGGCCTAGGTAGACCCTTGGTGAAGATGTCGGCGTACTGATAATCTGATGGAATGTGGAACACGCGAAGCTGACCCAAACAAACCTTCTCACGAACGAAGTGTAGATCAATCTCAACATGCTTAGAGCGCTGATGCTGAACAAGATTACCAGAGAGATAGACAGCACTCACATTGTCGCAATACACGACAGTGGCCCGAGGCGGGGTGACACGAAGCTGAAGAAGCAAATTCCGAACCCAGGAGAGTTCGGAGACGGCGTTAGCAACACCGCGATACTCAGCCTCAGCACTAGAACGAGACACCGTGGCCTGTCGCTTGGACAACCAACTCAGAAGATTGTCTCCATAGAAGACACAGTAACCAGAAGTGGAGCGGCGCGTGTCCGGACAACCAGCCCAATCTGCGTCAGTGTAGGCGGTGAGGGAATCAGCAGTGGAGGCAGAGAGCCGGAGACCATACTCAAGTGTCCCACTGATGTAGCGCAAGATACGCTTCAGGGCGGCTCACGGGGGTCGTGCATGAAGAGACAGACCTGCTGAACTGCATACTGGATGTCTGGTCGAGTGAAAGTGAGGCTCTGATACCATGAAAGTGCGAGAATTTTTCCCGTGTCTTATTCCAATAATCACAATGTTTAAGTAGAGATTACATACACTAATTACAAATCTAGTCCTCAACTAAGTGAGGTACATACAAAAATGTCCTACGACTATTACTGTGAACATGCTAAGTGGGGCGAATGGAAGTGCACGAACTCATAGGCGCATGAGCTGCTCTGCCTAGGCTCATAGTTACGGCGGAGCTTTCTCAGCAAATTAACTTTGCAGCCGCCTCTCCAAATTAACTTTGCAGCCGCCTCTCCGCCTATAATTTATCATCAAAGAAGAAATGACAACACACAGTCGCATACCGTTTAATGTGTTCTGTATCATGAAGCAACTCCTTCGATCATTTGTTACATTAGTTTTTTTAGCGAACTAAGATGTGAATTTGATGACCCTAGGCCATAAGGTGCATCCTTTGTCAGTAGAACCAGCCTTAACAAACAAGAGTATTTTGCGTGACTAAATAATAAGCATCTCTGTTAATTTGTCTGAACATAAATCACTCCCTACTACATGTCGCAGTTCACTACTTAATACCTACTAGTTCCACGGCCTTGCTGGCACGTGACAGTTTGGTCCCGTTCACGAATTTCTGGTGTTTTGAGGCCTGCCCTGAGGGCCAGAACCAAGTTGTGCACCACCTCAATAGGCTTCGAGTTGTGACTCAAACCAACCTCCTTCAAACTAAAACATGGAAAATCATATATGCGGTTTGCAAGACCTGCAACAAATTAGCACTGCTGTAAGTAACAAACAACTGAAATATAATAAAGTAATTACAGCACTTCAAAGCACCGATGTTTTGCTTCTCACCGTCAAGAATATCCACATCAATCATCTCAATAGTTGTTCTTCCCTGCTGAACATCGGTAACTGCAAGAGCTAGATGTTCAAGCTTCACTATCGGATGTCCTGCATCGCAATTTGCAACAAGAAACAACATAAATAATTGCAGAGTCTCGACCTATTTGAGTCCTCTTCCTTGTCCTGTCTCCCTTTTTATGACCAACTCATTATCATAGTTATTAACACCATTCTGCATGTTCAATTTCAGTTTGTAGCAACATACAAATGTAGAACTACAATTTTCGGTGCAACATTCATTGTTCCCAATATACCCTATCTTTTGGTGCAACTATCATTATCATTCGTAAATTATCCTCACAAAACAACTACCTATACAAGTACTCTTGCAAAGAAAATCTTTTTAGTTTTGCTTAGACACATAAATATGCTGCTATAAAAAAAAAAGTAACAAATCAGCAATGCTGCTGCCTATCCACTACTCTCAAGTACCAAATAGTCCTCTTTAATCTCACAGATCTCACCTGTCAAATAAGACGTTAACCCAGAGAAAACCGCTCATTCATCAACTGTTACATTCAATCAACATCTTTGATTTTCTTATAAGGTAACAACTCATTCTATTTTTCTTACAAGCTTCAATACTTTGATTTCCAATTTACGACTTATGTTTCTTCTTTTAAGATTGTTTGAAGTTTTACAAGCTTTCTTCCTGATTCTTTTATCGCGTTCTTTTAATGAATATTGTTATGTATTCTCACATCATTGAAATGTAGTTAATTCATAATACTTTTCAGCTTGATCTACAAGTCCTGACTTATAGTTCTTTTGTCTAGGAATTATTTGATACACTGTTAATCTTACATTAATATAACCAGGCAGGATAAAGGTAGTTCTTCCTGCTAAAAAGCTGCTTTAATGCAGGACGGATCCCCTAAATCTTACAAGTTTGTTGGCTATCAGTACGCATGTGTTGGTCGGCCTCGCAAGGTGTTGCACAATGACCATTTTGAATTATTATCAAACTGAACAAGTGGGCCCAACTTGCAGTTCAGTGCAGCTTTTACCTGCATCATTTTTACATTTCTTGGCAAAATTGCACCAGAGGTACCCATAATTTGATTTTTCCGTGGATTTGGTACCCATGGCTTAAACTCGTGCACCCATGGTTCCATATCGAAATCACGCATTGCAGGATACCCACCAGTAACTTCGTACATTTGGTGGATGGAAATATTTTAAACTGAGGGCTTTTGGGCCATTTCTCACCCACTAAAAGAAACCCCTAAAGAAGAAGATGAAATAGATGAATATAAAGAAGAAGCGTCACAGCTAGGACTGCAACTCGGGCGGACTGGACGGGTTGACACCCCCCTACCCAAGCCCAAGTTTTGTCGAGGCCGCCCAAGCCCAGCCCGATTTAAGAGCATCGTGAGCCCGCTCGAGCATAAATTCATAAAACCTAATTTGGGCTCGGGCTGGCCTATTGAACGTAATAAATGAATTTAGTTATCACTTTAAGCTCAATCTAAATTGCACCCTTAACTTAAATAATAACTTAACTGCAAAAGAAGAATATTGAAAGTATGCATTTCAAAGTTTGTTATTTGAGGCTAAAAACTTTTGACAAAAAAAAGGCTAAAAACTAGTGACTTTATACTACTAGATTGAATTAAAAAATTATCAATTAGGAGTATCAAATGAATTTTTTAAATACAAGAAAATAATAAATATTGGGTGGAAAAAATAATCAACTAGTTCTAGAACAATATTATTAAAACATAGCTAATAAACAAAAGAAAAGTAATAGATTCGTGTAAAATATACTATGTAATTCTCTTCAAGTCTAATATATATAGGTAGTGATTATACAAATTGGGCAATTCGGGCTATCCCATCATTTAATATTGATGCCAAAGTCCGACCCTAATGACAATTTGGGCTGAGAATTTTTGTCCAAGCCCGCCCAAATCACTAAAATCATGTGTCCAAGCCTTATTTTAGTCCGGGATGGGCTCTCGGGTTGGTCGGGTTCAGCCCAAGTTGCACTCCTAGTCCCAGCAGCCGCCACCACCACCACCGGAGTTGGCCGGAAAAATTTGACCACATCAAAATGAAAAACTTCTTTGGGGATTTGATTCTTCTTGACCCCCTCAACAACTCTAATTCTTTGCTGAAACTCCAATTCTTCACGGTTTAGCGAAAATCCACAATCAAAATTTTAAAATTTGAACTTTTGTTGTTGTTGAATGATTAAAAGAATCAAAAAGTCTTAAAACTGGTGTTTCCATTGATGATAGGTGTAAATTTCCGGCCATGAGAGATGGTTTTTTGGCCATGGATGGTGGTGGTGGTGGTGGTGGGCAGCGGCGGTGAAGTGGTGGCGCCGGTGGTGGTCATCTTCATCTTCATCATCTCCCTCTTAATTCTGTTTATTTATGGCTATATGGGTGGAAAAGACGAAAAATCTCATAATTAAAGACAAATAGTCCACAAAATTTCACAGTACTCACGGATACCAAATAGTCCACATATTTATGGCTATGTGGGACCGTGGGTGCACGATTTTAAACTACGGATACCAAATCTAAGGAAAAACCAGAATGTGGGTACCTCTAGTGCAATTTTGCCTATTTTATTCGGTTTACCTAGTCATGAAGCACGAGACTCTTATGTGTTCTTACTTAGCCTTGAAGTAAGGTAGTTTTGAGGTTATATTGGTCTTTAAGACCTCAGCAGCAACTAAGAAGTCACTAATAAGCCCTCTATGTAAGACTCTTATTAAAATCTTTGACGGACTAGAAACTATAGTTCCATTTGGTTGTAACCATAGAAACTAAGAGTTTTGTATTTCCCACACCAATAATCTAGTTCTAGGATTAACTCCGCAGTCGAAGGTGTATGTTTGCACCTGCTTCAGCATTAAATCGCAGTCGAAGGTGAATGTTTGCATTAAATCGCAGGTTCACTACTGTGCTGCACTATGCTTACAAGATGGGATGAAGGGGTGAGCTACCAGAATTCTGGGCTGCACAGTCGCACGATCTTACAGGTTAAATGCTCTTATGTAGTTGAAAACTTATAGTAATTAACCCTAGATTGCCCAGACCTTTCTTACCTTCATCTCTCCTTTACTCTCGAATATTATTAAACAAATCTCAACTAGTAGTGCAATGTATATACCCTTGACGATATAGCATACTTTAACTATGTTAACACAAAATGGAAGTTCATGAATGTACATCACTTAATAATTCGTGAATTATATGTGTTTAACGAAATACTATGCATTATATTCACGTACTTCGATTTTGTTATGAATAATTGTTCAAACTAAAAAGATATTTGAGTAAAATGAACTACAATAAAAGAGAATACAAAACATCAACAACACCTTTCTATCTCAAAAGTAAAGAAATAATACTTGAAGAACTTATTTCACCAAAACACCAGATTATAAAAATTCGTATCCAAGCAATAAGCATTACCAACTCCTTAAAAAAAGACGTAGCATACTGAAATCATGGTAAATCACTGATTAAGCACATTCATCCCAATTCGAATGAAAAACCTATCATGATTTATCGGGTTATTCTGCCTACCACTTTCTACGCTATTATTTTTACTATATAATTTTTAGAGCGGAGTTGCTAATTTTACCAGTAAAAAATGTTTATGAAATTCAAAACAAAAAAGTTAAACTCAGTGTAGATTTTTAATTTACACATACATAAATCAATCAATTTAAATGTCATTTGTTTTCTACTAAAAAACTATTTGTTTCTTGAGACTAGAAAGATAGTATTTGTCCAATTAAACTAAGGGACACGGATGGGGACACAAACGGGGACAGATAAATCAAACTCGTGAAAGTAGGAAAGATTGTTACCACAAGATTCAGCATATTCTCCAGCAAGCTTGTATATATGGTACGGGGGTGTTTTAGGATGCTTTTCAGTACACGATTTAGTAAATCCCTGTTGGACAAGACGATGCTGACAAACTCTTGAAAAGGTCAAGCCAAATAGAATGTGGTATACACCAATGAAAGGATGACCCTGTATTCTCCGCTCATAGTCTGCAATGTCAACCACTTCCAATACCTCATCGTCGAATTTCCCAAAGGGGCCTTGGCAGAGAGGATATCTTGCCCTTTCTCGAGATAAGTATAACTGTGCAGCCAAGAAGAAAAGCAAGACAATATTGTAAAAAGTAATGTATGTCAAGAGTCGTACATAAACGTATGAATAATAAAATCAGTTGTGCCTCCAATGCGATTCTAACTAAGCTTGACACATTTATTTTTGGATACTTCAGTAAACAATAAACATCCAACGGCAACTGTGTGCTTGATCAGGCACTGATTCTCCTGTCATTTGACTGCAGTCAGAATCGTAACAAACAATAACTTCCGCAATCCTAGATACGTTCCAGACTAGCCTATAACCATGCGTAGGAGTTCTGGAAGAAAGGGGATGCACCATAATTGAAGGGTCTAAATATTGGAGTTGCTTTATAGTAGTCATCAATTTATTAATGTGTCAAATAAGCAGTTGTAAATATCTACACAAAACACTCCTGAGAATTTATGAAGTTTCTGTAGATTGTACAAGATAATGAGGCATATGAAGTGGTAAAATTTTGACATGCATGCAAGTCTTAGGTATATGACAAAATCTGAATTTGATAATAAGCAGACATTATATTAGTAGACTCAACAGAGCACTCGACTTATCTTTATATACTATCTTAAAAGAGTGAATGATCTTAATTGATTCCTAAGAGTACTTATTATGAAAGTACCTCTCCAAAATTGATTATTACCAAAGTGCCTCTGTTAAACTTGGGCGACTCTCCTTCTGACGTACGGACCTCTTTGCCTAATCGAGATCCCCTAACATTAGGCTTCACATTCGACCGTCACTGCCATCGGCGAAAACTGGGCTAACCCTCTCTCTGTATCTCGCCCCCTCTCTCATCGGCGAAAGCATACACAGCCTCTTTGACACCCGACCCTAATCCATCTCTCGATCTCTGTCCTTGTCAACTTTGATTTCTCCGTCTTCGTCTCTCTCAGGTAACATCTAATAAGGGTTTAAACATCTAATCTTTTCTGTCTATCTTCCTTGTATTTATTGATTGTAAGTATATTGTGAGTCTGCAATTCGTACTAGCTTTTGGTTAATATGAAATTGCAGCTTTTGGGTTAACTTGAGGACGCCGTGCCCGTCGTCATTTTAAATGCTTGCTTTTGGTTAAGAACTGAAAAGTATCATGCACTTAATCTTCATCCGATTCAATTTAGACATAACTGCATGCTCTGAATTTAGGATTATCAAGGATATCCCACATAAAGAGTTACTGTATCTTCATGGAATGATGGCATGCACTACCACGCCCTGTATTGAATTGGTATTATGTGCAACCATATGCATATTGAAGAAAAAATTTAATCATGCTGCTCATGTTAGATTTTTTGGGGAAGGGATGCTGACTGAAGCTATATGTAGAGATGTTTCCGCAGCTCCTCCTGTTGAATCAATTTTGACGTTCGTTCCCCTCTCCAAATCCTCCAGAGGTATCTCCACGCAAATATCACAATTTCATTAATTTGGGTACTTGCATTACATTATTAATCTTCTTATATGTTAACCATGAGATGAGATTTCTTTACTGCTCAGAGGTTTGTATGGTTTTTGATTGAGGGACCTTTTTATTATACTAAAAAGAGTCTTCTTTTCTCAAAAAAATTAAAAAAAAATAATAAAGTCTTCTTGTGTTGTCATTAGGGGTGCGGAGCCGGAACAGCTCGCTTCCTGCTCTTGGAATAAGCTTGGGGTTGTTCCCTATATGCGGTATGTTATGATTTTCAGCATGTGGTGTTCTTCAAATTAAGTGATTTCATTGTATTTTGTCACATTCAACTTGATTTGCATTGCGTTTGGAAAAGTCATCTTTTAATCTCCTAATCACAACATAAGGAGTACCAGACGGCTACTCATTGTTCCATTTCAAAGTTACCAGTACTTATTTATGTGTTACTGCCAAAAATTCTCATTTTCTGGCATCAGTAGGACACAAAGCAGTTGTTGTGGAAGTCAGTAAATTCAAACTTGATATAGATTTGAGTGACGAGATATAGAAATATTTCTTTTCTTTTTGTATTCAATACTTTTTTGGACAAGTGGTTATATTTGGTTTATACGGAATGTAAATTCACTAGAAAATTACCCGTGCACGTAGTGCACTATAGAAACAGATATATAAACTGAAAGAAAGATATATCATTCGACCTATATACCATCGTTCAAGTGAATCAAAATCTTAAAAGAAAAATGATTTAGATAAAATTTTGAGCAAGGTCTTTTTTTGACATATTTAACTACTTATTCTTACATATAGGTATATATAAAATTTTATGTATAAAGAGATAAATAATTAGGATTATGTTCAATGATTAGTGAGATGAAAGAGAGATTTCAGAAGATATAAACAGTATCTTATCTTTTATTCTATTTAATTAAGTTATTTTTATATAATTTATTTTTGATAATAAGGAATTGTTAATCAACGGATCAAAATGTCTTGACACATTTTTTAAGATTGAATGGGACAAATATTCCCGGTGATTTTTTTTTTTGGAGGAAAACACCCAGGTGATTTATTATTGTCAAACTATAATCCTTTGCCACCCATCACTCTTGCATGGATTCCCTTGCTTTGTGTTAAAAGAAATGCAACATAAGTCTATAACATTCGAAAATATGAAACTTGGTACTCATAGGTACAAACTCAAGGATACCTTTTATCCATGAAATTCTCAAGAATGTCCTTTCTTATATTTTTGTCCAATACATTATACCAAATATTTTGACGTAATCAATATGTTTCTAACTACACATGAAAATTATATTTCATTATTTTACATTTTGACCAAGAGTTATTAGTAATGATGAACGAGCATAGTCATGTTTAGAAACTGGCTTTATGATCGAAGCACTTGATTTCAGGTAGGAGTTACCTGATTTCATATGATTCTACTATTCAACTAGACAAACCTCTCTGACGCTCTAATTTACGTATAGGTCATTTAACCAGTCTCTCTTGCTCTCAGTCTTTTTCAGTTTGGAAAATATTTTGCTGTCTGAGATACTTGTGCATTAAAGTAGTTAAACAGAATAAATTTTCGAGATAAGCCCTATGAAGTTTACATAAATTTTATATGGAATTCTAAATGTTTATTCTTTCTGCTCTTTTTTAATTTCTTCTGTTCGAGTGGTTTTTACTTATTTTGTGCTGGAAGAAGATAAACCCCCTACTTATTTCTGTTACAAGAAGCACTTTTTATGTTGATCTTGAACTTGGGATACCGATTCGAATGATAGTTCTCTTACTAACTATTCGGTACATTCTTAGGGTTTACGATAATGTGTTCAACCTTAGGGCTGGCGGTTCTTGGTTCAGCCATAAGGTTTCAGATCTGCAATCACGACCATCAACAATAGTGATCGATTTCAACTTAGGGTCCTTCTCCTCGCTGCTTATGGCGCTCCATTTTAAAATTGGGAATTTACGATATTTGTTTCTCTTATTTTTCTTACAGGGAATCAGTGATTGGATGAGTAGAGTTTCCTATCTTAATTTGATCATGTTCACATTTGATGATAGTTAAAGTTTTGATATTTTTTTGTGTCTATTGTTCATAACTGCTAAGAATTGGTCTTCTTACTTCAATATTCATGATGGAAAACACTAGACCTCCACTGACCTTGAGCGAGATTACATCCATAGCTCGAGCATTTAAGTTCTAATAGTTAACTCCATTTTTTTTCGTGAATCGCCGATTCAGTTTTGAGTAATTTTTGTTGATAATGATTTATGTAGCCATTTCAGAAATGTGAGGTTGATCGAACAAAAATATATGCAAATAGAAAAAATATGATCCAGATTGATTACGAAGAAATCTAAATTTGAAACAGCTTTAATTTCATTGTTCAGAAGAAATTGATTAAGCTCGCTGACTATTGGTATGAGTATACCATTTTTTATCATCAATAGGCTCATTTCATAATAGTTAGATACTATGTACTGATGAACATCAGATATTTACATATGCATAATGGTGTATGTTGATTAGGGATTCCATGGACCGAATAAGAACACAAGTTGTTCCTCCTAGCACTGCAAAAAGTAGAAAAAATGAGATTGGAGAGGAATCTCTAGAACTTTGTGAAGACTCTCACACCATCTTAGGTATGTAGTTGGATCTGCGAAACATCAAGGTTATGAGTCTGGATCCTGACATCCCATTCTTTAACCTTAGAATATGTTAGTATAGAGGTATAAGTTTTTTTTAGAATAAAATAGAGGTATAAGTTGACACAACAAAGTTTTGTTAATCATGACAATGTTATTTTATAAAGAATTTAGTAATGAAAATCTTCATTTTCTCAGAGATACTTTGATTGTGCATTCATAGGCTGCTAAAGTACTAGCCATAGTTTCACACATAAGTATGAAGCACTTTTTTGGGTTATATATCCAAATTATTCATAGAATAAATATAATTGCGTATTTAATTTATTTCCCTTCAATAAGTAAATTAAGTTTAGATTGGTTTTAAAAAAGTTGGGTTGGTCACCTTCATGCTAATGTCCATTTTCTTCTACTGATAATTTCGGAAGAAGAGAAATATTTTCTCTTTTAGTAATCTTCATTGCCTCATATCTCATGGATTTATGTGAGCATGAGTACTTTAGGGCATTGCTAAATTCCAATTGAAACAGCTAACAGTTTTCTTTTAATTGAACTTTTACGTAGTTCGTTTGGTTAAATGTTTTGCACAACTCATAAGCACTCAAGGAGCTCAAACACTTAATAATGGTTTGAAGAGATCTGTATGAACAATCTTAAACTTAGTACTCTTTTTACTTCCTCATCACTTTTTATGAGCATTAGTTGTGCTTGAATCTGGGATATACGATGATTTGCATTATTTATTTATTTATTTTTTGATAAGGTGGGGAGTTCACGGGGTACAATTTTTTGGGCTTGCAAGTTTTGAAGGATAAGAAGTAGAAGTATAACAGATACGTGTGTTGATGGAATAAAATTTGGGAAGTTGTTTTGTGAAGTTACTAATTCGAATTGTGTACCGATAGGAAATTCAAATGCAAAGGAAATTGCTCGATCCTTTAAAATCACAGCTGAGTAAAGATCATAGCAAAAGACTCTACTGATGCTCTCCAAAATTCTAATATAAGACTCGATTGATCAGGTATGATTTTGGCTGGCTTTACTTTCTCTTGTAGCTATGTATTGACATTAATTGACAGTTTAGTAAAGGGGGCTTATACAGCAAACAATGCTGGAGAAGTAATATGCAAGATACAATGAATCATCCGACATCACGCCAATCTTTCATCTCAAAATATTTTCCTTACCAAAGTGCGCAAGGGATGAAAATTTTTCCACTTGAATCGGGGTCAAAGGGCGGTATTGTCATGTCTATCCTCGGTCACAGCATTGATAATTTGAAGGTGACCTCAAATTTTATCCTTTTTTTTGGTTGATTTTTAGAGAAATAGTGTAATAGTATTTGTCACGTGGAATTATATTGTTTTGCCTCGGACATTAGATACCCAGTCAATTTAGTGGATTTTATCGTTGTATTCTGAATTTGTGTGGATTGGATTAGGTTTTAAAAAAGGGAAAGAGGATGAGAAAGAGAAGGAATTTAAGGGGGAATTGAATTCCAATCAGGGTGAGAGAAATAAAAATGGGCGTGATTTCACGCTAGGTGATGCCAACATCTGGAAACTTGTATATCTTCTGTTCTGCCATATGGAACAGGTCGCGAAAGGCTATTAAGCGTTTTAAAAACCTGCTGAAAGATATATTCCCTCATTCCCCGGAAAGCTTTTTCTCTTAACTTTCTCTGATTTTAAAGTTTTCTCTGCTACTTTGTATCCAACATTTGCTTTATCTTGTTTGAAATTCACGGTTGATTTAGTGGTTTTAAATGTTAAGCTTATAGTTAGTTGAACTTAATTTGATATCTTTTGGTTTCTCTTATGCAGTGTTTTAGAGGTCTTGTCCCCAAAGAGAAGAGTAATTAGAGTTTCACTAGCTATCGGTGCACCTGGTCCCTGTAACTCGATTCTTTATTCCTGTCTCAAGAAGTTTGGAGGCTGTAAGGAATTGGTGAGGAAGGTGCTTATCATAAGAGTAAGGAAAGAGAATTTTCATACTGTGTAGGATTTGTTAATTTTGCTGTGAAGAATTTATTATTTATGCTGAAGACAAAACCCTTAGCAGCTAGCAGGGATAATAAGTCCATGCTTTATCCTTAATTACACCTGCGCACTACTTTCAAAATTGAAATTTTGCCTTCTTACTCGGTACCAATCTAATTGTAGAGATGCACTTGAAAAAAAAATAGAAGCTTAATTGCTTTTACGTTAAATAACTGATTTGATAGCTAGCGTTCTTGTTAAATCAAATTTCCAAGTATGGTTCTTGATTTCTTTTCTAGAAAAGTGTGTTCAGATATAAATTTTATATAACCCGGTGAACGCAGGATTCATATAGTCCACTCTTGGTTTTGGTAACTAGGAAGTCAATGAATCCAGATTTTTCCCAAGGTGTTGTCTTTAGTATATCTTTGTAGCAAAACCATGTCGAACCTCTTCGAATTATTTTAGATTGAAATGGTTTTCACTTCAGTGTGTACAACTCTAACATTGAGAATGTTTTATCGAGGTGAACACATATGTATATTCTTTGGCATATTGTCAAGATATAAAATACCTATGTTTGGTGCATTGTGGTTCATTCGAGTGTATCATATGGATGGAAAATGTAGAATTGGCTTTCCTAGGAGACCTAATATCAGGGGCGATATACTTCTTCATATTACTGGACTTAAGTGAAACATTTAGGTACATTAAGATTTTTTTCCTCTGAAAGAGGCAACAAGTGTTGTACATTATCACAATTGCTTGGGTTAATCGAACTCTTACTATCTTGAATAAAAATGTGGCCAATGGTACATTTTCTCACCTACCTGATTTTTTACCAAGGTAACATTCTACTCTATCAGTTACAACATGTCATTTAAAAACACTTATCGATACCCATGTGTGGTTGTTGTTCGGTGTTTGCAGATGATCTTTCATGAAATTGAGCAGTGATCAGCCGATGCCTCCAAGTATTTTCGTCCAAGCATTCAAAAGCTCAATTCGCATAGACCCATTGTTACAAGGGTATTAATTTCTTGAACAAATGTTTAGCACTGAATGGAAATCTTCTTTTGTCATAGATGTTATTCAATGTAAACAGTACTTCCATTTCAACTGCGTGGACGCCTAGCCGAATGCGACTTGCCCTCTCCGTTGTATTTTCCGCTTCTGGCACGTCTGTAAGATTATACCAGGATATGCTTTTAGAGGTGTGAAGTGTCATTCCGCTACTTGATTCACTTGTAAAGGAAATGTCCTCTGCGATACTTGGGTGGTTGAGTGTATCTTGAGTAACAATGATTATAATGTCATGACATTTGCTATTTATTATTTAAAAGCTCAATTGCATATTGCACACCTCAAATACACCAAAATCCCCGATTGCAGACTTTGTTTCTAAAACTACATGATTGCATCCTCCACTTTTAAAATAATTATTATACTGAAACTGGAAAAAAATCATCTAAAATTTGTTTTCTAAGAACATTGTTAACACTTGAACATGTTTTTTCATTTACATGGATATATGTTGTTTTAAAGTTCTTGATATAAAGCTCATACGACGCCACTTCAGCTCTGATCAATTGATAATTAAAAAGAACAAAAGTATGTATGCTTATTAAGTTCACTTGTATTCTTAAAAATAGACAAATAAACATGCAAAGAGAAAAACAAACTCCACGTGCAACGCACGTACTCCTAACTAGTTAGTCATAAAATAGTATGCTTTTCCCATGACTACCGCCAATTATGTTACAAAAAATTTACACAAACATCAAATGTATTGATATATGATCCAGCCACCCTCTCCTGGAAAATATCAGCCACGTGTGCATGTGCCTGAATCTACACTCCCTAGTCCCTAGGGCAAGTACACCGCTAGAAGAGAAAAGCATCAATATATATGGGAACTTAGTTTTTATGGCAAAATAAATTTTTGGCAATGTCAAATCTGGGCTACTAAAGCAAAGCATGTTAAGTAACCGCTGTTCATTCTTCATGGCAAAGCTAAGTAGATGAACACCATTGGGAAAATGAACAACCTGTCAAAGATTACATGGCTACAAATTACACACAGAAGAACGGACATACCTTGGTCATCTTCATTCCGGCCAATCGAACTATCACTCCCCGCACATCACGAACCAACTCTGTCATAAGTATGGGCACGACGCTTTGTTTATTCAAAGCTTTAGTGAACTCCTCACGAAGGACAAAGCCTTGACAAACCTCTATAAACAGGTAATCAAGAACATGGTAACCTTTCCGACGCTCCAACTCCAGCATCAGCTGCATTTTAAAGTTCTCCTGTAGAACAAATATCAGAGGAAGCTGAAGACATTACAGATGTAGTACTTTCTTTTTTGATGATTTCCTTGCTCAACCTCATTCCAGAGGCAAATGATAAACAAATGTGATGCCTATCAGAAAGAAAATACAGATTTACAGTTTTTTAATACAATCAACCATATTTTGACCAACTGTTTTGAGCATCCAATTCCTATGAGCTTCAACCTTAAACCTCTCTGGTAAACAAACCAGACCGGTCACCAAAACCGGTTGACACAAGTTCAGTGCATACCGAGGCATCCTCTCCATTCAGTGACTATTTTATGTTAGTCATTTATGAAAAGTGCATAACTGGTTAAACTACATGGGGAAATAGGCTCTATAATAATGCACATGTATACATAAACCTATGAAGCAAGGCTGTTTCTCCAAGTTTCCGCACAGCGTATGTGATGCCAGAATACTCCACTTCTTCTGTAATGCCTGCTCTCCTACTCACCGAGTGTCATCTCCCCCTTTTCCTTAATGTGTCTAATCCTCAACAGACCAGTGATGAAGGTGAAAATGGATGAAAGTGGATATAACACAATGTAAGACCCTGGCTGAGAACTTGGTCGATAATGAAAATTTGAATAGATCTGTCCTATGGGAAGCATATCAGCCTCATCTACATAATGTATAACAGAATGTATAGTCCCTAATCGATCGCCAACAGCTAATATTGTGGCCCTCTGTTATTATTAAGTCACAGGGTTGATTGGATGAGCCGTATTTGCTGGTGCAATCCTCCAGTCACGAAAGGAGTTACCTAACCAGGTCGATTGATTGCCCTAACCAATTTGACCTGCCCGACATAGCTAGCTGGTTTACTATTTAATTTGAAGACAGATTCTTACAGAAGGCCATAGCGTCTAAAGAGGCAAACAAAAAAATACCAAATCTGAAGGTATTCATAATCCCAAACAGATGTGACTAAAGGAACAGTCTTTACTATGCCTCCCAACCAATAAGGAAGTTTTCCCTAATTTACCTTTCAACAACTGTAGTTAGGGTCAAGTAGGGTTTGAACAACCCATTTTGTGAATGGACAAATAAGATGACCATCACAGCTCAAAATATTTAAATAAAATGCAGGCAAGAGTGAAATCCAGATAAAGAAGCATGAAAATCGTGGATGTCAGATGGAAATGGAAAGTGTAATTAAGAATAATCCAGTATGTTACATGTGAATAGCATCAAAAGGATTTCAAAGGAATGTTGGCATGCTGCTGATTATTCATAATTCATTCTGACAGTGTAGTGTTAGTCCAACTAGAGCTAACTGCAGAACGTCAAATGGACATAGAAACAAAATAATCTTGAATATATGCCAAATGTTAACTATGTCAGTACCTTCAATGGTACATATCTCTCCATTTGCTTGAGCGCCACTTCAGACTCACCAAAAGACTACGGCAATAAGTGTCAGAATTTAGCAAACTGATGGCAAGGGTCAAAGCATATAAGAATGAGTTTAAAAATAAGGAAATATTACCACGAAACGTGGTCTGAGACCATATTGAACCTGTGAACGTCAAATATTGGCACAAGTTAAAATATTGAAAACATAACTTATCATATCAAAATAATTCTGTAGATGACGGGATCCAAAACGAAGAAATCCGGCTTACATTACAACCAGAAAGGAAAGTAATTAAAAAGAAATGCAACGGAAATAGAGTAATAACTATTTATCCCTCTAACCCATAATAGGAGTCCCTTTTCGAAACTCAAACTTTTTACATGGTTGAATTTTGTAATGGCATTGACAATTGTCCCTTATATCTCAATTTCCAACACAATAATTTCCTGTGACAGGATATTCTTGTCAATGTATCCACTTTCAAACATGATAATGGAAAGTGGATAACTATTGCAGGACATCCCAAAATAGAAGAGTGTACACTTATCATGGGACGGAGGGAGTACTTTGAGATATGTAGTAAATACTCGATACGAGGTTATTTGTGTAGGTTGTCCATCATCTTACCCCTCGACCCATATAACTCTCGATGCCATTTCAATAATATCTTAATAGTTAAGTCAATAGACACCCGAGTGATCAAGTGCGCTGGGCAATCGAACTTAGCTTACAAAGTTACATTTTGTTGCTCTAAATTCGTGGGAATGCTGAGCCGCACTTATTTTTTGCCTCTCTCCCTCTCCCCTAGTATTTTGTTAATCTATTTCGGTCTCCCACAGATTTGTGAGAATTTGGAGGGAATTCTACTCCTCATTCCACCAAAATTGCCATTAAGCCCGTGATTCTAACACATGATCACGCGGAAAAATGACTCGCACAACCGCGGGTTAGGGACCAAGCCTACACAGGGTTTACCTCTCGAGTTTTGGTGCAAGGCAACCAATTCTTTTGGCTATACCCGAGTATCCGGGGTTCGACCCATGGTTATACATGTTGCAGCTGCTACTGTCTTTCTTCTTTCTGAATATTGCGTATTGCGATTTCGTGCTAATTGTGTTGTTGAATTGAAGAATGCTCTGTGGTGGTAGTTAAATTGTGCTTCCCTGAATTCCATTTCTTTCGTGTTGAATTAGTTTAGCAAAAAAAAATATTGTATCAATTTGGGAACTGTAGTTTGAAACCAGACGCAACTGATCTTTCATCGTGGGCTTGGTTTCAGACCACAGAGTTTGATTAAGATTTGGGTTTTCACTAAAATATAAGTAGGACTCAGTTCTTTTTTCCATTAAAACAGTCTTAAGCCAACCCTTCAACACCCGGTAGTTTACATCACACAAGCAACATAGTACGACATTAGCTTCTTTAAATCAAACAATGAAGATAACCAAAATGGACTTGTATTAACTAATGGCATTGAAAACAGATACAACATAAAAGAAGGCAAAGGGAAAGAAACATACAACTTTGTCATCGTAAGGTCCTTTGGAGCAGCGCTGGACAAGGCAACAGTTTTTGTGAGACATGTAGACTACCGTAAATATTAGTGGAAAGACTAATGTTCACTAAGAGTCTTACGTCTACCAAAAATTGAACATCTATCTCATTCAGCCCCTTAAAATCGAAGTTAACCTCCTTAGCAATATATTTCATTGCTTCTTTTTCGTCCTGCAGACCACAGCAGAGAAGGGACAAGTTAGGAAAAACTTACCATTCACCAGATAAACTATCATTTCACACCCTTCCTAATCAGGTGTTTACACGATCAAATGAGGAAAGTTCAAAATATAGCGTCAACCTTCCGCAAGTAAAAAAACATGATAAGCTAATCGAAATTTCTGATTAGATAATACGCCGTAGGCTGTTATACACCCTGATATAGGAACATGAACTGATCATCAAAGCTGATTCTGAATTTGAATTTTATAAACCATGATGAAGATCTTTATTTAAACCCGTCTCTACACAGAATGAGTTCAAATCAGTGTAAAAGCATCCATATTACAAGTTAAAGTACTGTGAAATTGCCTATACAGAATACAAGAACGACGTGATCACCTTATCAGGGGTCATGATATTGCGAGCAAGCTCGATAAAGTTAGCTTTACGATGATCGCTTACAAGGTCTCTTGTAAAGTCCTCCTGCAAAAAATAAGGTTATAGATCTACAAACTAATCCTCATCTTAGTCAACCTATGTTAAACCAAATTCAATAGATCAAACATGACACCACCCACGAACAATTCTGCTGCAAACACAAATAATAAAGAACGGGTGCAACTCATGTACACTTAACAACTAGAACAAGCAGATTTTAAGGGACAGTCTCACTTATATAGGCGCAGATACCATGTCCAAGAGCACACTACTTTGCAAGCCTCTACATGGTAACGCCTCAGTCAGGCTGTCAGGGTCCAACTAATTTTCATACTATTGAACAAGACAATTGATGGCTATGAAATATATCTTTTAGGATTTCTAATATAGAAGACACGTGCAATACATAAGAATAATGGGTTTTCATTTATAAAATAAATAAGTAACAGTAGCTAATTGGAGCCCCCTATCTTCTTGTAAACTTCAAATAAGATGATTTGTCTAGGGCATGCTTGCTAGAGTACAAGAAAATGGTAAAATATCATGAATCCTAGTGGGGGACTAGTAGATGGTCTCTGGTGAAGGGATATGTTAATGTCCCTTCTTTCTATTAAAGGTTCTGAGGAATAAAATAATTTCCACCACAGCTAGGTGAGCCACCATAATGAAATGGTTTTAAGCAGCCAAATATGCATTGCAACAAAATCAACACTATACTCACAAACTTCTCACCTCTTCCTCCGTCATTCTAGTCGTCATTCATCCCCATGACCTCCACCACTTAATCAAGCCAAGTGTCAAATATATGTGTTTCTTGCAGCAATGTTGGAGAAATGGCTAAGTTTCGAACTCCGATTCCAACGTTCTAATTACGGTGGTGATGAAGAAGACGGTTTAAAATGTGGGCAAATTTTACAATCTAACCCATATAGTTCATGCAGCCCACTATCCATACACCTTACAAGAAGTAGAATTAAAATTATTGGTTTTAATTACATTTTTTTCAACCTTTTCAAATTTTTCATATAAATTTATATCTCAGGAATAACACAAATAAGCTATATAATTATACACAACACATAATTTCGCCACATCCTTCCAGAACCCCTAATGTTAGGAATTTGTCGCACCCACACCCCAGAAAGGCACCCATGCTTCTATGGCTAATATACACCATTTAGTCAAGGAGAGATACAATAGTAAAGAAAAACTTACCGCATCAAAAATACTTAGAATAAAGTTTGCAATGCCACTGAACACAATCTCTTTTAGCTTACTGCACATCTCGTTAGAAAGAGAATTCTCGAGATAGTTCCACCTTATATAAGGTTTCACTAAATTAGTTATACCTCCAACAATTTCTGCAACACGTTCAGTCCTACTTCTATCTACTTTAACTGCCTCCGACCAATGACCAGATTGCAAGACCTAAAAAAAAAAAAAAAAAATGAAGGAACAGAAAAAACAAAAGTCACCCAGCAAAATGAAAAACATGAAGCTAGATAAAATGTCAATACGGCCAAAGGCCTTGAAGCACTACTTTTACATCAGATACCAATACATCATTTAAAACAATAACTGAGCGGAATGATATATTCATTTGTAGACTTACAGCTATGTTTGGAGTAGTTATCAGAACGATCCATATCCTAAGATTCGATTCACCCTTGACACAATGTGGATCCCATAGTGGTGAATCTCAAACGAACAAATAAGTATCTGAATCCCGATTTGAGAGACCGAGTGTTTCTCTTTGACTTGTACAATTTACAATCGATTCAGCTGAAGGTCTAATTAAGATAGGGCCCAGCTTAAGAAATAATGCTTCCTACAGAGTTGTCTGTTATGCAACGTGAGCTAGTTTTAAAATGCCTAGTATATTTTTCTCAAGTTAAAGGTTCCTTTTATTTTCCATCTCCTTGGCATCGTGTAGCTCCTTGCTCTATATGCCAAAGTTCCATTAAACTAATAAGTTTCTTTAAAATAAGGGACACTCTTGAAGGTGATCCTTTAATCTAAAGTCTCACTAGAGTCGAGCAACATGCCAGCATCTGGACGCATTAATTTGAAAACTGATGCTGAAGAAGGTCGTAACCCCATATTGAACACAAATTCAATATGAAAAAGGTTAGAGCACTGCCAAGACTAAGTAATACCGACTCATGTAGCAAAAGGTCAAGCAGTTTTACCTTATCAGCCATGCTTTCCAGAGAGGATTCATCAGGTACATCATGATACTGCCATTCAGAAGAGGGTCCAGAGCTATTCTTGCCCATAAATGCACAATAAAGAGAAATAATAAAACTTGGTGTCCTAGGAACTGTTTTACTCTTCTCTATTTAGAATGAACATTACCTCAGGAGTACTCGGTCCGTCAGACTTCACCTTCTTTCGACCTCTATCTTCATCACAGAGCCCGTCAAAATCAGTTGGAGGGTTCTTTTGTTTAGGCCTCCTTTCTTTAAATTGAATGAGAGCAGCATCCCTGAGAATAGGAATAAGATAAAGGTGAATATTGATTATAATTAATAAATAAATGAATAAAAATAATAATAACGATATTAATGATGATGACGACGATGATGAAGGAAGACCAAACCACCAACCGAGAAGGGGGATAGGGGGGAAATTTTGGACAAAATTCCATGCAGCTATATTTCAGACAGAGAGACAGACATTTCAATAGATCTACTTCATCTATATGTTGGTAAAGCATATTTTCGAGGAAGAAAAACCCAATCGAATAATAATAACTTGTAAGTCATGTGAGTAACTGTGGCAGCATGTGTAAAGCAGGAATCTCGATAACAGGCATCTTTAGTAAATGGATCAGACAGAATATGCAAATCATGCACCACTATATACTGTAAGTAATCATGTAATGCATGTATGTCGATACTGCAATAAGTAGGCTCACAATCACGTTTTTCCATAAATTCTTCTGGTAAGAGAACAGCCAAAAATGTATTATTCTTGAGACCTACATGGAAAAAAAGGAAAGAAAGATGATAACTAACGAAGACAAACTCACCGCCCATCCCAATCAGGAGCATCCCCGGGGGTAGGAGCGCAGATAAACAGTCCCAAGCGCGGAGCACTCATCTTCAGCTCCCAGGGAATTGACTCTGGAGGCGCACAACCAGACTTGAGCTAAAATTGGTATTTGTAAGAGAACCAACTGGAGAGTAATGAAAAGAGCTAACAAGGTAATCTTAATTTGAGGGACATGTGTTCTGAGGTCTCAATTTCGGGATGTTAGTGGGGGTACTACGTGGTAGTTTACATATGGGAGCCACGTGATATTTGACCAATGGTTGGTGGTTCGATGAACAATTCGAAACAAAAGATGTATAGAAGAAAGTTTCAATTTAACGGGGCAAGCAACGCTTGAATCTTCTGAACAACAACAACAACAACAACAACTTGGGCTGGAAAACAAGCCACAAGGGAATACTGATCAACACCGGAAATGGGAAAGGAATATTAGCAGGTGAAGAACGACGAACAAGGCAAAGACAAGGGAGAGTATACTTCCATAATCATTAAAAAAAAATTAACTAGTTGAACGAAAAAGAAGTTTTTGCTGGTGCTAGTCAAAAAAGTTTGCAAATATGAATGACAATTGCAACAATGGAGACCTGTAGTCATGGGAAAACTAGTCTATGTACTTGTAAAGAATCCATATTCGCAGCTAAGGGTTTTGTAGGTCCCTGTGATACTACTACTCTTTGTTGTTGGGATATTTAAGAGTTTGGAGTAGATTTAGTTACAGGTTGGTTTCTCATGTTTTTGGTTCAATCTTTCAGGCCGAATTAATCAAAATTATGGAGGAAAAACCGCTGAAATTTACCAGAGGCGGAAAGAACCTTACGGTGGAGGAGGCAGATGGGGGACTCGCTGCCGCTTCTGGTTGACGTCGCCGTAACAACCAAGGGGTTCACTTCAGTGTTGCAATGGAAGATGAATCGGTGTTCCTTCACAAGATAAAAGGGTAAAAGGCACTTTACTCCCCCTAAACTTTATTTTTAACCTAAAAAGGGTAAAAGATATTTTCCACCCTCCGAGTATGGAGAAAAGACATTTTACCTCCTGATTTATGGATGAATATATTTTGCATCCCTGGTAGAGTTAAAAATTAAGGATTGACTAACGGGGTGGTGAAAAGACAAAAATACCCCTAAATATTGAGAAATTACCCCCCTATAAATGCATTTCTTTCCTTCTCCTCTTCATTTCCAAACCCTAAGTTAGCTCTGCCTCTCTCTCTTCCGCCACTCTTCCTCCTCTCCTCCATCCCTCTGTCTCTTTCTCACGTCGGACCACCACACCCAACCAGGGCCACCACCAACGAAGCCGGCAGCAGCCCAGACGAACCCACCACGCCTCGATCCACCTCCTCTGTCATGTTTTCTACTCTCTGCCTCAGTTTCTCTCACTCTCCATCCTTCTCCACTGTCTTCTCCATTGAATCAAACAACCCCACTCCACCCAAAAACCTCCATTAACGCCGCCCAAAACCGGAACAATTGGTCATCTAATTTCACCCGAATTCGGAATTGGAAATCTAACCTCCGAAAAGAAAGACAAACAACTTTTCCCTCTCAAATGGAGGTTAGATGCCCAATTTTGAATTGTGGCAAGGTTATAAAACAAAGAGGGATTTGTGGGGAGGTTTTAGTACAAATTTTTCAGCCTCACTACAATCACCACCATCTCACCACACTATACCAGATTCTAACCCATATTGAACAGCGAAAAGGAAAATTAAAACTAGAGCTTTGTATAGAATTTTGTCTGAGAAAACTAAGAACTGGGTTGTTGAACATATAATGCCAAAGCCATTTGCGACAAGGAGCTTTGTTTATCGAGTGATATGAGAGAGAGGAAAAATCTTCTTTTGTAGGGATTTTGATAGAAGCTAAGCATCAGCAGATGTAATAAGTGTTGCTCTGGGTTTTGTCTTTGAGAAATTTTACTCTATTGAGTTTGGTTTGTGAGAAGATGAGCACAAAAGTTGTAGCGATGAGGTTAAGAGACCACCAAATCAGATTATAGCTAACCCAAGTCCAAGAGGAATTCAAAATTAAGAACTAAGAACAAACAAGAGAAACAACGTGGTCTTTGTTTTCTTCAAAGACGGTGAAGAACCAAAACCCAACCTCTATCAACACCACCGCTGCTTCGAATTAACCCAGACCGCAAAATGTCCTCACTATAGATCGGCAATGGATCTTGGCTGCAGTGGAGGTTGACGGCGATGACCCTTAGTCCGTCCGCGCCTTACTCTCTCTCTTATAGATCTGTACTTCTATCTTCGTCGTCTTATTCCTTTTGCTTTCCGTTCGTTCCGGGTGGTTGGGCTCAGTCGGGGAACTGAGAGAGAGCGAGAGAACCGGAAAGCGGGGAAGCAGAGGTGGTGTTTTCGTCTGAGTTTTTGGGAGGCTGGTGGTTGTTGGGACTGTTCTTTTCAATTTTGGGATTATCATTTTTGGCTTGTCAGTACGGGGTTCGATTTGAGTTGGGATTAATAATTTTGGTTTGTTGCTGAATTTCCTTGGCTAAAATTTGTGTAATCTTCTATAATCCAGTTTATTCGCTGCTGGTGGTGGGTGGTGGTGGTGGAGAGTTAATGGTGGTGGAGGTCGTGCTCAAGAACACCAAGAACATACTGAACACTATAATAAACAAAAATAGGGTGGTATTTTTCCATAATCAATAAGGGTAAAATAGTGACAAAAAGTCAGTTTGCACCCCTCCGCTAACGAATTGTAACAGAAGGGTGGTATGTGTCCTTCCTCTATCCAATAACAGGGGTGAGAAAAGTTTTTATCCATAAATCATGTGGCAAAATGTCTTTTCTCCATATTCGGAGGGTGGAAAATGTATTTTACGCAAAAAAAATTCTGACTAATTAGCAATTCAGCCGAGACCCTTGTAAGAATAACGGCACAAATGACTACTAACGCGAGTACGAGAAGTCCTTTATGCCCTCTAAATATCTGATTGTATAATATAATATAAAATTGGCTTAATTACTTAATGCATATCCCTCAATTTGTCGAAATTATCACAATGCAACTCCCAGTTCTAGAACTAGCTGATTGCATCCCCTATTTCAAAAAATACGGCAATGTCAAATTGGGACTGAAATTTCGTAAAAGTAGTAGTTCATTGTAATTGAATTTTTTCAGAAGGAAACTAGTATTGTACATTTCAACATAATGTACACATGCACACGCACACGTACATACACAAAATCTCTTAAACTTTAACAAAAAAGTAAAAATGAGTATATTATCTCTTGTACTGCCCAAGATTAATATTTTTTGTAAATCGCATACTCAGTTTGAGTTCACTATTTTTTTTTTACTTACAATTGCTACTTCCTGACATTCCTTTTTGAATTCAATGTTTATAAGGTGAAAATTTAAATATAAAACAAGATACAGTTTTAGAGTGTATAAAGTAGATATCTAGTTATTTGTTATTAATTTCTGCATAAATAATTTTTAAAAGAAAAAATAATATGTTTCAGATATTCTTGTGGGTACATAATAGACAGAACCATAATTAAGTATCATGTTTCGCATCTGTATCTTAGTTTTTAAATAAATTAAAAATTTATTGAGCAATTGATACTCAAAAGCGTGAAAAAAAAGAACTGACATAAGGGTACTTTATGTCAATCAATGAATAGTAAGGATACGATATGCCTATTTACTATAATTCGAGTGTGCAAAGTGTAAATTACCTTTATAATATTGATGGAAGCACAAAGGGTAAATAAGTCATTTTTATTTTCCCATCCATGTCCGTCACTTTCCATCATTAATAGAGGTGTTTCATGTCAATTGATGAATAGTGAGGGTATGATTTACCTATTTACTATAACTTGAGGGTGCAAAGTGTAAATTACCCACACAAAATTAGGTTATTTACAGTGGTAAATTTTAGAAAAAAAGTGTACGCATCGAAACTCTGAAGGGAAATCGAAATTGGACTCCTAACTTAGGAGGAAAAGGAGAAACAATTTTGGCCTCTCACAAATAGAGAGTAGACGTCCAATTTTAAATTGGGGCAAGGTTAGAAAATAAAGAGGGATTTGTGGGGAGGTTTCCGTTTGAGTTTTCGACAGAAAATCCCCTTACAGTTTCAGCTTCCTGACATTCCGCACTAGCAGTTTCAATTTTGACACATAACCCCACTGCAGTTTCTTTTTACTGACAGCCCGCACCAGCAGTTTCAATTTTGACACATAACCCCACTGTAGTTTCTCTTTTGCTGACATCCCATCACCAAAACAACTACTAACGACCGTCCAATTTTTGGTGCGGGATGTCAGCAAAAAAGAAACTGTAGTGGGGTTATGTGTCAAAATTGAAACTGCTGGTGCGGGATGTCTGCAAAAAAAAAACTACAATAGGGTTATGTGTCAAAATTGAAACTGCTGGTGCGGAATGTCAGAAACTGAAACTGCAAGGGGGTATTCTGTCGAAAACTCTTTCCGTTTTAGTACAAATTTGTTGGCCTTCTTTCCTTCAAAATTGTGTACGCATCAAAACTCGTAGTTGCTTTCTTTTACCAGCAAGTACGTGCCAAGACATAGAGAAGCTAATCAGACAATTTTGGTGGGGTGATTCGTCGGAAGGACGAGCTGGGACAAGTTAAAGCAAAGAAAAGAGATAGGTGGTCTCGGATTCAAAGATTTTCAGGAATTCAATGTTTCAATGTTGGCCAAGCAAGCTCGGTGGATCTTGAAGAACCCGACAGGTTTGCTAAGTAGAATCTTGTGCGGTAAATACTTCTCTAGCGGGGAGTTTCTACACTCTAAACCTAAAGGTCAAGTCTCATATGGGTTTCAGAGTATTTTAGCGGGTCGCGAGCTTCTAAAAAAAGGATTGGAATGGAAGTTGGGTTCGGGTTCGCAAATTAATCTTTATAAAGATCGATGGATTCCAAGGGGAAATACGGCAAAGGTCATCACAAGTAGTCCAGAGCATGCTAGTCTCAAAGTATCTCGATGCATTGTAAATGGAGGTTGGCACGAGAATCGCTTGCGAACTTATCTTTGGGAGGTCGATGTACGCGATGTTCTCAATATTCCCATCCCGATCCCAGCAGGGCAGGATTTGTTCTCTTGGAGTTTTTCACAGAATGGTGGATATACGACGACAACGGGATACAAGTTACAAAGATCGCTTACAAGTGACAGTGTCGAAGCTTCTGGAGGAAGTAAACGGAGCTGGCTCGACAATCTGTGGCGTACGAAGGTACCGAGAAAGATGACTTTTCATACATGGAGAATGTGGAACAACTCGATCCCTACGGCAGCGAGACTTCGGGAAAGAGTGTAATACCCCGTCTTAGTAGCAAGGGTAAAACAGTAATTTTAGAAGTCAAATAAGAAATTAAGATTGGGTAAATTATTGCAAATTTTATAGCTAACGAATTCTTATAAGACTTTAGAAAATAATATATTAGCAATAGCAAATTAAATTTAGACGGCTAAAAAGAATTTTAGTTGCAAATAATATTCGGGTAATTTATCGAGTTATATTCGTGTAAAATTTTAATATATATATATATATATAGACAGTATTCGAGAATTAATACGTAGACGTTTCTCAAATTTTAGTTAGTTTAAACAAATAAAGCGTGTCCGACCACCGCGAGAATCGATAGGCTAACCACACCCAAACAACTCACCATCACCATTATCCAATAAAAACAAAAACCATTCTTTTTGTTTCTAGCAAGGTAGTACAACTAGCACACCCTAGAACTCCTCCTTCCATCTTCACCAAGCAACAATATTCGTGAAGTGTTTTTCCACCGCCTTCACATTCCTTTGCCTTCACGGCAAAGGAGTTGGTGCCGCCCCAAGCTTCACCGCCTCAACCCTCTATAAAAGAGCTCTGGAGAAGAGCTCCAGCGCCACCCACTCTCTCTCCCTACTTCCGATAGGTCCCTAGGAGGCCGACTAAGGCAGTAGAAGGCTCAGACCAGGTTGAGGAAGCCATTGAATCCGGCCCCGAAGCTCAACTCCGGCGACTCCGACGTGAGAGCTTGACCCGACTCATATCTCGACGGTTTCTGGCCATTTTTGGCCTAGGTACGTTCTATACCCTCTGTGTAGTTGTTATACATAATCAAAATCAACACTTGGTAGCTAAATTCATGAGTAGAGAAGCTAAATCAAGGTTGTTATTGAAAATGGGCTAAAGTGTATTTTTCAGAAATGTTATAACATGACATAGGAGGCCTGTTTTGTATTTTCAGAAATTATAAGGTGGACTAGAGCCTTTTAACATAACTGTTTTTAACAGGGTATTTGTTGATTTATAATACAACTTAGGGTTTATATAATTAAACTACACTTTTAGTTAAAAAAAAATAATAATAATAATTTTGGATTAACAATAATTTCTAAAAATAGTAGTTTTCGTCCTCGTCTCGGAAATTTGATTCGGGCAAAAGAAATAGTAAATGGGTCGTTTGTTAAGAAATATAATAGAAATGTTTTTGTTAAAAACTTTTAATAAACAATGTTTAGTCACTTAGCTTATAAAATTAGTTGTTAAATTAGACTTTTCACTAGCTCTAAATATTATAGTATCATGTAAAGTTTTTCTTAAAAACATAATAGTCGAAAAATCATTTGTCGTTATAAATAGTATAATTCATTTAGCTCATATTTTTAATAATCTAATTAGTCACTTTTAAATAATAATAATACTACTACTACTACTACTACTAATAATAATAATAATAATAATAATAATAATAATAATAATAATAATAATAATAATAATAATAATAATAATAATAATAATAATAATAGTTGATTAATAATAGATGTGTTGTTTCGTTTATAGAAATTTATAACTAAATAACAAAATGATAGAAATTTAACTAGCAAGGTTTGGATTGGTATAAGGAAATACTCCTCAGAAATTATAGCATTTTGTTTGAGTAATTATTTACGTAGAAGACACGATTTGTAGGTGACGTCTTTGTAGGCTCGAGCCACTGCTAGGACGTGCTTTTGCTACGGAAAGTAAGGTAAGTGAACATGCCAAGCCTTGCGTGCCAAGCTCCTTTCGTGTCACAAGTTGATTGTAATAGTTGTCTCGAAAAGTATTTGTTATTTATTTACATGTTTATTTCAGATTTTCTTGCATTTTAAAGAAGTTATTTTGCTTGATATTGTCACACGAAAAATAATAATAATGCGTAATTAACTTAAAGTGGAAAGAGTTGTACGGGAGAAGCGTATTATTGCCGTGTTGACTTTGTTCACTCGGCCTGTGATTAGATTGGTCGTGTTGGCTTCGTCCTCTCGACCCGTTTTTATTTTAACCCGGTCGCAACCTGCCGGGTCGCTCCATGTACTCACCTCTACGGCTGCAAGAAGTCTTAGGGGGGTGCCGGCACTTAAGGTCTTGGATGCGTAGAAATAGTAGATTCTTTCCCGTGTCAACAAAGTTAATAATACAGTTTCTCTTATATTTGAATATTTAAGAAAGATAAGAAGAAAGAGATTGGGACTAATCATCCCCGTTTGAAAGATGAGAAAGGAAGATCAAAAGAAAGAGAATTTTATAAATGTTCTTACTGGATGCATCAGGTTCACTTCTTACAGTTTTACAGTTACATTTAAGTTCCTGATTTACTTTGCAAATTTACAGTTTTATTTCCTCTGTATATTTATTGTGAAAAGAAAGTTATGCTTCGTCTTCTGTTTTACGAGCTTGGTGTCACTTAATCAGTATGTCCATGCTGACTTTGAAACTGCGGTTCCTGTTTTCCTTCCCACCGCAGGTTTAGGAGCTGAAGACTAAGGTGTAGCTGGGTACGAGACTCACTCAGTTGGATTTCACCTTGAGTAGAATCTAGTTTTGGCTAGTTAAGAATAATGTAGTAGTTTTGAAAACGCTTGTGTAATATCTAGAAAATTTTGTAATGTTTAATATTGTGTAATAAATAAATAAGTTGGGATGTTATGCTTTTTATTTCCGCCTTTACTTTTAGCATCGTCCTCCTGGTCTTGTCCGAGCCGGATAAGGGGGTTGTTGCACAGAGGGGTTCACGTCCCCCTCTCTTGTTGTGGCTGCAGCAGGGGCGTAGAAACAAGCGAGCATATTTTTTTTAGATGCACTACGATCGAGCAGGTATTGAAACACTTCTTCAAAGATGATATTAATCCGGATCAGTGGGCTTCTCTTCAAGAAATGAATTCTTGGATTTTTGTCGAGAAAGATACAAGATTTAGAGAACAATGGGTGGTGATTATGTGGTGTATCTGGCAAGCGAGGAATGCGACGAGATTCAAGAAGGAAGCTTTCAATGTTTCGGCAATTGAAAACAGAGCAGACTTTCATTTTAAAGCTCTGCACATCGCCGGCAACAATGGCGGAATCACTGTTCACGGCGGGGAATTTGAAGAGAAGTGGGAACTTCCACCTGAAGGCTGGCAGAAAGTTAACACGGACATCGCATGCAGGAGCTCAAACTCGGTGGCTAGATGTGGTTTGGTATTACGCGATGCTCTCGAAGAGTTTGTGGCCGGCAGATTCGCGAGAATCCAATACCGTTACTCAACCCAAATTATGGATCTTGAAGGGATAAAGAGGGGGCTGGAGATGGCGGTTGAGGCGAGATGTCGGAGGCTGGTGTTGGAATCCGACTCAAAGCTGAATATTGATCTCCTCAAGGTTTATGAGTGTGGACGAGATGGACACGAGGAAGGTGGCAGCAACCTTATTCAGCTCGTACAAGAGTGTATGCGATTATTGCCATCTTTTCATGAAGTAGTGTTTCGTCATGTTAGGCATAGTGCAAACAAGGTGGTGGATTGTTTCGCCAATAGATCACTTAGTGTCTCCCAGCTAAGCTTATATACCCGCCCACCTAATTGGGCGATGAATGTATTGGAGAACGATCTTGTTGGCCTTTCCGCTGATTGAAATATAATTCTTTTCCTCAAAAAAAAAAAAAAAAAAAAAAAAAAAAAAAAAAAAAAAAAAAAACTCGTAGGGCAAACACGTCGTAATTAACTGTCCATTTCATGCTGAACTCTAGTCCCCAAAAAGAGCCTTAGTTGAAAAGCTTACAATTCATCTTCTGTTTTCACGGCGAAGTCGATCAGAAGCGGCAGCGAAAAGACAGTGAGTCTCCGATCTGCCTCCTCCACAGAGAGTAGTATCAAAGGGTTCTACAAAACCTTGCCGCGGATATTGATTTTTATTTTTTTATTTTTTTATTTTTTTGACAAGTACATAGACTAGTGTGTTTATGTATCTTTTAATGTCTTTTAATGCGAATATGAATGATTATATCTTTTAATGTCTGAACCCATTTTCACATGGCAATTCTTCTTTCTTTCAGTTGTTCATCACTGTGCTGCCTTCCAGGCAGAAACACTAAGATGTCCCGGAAGATGTACCGGCTCAGGCCCTATTTCATTGAGACGAATATTGCTGATCCCGATGTCTCGGCTGATTGGGATGGAATGTGAGTTTTCTGTGATTATTATTCCATCTTCTAACATAGGCCTTTTGCGCAACTTCACTTTCACTACTTTCTTTTATCGTTGCTTAATATCTTTGTATATTATATATATACATTATTTGTTACTCTATTCTCTTTTATCGTTTTCCGCAACTTCACCTTGACTATTCACTTTTGTTCCTTGGTTAATATGTACGATATATTTTATTTGTTACTTTACACACGCCACACACACACACACACTCAATGTCGTCATTTACGTGTCGTCTCGTCCCGCTCTATGTTACTAGAAACGTGGTACGCTCCAGCATAGTTGTCAAATCGGGATTCAGATAGTGAATCGAAATTCACCTTCACTAAATCGTAAATCGAATCGAATCGTGAATAGTGAAGATTCAAAGTGTAATATTTTTATGTAAATATAATAAAAAATCATAAAGCTATAACATTATTGAACAAAATATTCATTTTTCTTTCAAAAAGAAAGCTCAAACTATTGGAAATTCGCATCCAGAAGAAGTTTCACACATCTAAAAGATAAAAAAATAATCTAGATATAGATAGGCATGTGGAGCAAGGAACTACAAGATGCCAAGGAGATTGAAAATAATAGAAAACTATTAACCTTGGACTTGAGAAAATGCACCAGTAATTTAAAACAAATGCATGTTGCAAAACAGACATAAATGTATGAAGTGTTATTTCTTAGACTGATGCTGCGACTCAATTAGACCTTCAGATGAATCGAAGTGAATCGTAGAATCGGTCTGAATCGCAACTGAATCGTAAGATTCAGACTCTTGAATCGGGATTCATATAATTTTTTGTTCATTAAAGATTCACTAAGGGATTCGCATCGTTTCATGGGTGAATCGAATCGAATCGTAGGATATGAATCGTGAATCGTAAGATTTTGACAACTATGCGCTGCAGCACGTGGGAATCGCCCAATTTTTGTTGTTCAGCACCAATCACCTTTATACCAAGCATATATTTGAGGACAAGATGTCCATTACAACAAAAAGCTCACAAAAATGCTGTTTAAACCCAACTTTTTTTTCCAGGACAACATCTACACATAAGTGGTTATAAATCCCAAAATCCAGCTTGATAGCCCAAAAAGAACATGACTTATAAGCTCAAGCCATCTTATAAGTTAAGGTGAATAAGTCAGAAATAAGTTCATTCCAAACACCCCCTACGTCTTTCTCATGTAGAAAATAAATTGTGTTAGTGTTATAGATCCAGTTGAGGATATCACACCTAGAATTGAAATCAGGGGTGTCCTTTTTTCTTAAATTATGGAAATGTAGCGCTCTCATTTGTGGGTAGTGCCGGTCTCTCCATAATTTCAACCTAACCTATGTCTATTGACTGTTCACAGGAAGGCCTCCTTTATTCATAGTAAATTATCAACGACCAAGCAAAAATCTCCTCCAATTGATAATGACGTGAAGCTTTCTAAAGAAGTTCAATCCAAAGAGGAAGAGAAGTTTGCAGGAGAAGGCACGGCGGAGGTAGTGTTTCATTAGTGAATACAATTTTTTGCTTAGCGATAAAGAGCTTATGGAATTTTCTCATTCCTTCAATTTCCCCCTCCTTTTCTGGTTTTATTTTTATCATTGTCTTGCAATATATGTATGTTGAGGCGGTTAAGCTCCCTGAACGAGAGATAAAGCACTCATGTGCATGTGAAGTTGAAGGACATCCAAAACTTAAGGTTGAGCAAGATGTTTTTAATATTCTTCACACTAAATTGCCAGTCACTGATATTAGTTGTTGCAATGCATTACACTAGTCTACGCTACCCTTATGTGGATTTATGTTTATAGTTGGGCAAGAAGTATGTTTACGGTTTACCTCTTATAGTATTCCGTTGCTCTCTGCCATATAGTATGCAACTTTCCATTTGTTCCCCATGCTAATGTTGCTTTCACTTGTTCTGTACGTATAAGATTTTGCTTGATCCTCGCAAATGTCACAATCTATTTTATTATTATTTCATTGACATTTACGTATGTACATAATAAAACCCTCCTGTCTCCTTGTTCACTCCACACTTTAGTTTTCGTTGGTCTAAGTGGCCCACCCTTGGAAGCCAGCTCCACAACTATAGTACATTTTACTTATGTACTATAGCCCCGCCGTGCTTCTTAGGGCGCATCGATACCAGCAGTGAAATGCATAAATCCGTCAATTAAATAACAAAATTAAATCAATCAATCTAACCCTGTGACTTTTCCTACTGAAGCCTCTAATGTCAGAACCGTACAACATAGTTGTCAAATCGGGATTCAGATAGTGAATCGAAACTCACCTTCATTGAATCGTGAATCGAATCGAATCGTGAATCGTAAAGATTCGCTTGCACTTATGTTAAGTCCATATAATAACATATTTTACTAAATTATAACATGTGTGAGCTAATATATTCATAATTTTACAAAAAGAAAGCTCAAAGTTTCATAAACTCGCATCCCTAGCTAGTGATAAGAAACTTTACACAATTTTTATAATGAAGATATAGAAAGATAGGTGGAGCAAGGAACTATTGAGATGCCAGGGAGATATAAAATAATAGAAAACTACTAGCCTTTGACTAAAAGAAATGTATAAGTCATTTTAAAACTAACACATGTTGCAAAACATTCAGAAAAAATGGAAGTTTTATTTCCTACACTTGAGCTCTAACTCAAATAAACCTTCAGCTGAATCGATGGTGAATCGTATGAATCGGATTGAATCGGAACTGAATCGTAAGATTCGGAATCTTGAGTCAGGATTCAGTGAAATTTTTGACCATTTAAGATTCACCAAGGGATTCTCATCGTTTCATGGTTGAATCGAATCGAGTCGTAGGATACGAATCGTGAATCGTAAGATTTTGATAACTATGCCGTACAATATGGTTCTTGTCATCACCAAGACGGATCTTAAGCTCGAGCTGATCAGATCCAATTTGATAGACAACTTCAAATTATATGGATTTTAAGGAGGTTTTGATTGATTTTTCTACTTGTCTAAAGTCACCTCAACTTCCCGAGCTGAATGCCTCAGCGAATTTGAATTTTTCATAGTGTGATCTGACCTTGAGAATAGAATGGCGGAACGCAATATACCAGACTTAAGTGGTATATGGGGCTACTCATCTTCGGTCTGGTATAAATTAACAGAATATACAGGGTTGTTTGAATAGTAGTTATTGGTATAAATTATAATCTGGTTTTTTAAATGAAAAGAGAGAAGCTAAGATCCTCCCCCTTCTCTCTTCATCACATCCATCAATTCAAAACCCAGATTATAATAATAAGCAACTATCCAAAAAAACCCCATTGTCGCGTGGTATTATGATTTTGTATTCCGTTACCTACGTTTTCCATACATAAGCAAGAACATTTAATTGAAAAATGGTGCCGCAATAAATATGCAGTATGAACTATCCACTTTTTAATTTTAAGAAGTACTATGATTATGGTATTATGATTAGTATATGCTTTTTAAGCTGTTTGGAAAGGGTTTCCTTATTCTTACGATACTGCTTATATTCTATTATCAATATGCGGTACACATCAAACTCGACAACTATGCTGTCAGCATGAAAGTGTGTTTCGGTTCTCAGCATTTCAAAATTTCAATGGTAATGTTTTTTTTGTTGTTGTTTAATTGTCTGACTCACTAGTTACGCATTATGATTACATCTTCATTCCGGTTCTAGACACCATATTGGAAGAGATTGCATCTTGTATAAGAATGTGGTTCTAAGCTGGTATATGTGCTTTCATTTGTAGATCCTTTCATCATTCTCTGTTTCACTTTGGAAACTACTTTCTTTGTTATTTCTGCTAGGTTTGGCCACATAATGAATGTCTGGAGTGTAATGAGGCGATTCCCCGAGTGGCCAATTGTTTTACTGAATTGATGAAAAGCTGTAGCAATTGGGCTCCATTTAAGTCAGTTCTGTCAGCAGATGTTTATGACAAGTTGGAGAACGATGTACTCAGCAGCATTGCTAAAGCTGTCCTGACCATCTTTGATCAGGTAAACTCTGCTTCGCTATTGTGGTGTTTCATTGTTCAAAAACATGCGACAATTCATCATGTGCATTTTGCATTGGGCCATGAGACTACTATTTTTTAGCAGTAAAGCCTAGTGGCTCTCAATCTGATAATGGCAGTTGTTATACTAAGAAGTCACCAACAAAAAGGTCGTGAATAAACAAACTAGAATAGCTTCATAATGATTGAAGGCTTTTCAGGTGAAATCGTGTTGCAGATTGAAAGTGAAGGGCAGGAAGGATCTATCACATACAGATCTACAACATGAATTATAGCGGAAGATTCATGTGTTTACCTTGTCTTCCTAAGCTCCTTAATGCAGCGGATGATCGTTGTGTTGCTTGCTTTCACGCGCCTCCTCTTTGATCTTGCTCCCACCAATCTAGTGTGAATCTCGAGGACGAACACTGATTTCCACACCACGTTCCACCTCCTTGGATGAAGTTGGAGAGAGACTAGGGTTCTCTACAACTAGTATGAATCTAGACAGAGTAACTTTATTCTCTGGAATAGCATTATAGTCTTAGCATAATAGCACTATAGCACTCCATAATGTGTAGGAGGCTGCCTCCTTATATAGGCAAAACTTCTCCTAGGTTTGCACATAAACCCCTAGGGTTTGAGCCTTAGCTACTAACCCCTCTAGTTTGTGCATTAGTGCAACTAACCCCATGAGGTTACGATAATTACATTGGGCACCCCACATGGGCGCACCAATTGCTAACATCTCCCACTCGCACAGTGGGGTTGCAAAATCTATCCAGTCTCCATCAATCTCCAACTTTCTATCATCTACAAAAGAGTATTGTGTGGCCGTGGCGTGTGACCGGTGAGAGTACCTGCATTTCGGGAGATCCGTACACCAAACTCGTATAGCCAGCATGGGAAGGCACCCTCTCGGGAGATCCACATACCAAATTCGTATAGGCAGCGCAGGAAGGCACCCTTAAAACATATAACAGTGATAATGCTCTCCGTAACTCTCGTATTCCGCAGATTCCTCCGATTGTCATCTCGTGGATCATGAGCACCTGCCTTGTCCCGAAGGCCATGCTCCAATGAGTCCACATCTCCTTCATATTTTCATATCCTACATGATCCCATAAGATCTTGCAGGTGGGCCCAATGAAGATAATAAAGAGCGATGCAACGAGAATATTTCCTTACATACATGTGTCACTCAGATTCGGCTCAGCTGCTTTCCCAGCAGTGTCCGGAAGGCCGAATCATCCATAGCCATAAGGTGTCACGCCAAAGTAGCACCACCGACTCGTCTCCTCATGACACAGATGTAAGTACAAAGGGTATACAGTGTCAATCACCTTTACGCGATCGACGAGGCTCACACGATGAGGAATCCCAAGTACTAATTCTACTCATCACCTCATGGTCACTCATAAGCGCGCGTTTATTCAAGGGGGAATATGCGCCATAGTGTTTAGACTCTGATCAGAGCGCATGTCTTATCCTTGCAAAGGACCACTATGCAGATGTCTATCCGGTAGCCCCTTATGGCCACCAGCCCGAGTGCTGCGATGTCACACTATTGTGAACAATTATCAGCTCTCGCATCTGGCTTCTCCTACACAGACTATACATGATTCGGGGTAATAACCATGTTCGATTGGCCATAACCAACCTCACCTTGAAACTTATTTCCAATGCGACAGTTGAATCCGTCTGACAGGCTCCTAGCTCTACTGATAGACTTCTAGCTCTTATCATAGGCCATATGCTCGTATGATAGGCATCTCATATCATATCGCAGGCTTTCAGCGCTTATCGGGATTCTGTCTCATCTTCCGCCACACCCAGACATATCCAGGATATTGCGAAGGCGGTCGCTCGTGTGAGTGAGCCGACCTAGTGTCTGTGTGACATGCTCTATGCTAGTAGCGGAAATGTAACATATCATACATGAATCAAACAACATGCTGCTTAAAACAAATCCAATTAAAATCTAGTCAATCAATGTCTCGTGTGCTTATCAATCATATTGCCAGTTATCGACAACCAAGTCCCAATTCTCTAAAGAGATCCACAGGGACGACTCTCATGTGGTTTAGGAATGGGATGAGCCAACATCCTGGCCCATAGTCGATCCACTCCAGGATTACTCTTTAGGTAGTTATTTCACCTTTTGCGAAATAGTACCCTCGACTATGTGTTTGTCTTTACCGCAGTGTCACAGCCATATGCTAGCACTACTCATGGTAATCGGTTTGTTGATAGCTCATAAGCTTACAAGAAACCTTCTCAGTTAAACACATTTCTGCCCTATGGTAGAACAGGCAATCGTGATTTGCTTCCATGGTCAATGGAGCGGTCAGATACGATCATGCAACACTTATATTGTATTTATTCCATGCGAGTCTATCATCGAGCATGGACGATAGCCTGAGTCGGATCCAAGTGCATCTAGGTCCCCACCCTAGTTAGCATATGTGGCTAACTAGTCGAAGCATCATCTTCGATAGATATAGCACGTGATCCATCATATAGAGTATTCTGGTTACAATCTTGTGTCTTAAATTGGAATATCATGAGATCCAATTCTTCCGATTGCGTAGCGTTCGCTAGGTCTGAGTACACACCATAGTGCATATAAGACTCATACTGCATCAGGCACTCTGGTTATGTGGTCATTCCTATATGGTGTCTTTTAGGGCACATGTCTTGGCTCGTAAAGTCTTAAGCTGAGCTACAGGAGTACATATACTCCTTAGGGGACTCGAACAATCCTTAAGCTCCACTAGCAAATAGTGTGTCATCGATATTAAGTGACTTGATTATCAACTCTCTACTAGTAAGAGTGATACACAGCGGTTTCCATTTGTTATCGTAAACATATAGTAAACGATCCCTGATGAAATACAGCTGTCCAGAGGACTATATAAGATCCCATATGGACTTAAATAGCTTGCGCACATTCTGTGCATTTGACCTTAGTCACCTGTAGGATTTCTCCATTGAGAAATTCAATCATCACGTTTATCGAGAATGGATCCACAACTATTGATGCTACCAAGCGAATCAACGTAATCCTTACCACCCAAAGCCTTGGGAAGGATACCTCGTTGAACCAACGCAAATTCGTCGGATCGACTCAAATTCGTCGATGTCTACTCTCAGAATGAGTGTAGCCTTTTTCGCTTCCACGCAAGTCGTATGCCTTTCCACGCTTCCGTCTGGGTCTCTGATTGACCTTGGAAATCCATTAATCTCCAATAGTCTTCCATCCCGTTGGAAAGTCAACCTAGTTCTTAAACTCGGTTGGACCTTTATAGACTCTAATTTATCCTGTAAAGCTTATTATTCATTCTTCATAATTAGGGAACGATAAGGCCTAGGATTCTATCCTATCGTTTATGCAAGGTGATCCTTAAGATCATCCCTTCGATCTCAAGTAGTCGATGGGGTATGCTCCTATGAGCAATTCCTTTGCATAGGAGGATCATCATTTGCTCTCATCCCTTATGGATGGAGCACCCTGCTTGGAAAGTCATTCCCTTTGTCCGAAGGATCCTTGAGGGACTAATTCCTCATAATCGATTTAATGAACGGGTATCTTCCAGCGGTATCCTCCATGCTCGTGGAGATCATCATCTCTACGAACATATCCCTTAATTATGGACATCTTCTATGAGAATTCATATATCTCGTGAATCCATTTTATGTTACACTACTTATCGGCTATTGCGTTTCAAATACGCAACCCCTAGGATGCTCCGAATAGCATGAGAAGATACGTTACTCCATGAAGATACGTTTCTTCCATCTAGGGTCTAACTTCCAATTCCTTCTTGTTAGGTGATGAAAGATCCTGGGACAAACATCCTAGGTTCATCATTGTCTTGCGTGATGACCCTTATGGTCTTCCTTTTGATGTCAATTCATCAACGGAGTACGCTCCAAAGAACGTTCCTACGCAAAGAGGGTTCCTCCTCATAGTCATAATCTATGATGGGCTTGTTCACTAGGCAAGTTACTCCCACTGTCCTGAAGATCCGTAGGAACTATTTCCTGTTGATCATTCAGGGATGGGGTGTCATCCAGTGAAACCTTTGTTTCGTAGAGACTTATTTCTCAACGAACCTCTTCCTGGCTGGAAATTTAGTTAGTACATAAATTGCCGATCCCCCATGGCCTACGGTGACCTCATATAGGTTGCCTATTGGTCCATATCTCGTAGGGTGTAGTGGCTACAGACTTGGTGGACTTATGGTTGCGTATGTTGATAGTCGTTTAGCAAAGGGTCTCCTCCGAATAGGGAACTTGTACTTTTCACGCTCTATCATACATCAGACCATCTCTTACAGTAACCTATTCCTCTTATTCTCTACAACACCCTGCTGAGGCGTGGGAACAGCCAACTGCCTTACTATTTCTCTCCATCACATAGCTCTTGCTAAGATAGATACTTCCAGTCTCATTCTGGCCAAGGAAATATCCTTTTATCCAGACGGTTTTCTACCTTTTGTAGAGACCTGTCTGAAGCACCCTTGTGCCTCAGATTTATGTGGCCCAAGCACACACAGTTGAGACGCGGACAATCATCTACGAATGTGACGGAACAGTAAGCACCATGTCTTAGCTCTGAAAAATTAATGGAACACAACAACAGAATGAATAAGATATAAAGACTCATTAGTCCTTAATGCTCTACTGGACTGTTTGCGTTTCGCCTTTCTTGTCCGGCAAGAACCACACACAGGTAAGGGTACCTTGGGCAAATTCCAAGCAGGCCTGCCCTAGCTAGCCTGAACATCCTTTCCTGTCATCGTGTGTCTTAATCTAGCGCGCCACATATCAGAATCTTAAGTCATGCTCTTAAGTTGACATCCAAGAATTCTGAGGCGTCACTCATGCTAGAGTCTTAAGAACGCAAACACCATGATATAACCATATCCAGAGTTAAAACTGTGACCAAAACAAATTTTGGTGGCTACTCCCTCAAAGATAATCCTACGGATCCTTAGACGAGAAGTTATTTGCCAGGTCTGGCCCTTTCTCTTGTCTTAGGAAAACTCCTTTGCTCTTTTGCGTTTGTCAGTCTTGGGTAATACTGGCCTTATACCAATATTGCCCCTAAATTCCTTTATCCCTGCCCCCACCTGTTGCCTTGGTCCTAGTACCGGGTTAGGGGCTATATCTGCCTATCATACTTCACAAAGTATGATCATACTTCACTAAGTATGATCATACTTCACAAACAGCCTTTTAGCAATCTTTTATCGCTTAGACATCCGAAGTATGCTGGACTAGTATTCTTAGCAAGCTCTTTTTGCTTAGATCTTAGAACAGGGTGATGTTTGGCCTTATCCAAACATCTTGACACTTACAAAGTGTGTCATATAACGTTTCATGAAACGTGGCAGAGATTGAAACAAATTGCAAATCGGATAGTTTGTACCTGACAACCCTTAACTCTCTTATCATACATGGCATCAATCTCAGACGTCAAATTCGAGTGCTCAATATTATGACATGAGCCATAACTCATAGTTAAGGTAGGATTATTATGAGTCATTACTCACAATTTATGTACGCAAATAGGTAGGCTGGATCCAAGATTCTTCTTTGGCTTCCTACAAATTTTAAAAGTGGTCATGAACATGCTGATGAGGTCATTTCCCCACCTTTTCATAGCATGCTCTATGACATTATCTTGACTGCTGCCTCCCACTATTTGGTGAGCCTAAAGATAATGTCCATGTGCTGCTGTGACAACTTATTCATCACAGGTTCGACCATGTTTGTAGGTGGTTCGACAACCTATGTCCAACGGATGGTTACATAGTACGACGACTCATCATATCGTTTGTTGTCACCATTTAGCCTTTACAGTTTTGATTTAGACACGATTGATAGAGACATTGTGGAAGTTAATCACTAGCATTTACTTAGCTCCAAAATAACATGTGACATCGATTAAAACTTAATAGTTCTTCACAAGGACTCCACCAAAACCTAGCGTATATCCTAGGAATCAAATCTCATCACTTGTGATTTCCTATCAATTTTAATCATGTCATCATGTGAGCTATTTTGTTTTAGTTCTTTAGCATGCGAGGTTAAACATATATATCAAATCACACGCAGTTATAACATAAAACAAGCATAAGCATAAATAAATATGCAATGGATGTGGCCCCTAAGGTGCACTCCCACTATTGAGAGTAATTCTCGAGCAAGTCTTGAACTCCATCTCATGCCATCTCGCCTACTTGAGGACTCCAAGCTTGAGGCTCCTTTAGACCGTCTATTTGCTCCATGCACCTTGCGCCATAGCTTTTGGTTTGGCCACCTCTCTTGAAGCTTCAATCTTCAATCTCTACTAACTATCTTATTTCTAATAAGAAGTAACCTCATAGAGGCGAGTGGATGAGAAGAGAAGACACTTGAGTATAGAGAGGCACGACACGCAGGCCGTATTTTGATTACATATTCAAAAAACCAAAAACAAAACCAAAATATAAAACATCTATGCCACATCCATGCACCAAACACATCTATTCAACCCACAACAGCATGTATAACAATATAATAAACATACTGGAATTTTCTGGAAATTTCCAGAATTAAACAATAATTACTGGAAATTAATAAGCAATAATCTAATCAACTAAAAAGATCGAAAATTGCTCCCTATCACTTAGGGGCTCACCACCTATGGCAAAACGTAGGGAAAAATGACCTAAGTCTCCAGAAAAAATTTTGGCTCAAAACAGTGTGTTTAAGGTCGTCAAACTGCCTCGGGAAGTGTGCTAAACACTAATTAATTAATCTGGAAATTACTAAAATTTTCCGTCGCTCCAAAAATTATGAAAAAATACCCACAAAATAGGAAATTTAATTTGGAGTCCCTAGGAAAAAACCGGACGAAAAATGACGGCGGGAGGAGGCCGCACGGGCCCTCACGCGCCGCCGCGCGTGGGCGCGTCCGCCTCCGCCACGCGCCGACTTCGGCCATGTGCCACGTCAGCATGTCACGTGGCATGCCACGTCAGCACCTATGCTGACGTCAGCTGCCACGTCATCCTGTCACGTCATCGCCACGTCAGCTGACACGTGGCTGCCACGTCAGCCACTTGCTGACGTGGCACCGCCACGTCATCTGCCACGCCAGCCCTAGGGCCACGTCAGCAGCTTCCGCCAGCCCTTTGGCGCGTGCGGCGCGTGGCCGCGCGTGGAGGCGGCGTCGGTGGCGCGTGAAGCCCACGCGCCGCCTTCCCGTGCTCCGTTTCCGACGAAACTAATTTTTCCGGGATCGTCTTTTCGTCCTGATCCTGATTATGTGGTCAAAATCCAATTTTAACAAGTTTTTGAAAAACGTGTTCTAATGATTGGATCTAGCAGTCCAGATTAATACAGTTCTGAATCTTTCAAAAATCATAACTAATTCATCGTAAATCCAAAAATTATAAAATTTATATTTCTGGAATCCTTGTGAAAAACCCTACCTAACCATATAGGTTTCGTCTACTGGTTATGGAATTTCATAAACTCGATTTTTAAAACAGATTCGGGAACGCTTATCGAGGCACGAAAAACAAGCCTATGGCTCTGATACCAATGAAGGGCAGGAAGGATCTATCACATACAGATCTACAACATGAATTATAGAGGAAGATTCATGTGTTTTCCTTGTCTTCCTAAGCTCCTTAATGCAGCGGATGATCGTTGTGTTGCTTGCTTTCACGCGCCTCCTCTTTGATCTTGCTCCCACCAATCTAGTGTGAATCTCGAGGCCGAACACTGATTTCCACACCACGTTCCACCTCCTTGGATGAAGTTGGAGAGAGACTAGGGTTCTCTACAACTAGTATGAATCTAGACAGAGTAACTTTATTCTCTGGAATAGCATTATAGTCTTAGCATAATAGCACTATAGCACTCCATAATGTGTAGGAGGCTGCCTCCTTATATAGGCAAAACTTCTCCTAGGTTTGCACATAAACCCCTAGGTTTTGAGCCGTAGCTACTAACCCCTCTAGTTTGTGCATTAGTGCAACTAACCCCATGAGGTTACGATAATTACATTGGGCACCCCACATGGGCGCACCAATTGCTAACAGAAAGCATACCACATTTTGAGTAGAATCATCGTTCTACGAAGAACTCGTGACTAAGTCACGAGCACCGTGCTAATTGGGCCAAAATATTCTGTTAGAGCTCGAAATCGTCAGTTTATTTATTTTCAGTAATATTTCCTTTACTAGTCAGGACCTCGTTTAAAACCTAATTTGGGTCAATCTTTTTCTACCTTGTATTTCTTATTTAGAAGTTTAATTTAGAGTATTTTTGAATTTTTTTTCTAGATCTGCAAAATTATGATTTTAAAGCTATTTAAGTCCAACTTGTGTACTAGTTTCGACAATTTATTGATTATTGGTTTTTGTTTCTTTAAGGAACATGGAGTTTTCTGTGAACCTTAGAGATGTTCTTTCATGATTTTTGTGTTTGTACGTTGCTTCTTGCTGCTTCCAAACCTGGATTCAATTTGGCGTCACACTGTCACTTTTCAGGATGTTTTAGAGCTTCTTCGTCGGCTGATTTCAGGCAGTGCGATCAAAACCAACCAATAGGAGTTTGCCACAGCTCACTCTCTTGCTAATTCAGCCCAAGCAGAGGCTTGTTTTTTCCCATAGCCTTGGCAGAGTCCCCATTTTCGGTGTTGTTATTTTATGTTCTCCTTTTGTACTTTATTTGCGGATATGTCCCTTGGACTCCCCCTTGTATGAACCTTTATGTTGAATGGTATCCTTTTGTTCACAGTGAAAACAAGATAAAGCATTCAACAACATGGGTAAAGCTTACTCGCAGGACCTAAAAAAAATGAACAAATGACAAACAAGTAGAGGCAAAATAGCATCATATTTGGATATAATTCACAATTGCATACAACATATTCAACTTACCGATTTCCTACATCCAACTCGTCTATGAAACCATTGAAAAAGAGAAATATAACTGACTAACAGCAGAATGGAAGAGGTATCCTGGTGATCCTTAAGTTGTAATGGTTTCATCGTCCTACTTACTGACAATAAAATTAGCATTCATGATAACAAAAGCAATAAGTGCCACAATACCAACGTGCCAATATTGTTCAGAACAGTCACATGTGCCAAATTAAAAAAAAATGCATCTGATTAATAACAAATGTGGATTGTTCCTAGTACATAGTGTGATGGTCTTAGTTTATTTTATGGCAGATTGCATTTCAATCTAGCTCGGGACACTTAGCCCACTGGGAGGTTATATTCACTTGGGGCCATAAACATTGCTTGATAGCTTCTTGTTGTGTAGGATACTCCATAACTTTTACATATACATTTCTTTAGGCTTGGCAAAAAGTAACATTCTAGGCCTTAAATCCTAGCTATTAGATACCTTGTCTAGATCGTTACATGTAGGTGAAGGGACTTGTATAAATAAGACAAGGGTTATTTTTCCCAGATCATCCAAGCATTTTTGTACTTAATTGCATAGCGAAACAACAGTCCTGTTCCTTCATACTTCCGGTTGATCTTACCTGCATGCTTATAACATTTCTTTGTGGCAATGTAATAAGCGACATGTATCAAATTTTTATTTGATCAACAATGAACTATTAGCAAGTTGTACAAAAAATGTCAATATCATACCATGTATCTCATGAACCAATCCGAATTAATAGCTATATAGTTAAACAGGGAAGCCAATCAGGTAGATACGTACACCAACAATGTATTAGCACCTATCTTGACTAACTCAATCAACTTTTTTCCCTCCCTCTGCAGTTTCAAACAAATTTCACATTTCTGAAGGACCAATCCATAACATATTTGTTCACAGGGTGTTAATCATACTGCCACTTCGAGGTTTTCTATATTATAGAGAGAACAAAAACAATGAAAATGAGGGAGACATATCAAGAAAGACGGTTAAAGCGAAAATGCAGGAACAATTAAGTTTCTACTTACATAAATAAGTTTTTAAGATTTATATAAAAAAATAAGTTTTTGAGATTGGTAGGCCAATCCCCATCATAGAAATCGGCTATCTATTGAGCAACCACATAATTTTCCAAAGAGGTGCATTTCCTAAGAAAAGCTATGATCATGGGTGCTCTTTTCCTCGACTGACAACTGTTAACATGTGCAAAATATTCATACACGGCCACCACATCAAATACTTATACACTAGCAACATTTCAAAGCTTGCATAAAATTGTCATCCCTCCTTCACCACATGAGATTTCTCATAAAGCAATCGTTACTATTCCATGATATTTCTCCTATTAGGTGCAAATGTATTAGCAAATGAAAATTGTGTACCATATTTTCTCTTCCCCAATCCTGATGCTTGTATAACATGAGAATCTCAATCTGAGTTTGCAAGTGCTAGATTTGATGCCATGCCTGGAGATCAAGAAGAGATTTATGGCATGGAGGAGGAAAGATGAGAGATTTTGTTGTTTTAGCCCTAGAATTATGTATTCCCCTCAATAGTATGTTAGTGTTCTTGTGGGGAGTCCACCCCCTCTATACGATGGAGGACTAGGGTCCACTCCCTTAGTTTATAGGGTTTCTAGTGACCCTTCCCTCCCAATTCTATTAGAGACAACGAGTAGAATATATCTTTTTGTACAAAAGCGAAGATTTGAATTTAATTGATATTGCAACACCATAATTAGTAACTCTCTAGAATACCTCCACATCATTATAACCCAAATCTGCCTATGATCACGTGTACCGGAGGGTATGATGTTATCGTACATATCTCCCGTGGATGTGGTGATACTTAAGCGAGCACTCACCCATGACCACCCAACTGCAACTCACATCGAGGCCCCCAGGTGGCTTCTATCTCATGAAACGGGCTATCTATAGAACACCCTCTACAAAAAAGTCCTAATAGCATTTTTACAGTATCACAAGGTCCTTGTATTCTGAATTTTTACAGTGCATAACATCATGAACTTGTCATTTCCGAAATTCTTAGGACTATCGATTGTCAAAACTCCGAAATGGAAAGGGTAAACCACTAATATCATATGGTAAGGGAGAAATTTTACAATAATACGTTGGGTTGGTGATACAAACGAGTATCGTTTACACGTACTGCTACGGATAAACTAAACTAAAAAACGACAAAGAATGTAGGAATTCGAAATTCTGAAAGTTGTAGGTTCTACAAAGTCAGGGGAATTAGGAGAGTAGCAACTTTTTCCCGCTTGCTACGTCTAGGGCCACTTGTTTGAGTCTGGCCCTTTCATGGCCTCTCAATAAGAAGTGCTCCTCACGTCTTATTGCTAGCTACGCAAAGAAGGAGGAAGAAAGATCACGCAAAACGAAGCAACAATGGACGCTCGCCACATTGTGGCCGACGGCGCTAGGAGCGGACGGGTTAGGGGCTTGGACCTCTAACTCTCTCTCTCTTTCTCTCTCTCTCTCTCTCTCTCTCTCTCTCTCTCTCTCTCTCTTTGCTTTGTTGTTTCACACAATAATGACTCTTGTGTTGAGAAATAATAAGCAAGGTTTCCCTTATATAGTTAATAACTCCTTATTAACTACATATTTGACCCAATACTAATCCTGTCCATACACAGATTAGTTCACCATGAAAATTAGTCCTAATAACTTTTCTTGTGGTTGCGTTTTGATCATTTTAATTAATTAGTCCTACTAATTAATATCCAAATTCAGTTCAATCCATAAGGTGTGTGACCTCATAGATTTCTACTTAGTTGATAGTAACAATTACAAACATAGAGCGGTGTCTAGCAACACTAATGTGCCACCCAGCTAATAGGAAAGTCAATGATCCGACAAACCATGTGCCCAATGTTACCATGTGGCATATATCCCTTTATCTCCATATCAGGATTGGACACGAGACATAATTGTCACACTCGTATATCCAATCCATAGTTTCTCGATCCTGGGAATAGGCTTATCTATACAGATAACATAAATATCTCATATCGATTTATCTGAGTCTGGCCAGACATTCTATAAGCACTCCCCCTCGAGTGGTCGTGGATATTTACTCCCATTATGTAGCAGAGACAAATCCTCTCTACATCACTACCATCTCTAAGCTGGCTTCCTATTATGTCTAATAACCGCCTTTATTGCTACCCTGTTACGGTGTAGTGTTTGACGACATCAAAACACAATATTTCACAACTAGAGTATCTAGTGACTTCAAGTCTAAGGACCACAATTCCATTGTCACTACGAGAAGCACTTGTAACTTTAACATAACTCATGTGTTAGACTTTAACATAACTTTATTCCTTTACTCCTAATGCATACCCATGTGTTAGACTTGATATCTCCATATCAATCTACTTACATACTAGTCTATAGTGATCGTCCGATTAATCAATATAATGGACTAGGGATATTTAAGATAAGCAATACTTGCAATCTAACAACTTCATTATAATATATATATATACATAAATAATATTATGAATATTCTATCCAAAATAATGTTCATACTAAATATAGATTGCCTCTAGGGCATCTGCTCCAACAATCTCCCACTTGCACTAGAGCCAATCTGGTGCATCTCGTATGCCTATAGATCTAGTGTTCTCTTCATGCTTGCGCTGAACAAGCGGCTTTGTAAGTGGATCTGAAAGATTATTTTCCATTGGAATCTTGCATATCTTCACATCTCCTCTACCGATGATTTCTTGAATGAGATGGAATCTCCTAAGTATGTGCTTGGACTTCTGGTGTGACCTGGGTTCCCTGGCTTGTGCGATCGCGCCAGTGTTGTCATAGTACAACGCAATGGAATCCACTATGCTAGGAACCACACCAAGCTCAGTGATGAACTTCGTAATACAAACAACCTCCATTGTCCCACCTGACACAGCAATGTACTCAGCTTCAGTTGTAGAATCAGCAACTGTCTCTTGCTTGGAACTTTTCCAGCTCACAGCTCCTCTATTTAGGCAAAACACATAGCCCAACTGCGATATGTAGTCATCCTTGTCCGTTTGGAAGCTCGCGTTAGTGTTACCAATTACACCGATTTCTTCCTCACCTCCAAATATCAAGAATGCATCCTTAGTTCTTCTCAAGTACTTAAGGATATTCTTGACCGAAATCCAGTAACTCTCAACCCTATTGAACTGGTATCTGCTTGCCATAATCAAGGCGTATGACACATTTGGTCTAGTACACAGCATGGCGTACATGATACATCCAACAGCCGAAGCATATGAATTCTTACTCATGCGGTTCATCTCAATCTGATTGGAAGGACAGTCAGCCTTCGTAAGGGTGACTTCATGAGACATGGGCAAGAATCCTTTCTTTGACTCTTGCATGTTGAACTGTTTCAACACCTTTTCTGTATATGTATGATAACTCTATATTAGAGTTATATTTCTTCTACGTTTGTGTACCGTTTTGTGTAGTTTCCGGGTTGAATATATTAGAAATACACTATGAACTTGAGGAAATTGGATAAGTGTAGCTTTGAGTGATAAATTGTTAATCCGGACGTTTTTCACATTATTTACATTTATTTTGTCACTTTTGATCGCACGGGGTGTTTTCGTGTTGTGTTGGACAGGAAACGGAGCTCATGGATCAAGAGGAGGAGGAAAACGAACTTCGGAACATATGCGGAAGCTTGGGAGAGAAAGAAATTGGAAGAAAAGAGGACAAAGATGGAAAAAGGGGGTCAAAGTGTCATTTTAGAAAGTTTGAAGTGTGGGATCAAATGTTGATCCTAGGATCAAAGCAGATCGCACGATCAACTTTAGTGAGTGCTAGGGGAGAACTCACTGGAATGCACGACCAAGTAGCAGATCGTACGACCAAGTAGCAGATCGCACGATCAGCAAAAGCAGATCGCACGATCTGCTAGCAGTACCAGCGACGCACGGGAAAAGCGAGGATTTAGGGTTATTAATTAATATTTTTTGATTATTAATTAATACACCCTAAGTTAAGATAAAGATAGACCCTAATATTAAAAAGAAGAGATACACGGGAGAAGAAGGGATCAACGTAGGAAGCAAGAGAAGGAGGCACGCACAAGAGGAGGACTCCTCCTCCATTGAAGCTCTAAGTTTGATTTCTTCTTCTTCTCTCTCAATCTTTATATGGAGAAACTTGTAAGTCTTGTTTGGTTTATTAGTATTAGCTAGACGTTTTGCTAGGCATCTCTTTGAGAGCCTAGGGTTTATGTAAACGATGATATTTTTCCGGATTTAATCTTTGCTTCATGATTTCTTGATTTCTTCTTTTGAATCAATTATAGTTTCTTGTTTATGTTAGTAATCCTAATTGAGCGACACGATTGGGAGATAAACTAGGGTTCAAGAACTAGAGTTTGTTCAATAGTTTATTCATGCTTAAAGTTAGCAATATTTTAATTCAATTGTTCATAATCTATGCTTAATTCTTAATGGGGATGGAGTAATTAACCGGAACCGTTAGTTGGCTAGTGAAGTGCGCGACAGTGACTTTAAATAGCTAAGATGAGATATGAGCATCAATCCCGTATCACTGAGACTGAGAAGAGACGTGTTAGGATTGGCTAGTGTGGGTAGATTCGGTAGGTGAAATTCGACTGTTTCGTGCAACGGTGGACCGACAGGACCCGTTTTCGTGCATGTCGTTAGCCTATTAGAACGGACCGGTAGACACAAGAGACCGATAGGAGATTGCAGTGTACCGTGAAGTAGAATGACTTGAGACCGATAGGAGATAGTCAGTGCTGTTACCCGGCTTAGTTAGAATATAGTTAACGTGTTGCTCAGATAATCCGGAAATCGTCTTCAACCCTAGGTGATCTAGAGATTGCCTAGTTTATCCAAACTTATATCTTAAATATAAAAAAAATCCAAAAATATTATCTTAATTGTTATTTTAATTTATAAATCAATCAAACCCTTCCTCTTGTACCGTACTCTAAATTAAGTAACTAATTAGATAATCTCAAGCTTGTCCTCGTGGGATCGATAACTCGGGGTTGAAATACCACCCCTATATTGCTTGACCGTGCACTTGCGCATACGCGTTAGTAAATCCGCGTCAAATTCTTGGCGCCGTTGCCGGGGACAGCGGTAGATTATTTTGTTAGGAGTTAGTTTAGAGTACTTTTATCTTAGTTTTATTATTATTATTTTTTATTGTATATCTCTGTGCTTCACGGGTGTCTTGTGAGTTTGTTTCTCAGGAACGCAGGAAGCAAGACACAATATAAGCATGCAGAGCGGAGACTGTTATTCGGGTCCCCCCTACTGTTTCCACTGCAGGGGTTACCACGAAGACGAGGACGCATGCATAACTTGGTGCTACGTATGCGGCATTTGGCACGAACGTAGAGACTCATGTCGAGTACATGCCCCCCAGCTTCATCAGCACCAGGAAGACTCATCAGCTGATATGGCAGAACGGCATAGTATTATGAATGACATCGAAGTGTGCGCCAAATTTTTGTCCATAGAGGCACAATTACCACAAGAGGATTCAGCCACGGGTAGGGAATACGTGAGGGAGATGTTGGAGAGGATAAAGAAACGAATAGATAAACTGTCAACAGCAGGGGAATCTAGTATTCAAGAGCCACAAGAGGAGCCCTTGAAACATGACAGTGAGCCTCACATTGAACCTTCATCATCCCCACCACAAGTGGAAGAAGAGACACCTGAGCCGAACGAAGACTGCAGTGTCCAGGAACCATTGGTGGACACCGCCGTTTATGAGGACTCAGACTCTGATTCAGACTGGGGTGGACCTGTGTGTCGAAGATGGGAAGATCTGCCGTATTGCGAGCCAAGACCGCAGGTTCCCTCACATCCTTGGTATGAATGGGAAGACACCAAAATTGGAAGCCTGTGGTGTGTCGACGATGAAGCTGGTGAAACACTTGTGCTCAGTGATATTGAGGTAAAAGCCCCAACTCTGATTAATGATGAATTCTCCATATCCTATGTCACGCAAGTTTGCGACGAGCTGGAACAATTATTGTATGGGGATTCTTATGGGGAAGAATTTGATGAGCAACTTCCAATCTCTTGTTCTATGGGCGATTCTATGATGATCCATATGCCATTGTCAAGGAGTTGGAAGTCAGCAAGTGTGGGGGTGTGGATAATTTTCATGGGTCATTTGAAGAGCATATAGCATCAAGGAATAAGTACTACTGGGATGATTTTATGGCCAGAGATTCATTTGAGCCCAGTGGTACTTGGTGGAAGTTTCTCAAGAAGATCAATTGCAAAATGAAAGGAGTCAGCTTCCACAATTGTCCACCTTCTTCAGAGCACAGGGGTGCACGTGAAGTTATCGAGAAGAGATGGTGGAAGAAGAAGAAGTGGAGGGATAAAGCAGTCTCCACTATCCTTTTCGGTTGAGGTAACCGGGTCGGGCCGTCGACCTTAAATTACAAAGCGCTGCTTGGGAGGCAACCCATGTAGAGTAGGATGCAATTTGTTTCTGTTTTTGCTTTTAGTTCTCCATATTTGATTTTGAGGGGTGAGAGAGAGTTGCTTTAATAATTTCAATCAGTGTGCTGGGACACAGGTACATAAGACGCTCCGGGTTCTCCTTCTTGATGCGTGTGATAGAATGTGAGTAGGTGCATCGGAATCCGGACGCGAGGTGAGACTTTTCCGGAAACTGTCAACGGTCCACAAGACCCCTTCTTGTTGCAGTTTCGCGGCAACGGTGCCCATGTAGGTCCGGGCACCCCAGGTACCTTTAACTTTCTCTCTTGTTTCTACATTTTGAGCCATAATAGTGTAGATCCACCGCCAACACATTTAAGCGATGATTCCTCTTATTAATAAACTATATTCGTTGAGGACAACGAAACGCTTAAGTGTGGGGGGGTCTATGTACATTTTGCTAGCCATGTCGGTCCTTGCATAGCCTTGTTACATGTAGTTGTGTAGTGTTGTGAGTATTGTGTGGTTAGTGTAATGTTTTTAATATATTGTTGTATTGTGATAGGTTCAAATTTTTTCTGCACTGTTCTGCACTTTTACATTATTGAGTCCCCTACCCAAAACGTGTGGTTAATCGAGTTGGCCAAAAGCATATAGAGTTATGAAATATTAAAAAAAAAATTAAAAAATCATAAAATTGATAACTTTTGAGAAAGGGCAATCGAAGAGAGTGAATGTGGAGAGGGCTTAATGATAGAATTCTCTAGGAGTATGAAAATCTGAGGTGAGGTAGACGCGAGAATCTGGAGTAGGAAGACTTATAGGGCTAATGCACATTAGAAATGCGAGTAGCTGCCTCTCAGACTAGTTATCCTACTAGCGCTACACCACCGTCACTTAGGTAGTCGTCAACCCTCCTCGTAGTGGCAACGGAACAGCTGTGCGAGTGATGTTTATGGGAGCCTCACGTCCCGTCTCCATCTCCTAGGTCCACTAGTTACCCCTATTGATCCATTTACCCCTTTTATTCACAGCCTCTAGCCTAGGAAGCCTTTCATTGTGACTTTCATCACTTGTTAGAATGGTCCTTTCCTATGCGTCATGATAGAGGGAGTTGAGTTAGGGAGGTTTGATGAGGGTGAGCTGGTTTGATACATCTTATGTGGATTCTCTTACATGTCGTCTTTTGAGGGGATGTGAGGGTGAGTTAGAGACGGTAGCACACTTCGGTGTGGCGGTGATTCGTGTCCTTACACCACGATCACAGGCGGAGTACCGTAGTGCGTGGTATTTCTTCCGCACGTCATGTGGGGGTTGGTTGATCTTATTGGAGGTCTTGCTTATGCTTTATTTATATTCTCTATATCTTAGGTGATGAGGAGGATCGGTTGGAAAAGCACGTTTACACATTGACTACTGGGTTCGTGATTTGCTTTGCATCAAGTGTGGGGGTGTCGACATCTATGTTATTACATCACTAATTTGACACATTCCACCCCCATGTTATCTAATTTTGACATTTGATCTCCTCGGATATTACTATCGTATTGTCGGCTCCATGTGCTTAATGTTATTGTGTGGAAATGAAAAAAAAGAGAAGAAAAAAAGTAAAAGTGAAGGTGAAATTGAAATTGAAAGGGAATAAAGGAGCAAGCTTGAAATTGAAGACCGGGGAGATTAGCTATTGTTCGAGATCACTTCTTCACATTTGTGGCCGCGAGAACGGCGTTGCACCAAGATTGAGGGAATGAGGACCGGAGTAGTGAGATTCGGTGTGGTTCCTTGGATTTTGGTGAGGGAGTGTGAGAATCGGGTTTTGTGAGTTAGATCATGACGTCTAGGACTACGCTTCTAAATATCCTATCCTACCCGTCCTAAACCGTCAACAATTTAACCCGTGGATAAATAGCTCGGAAGGGTGCTAGGGATACGTTTGATGAGTGTGCGGAAGCAACAATTTTTTGTGTTCGTGCCCGTTCTGTCTAACGAAAATGGCCGCAAGTTCTACCGATCACCAAAGTTATAGAACTTTCGAGGGAATATGAGAGCCTTATGACTTGCCGGTTTACTTTTTGAGATTGCCCAATCTCTAACTGAAGAATTTTTTTTTGCGTTGTTTTAATTTTTGCATTGTTTGATAATCGAGTTGCATTGTATAGTCATGTAGGTTGCATGGGTGTGTGTGTTGTTTGTGTCACATGGCTAGTGAAGTTAAATGCAAGTCGGTGGATTGAAAATCATAGTGTGAGAGATGTTTTTGATTTTGCTCGGGACGCGCAAAAAGGTAGTGTGGGGGGATTTGATAACTCTATATTAGAGTTATATTTCTTCTACGTTTGTGTACCGTTTTGTGTAGTTTCCGGGTTGAATATATTAGAAATACACTATGAACTTGAGGAAATTGGATAAGTGTAGCTTTGAGTGATAAATTGTTAATCTGGGCGTTTTTCACATTATTTACATTTATTTTGTCACTTTTGATCGCACGGGGTGTTTTCGTGTTGTGTTGGACAGGAAACGGAGCTCATGGATCAAGAGGAGGAGGAAAACGAACTGCGGAACATATGCGGAAGCTTGGGAGAGAAAGAAATTGGAAGAAAAGAGGACAAAGATGGAAAAAGGGGGTCAAAGTGTCATTCAGAAAGTTTGAAGTGTGGGATCAAAAGTTGATCCTAGGATCAAAGCAGATCGCAGGATCAACTTTAGTGATCGCATGATCTGCTAGGGGAGAACTCACTGGAATGCACGACCAAGTAGCAGATCGTACGACCAAGTAGCAGATCGCACGATCAGCAAAAGAAGATCGCACGATCTGCTAGCAGTACCAGCGACGCACGGGAAAAGCCAGGATTTAGGGTTATTAATTAATATTTTTTTGATTATTAATTAGTACACCCTAAGTTAAGATAAAGATAGACCCTAATATTAAAAAGAATAGATACACGGGAGAAGAAGGGATCAACGTAGGAAGCAAGAGAAGGAGGCACGCACAAGAGGAGGACTCCTCCTCCATTGAAGCTCTAAGTTTGATTTCTTCTTCTTCTCTCTCAATCTTTCTATGGAGAAACTTGTAAGTCTTGTTTGGTTTATTAGTATTAGCTAGACGTTTTGCTAGGCATCTCTTTGAGAGCCTAGGGTTTATGTAAACGATGATATTTTTCCGGATTTAATCTTTGCTTCATGATTTCTTGATTTCTTCTTTTGAATCAATTCTAGTTTCTTGTTTATGTTAGTAATCCTAATTGAGTGACACGATTGGGAGATAAAATAGGGTTCAAGAACTAGGGTTTGTTCAATAGTTGATTCATGCATAAAGTTAGCAATATTTTAATTCAATTGTTCATAATCTATGCTTAATTCTTAATGGGGATGGAGTAATTAACCGGAACCGTTAGTTGGCTAGTGAAGTGCGCGACAGTGACTTTAAATAGCTAAGATGAGATATGAGCATCAATCCCGTATCACTGAGACTGAGAAGAGACGTGTTAGGATTGGCTAGTGTGGGTAGATTCGGTAGGTGAAATTCGACTGTTTCGTGCAACGGTGGACCGACAGGACCCGTTTTCGTGCATGTCGTTAGCCTATTAGAACGGACCGGTAGACACAAGAGACCGATAGGAGATTGCAGTGTACCGTGAACTAGAATGACTTGAGACCGATAGGAGATAGTCAGTGCTGTTACCCGGCTTAGTTAGAATATAGTTAACGTGTTGCTCAGATAATCCGGAAATCGTCTACAACCCTAGGTGATCTAGAGATTGCCTAGTTTCTCCAAACTTATATCTTAAATATAAAAAAAATCCAAAAATATTAGTTTAGTTGTTATTTTAATTTATAAATCAATCAAACCCTTCCTCTTGTACCGTACTCTAAATTAAGTAACTAATTAGATAATCTCAAGCTTGTCCTCGTGGGATCTGTTGGGTTTTGAGGTAGGTAACGCAGCGGAAAAACAAAAATTAATCCTACTCAAAGCCCACCAAGGATCACAGGAAGAGACATCATAACATGATTAAGGATATAGAAGATGTGTACCTTTTGATTTGTGAGATCACACGAAGAATGATGTCCTCGTCTCTACGGTTGATCCACGTCTAGAGGTGAGATCTAGATTCTTCCTTCAATCAAGTGCTAGCTTGAACCTTGGAGGAAGAGGGATGAAGATCAAAGCAACAAACCACCAAAGCACAAGGGAGGGGCGGCCCTCTCTTGCCGTCGGGTAGGGGGGCGGACGGGTGGCTAGGGTTTCGGCCCTAGCACCTTGTCTTGCTCTCTCTTTTGCTCTCTCCCACTCTTTGTGTGTTATGACTAATAACTCATGTTGTGGGAAGGAAGCTAGAGCCTCCTTTATATACTCCAACAACTCCTTGTTGTTTCCATAAAAGAGATTTCTTGTTCTAGTAGGACTAGAACTATTCCCTTTCTTGCAAATTAGTCCTACTAAGTTTGCAAGGTGTTGCACAATGATCCTTCTATTAATTAATCCATATTAATTAATCCCAAATCTAGCTCTACTCTATTTGACGTGTGACCCCATAGGTTTCTATATAGTTGGTAGTAACTATTACTAACATGGAGCGGTGTCTAGCAACACATCCATGCAACCCAACCAATAGAAATAGTCAGTGATCCCGACAAACCTTTGTGCCCAATATGTCATATTGCATTATCCCTTTGTCTCCATATCCGGATTGGACACGAGACATAAATAGTCACACTCGTATATCCAATCCATAGTTCCTCGATCCTGGGAATATGCTTATACTTGCAGATAACATTAATATCTCTATATTAATTTATCTGAGTCTGGCCAGACATTCAATAAGCCTCATCCCTCGAGTGGCCGTGGATATTTACCCCCATTATGTGGGAGGGACAAATCCTATCTACATCACTACGATCTCTAAGCTTGCTTCCTATCACGCCCGATAGCCACCTTTATGATTACCCAGTTACGGTGTAACGTTTGATAACATCAAAGCGCAATATTTCACAACTAGAGTACCTAGTGACTTCAAGTCTAAGGATTGCAATAATATTAGCACTACGAAAAGCGATTGTGACTTCACATAATCTAATGTATCCTTTTCGTCGTGGGTCAATCCAGTATGCCATTACTCCTAATGCATACCCATGTGTTAGACTTGATATCCCCATATCAATCTACCCACATACTAGTCTATATTTGATTGTCCTATTAATCAATATAATGGACTAGGGACATTTAAGATAAATAACACAATTTATCTAAGGACTTCATTATATTAAATATCGCCATAAATAATAAATGAATATTCTAGCCAAAATATTGTTCATACTAAATCTACGATTGCCTCTAGGGCATCTATTCCAACATGATCGATAACTCGGGGTTGAAATACCACCCCTATATTACTTGACCGTGCACTTGCGCATACGCGTTAGTAAATCCGCGTCAATGTACTTTGGCTTAGGCCGAGCAGCTTCCTAAATCTATCCCTATAGATCTTGATACCAAGTATATAAGCTGCATCCCCTAAGTCCTTCATTGCGAAACACTTCTCTAGCCAATCTTTAACAGATTGCAAGGTAGGAATGTCGTTTCCAATGAGTAGTATGTCATCCACATACAAAACTAGAAACGCAATAGAACTCCCACTAACCTTATTTTAGACACAAGGCTCATCTCCATTATTTACGAAACTAAACTCTTTGGCCGCGTCATCAAATCGTCGATTCCAACTCCTAGAAGCTTGCTTCAATCCATAAATGGATCGCTACAACTTACAGACATTGTTGGCATGCTCTGGATCCTGAAAGCCCTTTTGTTGTGTCATGTACACATCCTCAAGGAGGTTTCCATACAGAAACGCTGTTTTGACATCCATATGCCAAATATCATAGTCGTGATAAGCTGCGTCTTCAACACCTTGTCAATATATGTACTCTGACTTAGGCCAAGCAACCTTTTAGATCTATCTCTATAGATCTTTATACCCAGTATATAGGCTGCGTCTCCTAAGTCTTTCATCGCAAAGCACTTTCCTAGCCAATCTTTAACAGATTGCAGAGTAGGAATATCATTGCCAATGATTAGTATGTCATCCACATACAAGACCAGAAACACTATAGAGCTCCCACTAACCTTCTTGTAAACACAAGGCTCATCTTCGTTCTTGATGAAGCCAAACTCTTTGACTGCGTCATCAAAACGTCGATTCCAGCTCCTAGAAGCTTGCTTTAATCCATAAATGGACCTTTGCAGCTTACAGACTTTATTGGCATTCTCTGGATCCTCAAAACCCTCTGGTTGTGTCATGTACACATCCTCAATGAGGTTCCCATAAAGGAACGCTGTTTTGACATCCATTTGCCAAATCTCATAGTCGTAGTATGCTGCAATAGCAAGTAAGATTCGAATGGATTTAGTCATGGCGACTGGTGAAAAGGTCTCATCATAGTCAATACCATGAATTTGTCTATAACCTTTGGCCACCAATCGGCCCTTATAGGCAACTACTTTGCCATCCATGTCGGTCTTCTTCTTGAAGACCCACTTGCACGCTATGGGTCGTGCCCCTTCGGGTGGTTCCACCAAAGTCCACACTTTGTTGGTGTACATGGAATCCATTTCGGATCTCATGGCTTCTAGCCACTTCTTAGAGTCTGGGCCACTCATGGCATCTCCATAGTTTACAGGCCCATCATCAATGAGTGGTACGTCATCGGGCTCAGTCACGAGAAGTCCATACCTCTCTGGCTCATGACGCACTCTTCCTGATCTACGGAGTTCCTGTGTTACCTGAACAGGTCCTTCCACAACTTCTTGTGGTTCCTGTTCATGTTCCATTATTGGTTCAGTGGTTTGTGGTTCATGAATTTCTTCAAGTTCTACAACCCTCCCACTTGCTTCTTTAGAGACCAGTTCTCTTTCTAGAAACACGCCGGTCCGAGCAACAAACACTTTGTTCTCGGTAGGGTTATAGAAGTAATATCCTTTAGTCTCCTTAGGATATCCCACAAACTTACACTTATCCGCTTTAGGCCCGAGCGTGTCTGTCTGTAAACGCTTTACATAGACGTCGCAGCCCCAAATCTTCATAAACGACACTATGGGACGCCTCCCAGTCCATATCTCATATGGTATCTTCATGACTGATTTGGATGGAACACGGTTAATGGTAAAAGCTGCAGTCATTAGAGCATGTCCCCAAAAGGATATCGGAAGATCTGTTTGAGACATCATAGATCGCACCATATCTAATAGAGTGCGATTCCTCCTCTCAGATACACCATTCCATTGTGGTTTTCCGGGTGGAGTGAGCTGGGATACTATCCCACACTCTCTAAGATACTCATCAAACTCTTGGCTTAAGTATTCTCCTTCACGATCCGATCGTAGAGCTTTAATACTCTTTCCAAGTTGCTTCTCTACTTCACTCTTGAATTCCTTGAACAATTCAAAGGATTCGGACTTGGCCTTCATAAGGTATACAAATCCATATCTACTGAAATCATCAGTAAATGTGATGAAGTAGGTATAACCACCTCTGGCAGGCGTGGGGAATGGCCCGCATACATCAGTATGTATGAGTGCCAACAACTCACTAGTCCGCTCGCCTTTCTTATTGAAAGGGGACTTTGTCATTTTTCTAATAAACAAGATTCACATGTCTCATATGATTCCAAATCAAATGAGTCTAGAAGTCCATCCTTATGGAGTCTAGATATGCGTTTCTCATTTATATGGCCTAAACGACAGTGCCATAGATATGTAGGATTTAAATCATTAGTTTTAATCCTTTTAGTATTTATGTTATAGATTGGATTATTTAGATCAAGGATATACAATCTATTAGACAAATGTGCACTACAATAGTGCATACTATCAAAATAAATGGAGCAACACTTGTCCTTTATTGAAATAGAAAAACCTTTCTCGTCCAAACAAGAAACGGAAATAATGTTTCTGCTCATAGCAGGCACATAAAAGCAATTGTCTAATTCTAAAATAAGTCCAGAAGGCAAAGATAGCTCATAAACGCCTACAGCTAATGCAGCAACCCTTGCTCCATTCCCGACGCGCAAGTCTATCTCCCCTTTTCGCAATCTTCTACTTCTTTTCAAATCCTGCACATTACGACAAATGTGAGAACCACATCCGGTATCTAATACCCAGGATGATGAAATAGAAAGATTGACGTCTATAACATAAATACCTGGTGGTGGTGGAATCACTATTCCAAGCTTCTTATCCTCCAGATATTTAGGGCAATTCCTCCTCCAGTGACCCGGCTGGCTGCAGTAGTGACATTCACCTTTAGCCACGCCTCCACTAGGCTTTAGGGCTTCCTTGGACTTCGCAACTATCTTGCATTTTCCTTTTGAAGTAGATGCAACTGACTTGCCCTTCTTCTTGTGGACCATCATTATGGCCTTGCCCTTGCCTTTATTGATGCTTTGCTCAGCTGTCTTTAGCATGTTCAATAAGTCTGGCAAAGACTTGTTGATCTCGTTCATATTATAGTTCATAATGAACTGATTATAACTGTCAGGCAACGATTGCAAGACGAGATCAGTCGCCAAGTCCTGGCCGAGTGGGAACCCTAGTCTTTCAAGGTTCTCTATGTACCCGATCATTCGGAGTACATGAGGGCCTACTGGATTCCCTTCTGCAAGACTACTTTTAAACAATGCTTTAGACACTTCATAGAGCTCATGCCTTGCCTGTTCCTGAAACAATTGTTTCAAGTGTATGATCATATCATAGGCTTCCATGTTCTCGTGTTGCTTCTGAAGCTCACTAGTCATGGTACAAAGCATGAGGCAAGTCACGTCATTTGAATCATCAACATGTTTCTGACGTGCCCTTACTGCCGCTAATAGAGACTCATCTTGTGGTGGGTCTGGAAATGGAGTGTCCAAGACGTACAGCTTCTTTTTCTTGCTTGAGGACAATCCTCAAGTTTCTGTACCAGTCAAGTAAATTTGTTCCAGACAATTTATCCTTCTCAAGGACAGATCGTAGGGATGAACTCGATGCGTTGTTGTTTGCCATTTGGAATTCTACAAAACGAGAAATATGCAATTTTAGTATTTTGAACAATTTGACTATATTTAACAATGGCTAGATCATCAAATATAGCTCCCACTATTTTTCTCGGATTAATAGCCCTCACCATTAAAGCGGAAAATATCTTTATACTTTCTAGTGGGTCCAAGATCCTTATTTCACTTCTCCTTGAGCTTGCTTTGGCAAGTCACCCAAGAATTGGTTATTTAGGTAGGAATCATTCCAATTGCATCCCATGCAACTCTTGGTCCAATTAGGTGAATAAATTCCTTTTATTCTTTATCCAATTGGATAACTCCTAATTGTCATGCCTCTAAGCTCATCAATCCAATTGATTTTTGTCTAGTTGCGTCCAACCTCTTGTTTTCAACATACACGCATTACTAGCTTGCGTCGTCCGCAACACATCATGAAAAATTAAAATCGCCTTGCTTTGGCAAGCCCGAATTTTAATAGGCCATGATCATGAAGGGTGTTTTGGCGAGAGAAGGCAAAACGCAATATTTAATTGAGGGATTTCTTTTAATTTGTTTGGTTGATCTTTATCAACATGGTCTACTTATTTGGATTGGGCTATCCACAATAAAAGACCAACCTTGTTTATTATTATCTTGTTATCGTTTTGCTTGTAGCGCCATACACACAAAATAAATAACAAGGCATGAATAATAAACATCCACAAAACAAAAATAAACGTGGCATGGATATGGCCCCTAGACTAATGATATTATCAAGCCAATGATAATATCTAATTGCCCTAAAGTGCCGAGCTCATCTCCATGTGCTCCACCATAGCTGCGCGTCTAGGGATGTCTTTTGGCTCCTTTGGTTCTCCGGTCTTCTTCTCCATGCTCTTGGCTATCATCTAAATATTTCTAATTCTAGCCTAACATCTAGAATAAATAAATAACAAAGGCCTCACATGTCGAGGAGAAAAAGACGACTCGCAGGCCGTAAAACTTAATTAATTATTACATTAATTTGATCAGCTCGCAGGCCGTAAACCAAACCACAAAACAATAAACATCCACAATCCTAGGCCATATCCATCCACCATGCAATAAAGCACATAATACAGTTAAAACCAATTTTTAACGCGCTTGTTTAATTTTAATGAAATTTGGTAACTAGGGTTTCACAACGGTCCAAAGGGTCCAAGCCAACAAGTGGCCCGAACCCTAGGACCGCCGCACGCCTAGGAGGCCGCGGCCTTGCTTGGCGCGCAAGGGAGGGGCGGGCGGCTAGGGTTTCGGCCCTAGTCCCCTTCCTCCTTCCTTGTTGCCCAAGCAAGGTTGTTTCCATATGGATTTATTTCCATAATTTTGTTTCCATAATTGAAAACCCCTTTTCAATCATGTGCCCATGAACCCTAATTTTTCAAGAACCAAATTATTCACATCCTATGTGATTAAACTCACCAATTCTAACATCCAATGTTGAATTGGGTCTTGTTTTATTGAATCAAATTCAATATTGCATCTACTATGCCAATTTTTCAGTTTTCGCGTAATAAACAATAATACGGTGTATGAACTGAAAATCGTAAACACATAATATCATGTTATGCTCTACGACCTGTGGCTCTGATACCACTGTTGGGTTTTGACGTAGGTAACGCAGCGGAATAACAAAAATTAATCCTACTCAAAGCCCACCAAGGATCACAGGAAGAGACATCATAACATGATTAAGGATATAGAAGATGTGTACCTTTTGATTTGTGAGATCACACGAAGAATGATGTCCTCGTCTCTACGGTTGATCCACGTCTAGAGGTGAGATCTAGATTCTTCCTTCAATCAAGTGCTAGCTTGAACCTTGGAGGAAGAGGGATGAAGATCAAAGCAACAAACCACCAAAGCACAAGGGAGGGGCGGCCCTCTCTTGCCGTCGGGTAGGGGGGCGGACGGGTGGCTAGGGTTTCGGCCCTAGCACCTTGTCTTGCTCTCTCTTTTGCTCTCTCCCACTCTTTGTGTGTTATGACTAATAACTCATGTTGTGGGAAGGAAGCTAGAGCCTCCTTTATATACTCCAACAACTCCTTGTTGTTTCCATAAAAGAGTTTTCTTGTTCTAGTAGGACTAGAACTATTCCCTTTCTTGCAAATTAGTCCTACTAAGTTTGCAAGGTGTTGCACAATGATCCTTCTATTAATTAATCCCAAATCTAGCTCTACTCTATTTGACGTGTGACCCCATAGGTTTCTATATAGTTGGTAGTAACTATTACTAACATGGAGCGGTGTCTAGCAACACATCCATGCAACCCAACCAATAGAAATAGTCAGTGATCCCGACAAACCTTTGTGCCCAATATGTCATATTGCATTATCCCTTTGTCTCCATATCCGGATTGGACACGAGACATAAATAGTCACACTCGTATATCCAATCCATAGTTCCTCGATCCTGGGAATATGCTTATACTTGCAGATAACATTAATATCTCTATATTAATTTATCTGAGTCTGGCCAGACATTCAATAAGCCTCATCCCTCGAGTGGCCGTGGATATTTACCCCCATTATGTGGGAGGGACAAATCCTATCTACATCACTACGATCTCTAAGCTTGCTTCCTATCACGCCCGATAGCCACCTTTATGATTACCCAGTTACGGTGTAACGTTTGATAACATCAAAGCGCAATATTTCACAACTAGAGTATCTAGTGACTTCAAGTCTAAGGATTGCAATAATATTAGCACTACGAAAAGCGATTGTGACTTCACATAATCTAATGTATCCTTTTCGTCGTGGGTCAATCCAGTATGCCATTACTCCTAATGCATACCCATGTGTTAGACTTGATATCCCCATATCAATCTACCCACATACTAGTCTATATTTGATTGTCCTATTAATCAATATAATGGACTAGGGACATTTAAGATAAATAACACAATTTATCTAAGGACTTCATTATATTAAATATCGCCATAAATAATAAATGAATATTCTAGCCAAAATATTGTTCATACTAAATCTACGATTGCCTCTAGGGCATCTATTCCAACATGATCGATAACTCGGGGTTGAAATACCACCCCTATATTACTTGACCGTGCACTTGCGCATACGCGTTAGTAAATCCGCGTCAATGTACTTTGGCTTAGGCCGAGCAGCTTCCTAAATCTATCCCTATAGATCTTGATACCAAGTATATAAGCTGCATCCCCTAAGTCCTTCATTGCGAAACACTTCTCTAGCCAATCTTTAACAGATTGCAAGGTAGGAATGTCGTTTCCAATGAGTAGTATGTCATCCACATACAAAACTAGAAACGCAATAGAACTCCCACTAACCTTATTTTAGACACAAGGCTCATCTCCATTATTTACGAAACTAAACTCTTTGGCCGCGTCATCAAATCGTCGATTCCAACTCCTAGAAGCTTGCTTCAATCCATAAATGGATCGCTACAACTTACAGACATTGTTGGCATGCTCTGGATCCTGAAAGCCCTTTTGTTGTGTCATGTACACATCCTCAAGGAGGTTTCCATACAGAAACGCTGTTTTGACATCCATATGCCAAATATCATAGTCGTGATAAGCTGCAATAGCAAGTTAGATACGAATGGATTTGGTCACCGCAGCTGGGGAAAATGTTTCGTCATAGTCAATACCATGAATCTGTCTGAATCTTTTTGCCACCAGTCGTCCCTTAGAGGCAACTACATTGCCATCCATGTCGGTCTTCTTCTTGAAGACCAACTTGAACCCTAGGGTCCGAGCCCCTTCTGGTGGTTCCAACAAAGTCCATACTTTGTTGGTATACATGGATTCCATTTCGGATCTCATGGCTTCAAGCCACTTATTTGAGTCTGGCCCTTTCATGGCCTCTCCATAGGTAGTAGGCTCATCATTCATGAGTAGTATGTCACCGGGCTCAGTCAAGAGAAGTCCATTCATCTATGGATCCTGACGTACCCTACCAGACCTACAGAGTTCTTGTGTTACTTGAACAGGTTGCTCCACAAAAGTTTGTGGTTCATGTTCATGTTCCATTGCAGGATCAGTGTTTTGTGGTTCTTGAACTTCTTCAAGTTCTACAGTCCTCCCATTGGCTTACTTCTCTTTCTAGAAACACACCGGTCTAAGCAACACACATTTTTTTCTCGAATGGATTGTAGAAATAATATCTTTTTTTCCTTAGAATATCCCACAAACTTACACTTATCCGACTCGGGTCCGAGCTTGTCTGTTTGTAAACGCTTTACATAGACGTCGCAACCCCAAATCTTCATAAACGACACTATGGAACGCCTCCCAGCCCATATCTCACAACTAGATATAGCGCCGTACTTGTAGGTGGACGACTCATCTTCCACATCCTCTACTACCTGTAATGCATAACCTACCATATCGTCACCCCTGTATCTTGCCGGAGGCTTTATGACTCTTCTTGGTCTTCTTTCAGCAATGCTCTGATGATCCGGTACCTCTGGTAGTGCCGCTTCTCCATCAGATTCTTCTGCTTCTTCCTCTTCAGTTTGTGCGGCAGTGTAGGGATTTCAGAATCCTTAGTATCAGTACGATCCCACTCTCCCTCAACCTTCTTCTCTACATCTCCAACCTCTATATCTAAAGATTTTTTTAGAATAAAACTCTCGTCAAAGACTACACTTATGCTAAGTATAATCTTGTTGTCTGTCCATATCTTGTATCCCTTCACACATATTCTGAAACCCATGAATACTCCCTTATTTGCTATTGTTTCTAGTTTTCCATCATCAACGTGATAATATGCAACACAACCAAAAACTCTCAAATCCGAGTAATCTGCTGCTTTTATGGACCAGAAATCTGTAGGAATCTTGCATCCTATACCTGTGTGTGGGCTCTGATTCACGAGATAGCATGCCATTTAAATAACTTCTCCCCAAAAACATGTAGAAAGACCTGCATTCGAAATCATAAACCTTGCTTTCGCGAAAAGTTTCTGATTCATCCTCTCGGCTACACCATTCTGCTGTGGTGTGTACCGAACAGTGTGATGACGGGCGATACCCTGATCCTTTCAGAATTCATCAAACTCAGATGAACAGAACTCCAAGTCGTTGTCCGTGCACACCCTCTTCACCTTCTTCCCCACGTGATTCTAGACTAGTGTCTTCCACTCCTTGAATCTTGCGAAGGCTTCAATCTGGTGCTTCATCACGAATATCCAAGTCATTCTTGAGTAGTCGTCTATGTTGCTCAAAAAATACCTGTACCCGCCAATCGCCTCAACTCGAGATGGACCCCAAAAATCCGAATGGATATAATCAAGAGTACCTTTTGTTCTATGAACAGCCTTAGGGAACTTGCTACGTTGTAGCTTCCCATACACACAGTTCTCACAAAATCCTAGGCTCTTGGGCGCATGCCCGATGAGATACCCCTTCTTGTGAAGTTCCAGCATTCCATGTTCACTCATATGACCGAGCCTTATATGCCATATCTTGGTTTGATCTGCTTCCTTAATCTCGGCCGAGACAACTATGGCAGACCCTGTGATATCCTAACCTTGTCGTACGTACAAAGTACCACCCTTGACTCCCTTGGTGGGGCGCAAAAAGTCTCCACCTTCACCCTTGAAGCTAAATCTCTTGCTGTCGAGTAGACTCAAAGAAATCAGATTCATTGTGACAATTGGTACACGTATAACCTCCTTCAATGTGCATGTCTTCCGATCATTAGTCTTAAATCTAACTGAACCTTTTCCTATGACCTTGCAAACAGCTGAGATTTCCATATGAATGGATCCTCCATCTGCGCGGTTGGTGCTTGAAAATAATTCCCTGTTAGAACAGATGTGATAGGAAGCCCCAGAGTCAAGAAACCACAAATCGGGGTGATGCGCAACATCATTCGCAAGTAGAACAAAATCATCCTTAGAAGAATTCCCCTTCTCTACCACGGCTGCAGAGCCATTATGTCCCTATTAACATTGTTTCGGGCAATCTTTCTTCCAGTGCCCCTTTTCCCTGCACCAGGCCCATACTTCCTTGGGTAACTTAGAACGTCGAGATCTTGTGGTTGATTCTAGAGAGAAATCCTTGAATTGGAGAGAAAATAGCAAAAAAATGCAAAAAGGTTTGTCAATGAAGCATGTTTTGAGGAACATAATGCCACTCGGAACCAACAAAATTAGATGCACTAAAAATATTTTATTCTTAGTGTGCGCAAGGAAATCCTTCGAGGAGATCCAAGTGTACACCTCAAGTAGAAAATAGGAACACAGAGAGATGTATGGTGTGTGTAGGGAGAGGGTAAGAATTGGTAATTGTGTGAGAGGGAGACAGCTTAATAGCGGAGCTTCAGTAATTTCAGGAGAGCTTGTCTCGTTGTGTGTAACTAGCGTCACAAAGGAGGGCTAACGATCCTATATATAGTGGGAAGTGACCGTTGTGAGGGGGTTAATGCACCATAAATGGCGGCTTAATGGTAGCCTCTGTAACGGCACGTTTGACCGTGTATATAGGAACCGTTAAGCACCTGATCGTACATAACGGAGACCATTATGAGGTCAAGCCAGTTTTATAGGACGTGGCCACTAAGTCTCTCAAAGTAGTTACAAGGGGTCGCGCGCGAGCTTGGTTGTCGCACGCGCGCGACGGGTCTTACCCTAGCCTCCAAACCACTAAGTCCCTACAAGTCCCGTGTTGGTACACGAGGTCCCTGTCTCGCAGCCCCCACGTGGATAAGCATAGGTAGTTATCTGGTGTGTATGGAGAACATCTAGGTGTGCTGGATGGCTTCCACGTGGATTTGATATGTTTGTTTGGAAATCACCATCCACATTAACCCCCTTTTGCGCCAATGTAACGCGCGCGTTCGTTGTGCAGTCGCGCAAAATCAGTCCTGCATGGACCCCATGCAAATCCTCGTATTTTGAATAAAATTCAAATCCCTAGCCCCCGGTCATAGCCATGATTGCCTAGGGTTTAGAAGCGCTGTTTTGTTTCTGACGAAGAGTGGCCACTGTGAAGTTAATCAGACGTCATCCATGGACTTTCGCCTATTTTCGAGGCAAGGATAACTCAGAGCGATTTGATGGGTCGCTAATCTCGCCGGATATCGAGGCGTTGCTGACTCAGCAGACGTCAGCAGTCGCGACTCTTCAATCTGAAGGCTATTTAAACCCTTTGCTTTCTTCAATTAGAACTTTTCCATTATTGTTACTTCAGATTTCGTATGCATCAGAGAGAGAATTTTCAGCAAGAAGCAGAAACCTTCGACCAGGTTCTTGATCAGATTGTCAACAAATTCTCCCAAGCAGTTCAAGCGCTCAATCGTCAACAAGGTGAGTGAATAGTTGTAAAAAAAAATTGAAATTTGTGTGGTCGAATTTTGCAGATACACTCTTCTCCCATTTTTTTCTTTCCTCTTGCATGCCATCAATTCGTAATCTCTGGCTCTTGTGTTCACAGTAATGGCTCCCAAGAAGTCGAATAAGGAGACTCTTGAAGTGTCGGAACTTCCCAGGGAGCTTTGGTACAAGGCCCCATATCTGAGTGGTGACGAATTTTATGTGGCCACTATTAAGGCAACCACTTTCCGAGCGTCTCCAGTAGATGACGCTCTACAACTTGTGCCTGAGCCTGCAAGCTCTGACTGGGATGTGGCTAATACCCAAGACCTACAAATGCTTGGCATCGAAGCTGACTTGTACGGCTCTACCGATATTCTTCCACAAGCTTTTATGGAAGGGCTTGACTGGATGGAAGAATGGACGGAGTTCATTCTCATTAATCTCGTGAGTTCCCTGGGCTCGGGGTCGTAGTTAGTTACTTTCGATAATCAAAGTGTGGAATAGTTTGTTTGTTATCTAAATCCCACTTAAAAAATGTAAACCTAAATAATAATGATATAATGATTAAGAACTCAAAAATATCAATTAAGAAAAGCACTAAGAAACACTGTTAGGGCATATTATTTGGGAATTAACTATGGATGTTTGAAACAGTGATTGTTGGACAAGTTTAAGTGACTTTTCGTTGCCGCCAAAGCATCCTTGGTGACCACGACTTTACCTAAGTTTCCTTAATCTTATATTTACTAGGCGAAACCCCGCGCGATGCGTGTGTTTGCCATAAAATCAATTTTTTTTATTTCTTAAGAAGATAATAATAAAATAAATGAATTTAATTGTGATAGTTGAAATATTACGAAAAAATACAACAAATATGACCAGAATTTCTGGTAAGTAAAGACCTAAAAAGTTCATATTATTTTTTGTATACAAATAGTGTAGTTGAAATTAAACTCCAATTGAATCTCAGAAGAAAGAAGTATAGAAAATTATTATATGATCACGTGTACAAATAAGAAAAAATAAATAAATTTAAACTATTTTGAAACTTACTTCTTACAATATCGCTTGCATTTAATAAAAAATATTTTAAACTATCAAAACATTTTATTTATTCATTTCCCTTTTGAGGTATTCTAAAAATTATATTTGGTGATGGTTAAAATGCCATTGTTTAATTTTTTTTCACGTGAAGTGACATAATACGTCTTATAAAATACATTTCATGTGTTGTGTCTCCGAACTACAAGAAATTCCTTAAATATGAATAGATACATTAAAATGAAAACTAAACACAATGTAATCCATACTTTTCATATAAAATAATATAGTATAAAATATTGTGTTATTGTCAACATACTATGGTGTACACAAATCAGCTCATCCCATTACAAAAAATAATGAAGTATGTACCAATAAGAGTTTTTCTTGCTTACCTTAACCAACAGTGCGAAACGTGAACAATAATAAATTTCTAAGAGAGACAGGCAAATTACAATTTTTGCAATAAAAGTTTGAAGCGTGGATTTAGATAAAAATTAAACTTCATTGTTTTATTTTCATATTTGAGGTGATTTATCTTAAGAGCGTACGTCATTTAAACTTTCATAATGGTTCATATAAATCACTTATCATAGTTCTAACTGCAATGGTGGTTTAATTTGCGAGGGATTTGATCATTTAGAGTTTTATCTCCTCTTTGTGAACTTAGTTGATACGAAGATACATAATTGCACAGTTAGATGAAAAGAAATTGAAGAATCATGTGACCAAACTAATTAAACATAACAAATCGATTAGAAATTTAGATCCATTGAAAATAAACATTCTAGATATAGTACGGAGCTAATGTAATAGAAGAAGGAATAGAAGAATGCGAAAATAAAAAAACAATTTCGTTACCCACAACAAAACATTACTATACAAACTCATTGAACTTAAAAATCATCAAATGTTACCCATTAGTATAATATGAATGTCATTAAAAGTGAGGAGTTACAACTATTGAATTTATTTCATATTAAATATCGATTTTAGTATAACAAATATTGGTTTCCCTAAAAATATATTAGAGAATATTTTTTTCCTATTGTCTCTTTTAAATATTTAAATACATGTATTTGTAGTTGCTATAAATAATTAATATCATGACACTGAATTTAAAAAATGATGGGTTACAACTATTGTAAATACTTCATATTAAAAAGCTTATTTATGGTAATTTCTTGATTCTTCATAACCCAAATTTATAAAGTAGCAGAACGTTAGTATTTTACAGAAATTACATTAGTAGAAAGATGCTATTATATTTTTGGCTTAATTACTTAATGGTACCCTCCAGTATAGTGAAACTATCACTTTGCACTATCCACTATCAAAACTTGCTAATAATGTTCCCCATTTGCAATAAATCAGTCACTTTGAAACTGGGAAAAAAATTCCGTCCAACACTTAACGGAACAAGCCGTTAGTTGACTTTGATGTCCTTTTGTTCAAGGGTAAAATTGTCAATTGACTTTTATGGATGAACACTAAGATCTTCATAACAATCACAACCACAACAACCACCATCACCGCCACATGTTACCAGAATCTGGCCACCCAAACCACCATCACCGCCAAATGAACCCAGATTCCGACCACCCCACCAGTCATTCCTCCACGGAAACCTGCAAAACTTCTGGGTTTCATCTTCAAAGCCCAGAAATTGGTTCTCTGCCCTTAAAAAATTTGTGAATCTGAACATGTAATAAAATCTGAACTCAAAATTAAAGCAACATCAATAAAGGGGGAAATAGGATTTCTGGGTTTCATCTTCAAAGCCCAGAAATTACTGATATCCAGGTCAGATTCAACGAGGGCCTTGGGAGAGAAAATGATGAAACAAATCGAATCGAAAGAGATTATTGGAGGAAAAAAGGAGACTAACCTCTTGAGGAACTCGAGGAAATTGTTCTCGACTTCAACGGCTGTCTCGTCGACGAAGAACCCGTCACCATAAGTGTCCATTTCTCACTTCACTTCCGGGGAGATCTTCGCCGGAGTCGTTGACGGAGATAGGTCGGAATAAGAAATGGGACTGGCTCTGCGAAATCGACCAATTTTGTCACGAGAACCCCAGATCCACGACCAATCCTTTCAATTAATCAATATCACTACTTAATTAATATTACAAGACGAAGAGACTCATAAGAGAGGAGGAGTAGTTCAGTTCGTCTTCCTCATCCCTTCTCTGCGTTCTCATCTCTACAACCTTATCTTCTTTCTTCTTCTTTTTTGCTAACTTTTCTTCCCGATTTATTCACTAAATTCTTTTCATTTTTTTTTTTTTTTTTGCCATTTGCCTTCTATGATTTTGATTTTGTTATTGACGAAGTTACCCCCTTGAAATGAATGGTGTTTAGATGGAAAAATTTCCCAGTTTCAAAGTGACTTATTTAATGCAAATGGGGAACATTATCAGTAAGTTTTCGTAGTGGGTAGTGCAAAGTGATAGTTTCGCTATACTGGAGGGTACCATTAAGTAATTAAGCCTATATTTTTTACTCTTATCCTCTACATAAACCAATAGTTAGCATTTTAATTGGTTATTGTATGACATGAAAATTGATTAGAACAAAATTTTATTATTTTTAACGTGTCATTTAATTTTAGTATCTTTATTACTAAATATTTCAATAATTTGAAATGAAAGAAATGGTGAGGTGAAAAAAATGTCAAGTTCAAAGAATAGTTATCTCAATATTTTTGTTACTAAAGAATTATTACATTTTTTGTTTTATATATATGAACCAACACAATAAAAAATATTATATTTTTATAAATGAGATTATAGAATGAATTTAGTTTTCACTTTTAATATTGTTGTTACAACTATTGTAAATACTTCATATTAAAAAAAACATATTTATGATGATTTATTGATTCCTCATAATCTAAATTTAGCAGGACGATAGTCGTGTAAAAAATAAATTAGTAGGAAGATGCTATTGTAATTTTTTTCTCATGTCATCTTTATAGACAAATAGTTAATGTATGATTAGTATAGGGTAATGATTCTTACAAAGCAAAAACTTATTCTTACAAATCCACTAACACTATTTGTGAATTTTCATTTGTCATTAGATGTACAAATAATGTTAGTAGCTTTGTAAGAATAATTTTTTGCTTTTTAAGAATCATTACCCATTAGTATCTATACTAATATATAAAGCCAACACTCATTCTGGTGAAATCAGATTTTGAAGCCTGTCATAATTTTATAATGCCAAATATACCCTCATGACTATTAAAAGTAGTGAGTTACTCAGGGTTAAATATGTAAATATACTGACCTCCAACTCCCATAACTCCCACTATCTTCATGCGGGTGGTTTCTCTTCCCAATAAACAACTAAAACTGCTTTTTTTTTTTTTTTTTGTCAAGACACTTCCTTGATTAATACCACTCTATTTTTTGTGTGTACGCATCGCGTGCACCACTTTTCTAGTAATATGAATGTCATTAAAAGTGAGGAGTTACAACTATTGAATTTATTTCTTTAATAAGATTTACCTATTTTTCGTCTACCAGGTTTGAACCCGAGACTTCGTGCAGTGGCTTTTAAATTATCTACTCCTTATATATATATATATATATATATATATATTGGATTAGAAAAAAATAAAAAAATTTGATATAATTCCAAATATAATCAAAGGAAATGAATTGTTCTCCTCTACTTGAGATTACAATAAGGTTCTACATTTGTGAATGTTCCTTTTAATAACAGTGGTTAAGAATACACATTTTTTTTAAAAAAAAAATTTGAACAAAATAATTGTTACACAATCTCCTTGAACGCAATGAATATTTAGAACTATGACCATAATTACTGGGTTGCTTAACATGAATTTTGCATCGGTATGCACAAAACGATTGCTATTCTCAAAAATTATATTATATAAAAAGAAACTAAATAGTTCAATAAGTTGAAATTAAAGAAATGCCGAGTTGAAATTTTTTAAGCTCAACGAATTTTCATCTCAATATATATATATATATATATATATATATATATATATATATTAAGATGACTCTCTATATTTTTATTACTAAAGAATTGTTATATTTTTTTTTTGTTTTATATACATCCACAAACACAATAACAAATATTGACTTTTTCAAAAAGGAGATTCTAGAATGAATTTAGTTTTCACTTTTACTATTGTCATTCTAAAATACACACATACACACACATATTTATAGTTGTTATAAATATTTAATATCATACAAATGAAATTTAAAAATGATGAGTTACTACTATTGTAAATCACATTAAAAAATATATTTATTTAATTCCTCATAGTGTAAAAAAATAGATGAGTAGGAAGATGATTTTTATGGATGAGGTAAAGCATTTTAATTGGTTATTACATGATAAGTATGTCATGATGTTGATGAAAAATGTCATATGGTTAAATTTATAACTATGGCAAATTGCATATGTAGAATGAATTTATGCTCAACCTCCTAGCTTTTATATATAATATAAATATAGATTTTATTACTAAATAATTGTTATATTTTTTTTATTTTATATACACCCACAAACATGATTACAAATATTGACTTTTTAAAAAGGAGATTATAGAGTGAATTTATTTTTACTTTTACTATTGTCGTTCTAAAAAATACCTACACACACACATATATTTATAGTTGCTATAAATATTTAATACCGCAATAATAAAATCTAAAAATGATGAGTTACAACTATTGTAAATACTTCACATTAATAAATATATTTATTTGATTCCTCATTGTGTAAAAATATAGATTAGTAGGAAGATGATTTTTTATGATGAAGTTAATGTATTATTAATATAATATGAATGTCATTAAAAATGAAGAGTTACAACTATTGCATTTACTTCAAATTAAATATCAATTTTATAACTCATCAAATTGTATGAATGTCAAATGTATGACAAGAAAATTGATCAGAATAAAAGTTAATTATTTTTATCGTCTCATTTTATTTTAAATACCTTTTAAACTAAATAGTTCAATAATTTGAAATTAAATAAATGTTGAGTTGAATTTTTTTAAGGTTCAACGAATTTTCATCTCAATATATATATATTATTTAGAGGAATCTCAATATTTTTATTACTAAAGAATTGTTATATCGTTTTGTTTTATATACACCCACAAACACAATAACAAATATTGACTTTTTAAAAAGAAGATTATAGAATTAATTTTGTTTTCGCTTTTACTATTGTCATTCTCAAATACACACACACACACACACACACACACACACACACACATATAAATATATATATATATTTATAGTTGCTATAAATATTTAATATCGTAAAAATGAAATTTAAAAATGATGAGTTATAACTATAGTAAATACTTCACATTAAAAAATATATTTATTTGATTCCTCATAGTGTAAAAAATAGATTAGTAGGAAAATGATTTTTTATTATGAAGTTAATGTATAATTAATATTATATGAATGTCATTTAAAACGAAGAGTTACAACTATTGCATTTACTTCAAATTAAATATCAATTTTGTGACTCATCAAATGTTAAATTTATGGATGATGTGGAGCATTTTAATTGGTTATTACATGACATGTATGTCATGATGTGGATGACAAATGTCATATGGTTAAATTTATAGATATGGCAAATGACATATGTAGAGTGAATTTATGCTCACCTCCTAACTTTTATATATAATATAGATTCGATGAGAAACCAAACATAGCTACGCACTAAACTCACATATACTCTATTGTTCATACCCAACTAACCTTATAATTTTTTTAATGAAAGCTATAGATATGTGATTTTTCGTAATTATATTATCCAACCCCACGTTCTTTAGTAATGTTCTAACTAGTTGCCACATATTCAAGGAAACATTCACTCAAATGAGCTTGTCAAGGCCGAAGAAAACGGAAATAATCCTCATCGGGAGAAAAACACCAAAATAAGCTCGTTTTGAAACCGAAATTTGGATTATCGATTTCCGGCTTCGAAACCAATACATCAAGTCTCGATTTCAATCTTTTAAAGCCTCACTCCGAATGTCGGCTTTGAATTTGTTGTTGAGAATGTATCGGTTTCAAGCTTTAAAACCGAGACTTGATGTGTCGGTTTCAAAGCTTAAAATCGGTACTCCGAATCTCGGTTTCAAAACGAGTCTATTTTGGTGTTTTTCTCCAAATGAGGGTTATTTCTGTTTTTTTCGGCCTTGACAAGCTCATTTGAGTGCAAGTCTCGTCACTTGTGAAGGCTTGTGCTTGAAAGTTGTTGGAAAAATAGTTTTCGACATGTCGGTTTGTACCCAACTTTAAGCTCGGTTTTAACCCGGCTCATATAAGAATGAGTAAAACTACTTTCACCACCGTATAGTGGTTAACTTGGTAAACGTTTCGGTAACTCATTCGTCGAAAACCATTAAGTAATGAATGCTGCTCAATAAGCCGTTAAAGTTGGGGGTTTACGTTTGGGTTAATCATCCCACATCATGAGGAAGAGAATAATTGGAGTGTTTATCTACTCCAACATAACAACTAAAGGATACGTCCTTTGGGCGTAGCAATTTAGTGCAGGGGAGAGGACCTAGACAAAGATCGAACCACCACACGCGCGCGCCGCGCCGCCGCCGTCCGGCCGGCCGGGTCGTGACGTGTGCGTGTGCTTGGGTTGTTGGGCATTATTATGGACTGTTTATTTTTGCGCCAAAAACCAACCTTTTAAACAGAAAAATAAACTCAATCGAATTTATTAACAGCAACTGTTTTGCCAACAGTTGTAACCGTTCAGAAAAGTTATGACTGTCCATTGTTCCCCTTCAGTATCTATAAAAAGGCAGTCTCCTCTTCCAATTTTTGCATTCTGAATCCAACAGCATTCGCATTCAAAACTCTCCACAAACAATATCCATTCTCGTCTGTAAATTCTCGTTCGCCGTGTAATGCAGTTTTGTGCTACTCTGCAACATAGGAAGAACTTCTATCCTGAGGGACAGTTCGCCACAGTAGGAACCCGAAGGCACACATAGTGGGCTGCGAATATTGTCTTACGGAGATCGTCCATGTACGAGGCTGTTCTTCGACAACTTGTGTTTGCATTCAACAAGTTAACGATCCGTAAGTTCGTTCTTTAATTTATTTGATGTTTTTTTTTACTAAGAACAAATCTGGACAGTTTTAATAACAGGAGTTAAGAAGCACCGAAACTTCCATGGAACAAATGGACATCCCTGTGTACATGTGCAACCGAAAACAAAAAATACCTATTTGATTTGCCCGTAAGATAAACAACCAAGAAACCTTCTTTGATTTAGGCTTGGATTAGGCTTTCAGCTTAAGAATGGATCATCAACAAGACAAAAACATAGCAAACATAATAAGAACCCGTTAAAAAAAAAAAATGACGTCAGAAGAGATCTTAACCTTCCCCAATGAAAATGACAAAAAGATAAACAGATCGAAGAGACAAATCATCATGTATATATCTCTGGGGAGATCAGATGCATCATCGATACCTCAGCTTTGCATTTCCTTTCCAAAGAGGGGCACCTTATGAAAAAATGTGTAGAAATCATAAGCAGGTGCACGCCAAAGCCGAAGTTATATATATTTTTAGGGCCAAACTTTTTGGGGCCGGAGTTGGGTTTCAAAGGCTAGGCATGAACAAAACCCGGCCCATTGTGTTTTTCTTAGGAAAAAGTGAAATTTTCATTTACTTGCAAACTGCTTATATGGCAAACTCGTATTACAATTAAGAATCCACGGATGAACCACCCCTATCCAAACAATTGTCGATGTTAGCCACAAACCGAATCTAGCTAAAGCATGTGCATGCAGGGTTTACTTCTCTAGGACACCATACACATTTTACTGTCTCAAAACGTTGCATCAGAACCATGCGATCCCGCATAATAGACGCAAATGTTGAACGGTCACCTACCCCTGCTTCATTAGGACCCAGATTTTGAGGAATACTCTGGCAGTAGGTTTGGATATGAAGTCAGGCAATAATTTAGACGCCAAGCGAGTAAAATTCCTTCTCTAACGGCCAAGCCTTCCGCTATTTTAGGATCCACATTCGAGAAGATTGGTTGTGCCATAGCTGCAATAGGTTCCCCGTGATGGTCACGAAGCATAACTCCTAAATCCGTGAACTCGTCGCTTCTGCACGCTCCGTTAGTATTCATTTTGACCCAACCCATCGGTATTGAAGTCAGCCCATTCTCTTCGGCGATTGGTCTTCGCGAGGCCAGGGGAGTAGCGGTTTGTTGCTGGACATGGTCAGTTTCGACCTGAAGAACTACCCGTTCGAACTCCCTCATTGAGTTGAGGATTCACTCAATGATCGCCTCTGTAGTGGTTATTTTATTCTAAAAAATCCGTAAATTTCGGCTCCGCCAACAAACCCATATGATAGTAACAAACAATCTTCTCTTATTTTCACTGAGAGATTGGGTGGGAGTCCTCAATCCATAACCGCAAATTGTCATGAACGTTGTGCCGAGATTCCGATCCCAACACAGCCTACCATTGGCTTAATTTGTTTGCACTTCATGAAAAGATGATACTGGGATTCTTGTTTCTTACCGCACCAAGAGCATAAGGGTTGAACCTCCATTCCTCTCCGAATTAAATTGTCCGCTGTGGGTAAGGAAAGGTGACCGAGCCTCCATGTCGTGAAAATGGATGATCGATGTGCTTTCAGGTTCCACAAATCCTTTCAAAAGGATTGTTTCCTTGTGTATTGAAAAAGTGAATCAAAGAAGAAATGGAAACAAACATTGAAATAATTTGCAGAGAAATATCTGAATTGATTGATGAAAAGTGAATTCACAAACTAGGGTTTATACCCCCAATTTGCTGATACAGAAGAAGGAGGAAAGGAGTGTTAACGAATTCAGTCGTTACAACCAATCAAAGCAGGGCACGTGGACTAAATGAGTCACGGCTTGCTGAGTAGACCTAAACGACGTCGGTCTTTTAACAAACCGAACTTAGCGCTAAACAAAAGAAATTAACGGTTCTGAAGGAGGGCCCCACTAAGCTAACCCCCATAACCAACATGGTTCGGCCGGGCCGATTGTTTTTTCGCGCTCATTACGATACAGCGCATTAAAACAAAATCAATCAGTCAGAACCAATGTGAAAGTATTGACTATCCAGTACTGTGTTATGGAGCATCATCGAGAAGGAAGAAGAAAGATATGGAGCTAGAAAGAGATTGAATCAGACTCCAGAACTATGGAACTAGAAGATGCATTGAAGGGGTGTCCTTTTGTCGCTTTTAAGGGAAACAGAGTAGTTACTGAGTCACATATCCTGAGTTTTGGTAAATATGGTTGGATTTGCTACGGAGAAGTGTGTTTAGAAGAGTTACTTTCCCTGCACGTACCATTCTGAAGCAGTTTAAACCATTTCGAGTTAGTACGGCGATCTTTTAACCGTTTCAAGTATTTTGTGTAATCCATTGATGATGTTCAAGACGTGGCTTTATCCTCGTTTGGGTAAGGTATAAAAAATGGAGTATAAACCATATAGAGGTATATGTTATATAATTGTATCAGGATAAGACATGATATCATAGCAGTATTTCAAAAGAAATACTGGGTTGTACATATTATATACAATTACCTTATGCTCCATCCGATTTTCAGTGACCTTTCCTGAAAGCTTCACTTTTTCTTTTAGCAAGAAGAGGAGAACTTCAGATTAAGACGAAGTCAAATACGTGATAGGACGACCAAAGACAAAACGCAATAACAACATAGCAAGCCCAACCAACTTGCTAACTAACTAAACTGGCTCTGACTCTTGAAAACCGACTACTAGGTAGCACTGTTTGGACAGAACAAATATAAAAATCCCATGAAACATGAGAAAGAGTGGATCAAACAACTTTAAACTTAGGCTGGCTTGGACTTCCTCGATTCTGATTTTTTCTCCAGAAAATTAAAGAGTGCTTGTTCATTTGGATCAATTTTCTTACCATCAATCCAAATAAATCCTGCAACTTTTTCCAAATTCATTTTCTCAATGTCCTCCATTTTCTTCTTTTCTGCGTCATATCTCCTCATCATGTCTGGTTCATCTCTAACTCTATCCTTCATGAAACGATCCAAAGCAGATTCAAAGGAGTTGCCTTTTTTTCTTCTTCACACTGTTGGAAGACGCCATTTTCCTTTTTCAGCACTTGAGGCCCTCGGCTTTCTCGGCTTTTTTGGAGCTGTAGAGGCTTGAACAGATACACGGGGAACTGGATCCTCTGAAGTGGAAATCTTGGCCTTGAGTTTTTTGTGCTCTACAAATTGGGCCAATGCTTTATGCTCCACTCCTGCACCCTCCATTGGCAGAACTTCAACAATATTCCTCTTCTTCGGCGGCAATTTTCTTGTGGTTTTCAGGTTCTTCTTGGTTTTGGCTTCTTTGGTTTTTCTCAACGTTGCCATTTCCTCCTCCTCCATATGTTGATGAGGCTTGAGTGTAAGTAGAAGGATGTCAATTGGAGGTCTTGACAGAGCCTGGCTGTGTCCTAGAAGCTTGCTTTAATCCATAAGCAGATCGTTGCAGCTTACAGACTTAGTTTGCTTGCTTCGGATCTTCAAAACCCTCAGGTTGTGTCATGTACACATCCTCGAGGAGATTCCCATACAGGAATGTTGTTTTGACATACATCTGCCAAATCTCATAGTCGTAGTCTGCTGCAATAGCAAGTAAGATTCGGATGGATTTGGTCATTGCGACTGGTGAAAAGGTTTCATCATAGTCAATACCATGAATCTGTCTGAATCCTTTAGCTACCAATCGGCCCTTATAGGTAATAACATTACCACCCATGTCGATCTTCTTCTAGAAGACCCACTTGCACCCTATGGGGCATGCCCCTTCGGGTGGTTCCATCAAAGTCCATACTTTGTTGGTATACATGGATTCCATCTCGGATCTCATGGCCTCAAGCCACTTCTAAGAGACCAAATCTTTATGGCCTCTTCATAGGTAGTAGACTCATCATCTATGAGCATCGTGTCACCGGATTTGGTCACGAGAAGTCCATACCTCTCGGGCTCCTGGTGCACTCTACTAGATCTACGAAGCTCTTATGTTACTTGAACATGCTGCTCCACAACCTCTTGTGGTTCATGTTCATGTTCCATAGTAGGATCAATGCTTTGTGGTTCATGAACTTCTTCAAGTTCTACAGTCCTCCCACTTTCTTATTTAGAGACAAAATCTCTTTCTAGAAACACGTCGGACAGAGCAACGAACACTTTTTTTCTCAGTTGGATTGTAGAAATAATATCCCTTAGTTTCCTTAGGGTATTCCACAAATTTGCATTTGTCCAACTTGGGCCCTAGCTTGTCTGATTGTAAACGTTTTACATAGACATCGCAGCCTCAAATATTCCTGAACGACACTGTGGGACGCCTCCCACTCCATATCTCATGTGGTGTCTTCATGACTGACTTAGATGGAACACGGTTAATGGTAAAAGTTGCACTCAATAGAGAATAGCCCCAAAATGATAATGGAAGATCAGTTTGACACATCATAGATCGAACAATGTCTAATAGAGTTCGATTCCTCCTTTCGGACACGCCATTCCATTGTGACGTTCTGGGTGGAGTGAGTTGGGATATTATCCCACACTCTCTAAGATAGTCATCAAACTCTTGGTTCAAGTATTCTCCTCCACGATACGATCGTAGTCTTAATACTTTTGCCAAGCTGCTTCTCTACTTCATTCTTGAAATCTTTGAACCTTTCAAAGGACTCGAGTTTGGCCTTCATAAGGTATAAAATCCATATCTACTGAAATCATTAGTAAATGTGATGAAGTAGACGTAACCACCCCTGGCAGGCGTGACAATTAGACCACATACATCAGTATGTACTAGCGCCAATTGCTCACTAGTCCTCTCACCTTTCTTATTGAAAGGGGACTTCGTCATTTTTACCAATAAACAAGCATCACATGTCTCATATGATTCAAAATCAAATGAGTCTAGAAATCCATCCTTATGGAGTCTAAATACACGTTTCTCGTTTATATGGCCTAAACAACAGTGCCATAAATAAGCAGGATTTAAATCATTTATTTTAATCCTCTTGATATTAATTTTATACACAGGATTATTTAAATCAAGTATATATAATCTATTAAATAATTGCGCACTACAATAGTGAATACTATCAAAATAAATTGAACAATAATTGTTCTTTATTGAAATAGTAAAACATTTCTTTCAAAACAAGAAATAGAAATTAATGTTTCTTCTCATAGCAGACACAAAATAGCAATTATTTAATTCTAAATTTAATCCTGAAGGCAGAGACAGCTCGTACACGCCTACAGCGCCAATGCAGCAACCTTTGCTCCATTCCCAACGTGCAGATCTATCTCTCCTTTAGCCAGTCTTCTACTTCTCTTTAGGTCCTGCACATTTCAACAAATGTGAGATCCACATCCAGTATCTAATACCCAAGATGAAGAGTAAGTAATATTATAACAAAAATATCTAGTGGTGGTGGAAACTATTCCAAGCCTTTTATCTTCCAGATATTTTGGGTAGTTCCTCCTCTAGTGTCCAGGCTGACTGCAGTAGTGACATTCACCTTTAGTCACACCTTTGGATATGCCACCAACAGGCTTAAAGGCATTGTCCTTCAGTTTGGCAACTGCCTTGCCTTTACCCTTGGAGGAAGAGGCAAACCTTTTTCCCTTCCCTTTCTGCACCATCATTATGGATTTGCCCTTACCCTTGTTGATACTTTGTTCAGCTGTCCTTAACATGTTGAGTAGATCTAGCAGTTGTTTCACGATCTCATATAGTTCATGATGAACTGTCCATAACTTTCAGGCAACGATTGCAAGATGAGATCCGTGGCCAACTCTTGACCCACCGGAAACCCTAGGCGGCCTGGGCTCTCTATATCATGCGCAACACGGGCGGCCCCAGGGGGTTTCCTTCTGACAGATGACATTTGAACAATGCCTTGGAAACTTCATACCTCTCAACCCTTTCCTTCTCTTGGAAGAGCTGCTTCAAGGGTGTGATCATATCAAATGCATTCATGTTCTCATGTTGCTTCCGAAGCTCAGAGAACATGGTGCAAAGCATTAGGCAGGCCGCATCATTAGCGTCATCAACACGCTTCTGATACGCCTTTAGGGCTGCACCAGTGTTGTTTTCCTGACCATCAGGAACTTGCTCCTCTGGAGCGTGCAGTTTCTTTTCTTGTTTGTGAACGATTCTCAGGTTTCTGTACCAGTCTAGGGAATTGGTCTCGGACAGCTTGTCCTTCTCAAGGACTGAGCGTAGGGAGTGAGATGAGTTCGATGAGTTGTTTGCCATTGGAATTCTACAAAAGAAAAATACGCAAGTTTTAGTATTTGTGAACAATTAACTATATTTAATAATGGCTAGATTATTAAATACAGGTCCCACTATTTTTCTACGGATTAATAACCCACAAATATTAATGCGGAAAATATTATGATATTTTCTAGTGGGTGCCAAGATCCCTATTTCACTTCTTTTGAGCTTGCTTTGGCAAGTCACCAAAAATTAGATATTTAGGTAGGATCAATTCCAATTGCATCCTTATGCAACTCTTGGTTCAATTGGGCAAATAACTCCTCATTTATTCATCCGATGGATAATCCCAATTGTTTTCCTCTAGGCTTTTAATCTTATTAAAATCACCTAGTTGCGTCCAACCTCTTACTTAGATAGTTGCACATTACTTGTTTGTGCAATCGCAACACAATCATGACAAATCAAGTCGCCCTGCTTTGGCATGCACGAGCTTGATAATCATGATCGTGAAGAGTGCCTAAAAAACGAGAAGGCAAAAACGCAATATTTGAGTTGAGGGATTTTGCTTATTCAATTTAAAATTGTTTTGTTGATCCATATAAACTGATCTACTTATTTGAGTTTGGGCACAACTCCAAATAAAAGATCCGGGTTTTTAATTATCTTATTATTAAATTGCATGCATCATCCATACACCAACAACAAAAATAAAACGATAAAGTAAACATCCACGAAACAGAAATTAACGTGATATGGATATGGCCTCCTAGACTAAGATATTCTCAAGCTAATGAGAATATCTAAGAACCCTAGTATGAAAAAATGCATCTCCATGTGCTTCCATCTCTTGGTCCATCCTCCATAGCCTTGTGTGAATGCTCCATACTCCATGTTTGTGGCTCTTTTAATTCTTTGGTCTTCTTTTCTTCAATCTTGACTATCTATCTATCTTATCTAGTACTAGCTAACACCTATACTAAATAAAATAAATCTCACAAGTTGAGAAAAAAATACCGGCTCGCAGACCGTAAACCATCATTAATTATTACATAAAATTGATCAGCTCGTAGGCCATAAACAAACCACAAAATTAAACATCTACAATAAACCACATCTAAGGCCATATCCACTCATCATTCAAATTGCACATACACTTAAAACCAATTTTAACGCGCTTGGGTCAATTTTAGTTAATTATAGGATTAATTAGGGTCAAAATGGTCCAAGAGGCCTAACCAAACACTTGGCCGAACTCCTAAAAGACCACCCAAGGCCTTGGGCCGGCCTGCCCCTAGCCCACACGGCTAGGTCGTGCGCTAGGGCTGCCCCGACCCCTTGGCCGAGCCTTGCTTGGGCGGCAAGGAAGGAGGGGCGGTCCCCTAGGGGGGGGCGAACCTCCTTAGGAGTTGTTTCCAAAACAACTCATTGCTTGTTGTCCAAGTTTGGTTGTTTCCTTATTTGAATAAAACTCATTTTTCCAATAATGCCCAAGAAACCTAGATCTAAGATCCTAAAATTTCTCAAACTCAATAATTCATACATCCAATGCAAGAATTATATCTTGTTTGGTTGAATCATATTCAATATGCATCTAATATGCTTAATTTGTTGTTCTAACGCAACAATCAGTAATTAAAGGTGATAAACAACAAAAACGCAACACATAAACCACGTTATGCTCTACGACCTGTGGCTCTGATACCATTGTAGGGTTTTAATTATGGATGCGCAGCGGAAAAACCAATCAAGACCTTCCAAGGATCAAAGGAAGAGAAATCATGATGATGGTAAGAGAATAGTGTTATGTACCTTTGAGTTCTCCTTGATGACTTCAAACGAGAAAATTATCGTGTCTCTATGATTTATCCACACCTAGAGGTGAGATCTAGATCTTCCAAACACCTTGTGTTAGCTAGGAGGAAGGGAAGAGGACGAAAAAATCACGCAACGGAGCACCAAAGAGAGGGGCGGCCCTCTCTTGTGGCCGACGGGTAAGGCGGACGGACAAGGGGGTTCGACCTCCTTGTTTGTCTTGCTCTCTCCTTCCTTCTATCCTACTCAAAGTATATTATGAGAATTAGTTGTAGGGAAGGAAGCTAGGAGCATCTTTTATATAGTCCAACAACTCCTTGTTACAACATAATGGCCCTCTCCTAATCCTACTCAAGTTCGGATTAGTCCAACCTGCATATTAGTCCTACTAAGTTAGCAAGTTGTTGCGATTTGATCCTTCTAATTTATTAATAATATTAATTAATTAATCCCAAGTGTAGTTCACCTCTATATGGCGTGTGAGCCCATATGTTCTATTTAGTTTGTAGTAACTATTTACTAATATGGAGCGGCCTCTAACAAGACATCCATTCTAGCCAACAAATAGAAATAGTCATCATTACAAACCTTGTGCAAATATTGTCTCATCCATTTGTCTCAAAATCCGATTTGGACACGAGACATACAAGTCACACTCGTATATCCAATCCATAGTTCTTCGATCCTGGGAGTAGCCTTATTCGTCCAAACAACACCAATATCGTATATTGATTTATTTGAGTCTGGCCTTACATTCTATAAGCACTATCCCTCCAGTGGCCTAGGATATTTGCTCCCGTTATGTGGGAGGTTCAAATTCTATCTACATCACTACGATATCTAAGCTTGCTTCTTATTCTGTCCAATACGCGCGTTTATGACTACCCAATCACGGTGTAGCGTTTGGCGCTACCAAAACACAATATTCCACAACTATAACAACTAGTGACTTCAAGTCTAAGGATTACAATACCGTTGTCACCGCGAGAAGCACTAGTGACTTTACATAACATGTATGTAGCCTTCTCGGAGTTGGGTAAATCAAGTATGCCATTACTCCTAATGCATACCCATGTGTTGAATCATGCTATTTCCATATCAATTCAACCCCATACTAGTCTATAGATGATTGTCCCATTAATCACTATAATGGACTAGGGATATTTAAGATAAACAACAACATTATAAATCTAAGGACTTCATTATATTAAATATATATTCTATAAAATAGCATGGTTGACTTTAAAATGTCTTTTGGACCATTAGATCAAATTAACCCCAGCCTTAGATCTCACCCAGTTATTGTTAAAATTTCCAAAAACTTGGGAATAGTCTCCACACTTCACTCCCACTCCCCCCTGCCCATTACCCCCACCCCATTACTCTCTCTTTCTCTCTCCTATTAACCTCTCTCAATTAGTACAAAACAATAGAACATTTGATTTGTTCATCCCCAATTCTTCATTTTTTTTTGTCTATATTATTACTGACAATTTTTCTAAGTGTTATAAAAAAGAAATTTAACTTTTTTTAGAAGAAAATTCTAGAAAAGAATTTTAATTTTAGAGATAGTGCCCTCGGGCACGGGCATTACCCTAGTCCAATAAATAATACAATGAATATTCTAACCAATTTATTGTTCATACTAAACTAGATTGCCTCTAGGGCACTTATTCCAACAAGAACACATCCAAAATCCATGAACACAACTTTTTTCCTCCACTGAAATTCAGATGCAACAGTATAACAACCCCAATTGGGAACCCAATTGGGTGCCTTTGTGGGAATTTGATGCTTGGAATTCTCTTCCACAATTGTCCTTCGACCATCTCTGGATGAATTGAGTTTTCTGCTCAGAGTAGTAGATTTTCTTCTGTGTACAAGTCACAAAATTGGGAACTCATGGGTAGAAATTGATTTTGAAGAGATCTTAAACAAAAACGAAAACACCTCCACTGCAAATAGAGAATAGGGATCTCTGTCACCGTTGTGGTTGCGATGAAAACCAAGCCCTCCCCTCCATTGCCTCCTATTAACCTCCGCCCACAACCCACCATCGCCGCCTCTCTACGTCGATCGTTAACCCACAATCAGTCACCACAGAACCTCCGTAGCTTCCGTCGAAGTCCTCCGCCGTCAAACCAAACCATCACCTGCCTCCTCCGTCTAGAACCCACCATGCCCAAATACGCCATGAATTCCGACAAAGTAACCCAGACAGCCCTCCAGTTGATTCCCTCATCCGTTGCCGTCCACGAAGCAGTGACCCAAAGCTTAGGGTTTGACCACGCGAGAGATGTGGATGCAGATATTGAGGCGGTGGTGGGTTGAAAGAATGAAGGAGGAGAGCATCACCTGGGTTTAACGAAGAAGTAGAGAGAGGGAGCTTTTTGGCGGCTAGAAGGCAGAGGAGAAGGGGGAGGAGGAGAGAGATGGTTGTGCTAGCATTAAAAATGATGAGGGGATGAGAGATTTTTTTTCAATGTGACGGTAAATATGTCATTTAGCCCATTCCGCTAGCTCCTACTCTGACAGACTTGGCAGGGGATCTGTATTTAATCATTGAGCAGGGGGTAATTGCATTTTTCCATAATAGAGGGATGGAAATTGTCTTTTACCCAAAAATAAAATAAAAAGCCCTAGTTGAAGTTGGACGGAACACCGATCCACCTGCTTCTGTTGTCTCGGCGAAGTCGATCAGAAGCAACAGCGAAAAGAAAGTGTGTTCCCGATCTGCCTCCACCATAGTTTGTTTGGGTAATCTCCAAACAAACTTTCAAATCTCCAAACAACAAAAAAGATTAGTATCACAGGGACCTACAAAACCTTGCTGCGAATATAGATCTTTTTACAAGTACATAGACTAGTTTCCCATGACTACAGGTCGCCATTGTTTTACAATCATCATTCAAAGTTACAAACTGTTTTTGAGTAGCACAAGCAAAAACTTCTCTTTGTTCAACTAGTTAATGTGTGTTTTGTTTAAAAATGATTGTGGAAACAGAGACTCTACCTTGTCTTTAGATCTATCGTGATTATTTCTTTTAATGTCTGAATTCTTCTTTCTTTCAGTTGTTCATCACTGTGTGGCTCTTGGCTGGTGTGCTTCCTTCCAGGCAGAAACACTAAGATGTCCCGGAAGATGTACCGGCTCAGGCCCTATTTCATTGAGACGAATATTGGTGATCCCGATTTCTCGGCCGATTAGGAAGGAATGTAAGTTTTCTATGATTATTAGTCCATCTTCTAACATAGGCCTTATGCGCAACTTCACTTTCACTATTCTTTTTTATCGGTGGTTAATAATAGTATGTATGTATATATACACTATTTGTTACTCTATTCTCTTTTATGGTGTTGCGCAACTTCACCTTGACTATTCCCTTTTGTTCCTTGGTTAATATGTATATATTTTATTTGTTACTTTACACACACACACACACACACACACACACAATTTGTTGTCATTTACGTGTCGTCTCGTCCCGCTCTATGTTACTAGAAACGTGGTACGCTGCGGCACGTGGGAATCGCCCAATTTTTGTTGTTCAGTACCAATCACCTTTATACCAAAATCGGGTTAATTAACCAGCATATATTTGAGGATAAGATGTCCATTACAACAAAAATCTCACAAAAATGCTGTTTAAACCCATCTCTTTTTTTCCGGGACAACATCTACACATAGGTGATTATAAGTCCCAAAATCCAGCTTGATAGCCCAAAAAGAACATGACTTATAAGCTCAAGCCGTCTTACAAGTTCAGGTGAATAAGTCAGAAATAAGTTCATACCAAACACCCTCTATGTCTTTCTCATGTGGAAAAAAAATTGTGCTAATGTTATAGATCCAGTTGTGCATATCACACCTAGAATTGAAATCAGGGGTGTCCTTTTTTCCTAAAATATGGAAATGTAGCGCTCTCATTTGTGGGTAGTGCCGGTCTCTCCATAATTTCAACCTAACCTATGTCTATTGACTGTTCACAGGAAGGCCTCCTTTATTCATAGTAAATTATCAACGACCAAGCAAAAATCTCCTCCAATTGATAATGACGTGAAGCCTTCTAAAGAAGTTCAATACAAAGAGGAAGAGAAGTTTGCAGGAGAAGGCACGGCAGAGGTAGTGTTTCATTAGTGAATACAATTTTTTGCTTCGCCATAAAGAGCTTATGGAATTTTCTCATTCCTTCAATTTCCCCCCTCCTTTTCTGGTTTATTTTTATCATTGTCTTGCAATATACGTATGTTGAGGCGGTTAAGCTCCCTGAACGAGAGATGAAGCATTCATGTGCATGTGAAGTTGAAGGACATCCAAAACTTAAGGTTGAGCAAGACGTTTTTAATATTCTTCACACTAAATTGACAGTCACCGATATTAGTTGTTGCAATGCATTACACTAGTTTACGATACCCTTATGTGGATTTCTGTTTATTGCTGGGCAAGAAGTATGTTTACCTTTTATAGTAATCCGTTGCTCTCTGCCATATAGTACGTAACTTTCCATTTGTTCCCCATGCTAATGTTGCATTCACTTGTTCTGTACGTATAAGATTTTGCATGATTCTCCGCAAATGTCACAATCTATTTTATTACTATTTCATTGACATTTACGTATGTACATAATAAAACCTTCCGGTCTCTTGGTTCACTCCACACTTTAGTTTTTGTTGGTCTAAGTGGGCCACCCTTGGAAGCCAGCTCCACAACTATAGTACATTTACTTATGTACTATAGCCCCGCCGTGCTTCTTAGGGCGCATCAATACCAGCAGTGAAATGCATAAATCCGCCATTTAAAGAACAAAATTAAATCAATCAATCAATCACCAAGAAGGATCTTAAGCTCGAGCTGATCAGACCCAATTTGATAGAAAACTTCAAATTATATGGATTTTTCTACTTGTCTAAGGTCACCTCAACTGCCCAAGCTGAATGCCTCAGGGAATTTGAATTGTTGATAGTGTGATCTGACCTTGAGAAGAGAATGACGGAACGGAATATACCAGACTTAAGTGGTAAATGGGGCTACTCGTCTTCGGTCTGGTATAAATTAACAGAATATACCGGGTTGTTTGAATAGTAGTTATTGGTATAAATTATAATCTGGTTTTTTAAATGAAGAGAGAGAAGCTAATATCCTCCCCCCCCCCCCCCCCCCTCTCTTCATCACATCCATCAATTCCAAAACCCAGATTATAATCAATAAGAAACTATCCAAAAAAACCCCATTGTCGTGTGGTATTATGATTTTGTATTCCGTTACCTACATTTTCCATAAATAAGCAATAACATTTAATTGGAAAATGGTACCACAATAAATATGCAGTATGAACTACCCAGTTTAATTTTAAGAAGTACTATGATTATGGTATTATGATTAGTATATGCTTTTTAAGCTGTTTGGAAAGAGTTTCCTTATTCTTACGATACTGCTTAAATTCTATTATCAATATGCGGTACACATCAAACTCGACAACTATGCTGTCAGCATTTCAAAATTTCAATGGTGATGTTTTTTTGTTGTTTAATTGTCTGACTCACTAGTTACGCATTATGATTACATCTTCATTCCGGTTCTGGACACCATATTGGAAGAGATTGCATCTCATATAAGAATGTGGTTCTAAGCTGGGATATGTGCTTTCATTTGTAGATCCTTTCATCATTCTCTGTTTCACTTTGGAAACTACTTTCTTTGTTATTTCTCCTAGGTTTGGCCACATAATGAATGTCTGGAGTGTAATGAGGCGATTCTCCATTTAAGTCAGTTCTGTCAGCGGATGTTTATGACAAGCTGGAGAACGATGTACTCAGCGGCATTGCTAAAGCTGTCCTGACCATCTTTGATCAGGTAAACTCTGCTTTGCTGTTGTGGTGTTTCATTGTTCTAAAATGTGCCACAATTCATCATGTGCATTTTGCATTGGGCCATGAGACTGCTATTTTTTTAGCAGTAAAGCCTAGCGGCTCTCAATTGTTACGAGGATCGATGCAGTACCTGAAATAGGAACAGGAATGTGGGATGTGATATGACATTGGGAAAGCTCTAAGGATTGAAATGCATGTACTAGGAACGACCTATGGGTTACCTATTCTTAATTTTTTTTTGGGGGTACAAAATACCTGTTCTTAAATTTTCATATACTTGCTAAATCTGTTTCGATGTCAATACAAATACTTTATACTAATATTTAACATATAGTGCAATTGTTATACTAAGAAGTCACCAAAAAAGTCGTGAATAAACAAACTAGAATAGCCTCATAATGATTGAAGGCTTTTCATGTGAAATTGCTTTCCAGATTGAAAGCATAACACATTTGGGACTGCGCAACCAGATCCTGGAACATCGCCAAATGAGCATCGCGGTAAATAAATCCTAATGTCTCACTCAAACAGTGTGAAGTAGAGCACTAACAGGCAATAAGAACTCCACCATGTGACAGTGGGAAATTTTAAGAACTTTCTCTTCCATATTCATGAACCAAACGAATTCTATAATCTGTGTGCTAGGGGTATCATCCTTGTTCATTGAGCTGAAATATGGAAGAACTCTACAAACCATAATTTCAAATTCTTACTCTTCAATCTGATAATGGCGAATTTTAATCACAGTATCTTCTACACTCGTTGATTTGAAGAACATAAGACGAAGCAGATACATTATATATCTATGTGCAAGGGGTATGCCAAACAAGGCGCCTTAATATCTTGCTTCTTATGCGCTGAGGAACAGAGGTTATCGCTTTCCTTTTTTGTTCACTTTTGCATGTCAGCCATCATGATTTTTCATACCTTTCTAGGAAATTTTCTGATTTCTTTAATTTGGAGTAACTTAGATGAGTTATCTAAGGAGTACTTCATTTCCTGCCTTTTTTCTTTCAGGAAGAGTTTGTTAGTGTCTGGGTGTGTTCGAAGCGTCGTGAAAGCTTTGTAAAACTTTGGGAGAAATTCAAGACTAGTCCTTATGACGCGAGTCACGGAAAATAAGTTGTGGATTTGTGTCCATTGCTTCTCAAGTTTGAATATGTTGCGTAGCTATTTCGTGCCAAAGAAGACTCAATATTTATTTTCATGTCAAACTCAAGTTCATCGCCAGTTTTCCTTTCCTCTTATTTTCCCTTTGGCAAGTCCGGCTCCAAAGGCTGCCTCACATGATCTAATTAATTGGTTTAGCTGTGTGTGCATGCTGGGGATTCACTTTAATTGCCGTTTTGCTTTAAGAAATTACTCTACTGTTCCTGAAACAACTCTGTTGCTGTTTTGTCGAGGTAACGCCTTGTTTAAAGCGCTGTATGAATTTGCACCTTCATTATTCTGAAATTAGTACGCAGTCTTAAATCTATCAGTTCATATTATCTTCGAGGAGGGTGGGTGGGGTGGGGTGGGGTGGGACTTAAGTCATTTTTTTGAAGTTTTTAATTATTATTTTGTTATGCTTCATGGGCTGCATGAAGTAAAAGCTTGTATACGCGCTTTGGCCGAAGAGAAAGACCCGTTAAAGTTTGATGGTCTAGTTGAAAGTGATTTTCATTCTTTCGTAGTGGTATGCCTTAGCATAGAATTAGTCGTGGCTGTAACAGTTCCAGTACCTTTATGTGTCTCAGTAGATCTCTGTATCTCTCTGCAGTTGGCTATAGGTCAGGCATCTTTGGGAGATGAGAAGATACGCATTCTTATCCATGAATAATTCAGCTCTTGGAAATTCAGTTATGTTTCCTTGAATATTCAACTGTGAGAAGCTGATGAGCTGCTACCATGGTTTGATAATCATGAATCGGAAGTAATACTTACTAGTAAGTGCATGTTCGGTATCCCTGATTTTAATCAACTTTAATTAAAAACAGGCTGTTTTTTTTAAACTCATTTGGCAGCGCAGTTTTTTTGCCTATTTTGTACAAAAACATAATGAAAAACAGCTATTTAAATAAACAGCAACTAAAGTGTTTTTTTTTTTTTTTTTTGGTTTTTTTCATACTATAGGAGGGTTAAAACATTTCAACTATGATTGTATGCATAGTTGAAATATGCATAAAAGATCAAATATATGTCAGTATTGTACGTAAACATGATATTCAAGAAAAATTAACATTGAAATTTGCTAATGTTATGAAATATTTAAACACTATTTTTCAGCACATACCAAACACTTTTTTGATAAACGTGTTTCCTTAGCATTTTTTTTTCCACTATTTTTCTTGTTTTTAAACGGATACCAAACACGCTCGAAATATCTTCCCCTAAAATTGAAACATCCTTCATGAATTGACAATCTTGCCTCTGAGAGCACCAAATAGATTGGTTTCGTATTTTCCAAATAGATTGGTTTCGTATTCGAGTCAACGGTGGCCAATTCAGACTTGTGGGATGGGACAAAAACTAAAACAGAATCGTAAGGCGACTTTGCGAGTTGCCACTTGCCACTCATATGCACCCAGTAGAGATGGGCAGGCCCGTCTCAAGCACAAGGCAAAGTATTGGGCTGCCTAGGGCCCCACATTGGGAAGGCCCCACTTTTTTGAGAAAAATTCAGAAAAGCTCCCATTTTTTATCTATTTTTTAGAACAAAAAGGCCCCCGATTTGCACAACAACCAAAAAAAAAAAAAAAAAAAAAAAAAAAAGAGAAGGCCCCCAATTTTTAACTAACATGGCTTATTGTTTGTTTTTAAAATAACAAATTTCGTATATATTCATATTTTTGTAAGTATTTGAAGCTGTTAAACCATATAAAGTTACTGTTTATTTCAGCGAATATTTTTGATCTTCACTTTAAATCTTCCCCAATCGTCTATATCTCTCTTTAAAATTTTCTATCAATATTTCACTTAAAAAAATTCTGTAAAGACGGTCATTCCCCTATTGAACCATAATCGAGATGAAGTCTTTATAATAAAAAAAACCTTAACCAAAACCTAGATCTCCAATATATCTTCTCTCTGATTATTTAATTCATCTACAGAGAAAGTTAACTTTGGAATTGAGTATACGTTTTCTTAGCGAGGCCACCAAATTTCTGAGTCGCCTAGAGCCCCAAGAATGCTAGAGACGGCCCTGGAGATGGGTGCCAGAATTTCTAGCCATTGCATGTGGAGAATAGTTCAAAATCAAAATTGGTGAATGACTGAAGGTGCAAATTGGCCTCTACGATTCATACAATTCGATACAAAGTCGTTTCAGTCCTTCAAATTTTATGATATTTATTCTTTGACGATGACTCTTTTATTTGTGAAACAAATATAATAACATGGTTAGATCTTTATTTTATCTTGTAAAATTAACCCTAATTCCCTTCTAGTCCCTGTTTAGTTATTCTTACAGGAAGATCCTTTGACATAAGATAATTCCTTCACATTTTCAGATGCAGTCATAAATATTGCACAAACACCACGTGCTTTTATATTTATGTTCTAGGCTATACAATGGTCTCTAAAAGTGTATACTCCCTACATCCCAACAGTCACTTTTTGAGGGGACATGCATTAATTACACACGTGACTGAATTTGTAATGGTATGACAAGATTATTCTTACTTTCTTCACTTCCAATACAATAATAATTACTTTTTAATTTTTATTATTGTCAATGTGTCCACTTGCATACATAAAAATAAAAGTGGACAGTTATTTTGGAACATCTTAAAATAGAAAAGTGGACAATTATTGGGTGAATTTGGTAGAGTAGTTTTTTCGTGGATAAACTGGTTTTTAGACTATGGATTATTTTTTTTTTGGAGATTTTATTTAAACCACTCTATTTGGTAATGAATTTTAAACTAGATTAAAAACTGAATAAATGTGTTTAGCGATAGATTATAAACTATATTCAAATAGTGAATGACATGTTTGTCCCTGTGTCATATTGTATAATATATTTATAAAAATAATACTAATAGACCCACTAACCATGAATATTAATTCAAATATTATTCATTTGTTGCAGCATTGCGTAACCGTTATTAAAAAATATAGTCAACTATGAAAAAAGCTCTAAAAAATTCTTCATTCTAAATAATAAGAAAGTGACACATTAAAGATAATATGCAACATTCGGATTTGAGTTTTATAAAAAAAAAAAAACATGGAAAACGTGTTATTTAAGATCAACGATATTTTTAATGACCACTGAAACGAAAACATCAAACTACTATTAAAAATGGAGTCCCATTTCTACTTTAATACAAAGACAGTGTGAGGGAAATATAGTCTTAATCCAAAAAAAAAAAAAACCCCATCAAAGTTAGGTTTATTTCTTGACGGGAAAGTAATATAAAAACTAGATTAAAATCTGGTTTTTTAAATCACTGCAAACAAACACTTTCAGCAATCAATTTGGTTTTTCATCCAAAAACCAAAATAATCCATTTTACGAAACGGACCAATTATGGGACCGAGGGGGTACTAGCCAATTCAAGGCAACCATTGCGATACATAGTAGCTATAAATATGTAGAATGAATGACTACAATGTTCGACTTCGATGCCTTAATTAAGTTGCACTACAACAAATTATGCTTCCGTTGACAACAAAAATTGTCGCTAGAAAGGCCAAATATGTCGGTAGAAATTCTACTGACAAATAATTTTTTGACGGAAAATGGTCACTACAAGTCGGTCATTAGTATTAAGGCCGACAAATCTCAGTTACGTCGGCAGAAAAAAAAAGGCGACATCAGTTTTTGTCGACAGTTTAAAACTAACAACAAACCTTTTCTGTCGGCATTACAACTACCGACAAGTAAATTTAGTAGTTTATGTAGATAAGTGACAAAAATATTTGTCACCAGTAGATATGTTTCTCACTTTTACATCTTCCTGGCGACACACATGTTTGTCGCCAGTATCACGACCAAATAAAAAAAAATGGAAATTTTTACATATATGCAGACATGCACCCAAAATTCAAACACTACTCATAAACATATATGCACAATTGTGCTCAATTCCAAGATCGGCCCTCCAAAAGTGGGATTTTTTACATTACAATAAGTTTTTACATCCTTAAGCCGAGTGTTTTCCATCAACAACTGAGAGTCATTTTGTCCAAGTTCTAATCTATAACAAATCGTTCTGAACTGCAAAAACTAAGCATCATACTCCACCATATGTACTCTTTCAAAAACTCTAAAGTCATAACATATTCTAGTCTTGTTTAACAAAAAAAGAGAAGTAGACCGCCAGTGGTTGTTTCCATGGCCTGAGCTATCGAACTACCCATCTGGCCCAAAAAGCTAACGTATTCAATTCACGAACCCCTGCAAGATATCCAGTCATAAAGTTAGGTACAATATTTCAACTCGGCGAATAATTGCAAGTATGCTATCACAAATTGGGCCTGAAGAAGCAGGGTAAAGGACAAATGAGCTTAATAAGTACTATCCTCCTAGCTAATTGTACCCAAGTCCCCAAAAAGAGTACAGTCACAGTATGGATGTTAATTTGACTGAGAGAGGTCTTTATGTCGTGCCTGTGCCATTTTTTTTGTTTTCCTTGTTACAAAGAGGAAAATCAACGATACACCTTGAAATCTAGGGACTGATGGCATAATACAAAAGTAATAAGCATAAAAATGGTTCAGCAGAGCAAATAGGCCAATTACGACATACGACTTTTCACGAAAAAAAAAGAGAAGTCCATCGGAGTAGGATATGCACAGCCTATAGGATGGAACTGATCTCAATCCTTCTATTGAAAACCTCTACCACATAAAATTATTACAGGTAGCTCAAGCCACAAACAGTATGGGTACAAACAAGCATAGTGGTTGTGCCAACATGGTAGTATTCAGTTATTAAGCCTATAAACGTATATACTTCCACAAAACACAAGAAAATGATATCCAGCTACAACACTTAATCTTAATTCACAACATGGATCGGAGAAGTCCTCATCGCCGTCGTAATAGGGCACCATAGACATCGAATAAGTTCATAAGCAAAAGGAATTAGAGAAGCAGCTATGATAAGTGGGTGAATCTTGACAAAAAGGAAAAAGTAGATCATTTGCAAAGCTGCTCAAACAGGCCAAGACCGAAACCATCCAAGGTTAAATTGTGAAAAGTCATAGCTAAACCTTATGTTCCTAGATGAAACCACCCAACAAATAGATACAATAAACAAAAGTTCAGTCAAAACAATCCAAAAATTTGCACAATCCTTCAACCTGATCCCCACACGCCAAATTATGGATGGGCTGTCTAGTATCAGTTAATGATGGCGGACAGAGACGCTACATCCGTCAATACCAGTTCACTGCGACCGAGCGACTTGAACATAAGCATTAATAGTCAATTCAAGTGTAAAAAACAGACAGTGCTAGCATCTCAATACAACTCATTTATGAAAAAAAATCTAGGAAATTACCAGTAAAAAAAGAGGACATCACCGTCAACAGTTCAGCTTTCGATGGAGCCAATTACATCCCGTTTCTGTATGCCAGCTTGACTTTCGTAGCCTGAAAAAATTCTCACACGGAACTGGAAAAAACACACGATAAATGCACATAAGTTTAGCGAACAATAGAATAAAATGACTATAAATATAGGAAACTACGATTCTACGAGACCAATCAAATGAACTCCAAAAACTGAGATGTAAAAGTAGAGATCGTACCAGACCCAAGAAGACAGTTCAACCCTCCTCGCTGCCTCGATCCTCTTGACGATCCAAAAGGAACCCTAAATAGAAAAAAATAGGAACACAAAATAGATCAAAAAACAGCTAAAAAGTGCTAATCATAACTAGTTTCGGAAGAGCGTGTGGAGATATAGTAGTATGTGAAACGAAAAAAATTGACTGGTTTGGGAAGATCCGAACAAAATTCAGAGAGATGCCGAAATGTTGAACCCCATTGGGTAAGAAGAAGATAGAATAGATCTGACTTAAATTAGCAAAGTTTCGTCTGAGGCTCTGGATTGTTTCCAGGTTTTGGCTTTTCTCTTTTGTCTGCTCTACAATTATGCATTGTTGAATCTCAAATATTTGTTGTATTACTTTACTATCAAGAATATAATGAAACCAATCAAATGGAACTACCAATCAATTGAAACATCACTCAATAACTGGGCTGTAAAAAATTAAACACTCAATCAAGAGAGGAACACTCATATGAAACCCTTAGAATGGTAAAGATGTATACGCCAGCAACTCCAGTACAATCTTACCCCTGCAACTCCAGTACAATCTTCTCTCTTCTATCTCTCTCCTCTCTGTCTCTGGTTGATAACAACAAACACCACCGCTAGTCCACTACCACACCACCACCAGTCCACCATGAGAACCATCAATTAGATTACAGATCCACAAAACGAATGAAATCAATCAGATACTGGCGAAGAAGAGAAGATGAACAATTAATACATCAGTACACAATAGTAACATATTCAACAGATCTGTAAGATCCACTGCAGGAGAAGACCCAGCTACCACCACCATCGCCACCAGCCTATCTTCTTCCTCCTGCAGAGAGATCTCAAATTTGAGAAAGAGATAGAGTCCAACCTCTGTGCAAGATCCATCGACGGAGAAGACCAGCTACCGCCTTAATCGACGGAGAAGATGGAGACTACCGGACCTCTGCCGCCCTCATCGCCCGTCGGAAACACTCGTCTGCTGCCTCCGTTGTCGGCTAGGAAACCTCGTCCGCTATTTTCGTCGTCGCCAAGAAACCCTGGTCGAAGCCCTCGCCAAATCGGAGTCGGGATTGTCTAATCGGCGCCCATCGCCATGGCCATCGCCGCCCACCACCATCGATGGATCTGCATACCCACTCCCTCCTTCTTCTCTCTCTTTATCTCTCTTGCTACCGTCTGCCTCTTTTCTCTCTCTCTACTCTCTGAAATGTGCGGTGGGGAGAAGAGAAGAGGGGTAAGGTTTTTTTTTTGAGAGAAAAAATGGGTTGGTGGGGGTAATGTTCAAATGTGATTAAAATTTCTCATCAAAATGTCTCTTTGAAAATGTGATTAATTTTTTATTCCCTCCTTACAATTTGGGAGTGCGGGAAACACCAATTATTTACCCTCCAATTTTTTTTGGCAGGAGTTGACAATTACATATGTCACTATATCAGTAGTTGTCAAAATTAAATAAATACTCACAATATCTTGACCACAATTTTGGATAGAATAAAATAAAAACCAAAAGGTCGACAAAAAATATCATATGCATCGACAAACACAAATATTGTCGACTAATCGCGCAACTAGCTACATAAAACCGTCTGTCGACAAAAAAACTGTCAACAAATGTCATATTTGTTGTAGTGTTGGCATATCCCTGCTGTTAGGGTCCTTATAATATCACTTGGTCACTTATCTATTAACGTTGTTTGAGCGCCAAGGGTTGTTAATTGTATTTTCTGAAAGGCCCAACTTCTAATTTGGTGGGAGGGGTGGAGGTGTATAATTATGAAACTTGAGGAAGGTATCTGTAATTGCTCTTTTCCGAGATTTTCGATCATGTGACGCAATTCATAAATTGGAAGTGACACTTGACTGTGAAACAGCCTGCCACAACAATACCAGGTGAATTAAACATTAGATCTGATGGGATCGGGGGACTTGTTGATAACGTGAGGGTGTGGGGACAATTCCTCCTGTCCTTCCCAAGTGTGCCATGTACAGACAAATGAGCGTTCAAATAACTAATTGTGCTGGTTGGTTGTATCACTAAAGCACTTGTGGCTTATGGTAGTAATTAAATACCTACAAATGCCAGTTCACCTTTTCTTTTTCATTCCCCCTTTAGTGGGTTTTGCTTCTTTAATTTACACTTGAAATAAATGGTGTGAAACCTAGTTTATACATACTTTTTGTGAGCGTATTTCTATTCCATGATCAATATAGACATTAAAAGCATGTACTTGATTATAGTTGCAATAAGGAAGTAATTGCTCTTTGATTAAGTTGCATAGCCCAGCTGTTAGGGTCCTTACATTCTGTAGCAATCATCCAATTCACTTGTTTGATGATTTACTATATTGGTGTTCCGATGATCCGATCCATGATCAAACACTGTTGACTTGACAACTACTACCTCGGTTTCTTCTGTATACTCCTGGTTTGACTTCTCAATCCATAACTGGGTCACTTTGACTCGGTGATTTAGATAACAAAAAAATGTATATATTAGGTAATTTTTCATGGTGTTGTAGAAGTTTACTCTACAAGACTATGCAAATATTACTAAATTTTTGAATAGTTTTGCTAATCAAATTATCGGGTCAAAGTGACCCAGCGAATAGTGACAAAAAGTGAATTAGGCTATACAGGAGAAACAGAGCTAGTATGTTGATACTTGATTGACATCTAGTACATTGATCAGTGACGGACAGCTTGTTTGATCTTGGCACTCTGAATTAGCAAGTCTGGATGTAGTTCAACTTGGAGCTGCTCGTAATCTGAGTTTATGTGGTATTAAAAACTATAATAAACAAGTTGTGGTTGAAGAGGGCTGGCATGCTCGCTTTAGCTGCATAAATCAATCTCAAGGCGTACCCATGTTTATGATCCTCATTCCTTAGTTTACTGGTGTTTCAACGTTTAACTAGAAAGGTTAATCACTAATGGACACAGGTTGTTTGATTTTGAGACTCTTAATAAGCAGAGTGAATGTTATAAAAATGAGTACTAGAATTAAGAATGATTATCTGATGAACCCTGTAGTTTTAATACAAATAGAAATCGAAATCCATCATTTAAAACAACTATGATTTGCACCAATTAAAATATAACGGGAGTGAACAAGACATAAATGAATTAATTATTTTATAACTTGTTGGTGCACCTGTTTAGTAGTCAGTCGGTCTAAGTTGAAGGTCGTAAAAAAGTTAGAACCATAGTTGTAGACTGGGAAGCTACTTTGGTTGGAGAAAATAATACTGACTGCTCAAATGAACCTAACTGACCTAATTGCAGTGTAAAGAAGAAGCCGGAGTAGATTGATCATGTAACTGAAAGTGAGACAAATCTTCCGTGTCTTTCATTCAGTATTCACCGTGTTTAAATAGTAATTACAACACTAATTACACAATTAGTCCTCTACTAATTACACGTCGAGTCCTACGACTATTACTCCCCCGCAGTCGAAACTGTAGGCGCGCCAACACTGAGACTGGATCGGAAGCGCTGGAACAAGGGCCGAGGAAGACCCTTGGTGAAGATGTCGGCGTACTGATAATTAGCAGGAATGTGCAACACGCGAAGCTGACCCAAATGAACCTTCTCACGAACGAAGTGTAGATAAATCTCAACATGTTTAGTACGCTGATGCTGAACAGGATTACCAGAGAGATAGACAGCACTCACATTGTCGCAATACACAACAGTGGCCCGAGGCGGGGTGACACGAAGCTGAAGAAGCAAATTCCGGACCCAGCAGAGTTCGGAGACGGCGTTAGCAACACCGCGATACTCAGCCTCAGCACTAGAGTGGGAGATCGTTGCCTGACGTTTGGATGACCAACTGAGAAGATTGTCTCCATAGAAGACACAATAACCAGAAGTGGAGCGGCGCGTGTCCGGGCAACCAGCCCAATCAGCATCAGTGTAGGCGGTGAGAGAATCGGCAGATGAGGCAGAGAGCCGTAGACCATGCTCAAGAGCCCCACTGATGTAGCGTAAAATACGCTTCAGGGCATGAAAGTGCGGCTCACGGGGGTCATGCATGAAGAGACAGACCTGCTGAACTGCATACTGGATGTCTGGCCGAGTGAACGTGAGGTACTGCAAGGCCCCAGCAAGGCTGCGGTATAATGTAGGATCAGCAACCAGTGGGCCAGATGTAGCTATGAGTTTACTTCCTACCTCAACAGGGGTGGCAGTAGACTTACAAGCCGACATAGAGGCACGACGAAGAATGTCGGTCGCATACTGATGCTGAGACAAGAACAGGCCAGACGAATCACGGGTGACAGCAATGCCCAGAAAGTGATGCAGATGGCCCAGGTCAGTCATAGCAAACTCTCCAGAGAGCTGGGAGATAATCTGATCCAAGACAACCGGAGACGACCCAGTGATGACGATATCATCCACATATAGCAGGAGGTAGACGATGTCCGAGCCACGACTGTAGACGAAGAGAGACTCATCACGCGAGCAACCAGAGAAATCGATAGTCTGTGTGAGGACGGTGGCAAATTGCTGAAACCAAGCACGGGGAGCCTGCTTCAGACCATATAAGGATTTGCGTAACCGGCAAACAAAGTCAGGATGGCGTGTGTCGCGGTAGCCAGGGGGCTGATGCATGTATACCGTCTCAGAGAGATCACCATGAAGAAAAGCGTTCTTGACATCCAGCTGACGGATAGGCCGAGAGCGCGTGACGACAATGCTGAGAACTGTACGGATGGTGGTCGGTTTGACAACCGAGCTGAAAGTCTCCTCACAATCAATCCCAACAATCTGGGACTTCCCATTAGCTACCAATCGCGCCTTATAGCGCTGCAGACTACCATCAGCGCGAAACTTGTGGCGAAAGAGCCACATAGATCGCAGAACATTAGCCCCTGCCGGGCGAGGAACCAGATCCCAAGTGTGGTTCCTAACCATAGCTCCAAACTCATCATCCGTGGCCGCTTTTCAGTGAGGATCCGACAAGGCGAGGATGGGGGATTTGGGAAGGGGCGAGATGGGTCTGGTGGCTGGGCCACTAAAGTGAGATGGGTGACTGGTTTGACTATGCCATGCATGGATCTGGTGGTCATCTGAGGAGAGAGATGGGGAGGAGAAGTGGCCACTGGGCTCGGTGTGGGTGGCTCAGGGGGGTCAGGTAACACAGGCATAGAGGGTACAGGAGGAGGACGAGTGGACACAGACCGACGGATGTAGTGCTGAGGAAAAGGTTCGCAAGGGTCCTGGACGGGGACAACACTAATTACACAATTAGTCCTCTACTAATTACACGTCGAGTCCTACGACTATTAGTAACAAAATCCAGGAAAAGCGGGGAGTGCTTGTCGAGTTGAATTGTTTTGGTAGTTTTGGTAGAAGGATTTGATAGACATGCATGTCACATAATTCCAGGTACACTGTGGCATATGTTCCAATTAGTTTTTACAATAGTTGTCAAGTTAATGTAGATTGTAAATCAAAATTATGTTACTGTGTTCTAATGTTCTCTTACTCATCTTTTAAGTAGACTTAATCACAGTTACGCGTCTTACAATTCATGAATCTTAACCCACGATTCGATTCAATTCAATTCACTCATGGAACGATGTGAATCCCCCCATGATCTTAGATGAACATAAAATCGTCTGAATCCCGATTCAAGAGACCGAATCTTATTCAGACTGGTTTGTATGATTCGCCATCGATTTAGCTAGATATCCAATTCGGTTAGAGTTCCTTTTTAAAATATTACTTTCTACATATTTGTCTATTTTCCAACATATGTTATTTTAAAATGATTTAGTACATTTTTTCTCGAGTCCAAGGCTATTTAGTCTTCTATTATTTTCTGTGTGTTTGGCATCTCCTTTCTATATCTTCGTTCCTCTTATCTTAAGATGTGTAAATGGACAGGTGTGAGTTTCTAATAATTTGAGCTTTCTTTTTGTAAAGATATTAATATATTTGTGCAAGGTTGTTGTAGTTTTATGAAATATGTTATTCTATCTACTTATTTATATATGTGTGGTGTGGTGTGTGTCTATATATATATATATATATATATATATATATATATATATATATATATATATATATATATATTGCAAAGAAATCTTTATGATTCATGATTCGGTGAAGGTAAATTTCAATTTACTATCTGAATCTCGACGACTATGGACTCAATAAATTTTTTCACAGAAATAAGCATATTTGGATGGTAGAGCTACTTATCACTGATAAACAAACTCTATTACATTAAGTTTGAGCAACAGTGAATTGTTTGGAAATGAACTGCACTAACTATCCTTGTTGCTTGGCGTAAAAACTCGAACTACCCACTTGGTTTTGGAAATCGCTCTGATTGCTGTTATTAGTTCCTCTGTCAACAGATTTTCTAAAAGCTCTGTTACCCTTTCTATGTTCTCATGACACACATTCTATTCTACCAACATCGCACTCGTCCCCCTTCATCTTCACTACTAACACCAGCCCCACCTGTACCGCCACCAACGTTGGACACCGGGAAAACGGGGATTGGCTGTGGACTACAGAGCTTTGATTCGACGTTCTTAAACTGTGATAGAGTTGCTGAGTTGAACCAATAGTTTGGAGTCTTTGGACTGTGGTTGAAATTTTCGGTTTCCTTTAATGTATATATCTTTTGCGTTGGTGTGTAATGGTAGAAGTGCTAAACCCCGTGTGTCCCTCTTACTTCCTTATTTAAGTAATGTTATGTGAGTAGATTCTTATCCTTGCTGATCTGCAATAAATGCAGGTTGATTCTATGATCTCATCCATAAAGTCGGTAATATTTACTTCCGCTTTGATTTGTTAACTCACTGTAATCCACCGTTGTTAAACTGTGACTGTGGTTGAATTTTTCGGTTTCCGTCACTGTATATCGTTCTTGTCAGCATGTTATGATTGAAGTGCTAATGCTCATGCGTCCCTTCTACTCCTTATCGTTAACTAAGGTTATTTTAGAAGATTCTAATCCTTGCGGATCTGCGATGGATGTAGGTTAATGCTGTAATCAGAGACACAGAGATGCTAATATTTAATTCCGCAATCATGGGTTAACTCACTGTAATATGGTTTGCCACGTGTCACAGCTCTCTTATAATTGTATGATTCCTATGGTTGTAGGACTGTAATGTTTAGCGGTTGTGACACAGTTTGTGTGGTAGTTTTTACCAAAGTAAGGGTAGCACATGTCGTTTCCGAAGACACAAGGGTAGTTAGTGTTTTTACACCAAACCACAGGAGTACTTGGCGTAATTGACCCATATTTTCTGCTTAAAGAGAAGTGTGCTGAACATACAATGTGGTCTTTGAGCAAGGAAAGTAGGTACACAAGGCAATGAGAGAGAGACTTGAGTCTTGTTATCTGAAAACCGAAAAAGATGACCAACGAAAACTAACAAAACAAGAACAGTAAGGCTTGTTAGATTGATTCTAACTCAATCATACCCTAGTAATTTACTCTATGGTCCTTATCAATCGTTTCTGAATGATTAACTATTTGTATGATTGTCATCCTGAATCGATAGTTTGGATATTTTTTTGGTAACCAGTTTGAAAAAAATTCGGTTTCCTTTAATGTGTATCTTTTATGTGGGTATGCAAAGGTATAGGTTCTAAGCCTCATGTATGCCTCCTACTTCCTTTCTTTATTAGTTAGGTTATGTAAGAAGATTCTAATCATTCTTCATCTGTAACGGATGTAGGGTTTTAACGGAGGTAGGGAACTCACACTTGAGGCAATATTTACTTGTGTGATCATGTGTTAACTCTCTGTAATAAAATGTGTTACATTTCATAGCTGTCTTGTTTATGATTCTTATGATCATGGGACATGGGAAAGTAAAACGCAACATATAAAAGATGTGAAGACTGTACCTCTGAAGGTATTGAGTTCTAAGCTATCAATTACAGTCTAACCATAATTTTGTGGACTGTGGTCCCTGTCATGAACTGATCATGCCTTAAATTTCATTTAAGCTTCAAATTGGATCATTTGACCATGTTTGAACTGTGAAGAACAAAGAAAGCTGCATTTGAACCAATTTAGGGTATTTTCTATGGTTCGGACCTCAGTGCCTCTCATTATGATTTATGAGGATCCTCTACTACTGTATTCTATGGGAAGGTTATATTTGCAATCGTTACAAACTAAGTAGGCGAATTAATCTTTGTTATCATTATTTTCTCTGTAACTTATCAAATGGGTTTCCTTAGTATTTTGTCTACCGTTAGTGATAATAATTGTTTATTCTAAAATGCACCTAATGGTTGTACTCATATCATATATCAATTGCACCTTCTTACCTTGTTTGTATCCACACAAATTCTGTGTTTTCCTTGTATAGGATTCAATGTATAATGATTCTGGAGGGTTATAAGAAATGAGCATTTTAAAGAACTTTAAGTTTACATTACTATTTCTTCCTGGTAGAAAAAACTCTAGTTTTGCCAACTACTGTGCTAGCTGGTTAAAATAGAAAAGCAAGAAGCTCAGAATATTGTTTTGCTTAAATTCTTCCCGGATCTCCTACTAGGTTCATAAATCATGTCCAAATTAGTTAATTTTAGCTTCTGTTTATTTAGATTAAGACTGTGCAGCTTGGTGAAGTTGAGTGGAAAGCATGACATTAGATGGATAGATAAAGACGGGAGGATGGATTAGCATATTTCTAAGCACGCTCTAGTCATCCTTAATTGGTTTCGTGTAAAGATGGTTGGCAAATTACCAATTGAAGAACTACAAAACTTTTAGGCTTTTGGTACACATAGTGGTTTGTTGTTGTTTCATATGCAAACCCTAATAGGTTGGCCTGGCGGTAACGACATAAAAGCCCCACAAAAACCAATGTTGCTTTGGCTCTCTCTGTTAATTTTATCAGCTCTGCTGGGCCTCGTGGATTTGGTTGAGGTTCGCGCAGGCTGGGCTTGACACAACTGTTACTAAAATATAGTTCTTACGAATGGACTAGGGCATATTACAGAAATGTTATTAAAATTAAGTTCGAGACATGAATTATGGGTAGCACAATAAGAAAACATAAAAAAATCCATCTGCGCAGAAAGCCAAGGGTCCCACCGTTTCGTAAAATTATCCCCTCCGTTAAATGAGTGGAGTGGACTTCATGAACCGACACAATCTCCTCTCAACCTTTCGAACGTGGTTGAATTATTCCATATTTGAAAATTTCCTCGCACGGATAAAAGTAGGATTCCATTAGAAATACATTTCATGTGTCAAGCGTCTTCTAATGGTTCTCTTGTTAACCAGGAGCATTATAAAGCACAGCTAACTTTAGAGTGGGCAGATCAGGCTAGCTATTATGTTCTGAATTACCTGTTTGTAGAAGCTTGTTACGGCTTCATGTCTAAAGAGTTCTTCAAAGCTTTCGATGAAGGAATTAAGGAAAAAGACATAGAAGCAGAAACCCTTCTGGCAGAAGAATTAGTTGCTCCTTTGCGGCAAGGGTTATTTGACATCGGCCTCCTTAAATGGTCCATGGTATGCTCTTTGTGTCTGTTTTTGTGTTTTGTTTACATGTATGAATATACTTGCCACAATTTGATTATCTTGCTCCCAATAAGAAATAATTATTCTTTTGTATTCTGCTTCACTCTGGCACGAGTACGGAAATTGGTTCACCCAGCTCGAGTTGGTATTCGCCGATAGGTTACAAACTGTGTCAATTAGTACCTGTTATCTAACACTGTTAACTTTTTGTTCTAAACTACATAATCTAGTAAACTTACCATTTTTTTTTTCTATCAAACACTACCGCATAAAAAGACTGGATGGTGTTAGTTTCCATTCAGTGTATCATCATGCCATCATGGTCACATCTATGTTTGCTTTACCAGAAATCTGATATGATAAGCTGTACTAAATCCACACTCTTTTCTCAAGACACTCGCGTGTTGCGTCAATGTATCTGCCACTGTATTGCATCCTTAAATGTATCTCACTCTAGTTGGTAATGGGTGCATCTGTTACAACAGTTGGTTGGGAATGGTGGTGGCGGTGGTTGTACAAAAGATGGTTGTGGAAAGACCAAAAAAACGATAATGCAGCAGGATGCTGAACCCACTCCTCGTGATTACTGCTGACCTTTTTGTCCAGTCTATGTTTCCTTTAGTTCCTTGTGACCAGGTTTCTTATTTGAGGTTAAAGAGTTGAATTGGTTATATGGTGTTTTGTTTACTTGGTTCATATTGACTTGCTCTCTTGAACATGTTTGCTGGTGATTTTTTTGGTATTCGGCGTTAACTTTTGGATACGAAGGTTATTGTTTGGTGGTTGGTCTATTGCAATTTGTTTGGTTAAGGAGGGGGATGCTTTGCAATGAAAGAAAACAATGAAGAAAGGTGGCAGTGAATGGACGGGTTGATTGATGCCATGGAGGGGGGAGAGATAAATGATAAATTGAAGGGGCGTGACCTGACTTTTAAGCAAATAAAACTCATGTAACATGTCCCACGACATCTTAAATGTTGAGAGATGGGATGATCTCTATACTACTAGTGTGTTACTATATTGTTGTTTGATTCACTTTCCTCTTCTTACTTTCTTTCTTATTTTGGCGACACAGTACATGAAGTTTCGAAACGATGCTTGTTATGCGTTGGATTATGGTCCATTCGGGGAGTTTTCCAAGCATGTCCATAAAGTGATAAAATTTGCGGATAATGAGCGGAGGAATCGATGGCATCGTTTTATTGGCTGAGATGAGATTTTATTTGGGCTGTCTATTTCGAAACTTGGACATCACTACCTTGTTCAATCAGCAATCTCGGACATTTCTGCTGTCAACACTTCTCCAGGAATGTCCCCATACAAAATATATCAGTTGGCTAAACATTGCGCTAGCCATTTTGGTAACTAGCGTTCCTTTCACTAGCATTAAGTGTTTTTGTTTTCCTTTTCTCCAACTTCTTTCTTTCCTTGTTATGTTTACTTGAAATCACATTTTGCAGCTAGTGAATCTGTGGAGCTCGAGCATTTGGTTTTGTCAGTTCTCAAAGTGAAAGGGAAAACAAGCGATAATCGGTTGGAGTCGTGAGGGATCTAGAGAGTGAGCAATAACTGGCACTTTGCTGTTTTAATTGTTTGTTTGATGTATTTATTTCTGACTCTCTACAATTTATATGTTGCAGCTCTTGTGAAAATGAAGAAGGAAGCTCCATTTGATGGTAAATATTGGGAGGAGGAAGAAGGGTTGTTGATCAATGGTTGAGGCTCTGAAGGAAGCTCCCCGGATGTTATGACTTGGTTGAGGCTCTGAAGGAGGGCTCCATTAAATTACCTGAAATTCGTACATACTACTATCAGGGTACCTAACCCCCATAACCGACCTGGGCCGGGCGGGCCGATTCTTTTTCCGCGTTCATTACGATGCAAAGCATTAAAGCAAACTCAAACAGTTAGAACCAATGTGAAAGTACTGACTATCCAGTACTGTGTTATGGAGCATCATCAAGAAAGAAGAAGATATGGAGCTAGAAAGAGATTGAATCAGACTCCAGAACTATGGAACTAGAAGATGTATTGAAGGGTTCTTTTTTGTCGCTTTCACGGGAAACATAGAGTAGTTGCTGGGTTGCACATATCCTAAGTTTGGGTAAATAAGGTTGTGATTTGCTACAGAGTAATGTGTTTAGAAGAGTTGCTCCTCCTGCACACAAGTTAAAGTAAAAACACCATTCTGAATCAGTTTAAACCATTTCGAGTTAGTACGCTCTCGGCGATCTTTTAACCGTTTCAAGTATTTTGTGTAATCCATTGATTCAGGACGTGGCTTTATCCTCGTTTGGGTAAGGTATAAGAAATGGAGTATAAGCCATATAGAGGTATATGTTATATAATTGTATCGGGATAAGACATGATATCATAGCAGCATTTCAAAAGAAATACTGGGTTGTACATATTATATACAGTTACCTTATGCTCCATCCGATTTTCAGTACCTTTCCTGAAAATTTTACTTGTATGAGCTTGTTTGAGCCGAAAAAACCAAAATGATCTCCAGTTTGAAGATAATACTGATATGGGCTAATTTAGAAATCGATAGTTGGAGTAGCGGTTTTTGGGCTTAAAAACGCTACTTCTACTATTGGTTTTCAATTGTTTTGAAACTGATAGGAGTATGGGTTGTAAGTCTAAAAACCTCTACTCCAACTATCAGTTTCGAAACAAGCCTATACTGGTATTGTCATCCCACTGCGGGTTATTCCGGTGTTTTTCGGCCCAAATAGGCTCATACCAATGAAAAATTCGCCCTTTCCTAAAATGGAAATGTCCTATTACAAAAAAGGCACACTTTTGCTATTCCTATCTTAGATTCTTCCTCACTTTCTTAGAAAAGTATCACTCAAGATGAGACATTTTGTAGATCTACCCAGCGAAAAGCGTCTACGAAATCTTCGTGAATTTCCGAATGGGAAATATAAAATGGGACGAAGAGAGAAGTAAGATAAGCTAATAGAGTTTCTGATAACTTCCACTTCTTTAACCTTTTTTTTACAGAAAGTGTAAACGTCTTCAATCCAGAAAATGACACCTTTAAGAGCGGTTTCAAAACGAGGCCTATAGGCAGGATCTGATCAGAGTGACATAAATACAAGAGACTCGAAACAGCATTCTTAACAATTAAGGTCATAGTCACAAAAAGTTTGAACTTCTTCAATCCAGAAAATAGCAGCTTTAACAATGGTTCCGAAACAAGGCCTATAGGCAGCATCCGATCAGGTTCAGATTTGGTCATTACTTGGACATTTACTCACCTGCGTCCACTCAAAGTCATTAGGGCCATCGATAACAGTATTCAAATTTGCAAAACCCAAGCAAAAAAATCATGTTTTAGAACAAACGAAGACATAGACAAACAAGAGGCTACAGGCAGAAAATGAAATGTGAATCATGCGAGAGAGTTGAACAGAACTGAACTACCAAAAGCTCCAAAACTGTTAAAACTAGAGCCATCATACAAAACCACTGCAAACGACACACAATCTGTCTTAGAAGACAACTTAGTTTTAACAATTTGTACTACAAACACATTCATCTGAAAACATATGTGGTGTTATGATACGCGAATGTATCGAAAGTTACGATTTTCGTGAGAAATCGACAAACTCCCACGTAGCTTAGCCTACGACGCTGTTTCTATCAACTAGATGGTGATCAAAAGAAGAAATTTCTATTAATTTGATAAAAATAAACAAAGACTACAACTTGTTTGAATAGACAATACGAAACCTAACCCTAGACTCTTACGGGCCAGTTGACAAGAAAATCCGTTCTACTAACTAATCAAATCAATAATAATAATAATTAAATAAATAAATAAATATCAATTACTAATACTTATTAAACAAGTAAATAATTAAATAATAACGACGTGATACGGTTAACCCGTTTCATGTTACGTTGTGAGGGGAAGAGATTTTTTTTCGAGAAAAATAACATGCTCCAACAAGTCTTAAGGTGTAGTGTTTGTAATAGAACACAATCACCTTTAGCAAAGTGCAGTAATGAACAAAATCATCCTAAGTTCTAGGAGATGAGGCCAAACAACGGCATGTTGCAAAGAAATAGAGAGAGATAGGAAGTTGTTGAAATATTGCAAGGGACATAATCTTCTTTGAAGAGACGCCTTTACAATTGTGCATTGAGATCATCAGTGTAATATGTAGTGTTTGAACAGTTCTAGGGTAGTGATGTATTTACAAGGTAGTGTTTGAGTATTATTTGGATGCTAGTCAGTGGTTGGGCTTGCCTCCTCCAGCTTGAAAAACTCCTATGTGGTGGGTGTATCTTTTTTCTATGAATGAAGTTCTTATTTCAGGAGCCAAAAAAATATATATATATAGAAACACAAATTAACAAAAATGACCAATTTTTTAATATTTTGTTCTAGCTGTTGTTTCAGCTTAAAAATATTGTTTGGTTTCTAACTCACTGAAACTTTAACGTTTTGTTCTGATAGTTTTTTTGTACTTAACGATAAGGTTGTTAAATTTTGCTGAATTTTAACTCACTGTTTTTTGGTATTTATTGGAAAAATGATGGATTCTTCAAGATAGCTTGGTGTACTGCACAAGGTAAACAAAGCGCAGTGACTTGAGCAAGATGGAAGCTAAGATGGTAGTTGTTGTGTCACTCAATATATGTATGTCAGTATCATGCTGCAAGATTGATTATATTCTAACAACCACTTTATCACTAATAACTCCTATAATATGTGTGCTAATTTCTTAAAAAAATGTAGTGTCCCATCTTGATGCAGGAGTAGATGAACCAGACGAGGCCGAGCTGTCAGACGCGATTAATCTGGCGATTCACTATCATGACATGGAAGATAAGCGCAAGAGAGGGACAGAATCGTCATTTTTGGCCACGCCACACTGTTTTGGGCGTAACTTGAGCTACATGGATCAGAATGGCTATTACAGGGTGTTTTCGGAAAGCTCTCGGCGAGACGAACAATAGAATCGGCTTTGCCCCATCACGCAACTTTTCAGGTCCAGAAAAGTCGGTTTGACCAGTCACCGGAAGCTTCAAAGACGTTTTTTTGCCATTTTTGGCAGTTTTCCTTTTTCGTTTTCAGACTTCGTAATAAGACCGCTTTTGGTCAAGTATTCCATCTACGGATATTTATTTTTAACAGTTTTTGTCAGTTTTATAATTTTACCGTTTTTGGCAAACTTTGACTTTCCAGCTATTTATACCCGGTTTGTGGGTAAAAATCGACAGGTTTGATTATTATTTACTTATGAAATTCTAAAGAGCTTCGTGTCCTAGTTTTCTTACCTTTTTTCATTGTTGATTCCGCTGTGATCTCTCGTTTGGGTGAATAAAATCTCCACCTTGTGATTGAACTTTAATGCTTCACTTACAAGTCATGAATTTTCATTGAGATAATTTTATGGGTGTATGCTAACAGTATCCAAGCTATACCATTTAAAGACCATATATAGCATCGAAACAAAGTGAATGAGACTGCCTCGGCATTTTTCATAACACAAATCAAGTGTGACATGGTGGATAGACAATAGAAAACATCAGGTCCAGGACCTCTTCAACTTCCCTTTCTCTTATTTTAATAGTAATATTATCCTGACCCTCAAACTGTTTCAGTATTACATTTTAATTCGATTTACAGATGAATTTGTTATGACAAACCACCTCACGAACGAAGAACGAATAAAAGAAGAACACGAATATTTTACGTGGTTCGTTAGCAAAATATTTGCTAACTACCTCCACGGCGGAAAAGCACTCTTTATTTCACTAAGAGGAACAAGACTACAAGAATGTTTTTGCATACCTAGTAGAGAGACTACTAGCTTCTTTATATAGTACCCTAGAGGAAACTCACAGGCCAAAGGTTTCCAAAACCAAATTGGAAACAAACTTGCTGCCCATAAGTTTCCATCTTTGATATGGAAACAATTCCTAACAATTGCTACCTCATTATTCCACCGCCTTTGACTAATTCAACACATTCAAGGCACCTCCTCAACAAATCTCCACCTTGACTTGAATTCTCTTGTCAACAGCAGCTGCTCCTCTTCTCGTAAACAAAGCTACGTCTTCTCCGCTCCCAATTGTCTCTCGTCACAGAGACTCACTGGACCCCCACCGGGTCCGACATGCCCCGAAGGGCTCACTGGCTCAAGATGTTGAGCAATTCCAGACAATGCTGGAACTTGCACTCCGGAACCGCCTTGGTGAACATATCCGCGGGGTTGTCAGCAGTCCCCACCTTCATCACCTTGATCCTGCTCTCATTTCTCAGAAAATGATACCTGACGTCGATATGCTTGGTCCTTTCATGATGAACCTGGTCCTTAGTCAAGCAAATCGCACTCAAGCTATCACAGTAGACTATCGCCTGATCTTGAAGTAGCCCTAGATCATTGACCATTCCCTTAAGCCAAATTGCCTCCTTTGCTGCTTCCGTTAGAGCCATATACTCCGCCTCCGTGGTGGAAAAAGTCACCGTCGGCTGTAGTGTCGCCTTCCAACTCACAACAGATTCTCCCAGAGCAAATACGTAGCCTGTCATTGATCTTCTACTGTCAGTATCCCCTGCATAGTCCGCATCCGAGAAACCAGCTACCAAGATGTTTACACGTGACCCATAGCATAGGCCAATGTCTGACGTACCCTTAAGGTACCTGAATATCCGCTTCGCCGCCTGCCAATGGTCCCTACCCGGATGAGCCATGAAATGACTAACCACACTAACAGCGAATGCTATGTCCGGTCGAGTACAGACCATAGCATACATGAGACTTCCAACTGTGCTAGCATATGGAACCTTGGACATGTACTCCTTCTCCTCCTCAGTCTCAACGGTGTACATTCCTAGCTTGTTGTTAGTTTCCATAGGAGTATCTATAGATTTAGCTTATAACATCCTGAATCTTGCCAAGATCTTCTTGATGTATCCCTGCTGTGATAAGAAAAGCTTCTTCTTCTTCCTATCTCTATAGATCTCAACTCCCAATATCTTCCGAGCAGCTCCCAGATCCTTCATTTCGAATTCCGCACTAAGGGACCTCTTCAGTTCTCTAATGTCCTTGATATTTCGAGTTGAAATCAAAATATCATCCACATATAGAACTAGGTAAATACGTGATCCACTATGCAACTCTTTGTGATACACGCAACAATCTCGCACTTGTGGTAACCAATCTTCAACATGAAGCTGTCAAACCTCTTGTACCATTGCCTCGACGACTGCTTAAGTCCGTAGAGAGATCTCTTCAGCTTGCACACGTGGTTCTCTCTTTCGGGAACTTGGAACCCCTCCGGTTGGCTCATGTATATTTCCTCCTCCAACTCTCCGTGCAGGAAAGTTGTCTTGACATCCAATTGCTCAAGCTCTAGGTCGTGGTGTGACACTAAAGCTAGTAACACCCGGATAGAAGTATGTCTGACCACCGGTGAGAAGATCTCGTTGTAGTCAACTCCCTCTTTCTGACTGAACCCTCTCGCAACTAGCCTTGCCTTATACTTGACGCCCTCTCCAGATGTAGTTCCTTCCTTTCTTCTGAAAACCCAATTGCAACTGACTATCTTCCTTCCTGCTGGAAATTTAACAAGCTCCCAAGTCGAGTTCTTGCTAAGAGACTCCATCTCTTCTCCCATCGCGGCAATCCATTGTGCTGACTCAGAACTAGATATAGCGGCCTTGTAGGAGGATGGCTCGTCCTCAACCTCTTCCGCTACCTGTAATGCATATCCCACCATACTGTCATATCTGTATCTCGCTGGAGGCTTTATGACTCTCCTTGGTCTTCCTTGAGCAATACTTTGATGAACCGGTTCCTCTGGTGTAGACGCATCCTCAATATCAGACTCTTCTGCTTCTTCCTCTTCGGCTTCCGGCGGCGGTGTAAGGATTTCGGAATCCTTAGGATCAATAGAATCCGACTCTCCCTCCACCTTCTTCTTTGCATCCCCAAGCTCCACCTCAACGGATTTTTTCAACATATGAGACTCATTAAAGACTACACTTCTGCTAAGTATAATCTTGTTGTCTGCCCATATCTTGTATCCCTTCACACCTGTTCCGAAACCCATGAATACTCCCTTCTTAGCTCTTAGTTCTAGTTTGCCATCATCAACGTGATAATAGGAAACACAACCAAAAACTCTCAAATCTGAGTAATCCACTGCGTTACCGGTCCAGACTTCCATAGGAATCTTGCATCCTATACCTGTGTGCGGGCTCCGATTTATGAGATAGCATGCCATGGAAACTGCCTCTCCCAACCTCTAGAAAGACTTGCATTCAAAAGCATGCACCTTGCTTTCGCTAAAAGTGTCTGATTCATTCTCTCGGCTACACCGTTCTGCTGCGGTGTGTGCCGAACGGTGCGATGGCGTGCTATTCCCTGATCCTTGCAGAATTCATCAAACTCTGATGAACAGAACTCTAAGCCGTTGTCCGTGCGCAGCCTCTTCACCTTCTTTCCCACCTGATTCTCTACTAGTGTCTTCCACTCCTTGAATCTTGAGAAGGCTTCACTCTTGTGCTTTATCACGAATATCCAAGTCATCCTGGAGTAGTCGTCTATGATGCTTAGGAAATACCTGTATCCTCCAATCGCCTCGACTCGAGATGGACCCCAGCAATCCGAATGGATATAATCAAGAGTACCTTTCGTTCTATGAACCGCCTTAGGGAACTTGCTACGTTGTAGCTTCCCATACACGCAGTGCTCACAAAACCCGAGGCTCTTGGGCGCATGCCCGGTGTGATACCCCTTCTTGTGAAGTTCCTGCATTTCACGTTCACTCATATGACCGAGCCTCATATGCCACGGCTTAGTTAGATCAGCTTCCTTAATCTCGGCTGAGACAACTCCAGCAGAACCTGTGATGGTCGAACCTTGCAACATGTACAAAGTCCCATTCTTGACTCCCCTGAGAATCACCTTAGAACCCTTGCAGACTTTTAGATCTCCACCTTCACCTTTGAAACTGTATCCCTTGCTGTCGAGTAGACTTAAGGAGATCAGATTCTTCTTAATAAGTGGTACATGTCTGACCTGCTCCAAGGTACATAACTTCCCTCCATTTGTCTTAAATCTAACTGAACCGCTCCCAATCACCTTACAGATGGCTCCGTTTGCCATGTAGATAGACCCTCCATCCATTTGGTCGTACGTCGAGAATAGCTCCCTGTTAGATAAAATATGATAGGAAGCTCCGGAATCAAGGACCCACGCATCTTGAGAGTGCGTGACAACATCTGCCATTAGAATGTAATCATCCTCGGATGAGTTACCTTGTTCTGCTACGGCAGCGGATCCATTCTGCCCCTGTTGACCTCGTTTCGAGCAATCTCTCTTCCAGTGCCCCTTTTCCTTGCAAAAGGCACAGACATCCTTGGGTAACTTAGAACCTGAGATCTGCTTCTTCTTGTTCTTCTTACCCTTCTTGCTTCCCCCCGTTTCCATCAGTCTGGAAGCATGTTCCTCTATACCTGTGCCTGCTCCCTTATGGCGCAGTTCCCTAGCATGGAGTGCCGATCTCACCTCCTCTAGGGATAAGTCGTCCTTGTTCACAATGAACGACTGCACGAAGTTCTCATATGATCGAGGTAACGAGATCAATAAAAAAAAAGCAGCATCCTCATCCTCCACCTTCTCGCCAATATTACGCAAATCTAACAGAATTGTGTTCAATTGATCAAGATGGTCCTTGAGAGCCGTACCTTCGAGCATCCTCAGGGTGAAGAGCCTTTGCTTTAGCATCAACTTGCTAGTGAGACTCTTTTTCATGTAGAGACTCTCCAACTTGAGCCAGAGCTTCGCTGCTTCCTTCTGATCTGCAATCTCGATGATCACGCCATCCGATAAGCACAGCATAATCGTTGTGTGTGCCTTCTCCTCTATCGCCTAGAACTCCGCTGATGCAACATTCATGCCTCCCTTGTCCGCGGTCGAAGGTTCCCACAAGCCTTGCGATTTGAGCAAAGCCTCCATCTTTATCTTCCACAGACTGAAGCTGTTCCCTCCAATGAACCTGTCGATCTTCATCATCGATCCGGACATCGTTCTTGGTGGATTTTGAACCCTAGTCGCGTGCTCCACCTAGATCGCAAAACCCTAGCTTTGATTTCACCAAGTTGTGAAACCCTAGCTTTGCTCCGCCTTGATCTTGATCTTGAAACACCGCCAAACCTGGCTCTGATACCAGTTTGTTATGACAAACCACCTCACGAACGAAGAACGAATAAAAGAAGAACACGAATATTTTACGTGGTTCGCTAGCAAAATATTTGCTAACTACCTCCACGGCGGAAAAGCACTCTTTATTTCACTAAGAGGAACAAGACTACAAGAATGTTTTTGCATACCTAGTAGAGAGACTACTAGCTTCTTTATATAGTACCCTAGAGGAAACCCACAGGCCAAAGGTTTCCAAAACCAAATTGGAAACAAACTTGCTGCCCATAAGTTTCTATCTTTGATATGAAAACAATTCCTAACAATTGCTACCTCATTATTCCACCGCCTTTGACTAATTCAACACATTCAAGGCACCTGCTCAACAGAATTTGATATAAGTTCTGTTGTGTTTAGTACGGAATTTTCCAATCCATGTTAGTAAAATGGTGCAATGTTTCTACAAGAACTTTTGATAGGCAATATATAACCTTGGAGAGTGACATAGATGAAACAAGACCTAAAATAGCTTAAATGGTTCTTAACAAGCTGCTGAGGGCCAATCAATATTTTTTTTTAACATTATCATTAATTTCTTCTTATGATTCTATGATACTTTTAGAGCTCCTTCATAATTTATAACATGTGTACAAATTTCACTTGCAACGCACGTGCACAAAATTAGTACTACAAAATTAGTAAACAAAAATTTTTCATAAACAAAACAATCAAACGAGACTAATCTTTTGTTTGATTTTGCTTCTTGTGTTTGATTTTGTCACTCATTATATTTATGTGAGTGTTTGTTATGAGGCAAGTCGTCCTACAATTTTAATCACGCACAGCTAGCTAGCTGATGGTAAAATTCAATTTGCACTTGTTTTATCTATAACACATTTTTTGTGAAACGAGAATTGATAAAGACAAGAAATAAAAAGAGATAAGATGTAAGGAGAATAGTGCTGAGAGATGTGTATTATTCTCCAACCCTAAGCCTTCTTATATAGGCATTAGGGTGGGTTAATGGGCCAATAACAATATATAAATGGGCTTACACCATGTGGTGGATATTCACCAATAAAGTAGCCTAATATTTCATAACACTTACCCTTGAATATTCACCACTACGAGGCCTCGTTAAAAACTTGTCATGAAAACCCAGTGGGAAAATCAATGATTAAGGAAAAAAAGTACATCGGTGAATTTTATTTTGCTCAACATTGGTTATGTCATTCTTCTAGAACGCATCTGGATAATCTTTGCAGCCTCGTTAAAATCTTGTTAGGAAAAATCATGTGGGACAAAAACCGTAGCGAAGGAAAAAGAGTGTTGCGCTACTATCATTTCATTAAATCTCCCCCTCATTGGAATATATTTGTACCTGACAAACAAACTTATTGCAAAAACAATAATATAAAATAGATGACTAACAATCATAATTAATATAATGCACATGCACGTAAACTACTCGCGAGTGTACACTTTCAATTTGCTTCAGGCAAATATGATTCCTCATTTGTACCAACTTTCATGGAACTTCACGAATTTGTGATTCGTACGATCGTATTTGTAACTAGTTACTTTTCAACCCATAATTTGTTGTTCATTAATCCCCAAGACTAATACAACATTACCATCATTCTCACAACGAGAAGATTATATTTATGAGATTTTATCATGAATACCATATCATGTTCTCGTTTATGAGTCCCACGCTTGAAGCGGACATAAACCCAAACTTATGTCCCACGCTTAACAGCGGACATATATCCGGCGCGTACTAGCATATTTGTAACATCTACATGGATCCCACACTTAATAGCGGATATGTAAAATTCACATATATTGTAATTTATGCTTCAGGTTATAAGTACTTTGAGTACTATAAATTACGCTCTACATATTTATGTAACCCGTGCAATAGTGTATGCGCGTGTTGACTTCGCTTTGCCCATTGATAATCTAGTCAACATTTTTCGTTTTAACCCATATGATTTTTAAAGCGCTTAATATGATAATAATTAATTGTAGGAACATATGTAGTATCAAGGTACCTTTAGCTACTTCCAGAGCCATGAGCCTCTTCGAGGGCCATTCATCTACGGACGTTGATTTTGATCCATATTAATGATAATCTTTCAAGATTTTCCTCATAATCTTGCATTCCCATCTTGTAGAGCAATATACCCATATCCCAACATATTTTGGATGCTTTTCTTTCACATTCCTATTCTGGAGGATCAAAATATTTACACAAGCAAACTTTTATGCTTAATGTGTATACCCATAAAATATCCGTTACTCATAAGACATCCATCTGGTTGGAATTTTAAACTTACACTAGTACATACCCGAAAGAGACAATACATTTTTGTTCGCGTCATCCCATACTCCCCCTCATGACGTGAGAAATATTATCATAACCATAATGATACTTTGGTGATGCTTCAGGAATCGATTTGTCTCATATGTACTTTATATAAACCAATCCTCAAATTAAAACAAAAGCATGTCAATAAGCAATCTCTTGGACGCCGTAGTTCTCTGATCAAAATTTCTTCAAGAAATTCAAAAAGAGACGTAAATATCAATATTTCTATTTAAAAGTGAGTGGTTGTAGATTCTATCTTTAAGGAGATCTTTTGATGTTATTTTATAACTCCATGTCATAATATTATTATGTGTTTAAAAGTAAGTTAGGTCATTTTTATTTAAAAGTGACCTAACTTATCTTTCTTAAAAAGAAATCACGATTTCTTCTATAAAACGATGACTAAGTTGGTGCTAATTTCTCCTCATCCCGAGAATTCTAAATTGAAAAACATAATATTGTTTCCCAAGGATAAAAGATGATGTCAAAATCCTTGAACACTCACATTCTATGTATCACTATCATATTTAGTTTGTTTATGGCATCGAGGTAAATTTGTATACCTTTCACCCTTTTTAATTCATCATGATGTTCATATGTATATTCCTCTATTCATTCTATTATATGCATGTTGCAGGGTTTCTTGATTTTTGCCCTTTCACATTTTCCAATTTGTCTCGTCCATGTGAGGGTGCTGCTGATCAAAAGTACCCTTTCAAGGATTGCTTTTCTATAGTAGACGCTATGTGCGGAGACCGATCTATGGCACAAGATTGCAAGTGTACACAAACTGGAAGCACACATTCCTGTACTTGTAAAATAGATTGCAATATGTGTACTCCGCATAATTAATTATACATCATATAATGTCCTATTGAACTTTGTGTTTCTTTCTCTACGACGAAATTTATGTCGTCAAAATAATGAGAATTTATTAGTGTATCGTAAAGAAATTACACACGAACAAGAAAGTAAAATTTTATGTTTTCAGATTCATTCAATTGTGGTCCTCAGTTAGTTAGCCAGGGAAAGCCGCGATTTGGGCCGAAGTTACATAGCTCAAACCACACCCATATGTTGGTTGGATCAAATTTCAAGCCCAAGCTCATGACAGGCTGATTTTTCTTTTTTTTTTCTTTTTTTTAATATACTCCTGTAAATTTCCGGGCTGGGGTTGGGCAGGTTGGATGGTCAGCATATGCACCAACACTCCTAGAAAATTGTGCGGATAAATCCCGCTTCACCACCTTCCTCTTCCTTTTCACCACTGGTCAACACTGCCACCATCACCGGGCTCCATTGCCACCATCGATCTTCATATATGCCCATTTCTGTCCCTCCCTCGCTGACCCAATATCCAGCCGTAACAACGCAAAAGTCGGAACATAAACAAGAAGCCACCGCAGCAGACGCAACAGGCACCGTCGCCATTATGTCACCATCATTTCTGATGACTTGTATCGCTATTCGGTTCAATTCTGACCACTCCTCCATCCCCCCCCCCCCTCTATGCTCCATCATCGATATACGTGACTTTTATCCCTTCTTGTTTGGAAAATGACATTTATCCCTTTTGTGTTACAAATTTCATGGCACTCACACCCTTGAAAATGTCATATCATACTTCAGGAGAGCAAATTTGTTCCCAAAACAACTATAGCCCCAAACAATAGCCCATACTAAAAATGTAAAAACTAGAGATGTAAATATCTTAAATTTGACAGATCTAAGGGGTGGAAGTGACATTTATGAAAAAGGTAAAAGCGTCTTTGCATCAAACATGAGGGGGTGAAAGTGTATTTTACCCCACCAAGTACCGTTTATTAATTTATACTACTATGTATTAATATATTTTATTAAGTATTGCCCCCAACCCATACCGGCCCTGTACCGTTTATTAATTTATATGTATTAATATATTTCTATAATAACTGTTTAATGAACCCAAGTCCAATGTCCATTTTGTATATTTACGTTTCAAAATTCTTTAATTTCATCTTCTGTGTCAGAGGCTGTTATGTGGAAAAAATATGTATTTTTCTCTCAATCCAAAAGTCAATTACATCTTTTGCTCTACTGCTCTCAGTTTTCAAAATTCATATCTTGATTTTGAATTATGGAGTAATCATTTTGAGAGAGTTATTTCTAACTAAAACATGGTGAGGGGTAGGATGAACCAGAGTTACCACAATTCGCCCATCACCCTGCAATCTCCGAACCGGATCGCCCGTTCCCAATCGCGGGTCGCCGGCGATCTTGAACGGAGATTTGAGCGTTCCGGCGATGTACAGTGACAAGGAGAAGGGAGAAAGCATCGCATTATTCAATCAGCGATAAGCGCCCACATAAACGGAAATAGCTGCCTCTGGGTCTCAATCGTCTAGGGGTGTTTATGCAGACAGCTTCGTCGAGAGTCGGATTCTGATCGGAATTTGCGAGAATACAAGAACTGTGAATAGAGAGTCGTGGAGAGAGGAAGAGTCGGGGAAGAGGAAGAGATTTTGTTAAAGAAAAGTCAAACATACTTATCATCTTTGTTTAATGTCATTAAAATAATGACCCAAATCTCATAGTGGTGGGCCCAGTATGGATACGTATCAGTTACTATTCTCGTCTATTCTCATTGATTTTTCTTTTTCTTTTTCCTTTTTTTCTGAGACACCCAATTTTTTTGCGATTTTTGCACCTTCTGAGACACCATTAGTTTTACGAAGTTTTTTTCTTTTTTTTTAAAATGATTAGTTTTACGAAGTTTAAAATTATAAGATAAATACTAAAAGTATTAGTTTTTTTGAGGAATAAAAGTATCATTTTTTTTTCCAGAAGAATAACAGTATCAGTTTAAATGCGCCAAAAACATATTTAATCAGTAAAACCTTTTCTGAAAAAGAATTAAATAGAGTAATTATTATAAAGTAAATTTAATAAATTATTAAATCATAATACTAGTATATTTCAGAAGCCAAATAAATCTGTTTTAAACTGACAAAATTCTATTCGACAAATAAATACTAAAATACTAGTAGTATAATATCATAATTGCATTAATAAACTAATAATAATTCGAAATCCCGCTCCGCGATCCGAGTAGGCGAATTTCGTTCCGCTTAAGCGATCCGAAGAAGCCTACCCCTAGCGAACCGAATTCTATAGGGTAGTGCGTTCCGCGATCCCGTTCCGCGTTCCCGATCCGGAGCGAACCGCGATCCAGATAACCTTGGGTAGTCCATGCATGATGCAGAATAGAAGCGATTAAAGACGTCAAAAGACAATCTCCATGGAATAAAACGTTTCTCAAACAAGAGAAAAGTGAAATATTATTGATAATGAGGTAAAGGATGATTTACCCGAAGGTTTACAACGCTTGAATAGAATAAAAATAATCAAAATTCGAAATTTGCCAAAAATAGAAATAATTGTAAAACTATCAAATTCAGAAAATACGAGAGATTACGAGAAATCTCCAATTTGCGGAATTTGATTCGGAGTTTCCTACTAAAATTTATTGACTAAATAAATACTGCTAACGCTGATTTCATGCTCTAAACGAACGAATCTGCAAATCTAAGGTGGTGCTCGTGATTTATCACGAGTTATTCTTAAAACGTCGTTCGCACTCAGAATTATGTATGGTTCGACCATATATCGAATCCTTCAATTCTGCCTCTGATTTTGCGTACTCCTGAGAGCAGTTTTCTTGAATTTGACGACTTTTTCCATAACTCGTGTCCTACATCAGTCACTCTTTCTTTGAAAGAACTCTTCCTCCAGTTCACTTTAGAAGCTTGGTACCTTCCACTCCAATTAAAAAGATACTTTGAATACTTTACACACCGAACCATCAACTTGTCAACATAATTGTAGTTATTCAAGAATATCATATTCTCCATGCACTTCAACTTGTTAACGAGATTAACCAATAATGGAGATGGAAACCAAAAATTATCAACTCCAGAAAAGTCAATATTACCGCTTGAAGGAACTGTAATTGTGGAATGAAACTTGTCAGTTTCTGAATTTTCGTCGTCCTCCTTGATGTTTTGAACCTTCAAATCTTTCACTTCTTGTGTCTTCATCATATCTTCAGTCTTTTTATCTTCTTCAAACTTGGCTTCATCCATGTTTTTCTTCTTTTACTCTTCACAATTCGATTTAACTTTATCGTTTCTTGAACGAATACCAATTTTGCAAGATTCCCACACAAATAAAAATCCATTGTGAACTTCATCATAAACACCCTTGACACTATATTGCCATGGTCGCCAAGCAACAAGTGACACTCTTCCATATCACAGACATCACATAAAATTTTAGTTTTATACTTGTTACCAATGGAAAACGAAAGTTGGCAAGTCTTTGTGATTTTGGATATTCGTCCGGGTCCATTAACTCATTCACAATTGTATGGTGACTGGTGATCTTCCGTATGCAGATCAAAATACTCAATAATTTTGGTGCTAACAAAATTAGTATGAGCATCATCAATATCCAAGTTGCATGCCTTATTTTTTATCGTACAGAGGCTTTGAAATCGACTAGTAAGACGCCTCCTCCCAAGAACTGACACGATACGCTCAACATGACTGCCATGGTAATCCACGTGCTTGGTACATGTTGCAGATGGGCTCTCTAGAAAATCTAGGGTTCCTAACCTGCGACGAACGTCAACGGGGTTCTCTTCTCCACCTTGTCGAGCAGCCATGAGGGAGGCCAACCTAGCTCTGATACCACTTGACGCAGAATAGAAGCGATTAAAGACGTCAAAAGACAATCTCCATGGAATAAAATGTTTCTCAAACAAGAGAAAAGTGAAATATTATTGATAATGAGGTAAAGGATGATTTACCCGAAGGTTTACAACGCTTAAATAGACTAAAAATAATTAAAATTCGAAATTTGCCAAAAATAGAAATAATTGCAAAACTATCAAATTCAAAAAATACGAGAGATTACGAGAAATCTCCAATTTGCGGAATTTGATTCGGAGTTTCCTACTAGAAGTTATTGACTAAATAAATACTGCCAAAAATAGTAAAAACGCTGATTTCATGCTCTAAACGGACGAATCTGGCCAATCTAAGGTGGTGCTCGTGATTTATCACGAGTTATTCTTAAAACGTCGTTCGCACTCAGAATTATGTATGGTTCGACCATATATCGAACTCCTTCAATTCTGCCTCTGATTTTGCGTACTGCTGAGAACAGTTTTCTTGAATTTGACGACTTTTTCCATAACTCGTGTCCTATATCATGCACAATGGAACAACACGTGAGTGATAATCTCCATCTCTGTGTTGCAGATCTGACTCATGTTAGAAGGAGCACAGTGTCTGAAGAAAAGGTTTTCCTTGGTAGCAACTGCCCCATTACAGCATTTCCACAAGAAATGTTTCATTTTTGGAGAAGAACACACTGCATAATGTAGCTAGGCAGAGCTTAGACAATGGATTTGATAAGAATCTCTTTCCCTCCTGGAGACAACACAAAGATGCATGACGTTTAATACGCAACTACGCAACTCAAAACAAATATTTAAATGCTTATGTAACCTTTGATGACAACCTAAGTAAATAAAAGAGAAATTTCATTCGAAGACACACATTTTTTAACTAAAGAGTGTTAACCAATGGCACGGCGTTGGAATGAATCATTTTTTGGGCCAAGGAATGAATCATCAAATGCGGGACATTAAAGCGTACTTCATAACAGCGAGGATGAACTTGTAATGGCATGTGTATTAGAATTTTCTCTAAAAAAAAGGCTAGTTAACATCAGTTACTATTCCAGTGTAGTGTAAATGTGGAATACTAAAGCATTTTAAGCACCATTATCCCACTTCTTCAAAGTTTTGAGAGCTTTGGGCTGAATCTTTTGGATTAATTGTTATGGAACCAAGTTTGCATTTGAGGATTGGAAGGCAGCTTCCCCTCCTCCCTGAAGTATAGTTACCGTTATCCTGAAATCAATGTATTTGCCGGAAATGAAGTTAGACATAATTATACCGGTCATCCTTATTATTATCCACTACAAAAAAAAATAGTCAAATACGACGGCCAAAAAAAACAACGGCCTAAAAGACCGTCGTATTTTATACATAAACGACGGTTAAGTAACTACCGTCGTATTTAACGCAAATACTACGGCCACGTATTTTTACCGTCGTATGTATACATTTAAAACGACACGTGCCATACGGCCGTTGCTTCTAGTATCTATACGGCCGTCGTATTTATTTGTAACGACGCCGTTTAGCCTTAATTAGAAGCGCACGTCCTTTTTTTTTTTTTTTCCTGAAAGCTAAAGCGTACTTATAACCCTTCTTCTTGTCGATCCACGTTCTCAGAACCCTCGTCTCGTCTCCTCTCTGCGGCAGAAGTTCAGCCACCGTCAATCAGTGCGAGCCTCAGGTAAGCCTCGTCTCTTCTCTCTTTCCTCTCTCTCTCCATTGATAAGTCTCTATAATCGTTCAATTGTACTGATGAATGGATTGTACTGATGAATGCTTCGGTGGCTGATTCAACTGTAGGGTCCAGCGTTCGTGGCAAGAACTCGGAATCAGAGTCCAAGCATATCTTCGTCTTCTTCAGGTACGTCTGTCCCTCTTTTCGCCTCTTTCTCTGGGTCTGATTCATGCCTAATGGATCTCTCCCCACTTTTATCCTCTTCTTCCGATTGATTATCTTTAGGTTTGCAATTGATGATTTGGGACTGATTTGGTGGCCTAGGGTTTAGATCAGTTTTTCTAACCCTAGTATTTGGTGCTCATTTGCGATTGAATAACTTTATCACGTGAAAATCAGTTTGTTGTTTGTTTAAAGAAACATCATGTTATGAAAGCTGAGAATTTTTTGTTCATCGTCTTTGTGTGTTTCGCTTTGAGTGACTGGTGGGAGGGTTGGGTACGATTTTGGTGGTGGTTGATTCCACTTGGATGACTAGTAGACTTTCTGTTTACAGTGAGGGATGAAGAAGATTGAATGAGGGGAGAGGGATATATGAATCAAGAGAACAGAGAAAGTAGGTGTGTTGGCATACATTAGACGACCATAAAAACCACTGAATCATCATCACCTTCATCTTAAGCAGCTCCAGCCAATCACCATCACCATCTTCTTCGACTTCTGCCACCACCATATTAACCAGTGAAACCATCACAGGCTGAAACTTGGACGACCATAACAACCAACTAGGGAATTGCCCCTGCTTAACATAGGTTTAATAAAAAAAAAATGCAGAACATAAGATTGAAAAAAAAATCACTGATGTTTTCTCAGTGCTAGAGCATTATGTAACCTTAATTGACCTTCTCAAGGTGTATACAACAAATTGTAATGGACGTGATACAACAGCTGCGCAATGAAGACAAAAGACAAAAGACAAACCTGAAAGCAGGTTGGTGATTACCCAAGGGTCACATGTAAAGGGGCAGTCGAAATCCAACTGTATAAGAGATAAAAACAATGTCAGGAACTATGAAAACGTTGATAAGACCGGGCTTATGAGGATTGCAGTTAGACAATGTAATGACAACCAAATGTATTGACCAAAAATCTCAAGGTTGGTTGGCAGTGAAATTCCTCAAGTATGACGTAGTAGTACTACTCAAAGACTGTACAAAATTGGGGCCACGTGGGCAGCCAGAGATGGATTAACCATCTTAAAACACACATGTAAAATTAAGCTACCTGGAAGATAGTTTACAGTAATTGGAGAACTCACCTAGTAATGCGAGTGTCGAAGGAAAGTATGTGAGCACAATCAGAACAACTTGGTTGAAAAAGTCGCAAGTAATTTAGGCTGAATCATGGTCCAGAGTAACCGAAAAAAATCTTGGTTCGGAACATAATATAACCACCGACCATTGTAACAACGGTCGGAAGCGTGCTAATGATTTAGAAAACAACCATTTACAGGCCTTAAGATGTTAGCATTCAGTGATTACGGCCCCAAGAGCTCTAACAAAATGTGTGAAGAATAAGTAAATAACCGTTCAATCAAAGTGCGAGAAGGAGATGTAATTGTGTGAGAGATGCATTATGAATTTCAAAAAGAGTAAAGTTATCTCAGTTTTTTCTTATCCAAGCTAAAATAAAGCGAAGAACAACTTTCACAAATCGTAAATCAGTCGAAACCAAGAAGAAGCATATAATCCTAACCATTTGGATGCAATCTGTTTCAGCCACTTTGCTAAAGAAATCCGAGACAATTGTAAAGTCTTAGTGATGTATTGCAACAACAAAACCAACCACTGCCATAGCAAGTGCACCATTTGGATCAGCCTACAATAGCTACAGCAACATAACACACTCTATTGAACCTATCGTTCTGGTAAACAGGACTCTGGATTTCTAAACTAAATCCCTAGACTACTGAGAAAACATCGCTCGCATATAATGTTGTCTGACAAACGGGAAATTTATGAACAAAGAGAACGGGAAAAATGATTATTTTTACTATGTTATGCTTGAACCTATTGTGTTTTTCTTTAATGTATCAGGTTCAACCTATCGTTCAAGAAGCAACCATAATCAGCACTCTAATTTCTCACAACTTTGGAACTCTAATTTCACACCTGTTGTGCTTCTTGCTCTTCATTTGGTCTTCAAGTGCTGTTTTGAACTGAAAGCAGTTTCCTCCTCCATCATTCTCGTGCCTCCCTCCTCTTTCCATCTGCAACTCTTTTTTGCAACAGGATCGATCACCCCCTCCTCATCAAATACGAAAAACAAACCCACAGAAACCAATTGCATCTGCACCCACAAATCAGAGATACTACATAAATTGGGGGTTTCAATACGGGTCCTCAACTTATAAAAATTGGGGAACTGGACTTTATCTAGTGGGTTTGAATTGCAGCTCGGGTTGGCGTGTTATAGTCGATGGTTGCATTTGTGGTGTTGATTTGGGTGGACTCGCTCTGTGGTCCGAATTGAAGCGAGGTTTGATTGGGAGGTTTGTGGCTGTAGATGGAGCTGTTTGTGGTATTGTTATTGGTGGAATCAGGTGGATTTGAAACAGAGCTAGGGCGGCATTAAAGGAGGTGGGTTTGATTGTGGCAGTGATGGTTGGTTGTGGCGGTGACGGGCTAGAAGGGTAACACAATCTCATCTTCTCTCTGGATCTTCAGTTTTAGAAATTCAATTATCTTTTTTGTTGATTTTGTGGCAGTGATGGTTGTATAAAAGGTCAAATTAAATTAAAATTTGCTAAGCTACAGTCAGTTTTAGAGTTTCTACTTCAAAATACTCCATTCATAATTTCAGAAAAATGTTAAAACTATGAGAAAGGTATCCAAAGAAGCCCACCCAATCACACCGAATTCCATAGGGTATTGCGTTCGGCATACCCATTAGACGAACCGGAACGATCCGTATTCTCTGACTTGTTCCATAAGCAGGAGCTGCAAGACCCTCTTCATCTTTAGATCAATAGTGCCTTTGATTAGCCTTATACCTAAACTCTGTGTCTCTTACCTACCACTGTGATTAGTTGTAGATTCGCAAAGTAGTATTTTTTGAAAAACAGTACATGAAGGATAACCTAAGAAAGAGTTGGTATATTATTATTATTATTATTATTATTATTATTATTATTATTATTATTATTATTATTATTATTATTATTATTATTATTATTATTATTATTATTATTATTATTATTATTATTATGCCTCTGCCTTTACATTTTGTATTGGGTTACAAAGCTAGCAAGAGTGAGCTTCTTCTGTTTTCCACATTGCTTTGCGTAATGTGGTGTGTTGCTGTTTCAGGACAAGCTTTCAATTAGGACCACCTTTCACTTGAGGCTTCCTACGTTCTCCCCAAGAGCAGGTTTGTTTCAAATTTCTTAATCTGCTGAAAGTCATATTATCTTGCACTATGAAAACGTTTTTGTCTGAATCATGTTTCAAATTCTGCTGAAGCATTATGATTGATGATTCATCACACCACAAAGCCACTTTTTTGTTGATTTTGTTTCAGTCATTAGTTTTCTGGTCTTGAGAAGATGAAAAAGTGTAGGACTGATCAGACTTTCTTTCTATGCCGATCCAAGACCCAATTCTCCTTCATGAAAACAAGTTATTATGTTTGAAATCTGAATAATTTGCTCGAAATTCCAAGTTTGTCAAACTAGTTATACATTCACCAACCCCTAAATATCTGTTGTAAGCGCATCATAGGGCTAGTTTTGTGCAGATATGTTTACATTATGTCTCTTATGTTTGAATGTTGGCTGTTATGTCTCCTATAGTGTTATTCTACGCTAATTTAGATTAATAAATGTCACTATCTACTTTTTTAACGGGCTAGTTTTGTGCAGAATTTTTCTTTTACCCGAATACATATGATGGATAAAAGTTGGATTCATCTGAGCGCAAAGTCGTCTATGCAATATCTGGTTGGTTGTGGGTCATTTTTAGATTTTGCATTCTCCAACAACAATGGGTTGGATGTGATACAATGTCCATGTACGAAGTGCATGAATCGGTATTATCACAAGAGGCTCGACGTACTAGATCATCTCCTTTGGAACGGATTTGACACAAATTACAAAATTTGGACACGGCATGGAGAGTCAGCCTCTTTTGGTATCACCGAAGAGAATACTGAAAGTAGGAATAACGAGTTTGGGGATGAAATGTTTGATATGCTACACAATGCATTCGGTCATCCGCACATGGATAAAGAGGGTGGAATGGAAGATATGGATGAAGAGACTTCAGACTTCTACAAATTGTTAGATGACGCAGAGAAGGAATTGTATCCAGGTTGTACGAAGTTCTCAACTCTCTCATTCACTGTTAGATTATTGCATTTGAAAGTGTTGTATGGTTGGAGTGACAAGTCATTCAATGAGTTGTTGAAGTTGTTGAAAGATGTGCTTCCAGTAGGCGAGACAGTGCCCAAGTCATACTACAAAGCAAAAAAGTTTTTCAGGTCATTAGGTTTCAATTACAAGAAGATTGATGCTTGTCCTAACGATTGCATGTCATTAGGTCATTAGGTTTCAATTCCATAAGTTCATTTATTGTGATTAAAAAATGCATTATGTGGAAGGATATGAAGCTTAAAAAATGCATTGTTTGAAGGGATATGAAGCTACTTGTCATATCTTAACTGGATTTTAGATATAGTTAATGTCAAATGATAAGTTTGTAGAACTAACTAATGAAATATGTAGTAAATTATAGTAGATGGAAAATACATAATTGTGATTAATCTAACTTTTTTCTTAAAGATTTTTAACTTCAAATTTCATTGTACTCAGGTTATCGGAGGATGTCTTTGTTGGACCTACACCGTTTTATCTTATTAGATAGGTACTCATGGTTGTTGTACTTGTTTGTTTTGCTGTAGGTTGGGTCGAAGGTTGATATTTTGTCAAAATCAAAACCTCGTTTTGCAATAGCACGTGGTGTTATAGAAGCTACTGATCCATCTACTATAGTGCATGGATTGCGGTTGGGGAAAACTTATGTAGGGGTTAGAATCGAGACATGCATTGAGGGTAAATTCAAGTTGTGTCACAAAATTTCATGCGGGGACGATATACAAAGTGCAGAAGGACAGTGCGTAGTATGGCCAACGAAATGGGTATGCATTTTTTTTATAATTATCTCTTATAATTTGCTAATTTCGCTAGATGCACAAATAATTCTATTTTTTTTGGTTGTGGTACAGGTCAAATTACTGAAGTAGTAAAGTGAAGATTATCTTGAAGCAGTGTTGAGTTTAATAAATTGGTTAATAAACGCTCTTGTTTGATGGCATGTGAATTTTGATGCTCAAGTAGAAAGCATAATCGTAGTGGTCGTTGGTGCCGAGTCGTGATTAATGGTTTTTTGTAGTTAATTTTAAGTCATTTTTTTGGTGGCTAAGTATTGAATTGAATTAATTGTGATGTTTTGACATGCTCTTCAGGAAGATTGGTATGTAAACACTTTGCGGATTTTGATGGATTTTATTCCAAGAATTTTCTGGGCATGTTTTTTCGATTTTTGTGGATAGATTTGTTGCATGAGTTGGAGCAGGTTTAGAGAAGTGCAAGACCTGGAAAAATGAACATAACGACGGTCATTAAGCTGTCGTAAATATACATAAACGACGGTCAGGGAGTAAACTCGGGAAACCGTCGTATTTATACGTTACGACGGTTGTTATAAACCGTCGTATTTTCTTCTAACGACGGTCTTTATAAATCGTCGTATTTTCTTTTAACGACGGTCTTAAACGAGCCGTCGTATTTTCAAGTTTACGTCGGTCAAAGTACAACCGTCGTATTTAGCTTTAACGACGGTCACAAACAAGCCGTCGTATTTATACATTTTAACGACAGTCACAACTTTACCGTCGTATTAAGTGCTATACGACGGTCGCTAACCGTCGTATAAGTAAAAACGCCATTCCATACGACGGTCAACTTTCCGTCATAAATGTATAAAACGACGCGAATTTTCTCATATACGACGCTTTCTGGCCGTCGTATTTGGCTATTTTTTTTGTAGTGATCATTGATTAGTATTACTTAGTTAACTGATTAATTAATTGTTAAGTAGTTAGTATTTAAGTTTATTTAATTAGTGAACGGATTTTCTTGTTAGCTCTTTCTCGGCTCGTAAGGTTGAACCGTTTGGTTTATTTTTTTTCTCTTTAAGCAGTTCTATACGCACTTTTTCATTAGCATTAAGAGAATTAAAGTGGTCTCATGTTTTACGTGTTTTTGCGTGTGTTCGTATTCGTGTGGAGACCATTAGCTTATCGCATTGCTACTACATTAGGTAAACCTCACAAATAAACTCTAATATCACAAATTTGGCATGCTGAGCATACAACTACTTGATCAATTCGGTGAGAAAAGTAGAAGTATATAAATTAGAGATTAGACACCAACTGCAAGCATGCAAGGAACTGCATGATCCTTCTAAATGGTCTTTTGAGGGCGTTGTGTGAAGGAAGAACTTTATCGAATTCATAAAACTCTTCCGGTCCAAACGCAGAATCAAGGGCAGCATAGAAGGCTTGAATAACGGGGTCGAACCATACAATATTTTGAGTAGAAGCGACGTTCTAAGAAGAGTTCGTGAATAAGTCACGAGCACCATGCTCATTGGGCTAAAATCTGCTCTCCTCTTAGAGCTCAAAATCGCCAGTTTACTTATTTTGAGTAATATGCTACTTAAAATTTGATTTGGGTCTTCTCAAAAAAAAATCTGCTCTCCTCTTAGGACCTCGTTTAAAATTTGATTTGGGTCTTCTAAAAAAAAAAAAAAAAAAAAAATTGATTTGGGTCAATCTTCTTCCACGGTGTAGTTCTTATTTAGGTGTTCAATTTAGAGTAGTTTTTTTGGGAGGGGGTTTATCTAGATACTACAAAATTATAATTTTTTAGCTATTTATGTCTAGCTTGTGTACTAGTTTCGACAATTTATTGATTATTGAGTTTTCCCCCTGAAAACACAGAGTTTTTTTATCAACCCTTGAGAGGTTCACTCGTGATTTTTCTTTCTGTTCGTTATGGAGGAGCGAGTTCAAAGAGTGATTTGCCAAATTACTCATGTACAACACAACTCCTTGACTTCTTCAACTATATCAGTGAAAAATGATATAGTTGAAGAGCAAGTCGATGATATCCCGTATGACGTAATCTTATGTGAGGGCATCTCATCATATGAAACTGAGGTGGATTGGTCAAACCCTCCCGTTTATGTTGACTAAGAAGACGAAGATGAAGTATTGAGTGTGGACAGGCCCGTCTCTCCCTTTAGGCCAAATATTACCTTGCCTAGGGCCCCAATTTGGGAGGGCCTCATAATTTCATAAACATTTATGGCATTTTGTGAAAATAATGATTTGTTCCTAAACTTATGAAAATCCGTTAGTTTATTTGCTCCTACAACTATGAATTCTCCATTTTCATTGCCCAGTGTATTAGAATTTCTACAATATTATTTATTCCATGCTAATAACAATTAAGAACATGTACTCTTTACTTTTTTGTAATACTGATCATAATGTAGAATTGAATTTCAAAATATTGAAATAAATATAAAAAACAACAACAAATATGGAAATAAAATATATACTATAGCATACGTTATAGATTCTGATGACCGACTATACAGAAAAGGATGAATGCTTTAACAAACTACGAGAACAAAATGATTAATTTTTTTGACAAATTAGTCACATTTTACTCATACTTTTAATTATTTAATATACCAAACTAAATATTGAGATCAAATTACACATATGTATTTTATAACTTGATCGAGATGCAAACTAAACTAACTGTAGATACTGCTTTCAAGACAGACGTATCATCGCCACATGGCAGTCATCCAGCACACCTAGCTGTGCTCCATCCACACCGAATCACCACCCGTTTTGATCCACGTGGGGGCTACGAGACAGGCCCCCCACGCACCATAACACGGGACTTGTAGGGACTTAGTGGTTTGGAGGCTAGGGTAAGGTCTGTCGCGCGCATGCGACAACCAACCTTGCGCGCGACCTCTGGTAACTGACTGAGAGATCCTAGGCTTACGTGTCCCATCAATGCGGCTGATCTCATAGCGGTCTTCGATACTTGCGGGCAGATACGTAACGGTTCCTATATACACGGTCGAACGTGCCATAGGGAGTCTATCTTTAAGCTGCCATTTATGGTGCATTAACCCCTCAACGGTCACTTCCCCACTATATATAGGATCGTTATGATCTCCGTTGCGACACAAGACACATTGGTCCAGTACCATAGTTTACTGTCTCTCTCTCACAAATAGTTACTAGTGCTTACTCTCTCCCTACACACTCCTTAAAACTCTCCGTGTCCTTATTCTCTACTTGAGTTGTACACTTGGATATCTCTTGAGGATTTCCTTGTACACACTAACATTCTTATTTTCAAGCTAATTTAACATTCATCTATTAGGATGAGTCGCCTACGGCCCCGAAAAAGTTAAATACGGTCCTGAGTGTGGAGGAGTGCGGGGTACATTCCGATGTCCCTGGTCAATTTGAGGTAATTTCATATTCTTCTCAATTATTTTGTCCATCAAGTATTGTTATTGAAGATGAAGTTGCACATGAAGACGAAGAGGAGAAAATTGAGCTAAACAAGTTATTAGTTATTCCAATTAAATTTTCTTCTCTTTATTGTGACCCCTTTTTTTGTGGAGAGTCTTTCATGCGCTCACATTAAACCCGACGACGAGTTCTTGTGAACATGTGGTGGCTGATGTAGGAAGAAATCTATTTGTTTCAGCCCAAACGCAGAATTATGGGCAGAGTTGAAGGCTTGAAGAACAACGTCTAAATTAATATACAATATTCTGAGCAGAATCGACGTTCTAATAGGAAGTTGTGACTAAGTCACGAGCACCATGCTAACTCGGCCAAAATCTGCTGTTAGAGCCCGAAATTGTCAGTTTATTTATTTTCAGTAATATTTCATTTACTACTTAGGACCTCTTTTAAAACCTGATTTGGGTCAAACTTTTTCCATTGTGTATTTCATATTTGGAAGTTTAATTTCGAGCAACTTTTGGATTGTTTTTCTAAATTTTACAAAATTATGATTTTTCAACTATTTAAGTCCGGCTTGTGAACTAGTTTCGACAGTTTATTGATTATTGAGTTTTTATTTTATTCTATTTTTTAATTATTCTAAAGAAAAGTTTTTATTTCCATAAAACATGGAGTTTTCTATGAACCCCAGAGAAGTTCTTTCATGATTTTCCTTTCTGTACGTTGCTTTTTGCTGCTCCCAAACCATCGATTCAATTCGGCGTCACACTGCCACTCTCCAAATTGTGTTAGATCTTGTTCATCGGCTGATTTCAGGCAGTGCGGTCAAAACCAACAAATCAGAGTTTGCGACATCTCATTCTCTAGCTAAATCAGCCCAAGCAGAGGCTCGATTTTGCCCCTAGCCCTGGCAGAGTCCTCATTTCCAGTGCTGTTATTTTATGTTATCCTTTTGTACTTTATTTCGGGTATATGCACCTTAGACTCCATCTTGTATGAACCTTTATGTTTAATGGTATATTTTTGTTCTTAGTGAAAAAAAAAAAAGATGAAGCATACAATAACATGGGTAAAGCGTACTCTCACAACTAACAAAAAAGAACAAATGGCAAACAAATAGAGGTAAATATCATCATATTTGGATGCAAGTGCATACAACTTATTCAACTAACCAATTTCCTACGTCCAACTCGTATATGAAACCATTGAAAAAGAGAAATCTAATGACAAACAGCAGAATGGAAGTGGTATACTGGTGATCCTTACAAGTTGTAACAGTTTCATTGTCCTACTTACAACAATAAAAATTAGCAGTCATGATGTGAACATGCCATAATTTCCACGATATCAACATGCGAACATTGTTCATAACAGCCACATCTGCCGAATTAAAGAAAATACATTTGATTAATAACAACTGCGGATTTTTCGTAGCGCACAGTGTGATGGTCTTACTTAGTTTATTTTATGGCAGATTGTATTTCGATCTAGCTCGTGACACTTAGCCCAGTTGGAGGTTATATTCACTTGGGGCCAGGTAAACATTGCTTGGTAGCTTCTTGTTGTGTAGGATGCTCTAGAATTTTACATTTACATTTCTTTAGGCTCGGCAAAAAGTAACATTCTAGATGTTCAATCCTAGCTATTAGATCCAATATTGTCTAGATCGTTACATATAGGTGAAGGGACTTGTATAAATAAGGCAAGAGTTGTTTGTCCCAGATCACCCAACCACTTTTGTACTTAGTTGGATAGCAATACAAGAGTTATGTTCCTTCATATTTCGGGTTGATCTTACTAGCACACTTATAAAATTTCTTTGTGGCAATGTTATAAGCGACATGTATCAAACTTATAGTTGATCAACAATAAACTATTAGCAAGTAGTCAAAGCAATGCCAATATCATACCATGTATTTCATGAATCTGTACGAATAAATAGCTATCAAGTCAAACAGCGAGGCGGATCAGGGAAATACGTACTCCACCAATATATCGACACCTATCTTGACTACCTCAATCAACTTTTGCACCTCCTCGAGCGATACCCCATGAGCATAGATATCAGCTATTTCAAAATTCATCCCAGAAACGGACTCCCAAAATACAATGTTATTAAACTGTCCATCAACTGTTAGAGAAAGAAGAAAATGAATTAATAGTGTAAAACGAAGATTCCGTTCGCAGAAGGCTTCCGAAAATCTTGTTGTGCTTTAGCAAAGTGTGACAAACACTTCCAGACATAAGCAAAGACACATCATACAAACCAGTAACTTTTCTATTCCATTTTGTAGATTTACTATGAGTCATCCAATTATGCCATGGTCTCAAGTCAAGATGCGCATCCACATCTTGTAACTTCTTCTGTTTGAATGGCGATTCTCTAGTACATCTTTCGCAAATCGGCCATGTTGATTTCTTGAAGAACTCCCACATTTTTTGATGAATTCAATCCTCTCAACGCTGCTCCAAAATCATGGCATATAGAATATTGTATCTATTTACTTCAAACAAAAAAGAAATCACATTGATCAGAAAAATATTAAACAAAGCTATTACCAATCTTTATAAAGAAACATACGCCTCAGTTGGATCCTCAAGTATCTCAATCAGCTTCTCTAGGTGCTAGTGTTTCGAAAACAGATGACCTATGACACTGGCGATTTATCTGAGCAACTTTACTATATTCAATAAAAGGATCCACGTAAGTTGTAGTGAAATATAAGATAGTTTTTCACGATTCAAATGTTATAATACATTGCCATACAATTAAATCAATAAATTCCACCTTGAGGTTTCTTATACACCCATTTTACAAGTCCTTTTGTCGTTCAACACAAAGATGCTGTCTGGAGCGGGTAAGCAAGGGACACAAACTTAGTTTAGATCTTTAATGTAGGACATACACGCATACGCTCCAAAATTAGCAATAAAGTTCATGTCAGTTGTACCTTAATAAGGAGAAATATAACACTTCTTATAGTTAATCAGATAATTCAAACTGAATCTAATCTCAATTGGTCGTCTCTGCAGTTTCAAACAGATTTCACATATCTGAAGGACCAATACACAACATATTTGTTCACAGGGTGTTAATCATACTACCACTTTGAGGTTTACTATTGTTATGTTTTGGTGATTCAAGCTCCTAGCTAAGTGTTGGATGAAACGGCGAAGCAATTGGCGAATCAAGGAAGAAGAACGAAGGCGCAAAAATTTGGTACTGTCAGGGTCTTCGTACGATGAAATTTTTTTTCATGCGAAGACAATTTGTCTTCGTGTGAAGACATCAGGGTTGCGGCGGTTTCGTTGTTTCCTTGTTAAATTTTGGAATGTTTTTTCGTTTCTTTGGGCACAAGTCTGTATCCTAGGTCTACATAAGGATCTAGTATCGATAAATATATTGTGTGGTGAATTGTATTGGCTTCTCATCAATAAAATTTGTTCGTTTGGCCGTGGAGGTAGCTAGCCTAAAAACTAGTGAGTCACATTAAATCTCGTGTCGTTTCTTCATCTTGTTCATCGTCTCTTCACTCCTCTTGTGCTTCTTCTTCGTTTTCTTACATCTATTGTATAGAAAGAGCAAAAACAATGAAACCTCAATAAAAATGAGGGAAACATATCAAGAAAGACGGTTAAAGCTAATTGCAGGTGAAGTTGCTAGAGATCGGTAGGCCAATCCCCATCATAGAAATCAGCTATCGACCGAGCAGCCACATAATTTTCAAAAAAGGCGCGTTCCCTAGCAAAATCTATGACATGTGTGCTCTTTTCCTAGACCGACAACTGTTAACATGTGCAAAATATACATACGGGGCCACCATATCAAATAATTTGCACCAACATTGAAGAAACATTTCAAAGCATGTGTATATCTGTCCTCCCTCCTTTACCATAGAGTTTTCTCATAACACAATCATTATTAATCGGCGATAGTACTCCTATTAGGTGTAGACGTAATATTTAGCAAATGAAAATTATGTACCATCTTTTCACTTCCCAAATCCTAGTACTATTGTAGCTGATGTTTGTATAACAATAGAATCTCAATCTGAGTTCAGGGTGCTAGATTTAATCCCATGCTTGGAGATCAAGTAGAGATTTGTGTCATGGAGGAGGAAAGATGAGAGATTTTGTTGTTTTAGCCCCAGAATTGTGTATTTCCCTCAATGCTCTGTTAGTGTTCTTGTGGGGAGGCCACCCCATCTATTTCAAGATTTGGTGATAAAATAAAGAATTGGTGTGAAAATGTTTTCTCATTCGCGTCTGGATAAGTTTTTAGGTAAGAATCTGTGATAATTTGTGAGAAAGTATGAGAAAACAAACAAATCTCACATAATCCATATTTTCTATCTCACCAAAAGTGATGAGAAAGGAACCAAGAGGAGAACCAATATTTTTTCTATGACCGAATTATCCATCAAAAAATAAAGGGTCAATTACTTACTCCACACATCCAGTTTGGGGTAATAATCCATTTACCACCTCCAATTTCAAAAGTTTCTATTAGTTAACAATTATTGATGGGAAAAGTGGTCCAACCACATCCAAACAGAAATATAAAGAAAAAAGTGAGTAAGAAGTTTAACATAGCAAATAGGAGGGTTTCCTCTCCTCCCTATCTTGTTTTCCATCTCTCTCCCTCTCTTCGTCCCTTTCTCGATTTGCTTATCTCTCTCCTCTCCCTTTCTCGATCTGAATCTCTCTCCATTTCTCTCTCTGCTCTTGATATGTATCTCTCTCCCTTTATCGATTTGAATCTCTATCTCCCTTTTCCTCCGCGTCGGCTGACTCGAGGCACATAGATAGTGTCCAATTGAGAGGTGGGTAATGGACGGAGTTCATCGTGGGTTCTCCAATTTTGAGTGCATGGTCGCCGGATCGAGGAGGAATGGTGGTTTCTGCGTTGTCTCTGTCGCAATTAATGGCTTAATTGGGTGAGAAAGCATAGATTGTGGCTGTTGGGATGTTGTTGTGGTTTATCGGAAGGTTGTTTGGTCAAATTTAGGGGTGGGTCGGTAATTGAATGTTGGGTTGTTGAATCGATATGGTGACAGTCTTGGTTTGCCTGGTCTGGGAGCTTGAAGCTGCGTAGGTTGCAGCGGTGGTTTGTTTGGCTATCGCTGAGAGGGAGCGGGGGAAGACAAGTTGTGGACTTGTGGAATTCCCCGGAATCTGGGTTATAGTGGTTGCGATGGTTGTGGTTTTCGACGAATTCTAGGTTATAGTGGTAGTGATGGTGGTGGTCATGGCTTTGTTCTTTGTATTTGTTTTTGTGTGGGCAATTGAACGAACATGAAGTTTTGCCGGATTCTGGGTTTGTGCAGGCAGTGATGGCGGTTGTGCATCGGTGTTCTTCATGTTCATATTTCTAGTGTTTTACCACTTTGCCCCTAAGAACTATCAACTAAGGAAAAAAGTTTGATGGAAATTATACCAGTTGTTGATTGCTAGCAATTACAAACTAGAGGTGGTACTTTGAGGGTTTTGAAACCGGGGGTGCCAAGTGGGTCATTGCCCCAAACTGGAGGTGGGTAGTAAGTAATTGACCCAAAAATAAAACATTAACCTATCTTAACGTTAGTTAAGGTTATTTTGGTAAAAACTTTTGAAATATTTTTTTCCTTTCAATTAATATGCTAAACCAAACATGATAGACCAGAAGTATAATTTTTTCTTATCATTCTCAATGAAGCAATTCAAACAAACAAGTGAGAAAACTTAATCGTTTCCCATCATTTATTTTTTCACATAAATTAAGTTTTCTTATCTTTTTTTTTCTCACGTGATTCCCAAACATGGTGTTAGTTTATAGAGTTTCTAGTGAGTCTTCTCTCTCAATTCTCATGCAGACAACATATAGAGTATATCTTTTAGGCTTAATTACTTAATGCATACCCCCCGGTTCTTCAAAACTATCACATTGCAATCCCCGGTTCTAAAACTCACTGATTTCAAAACTAATTTTTATTGTTGAAGTACAATCTGGAGAGTGCTAAGCTTCGAGCTCAAAAGGAGACAATTGAAAAGGCCATCCAACAGTATACTGTGTCAAGCGAGGAACATAATAATCACTAGAAGCGTTTGGATGAGTGGGCTCAAGACTGCATAAAATTGGCAGCTCAAGCTTCTCTCCTCAAGGACTTTCTTGAAGAGTAGTAGCATTTCCATGTAACCAATTAGGTTTTGCCCATGTAATTCGAATATCAATTTCAATCTTCTGTTGCCATCCAACCTTTGCAGTTTGGACATTTTGTAATGCAAACATGTGTTTGGATTTTTGCTCATGAAAAGTATTCATTTTGGCTTTGCAAATATTGAGCATTATTTTGCTTCTCTGATTAGATAAGCTTGTATGTCTGAAGTCTTTAGATAGGCTTTCAATCGCGTATCGTTGCAGCCTAAAGAGATAGGCTTGATCACAGTGATTTCTATCCAAACAGATAGGTTCAAGCTCGTGTATTGTACAATCTTAGGCAAGTACTACTGTCTAAACATGTAAACGTAAACTTGCGCATTGGTGCTATCTGGGTAGATACGCTTGTGTTTGAGCGTAGTTGCTATCTAGACAGATAGGCTTGAATTGAATTTTGTTGCTATCGTGACAGATAGGCTTGGGTTCGCATACTGCTGATATCTAGACAGATAGACTTAGCTTTGCTGCTACTTAAATAGATAGGCATAAGTTTGCTGCTATCTAGACAGATAGGCTTAAGTTCGCATATTGCTGCTATCTAGACATATAGGCTTGAGTTCGCATATTTATGCTATCTAGACAGATAGGCTTGTCAAGAAGGGTTGATATGTAGACATATAGGCTTAGTTTCGGAAGTACGCAATCGACTGTAAGTAAGAGACATAACAAGTAATCAACACATGCAAAGATTGAGAAGTGATCTCTCATATGGGAGAGTCATTATCATTAAAGTATAGTCCTCATATGGGAGGATAATAAAGGAGTACAACATGAAAGGAATTAAAAGCTCTAAGGATAATACTTTTTGGGTCATCGCATGTTAACTGGACTGGGAGTTATAGCAGTACCATGGCATCTCAAGATTGTGTAATAACCACTATCAAAAACACCTTTTACCTCGAATGGGCCTTCCCAGTTAGCAGCAAATTTAAGGTGAGCTGCTTCGCGCATGCGATTATCAGAAGCTCGCAGGACCAAGTCTTCCACAACAAACTCTCGATACTGAACGATTTTGTTGTATGCTCGCGCAATCATTTCCTTGTAGTTCTCTTGGCTAGCTCGCGCTTCTCCTGGAGTAAGATGAGGTCATGGTCGCGTTGATTCTCATATAGAGCACTGAATGCCAACCTTACAGAGTTAATTTTGACCTCAGCAGGAACAACTGCCTCAGCTCCGTATCAAAGCAAAAATGGAGAAGTCCTTGTAGGAGTTCTTGGTGATGTGAGATACGCCCATATTGCCACACTTAGTGAATCTTCCCACTTCTTGTGATCGTCTGCGACCATCTTGCTTAGGATCCTTAGAAAATTTTTGTTGGTGGCCTCGAGGCCACTTGGCGGTTGACAAAGGGAGTGCCATTATCAGACAAGATTGTATTAGGAATCCCAAAACGATGAATGATGTTCTCCTGGATGAACTTGACGACGGCCAATGCATTTGTTGTTCTGAGAGGAACTGCCTCCACCCATTTTGTGAACTGTTGAGTTCCAGTTAAAATAAACTAGTTCCCGTGCGATGCTGGACGGATGGGACCAATGAAGTCCAGGGACCAAGTGTTGAATGGCCAAGGAGTCCCTAGTGCGTGCAAATCAACTGCAGGAGCGTGCACCAGGTTGCCATTGAATTGAAATTGTTGGCACCTTTTGACCTTCATGCGGCAGTCAGCTTCCATGGTTGGCCAAAAATAGCCTACAGTCAAGAGTTTTCTGCAAAGCTTCGCGCCTCCTGGATGCTCCACCTGATGCGACATTTCCATGACTTCTTGTGTTTCTTGACCATTCAGGCATCTAAGAAAATTCCCATCATGTTTTGCCATAGCAGGTTCTGCTTTAGCACGTATCGGGTCGATTTCCTCTTGAGCTTGTCAGCCTCCTTCTTGTCACTTGGTAAAGTTTCCTCTCGCAAATTGTCAATCAAAGGCTTCCGCCAATCAACATCATTGTCAATTGGAGCAATTTCCAAAGAATCCTTCACCAATGCACACTTCTCGCAGTTGCCCTGTAGGATTGCAGCATAGCTCGCCATTTGAGGCCAATGAATCCCATTCCTTTGAGCCTTTCTATAGATTGAGACCTCATTTTCTCCACAAGAGCTATCATGGATCTTCTCTAGTAGGGCTCGACCTTCCTATTCTGCAACGCATCGCATCAGGATCCCACTAGGTCCTTTGTAGTAGAGCAAGTTGTCATGTATGCAGAACCCTTTCGTGGACACCCAAGTTTCCTTGCTTGTTCCTTCGGCTATCGCGCGCCTGACAGACTTTCTCCAGTCTTCGGCCTCAATGAAATCATCTTCCCACAAGTATTTGATCAAGGAAGGGGCAGTCTTGACCTCAATCAAGATTTTTTTCGGACACTTATCCGTACTGATCTTCGAACCAAGAGTTGCTAGCGCATCTGCGTGCCGATTATCGGATCTGGGGGTGTGCTCATACTTGACTGAGTCAAAGTTCTGAACCAGTTTCTGCACAATCGACCAGTAACTCAACAAGTTGATTTCTTTCAACCCGTACTCGCTTGAAGCTTACTTCACAATCAGCTTTGAATCCCCCATCACAATTAAGTTCTGAACTTCTAAGGCCTTGGCTGCGAGGAGACTTGCAATTAAGGCTTCATACTCGGCCTCATTGTTGGTTACTGCAAAGTCTAGCTTGCTTGACATCTGAATGACCTCCCCGTCGGGCTTAGTGAGGACAATTCCAGTTCCTCCTCGGCTCTTATCGATGAGCCGTCGAAGTGTAACGTCCAATATAGCGAGTCTATTGATAATCCCGTTTACGGTGTTATATATACAGTCGAAAGACTACCGTTTTGTGTGATTTCCGGGTAAAATATGTTATATTTATGCTACGATTGTGAGGAATTTGTGATTTAGAGCTTAATGTGCTTGTTTGATTAGTCAGGGCGTTTTCTAGTGTATTTGAGCTATTTATATTGTATTTTACACCCGGTATGTGTAGTTGTTAGATTCTCAGGTACCGGAGGCTCGGAGCGTGGAATTGAATCTGAAAACGAACTTCGGAAACGGTTTTAGCTCCATGAAAACAGACCCAAGAACTATACAATTCTCTACCTACAACAACTCGCCAAGCCACCATAAACAACCAATTAAACAATCATCACCTCATCCTAAATAGAGCAGCTACAAACCCACCTCAAACATCAAAAAGTACCAACTCCAAAATACAAACACCAAAATAGACCCAGCAAACAACACAAACTCTACAAGCCATAGCCTTCACCATTTCCCTACAACTTATTTACTTTACTGCCAATACACCAATGCCACATAACTAGACATTCCCCATGACCAATTCTCTCCAAACAAACCAACACCCAATTACAACATCAGACCATCCCCTCCATTACCAGTACACCATAGTAACTCCAAAACCATCTACACCATGGCTATATACTACCTGCAACTAATTGCTACCATAACAACCATAACTACCATAGCCATTTTACTCATCCACCATAACTAACTTGTCAAAAAGCCACCCTGCTACCATTTCACCCATAATCCACCATTTCAACCAACCTAAGCTAAAACTACCTTCATCCTACACAAACATTACCCACTGCCTACAAAACATACCATCAAATCCCTCATCTTCCACAATAGACCACCAATAATCAAACACCAACCCAATAATCCAATTCATCAACTACCAGACCAGCCACTGTTGGACCTCCATAACAACCTCTGCCACCTCCAAGAACTAACACCCACAGCACCTCCTCCACAACCATATTCAACCACCACTGCCACCTCCATATAGGAACTCCATATCCAATACCACTTGTAACTACAACCAAAACCAATTCCGACGCTGAAATTAAACCCACCTGAAACATCACCCAACCTGCACTTCACCTTCACAAACAACCTAACTAGCTACCACCTCCACTCAAGACCCAGTACCACCATTACACAACCTGCAAACATCCATATGTTAGGATTCCGATACGCGAGAGACAAGAGAAAGCAAGAACAAACAAAGGCAAGATCAAGAACACAAGAATTTACGTGGTTCACTAGTTTTGAGACTAGCTACATCCACGGCCAAACCAAACCAATTTATTGATGAGAAGTTACTACCAATTACAAGCACACACCAAGTCATGACCCTAGCATCTACTTACATACTAGTAAAAGACTTGGAGCCCAAGTAATGTCCAAAACTAATCCGAGACAAACTAGGAAATAATTCCTAAATTGTTTCCTGACCCAATAAGGACACTACCAAATATATTAGTCAAAGTAGACCCCTAAAAGGAATCAAAGAGATTCCTTGTTGCCAAAGTAATGTAATTACTTCCAAAACTATTAGCCTCCTTTGACCATCCCATGCTAGGATTTTGAATCAACCAAAAAACCCAACAAACCTCCACCTTGATTCAAACTCCATAGCTACCGAACCAATTCTTCTCATCAATCCAAAAAATATCAATCCGAGTGTATTCCCGATTTGCGGAATTGAACACACTCCCAATACGCCCCAACAAGCGCGTCTATGCGTCTTCAACAAACACAAAAACTATGCGTCCCAATAAACGCTCCCCTAATGCACCATGACTAATGCATACCCAAACGTCGCGCCAATGACACTTCGCGACAAAGTGCCTATCAAACGATGTCATGTCAATTTGCACCACCACCCGCACCAATGCGCACAAAACCAATAACCAAAGCGCGCCAATCCAAGATCCACTCGCGCTACCAACCGATGTGTGCACAATAACACACTACCAATCCACGTGCCCAATAACACGCTCCCATGCTCCATGCCCGGAGCTCAAACCGCCCTCAAGGGGCCTAGAGAGTTTCATCGTCCTCGAGCGTCCCTCCTCCTCCCCCTGAAGTGAGATCTCCAGGTGCACGATTCTTGGGACACTCCCTTTTCTCATGATGTTTCTCCCTCAATTCGCTAGTTGATTCAAGCCGCCTCCACCTAGGATTGAATCCTCCTAGCCGCCAAATCCAGATATAGATCCAGATCACTTGCCGGGTTGAGCACGCCATATCGATTGACGCATGCCGGAACCGAAAGCGTGCCGGATGTACTAAAACTAGATCCAAAATTTCGATGCTCCACAATAAGAGCCCGATAGCTCCCCCAACAAGGAACCCGATAGCCTCCCAACAAAGGCTTGGTGTGCTTGCACCCCTGTTTCAGAGGCCAACCAGCGGAAACCCAATCTTCCCATCAAACCCGACAGATCTTGATCACGAACTCGCCAATTCTTCTCTTCAATCTCAACGAACCTGGCTCTGATACCACTTGTTAGGATTCCGATACGCGAGAGACAAGAGAAAGCAAGAACAAACAAAGGCAAGATCAAGAACACAAGAATTTACGTGGTTCACTAGTTTTGAGACTAGCTACATCCACGGCCAAACCAAACCAATTTATTGATGAGAAGTTACTACCAATTACAAGCACACACCAAGTCATGACCCTAGCATCTACTTACATACTAGTAAAAGACTTGGAGCCCAAGTAATGTCCAAAACTAATCCGAGACAAACTAGGAAATAATTCCTAAATTGTTTCCTGACCCAATAAGGACACTACCAAATATATTAGTCAAAGTAGACCCCTAAAAGGAATCAAAGAGATTCCTTGTTGCCAAAGTAATGTAATTACTTCCAAAACTATTAGCCTCCTTTGACCATCCCATGCTAGGATTTTGAATCAACCAAAAAACCCAACACCATAACCATTACAAAGCACACAAAACTGACCTACAACCCATCAATAGACCCATCACCTCTGCCACCAATTCACAAGATCAAATCACCCCCAGCACGAATTAACCCCCTGGCTTCACCACAACAAAACACCCACAATTAATAACCTACCTGCAGTACACCGCCGACCCAATTGTCTCCATCTCGTCCCGTGTACCACGAACTCATAACCAAAGCAATTACCATCCACCATAGCCACCTCCATTGCACCTGCAAGCCAACAACCCAGCAACGATCAGAGCCCAGAATTGAGAAGAAATAGAGCGTAAATCAACCGAGAAGCAAGAACAGAGCACCGAAGAGACACCCAGAAGCAGGGAGAAGTCGCAAGAACAGAGAAGCAAAACAGAGGCTGAATCAGCGAAGCCCTCTGATCAATACCGTGACCCAACAGGTCCGCCTTCATCACCGCTGAAGAAAGGACAAAGAAACTCACAGAAGATCGCAGATAAGACTAGAACAGGGACCGAAGCTGTTCCATGGATTCATACGAATTGAAAATACCCTTCTGCTTGTCAGGTGGCTAAGAGCTTGGGGCAAAATTGAAAATAAAGAAAATTGAGGAAGAAAGAAGAGTTGAGGGGTATTTTAAGTTTTAATCTCTGACCTAGGATCGAAATCATTGGCTAATGAAATCTCCAACAATATTGGAGGGGTCAAAGTGCAAAACAGAGTTTTCTACTCTAAGTGATGCACGGGGCTGTTATGTGAGACCTAGGGGACATATATCATCATTCTAATCATTCATTCAACGAGAGACATCAACGAAGGAGAAGACGGACGAAGAAGACGAAGACCCGATTGCCAGTTCGATCTCTTTCTCTTCTTCTTTTCATCATGTTTAGGGAGAAACTCTTAATGTTTATTTGTTTTATGCGCAGCTAAATACTTTTTGCTATGTTCTATAGATATGAACCTAGGGTTTATGCACCAGACAAGTTTCCGGATATTGTTATTGATTCATGTTTCAATTCTTTTAATCATTTTGTTCTTCTTTGATATCGTATATCTTGATCACTATGGCTATTGACACGTCTTAGGTGACATGAAAAACTTTAGAAAGATGAATCAATAGATTAGTCGAATCATAGCTTAAAGATTATTATCTTGTTAGTTGGATCGATTGTTCTAAGCCTAATTCTTAGCGTAAACGGAGTCGCGAACCGGTTATGCTAGCTTTCTAGGTGGGTGCTTGAGAGAGACTTTACCTAGATATGAACGAGAACAAGAAATTAGCCCGAATCATTGAGACTGATAGGTGAGATGATAGGACTAGTCGTGTGAGGGCAGATTCGATTGTTTAGCGTTAGACTTGGGAATTGGTGGACCGAGAGGACCCAGTGATCGGCTTAACGTTAGGCGGTTAGAACCATATTGGTAGACGTCGGTGGACCGACAGGACCCGTAGTCGACTGATAGGTAGAGCGACATGAGACCGAGAGGAGATTGTCAGTTTTATTACCCGACACAACTAATTAGATGATAGCATGTTTCAGTACTATATCCGGAACTGTCCAAAACCCTAGGGGATCCATAGATCACCTAGTTATTTCTCCATATTTGTTTATTAATCACAAAAAATACAAAAAATATTAGTTAGTTGTTTATTTAAATTCTTAAATCAAATTATTCCTCCCTGTTACAGTACTCTAAATTAATAGACTAACTAAACAATCTCGAGTTTGTCCTGTGGGTTTGACAACCTGAGTTTTAATACTCGATCTTTATTACTTCGACCGTGCACTTGCGTATACACGTAAGAATTCGTGTCAAGTTTTTGACGCCGTTGTCGGGGACAACGGTAGATTATTTAGTTAGGATTTAGTTATGAGTACTTTTTCTTTAATTTTGTTTTATTTTGTGCTTCACTGGTATCTTTTGAGTATGTTTTCTCATGAACGCATGGAGCTAGCCCCAACGCAACTGAATAAAATCATCAAGTGTGGGGGTCTTGATGAAATGCGTGCACTGAATGAAGAATATCAAGAAGTGCAACAGAATGAGTACTACTGGTATGACTTCATGGAGATAGATGCCTTTGAGCCCAGTAGCACGGTGTGGAGGTTGATCAAAAAGAAAAAGTGTAAAATGAAAAGAGTCAGCTTCTACACTTTTCCACCATCTTTAGAGCACAGGGGTGCGCTTGAGAAGAAAGTTCTGGAAAAGAGATGGTGGAAGAAGAAGAAGTGGAGCGATAAAGCATCCTCTACGTTCCTAGACGGTTGAGCTAACCAGGTCGGGCTGTCGACCTTAAATTACAAGCGCTGGTTGGGAGGCAACCCAACATTAAATTAGGATATTTGTTATTTCATTTTGTTTTGTTTTGAGTTCTCCATATCTACTTTTTGAGAGGTGAGAGAGAGACAGACTGATGATTTGTCGAGTTTTGCAGGTAATGTTTGCGAAGAATCTACTCCAATGTGCTATGACACATTTGACCCACATGGGGACTCGTGAGGGAGTTGGAGATTTTTCGTGCATTTTTGCAGAATGGAGCAATCTACCCCGGTGTGCGAGGCACACGCGACCTTAGGGGAGCTACATGTTAACATGTTGTAGCTTGGGGATTGCTCAGGTGAGCTCCATCGGTAGTGTTTCTCTGGAAACTGGCAACGGTCCAATGGACCCCTTCTTGTTGCAATTTTGCGGACACGGTGCCCATGTATGTCCGGGAACCACAGGTATATCTCACTTTCTCTCTCTCTCTCTCTCTCTCTCTCTCTCTCTCTCTCTCTCTCTCTCTCTCTCTCTCTGTTTCTGCAATCTGAGTTGTAGCCGAGTATATCCATCGCCTACACATTTAAGCAATGATTCCTCCTATATAATCTCTAAATTCATTGAGGACAACGAAATGCTTAAGTGTGGGGGGGGGGTTTGTTTATATTTTCTAGCCATGTCTGTTTGCATAGCCTTGTCACATGTAGTATTTGTCGTATTGTGAGTATTGTGAGTCAGTTTCGTGTTTATTATATTGTCGTATTGTGCTAGATCTCTAATTTTTGCATTGTGTGCACTTTTATATTATTGAGTCACCCTACCCAATATTATGTGATAGTAGAGTTGACCATTGCATATAGAGTTAGGAAAATATGAAAAAATTTAAAAAAAAAAATAAAAAATTGAAAAATCAGTAAAATTTAATTTTTTTTAAGAATAAGGGCAATTGATGAAGCTAGAAACCGAAGAGAGTTCAGTGAAAGAGTCTCTGAGAATAGGAAGTGCCATAGTCAGAATGTCTTTATGGGAGACGAAGTAATGCTCTAATTTTCCAATAACGGAAAATAAAGCAAGGCAATGTCGCTCAATATAGGTGTACCTGGATTCAGCAGGTTGCACTACGCGGGATATGTAATAGATAGGCCTTTCCTGGCCTTCGAACTCCTGAGCCAGCAAAGCCTCAGTCGATTGCTTCGTTGAAGTAAGATATAAGAGCAAAGGCGATCCTAGTTGAGGCGCGATCATGACTCGTGGTGATGCCAGCAATTGCTTCAGCTTCTCGAACATTGTCTGGTGTTCCTCCGTCCAAGTGTATGTCGCATTCTTCTTGAGCAAATTGATGAAGCATAGTGTTAACTCTGTGATTGCCAGTTGTGCACAAGAGATTCCGGCGGGGAGACCTCCGTGTGCACCGTGTGTAGTGGATCAAGGATCGCACAGGAAGAATAGGGGTGTGTGTAGGGAGAGAGTAAGTCAGTAGCAATGTCTGAGAGAGAGACAGAGGTTTGGCAGAGCTTCCGCGTATGGCAAGTGTGTTCCTCCTTTGTATGGAAAGGTTAACGATATATATATACTGGAGAACGTGACCGTTGTAGTGTGGTTAATGCGCCCATTAATGGCGGCTTAATTAGCTTAACCATAACGGCACGTTCGTCCGAGTATATAGGAACCATTACAGCACGTGGTGCGCGAATACCGGAACCGTTACGAGGTTGACCGGGTTTGACCGGATTGACCGGGTCTAGGGAGCTCGTGCCATAGATCTCTCAAAACAGTTACTAAAGGTCGCGTGCGGGCTTGGCTCGCACGCGACAGGGCTTACTCTAGCCTCCAAACCACTAAGTCCCTACAAGTCCCGTGCAGTGGTATGCGAGGGCTCTGTCTCGCAGCCCCCACATGGATCAGCTCGGCTGGTGATCCTGTGTGTATGGAGCACAATATGGTGTGCTGGATGGCTGCCACGTGGCCAAGATCTGTCATGTCAGAAAGCAGTATCTACATTAGCCCCCTTTCTGCGCGTGAAGACTCATAGCCGTATAGACTTCCATGCGCGGAAACCAACATACGCGTCGCCACCACGCACCAATTCAAATACGGGTAAGTTCAGCCCCCGTGCGTGTCATTTTGACCTAAAACCCCTAGAGTCGTGCCGTCTGACCTTTAGGGTTTTAGGCGTGACGTCAGCTTGTCCTGTGATTGCGCGATTCGACGGTGACGGTTGCGATTCGACTATCGAAAGGACGCAACCCTTCATTGTTTTGGATAAATACCTTGTATCCCCCATTATTGCAAAGCATCACTTCTTTCTCTTAAAGTGAATGGTACCCGGAGATCTTCGAGAGCAGATCCAGATAATCAATCACCAGTTCAGAACTGCAAATCGTATTCTTCAATTGTGCATATCCAAGCAGGCTTCAAGAAAACAAGGTTGGCCTCGTTTACTTTTGATTTAAAATACCAGTGTTTGCCTTGAACTGCGTTGAATCTGTAAATCCATGAAATCTGTGAAGAGGCTTTGATCTTTGAACCTGCTTCGTTTTAATCTTTCAACAATATTGGATCTTGCAATTCCCGAATTTCTGAAATTGGTACCGGAACTGTTCGTTTTCCTTCGCATAGATCTTGAATTCCAAAATTCAAACTGAAGTATGGTATTTCTCCCCCCCTTTTTTTTTTGCTCTTTCGCAGGAATGGCCAAGACAAGAGTAACCAGACCCGTCAAGGAAGATGAAGAGATACCCGACCTTCCGCAGGCCTTGTGGCGAAAAGCCCCCTTTTTAGGCGGCAAAGATTTCTACCATGCGAGGGTAAAGGCAAAGAGGATGCCTGATCCTGTTCCAGTTGAGCGATTGCTGACGTTGACTCGCCCAGTCAACTCAGCCCTGCTCGAGTGGGTTGGGTCCGAGGATGTAGTTCGATTGGGGATCGAAAACGGGCACTTCCCATACACTGCGATTTCTACTCAGGCGTTCGTCCAGAAATTGGACTATATGGATGAGTGGATTGACCACGTATTGGATCATCACGCCGAGACTCTTAATGAAGCCGGCGTATACTTTGCTATCCAGGCTATGAAGGGTGCTGCCGTGAAGTTGGATCAGTCCATGCTTCTAGACCTTCTGTCCCGTTACTCGCCTGCGACTCATACGTTCTATTTTAGTGAGTTCGAGGCTGCCCCGACACTCGAGGACGTTCAAATGCTGTATGAGCTTTCTCCCATGGGCGAGGTGGACCCTCTAAGTCCCTTGAGGACATCTGCGGAGATTGCCTTGTACAAGCAGATGGAGGAATGCTTGGCAGAGGTGAAGAAAATTTCCACTCGGTGGACCACTACCAAGCCTCTTCCTAACTGGCAGCTGGTTGATACGTCCGCGAAGAATACCTGGAATAAATGGTTGCAGTACTTCTTTCGCGATTATGCGAACAGCAGCATTACTAAGAGGCTTCTGAACGAGGACCCGGAGGCCGAGAATTACGTAGAGGGAAAGGGCTACCATTTGACCCTTTGTGCTTTTCTCTGTGCCTGGCTGTCAAGGTATCTGATTGATGGTCACCCCCATGATGGAGTCTTCTACCATGTGTTGCCTCTTGCTGTGAGGCTCGCTCTTGGCCAGAGGGTCGCACTCGGACCCTTGGTCTTGGGCACGCTGTACTATAGGCTTGATCAGCTGGTTCTGGCTATGAGGGAGTCGCGTGGCCGCCTCGATGTACTGACCTTTGTCAATATTTCCTTTTTGACAATGTGGGTGTTCGAGCGCTGGCCGTCTTATGCTCCAACTGCTCTCCAACTTGAAAAGTGGTGTCCCCCAGGCGAGACAGAAGCACGTAACAGCGGAAGAGCTGCGAGATGGTTCGGAACAGGCAACCCCAAGTGCGTTTAAAGTTTGATATGCGACAAACGGAAGGAGTTTACTGCCAGGCCCTATGCCACGCGTATTGAAAATGTGAGATGGTTTCCAAAGCTATACCCCTCTAAAGGCATGGTCTTTTCAGAAGAGCTTCTCTTTGAAAGGGGACCTCATTTCCATGAGCGCTACCGCGAGTTCTTTTGCTGGTGTCTGCGAGGTTCCCTTCCTGCCCTCGCCGAGCATATTCGTGAGCTTGCGCCGAGGTATGAGAAGATCACCGTGGACGTTGACCCCACTAGAGTTTCTCCTCAGTTTGGTTTTGATGCGGTGGCCCCATCAATCTGGCCCCAGTCCATTGTCAGAGGATGCTACAAGCGCTTGCTAACAAAGGAGTGCAAGACGGTTTTCATGAACAATCTCCCTTTTGAGCAGCCTGCGGGCACCCGCGAGGGTGGTTGTTCCCAGAACTGGCTCGCATACTGGGTTGCCCAGCGAACGAGGATCGAGACAGAGTCGGCCGCGCAGCCGGGTAAAGCTCCCTTGATCAAAAGAAATTCTTTTCCGTTTCGCCCCACTTGCAGTCTGAGCGAGTCTGAGTATGGTTGCTACTTACTGTGGGACCGTGAGAACCATTTGTGCCCCGATTTCATTCTGAAGGAGCAGGTCGCCGCAATCAAGAAAAGCGACGCGCAAGTCGTCAGATACAGCAAGGCTTTTGCTGATGTAAGCAATTTCTTCGCACGTGTTAAGTTTTCTCAATTTCCTTGTGCTGACACTATTATTCTGTATTGTTGTAGTGTCATGTACGGAGATTCGCAGCTGGTGATCGCTCCAAGTCGCTGGTCAACACCATTGTTGCCACCAGAAGACGACAGCAGCCGTTCCGGCTTTCATGGAGGATGGACGCTGAGGTTGAAACAAAGGTTCGCGCAGTCATGAATGTTTTTGCTGACTCGCTGATAGACAATCCTCCGGCTCCGTCTCCTCCCGGAGATGACCCGTCTCCTCCAGCGACTGCGGCGCCAAGAGTGAAGAGACCTAGGCAAAGGGGAATTACGATTTCTTCCCCTAGAAGCGCTCCAGCTTCTCCAGTGAGGTCCCTTTCTACCAAGGACAAAGGCAAAGGTCGCATGCTCAGCAAGGTGCGGAAAGAGCTCGCAGTTGAGTCTTTCGTTCCCTTCGATCAAGAGGGAGAGGAAGAGAGGCAGGAGCCCCAGGCAAGTGATGAAGAAGAAGAAGCAACAGTTGTAATGCATGAGGAAGAATCAGGAGGTACCTCCGTCGCATTTCCTTTCCCGTCATCGTAACTTCTTTGCACTTCTTTTCTTTAAACCATTCGTGCATTCGCAGATGATGATGAGACCGTTGGTGGCCTCGCGGCCAAAAGACAAAAGAGAGATGCCCCTTCTGGCATTTCAGATGAGCCCATAAGCGAGGACGTTCTTGCTGAGTCCCGGAAGACAGCCGCGGAGGCTGCTGAGAGAAGAAGGCGGCGAGAGGAAGAGGAGCTCGAGCGTGTGAAACAGCGGAGCCTCGAAGAGCAGCATGTTGACGACTTAGTGCGTCCAGTTAGCGAGGAAGACGAACTTCCCGAAGAAGTGGCTCCTCGTGTGGAGGAGGAAGATGAGGTTCCCGGAGAGGATGCAGCAGCACTAGAGCAAGTCCAAGCGGACTTCGAAGAGATCGCAGGCGGCGATAAAGGTGAGATCTTCAATCTCGCAGTAACTTATAGAGATGTTATTGTGGGTGCGTTAAAGCATGGTGTGTCAAAGGCTGACATTCGCCGTTGGTTAGTAAACAAATGCGGAGAACCTTCAGGTAATCATTTGAGTGATACGCATGTACTAGGCTTTAGCAACTTGAGGCAAAATCATGACTGGTTTATTCGCATCCCAGGTCACGCTCCTCTTACAGACTTGCTTAGTGAGGATACACTGATAGGGCATGGTTCCACGTCCTTAGTGTATGACGAAGATACCTCAATCCCACCTTCGCGTGGAGGTGCTTATTCTTTAGCTTTAGTAAAGATAGCAAAATAACTTATAGCGCAAGTTACCTTACATCATCGCATTCGATGTCGCAGGTCATGCTGAGGGACCTGAGCTGGAACAGAGAAGTCAGCCTTCTGCGCCCTATGTTCCAATTCCGAGCTCCCATACCGAGAAGCCCGTCGCAGCTGTTGACCACGCGGGTGTGCCTCGTGAGGACATCATCGAGCTTTCCGACGATGCTGGAGCTGACACTGTGTTGATGGATGAAGATGTCCATGCTAGTGCTGACGAGGTAAGGACAACTGCTGCTAATGCTTCCGCATCCGAGAGTGTCCTACGACAAGCGACTTCGACTGTCCCTTCGCCTCCGGTGATGACTGAGTCAGAGGCACCCATTCCTGCGTGGAGCTTTTGGGGCTCGCAGGTTGGGAATGTAGTCGCAGCTGGCGCGGCCTACATTCTTCCTCCCGACTACGAGAGATTAGAGCTCGCAGCTGATAGGAGAGTCATGGAGCGAGGGCAGTCCTCGAACAACCCAGCAGCTCGCATTCCTTCTCTTCATGAGATTCTGGAAGGAACTGGTAAGTAGAGTTTTACTGTTCGCACGTCGCATTGTTCGCTTGCGAATTTTGACATCATAACTTATCTTTGACGTCTCCTCAGGTTTGAAGCAAGCCGATGTAGACTGGGTGGTTCGAATGCGTCTCAGGTATCCTCGCTCGTTTGTGAGATCTCTGGAGATCGGGCCCTTTGACAGGAGGTTGTTCCTCACTGAAGCCATCTGGATACTGGAGCAGCTGTCTGCGGCTACGCCTGCGACCATTTCGGTCCAGAGTGCTGAATTGCTATGCGGCATGTGCCAAAACCTCGTGACCAAAGTCCAAGGCAGAATGGGCTTTAAGTTTCTTAAGGACAGAGTCACGCTGATTCGCGCGGCTGTAACTTTGAAACTCGGTCACCAGAATCTCGCAGCTGAGATGCAAAAGGTGGAGCAGCTGAAGCAAAGGGTTGATGAAGCTCTGAAGCTGTATCATGAGATGAATGCCAGGTGCGAGCAATTGAAGCAAGAAGTGGAACAGGTGGAGAAGCTGAGCGAGCAGTTCGCGCCCCAAGACTCCTTAATCAAGAATTTGCTTTGATTTTTCTGAGCCTTGAAAAATAGCAAGGAAATAGCTGAAACATTAATGTAACGTTTTGAAACATTAATGTAATGTTGCTAGGGTTTCTCCCCCCCTTTTTTTTTAACAACGAACAATGAATTTGCCCGTTTTACCCTTTTCCGGGATTTGATTGGACATTTCTGTGCATATCCAATTATGACATCAGCAATTGATTCTCTGCTTGATTTTCGCGCTAATTTCTCGGTAGATAAGCATGCTTCCGTTGGGAAGTCCATCCGAATCATGACTATCCGTCATTTATTAGGATACGCAACTGAATCGTCGTAGCCTTTAGTAGGGTAATTGATTGTTACCGCTTTTCAAGGCGTAAGTGATTGAACTTACCCTCTTTTTTGAATTTTGCTGACTCATCTTAGGCAACCGAAGAGTCTGTACAGGGCCTATATAAACCCTGTCTTTGCTATTTGGGTTCTTCGTCCCAAACATGTGCTTTGCCGTGAGTCCTTACGACTGCTGGCTTCAACGCTTGTTTTTCGTTGATTCATGGCAATTTGAATCCTGAGTTTGCGCTTTGTGCTATAGAAATAGTTTCCAAGATCCACTTTATGAGGCTTATTGCTCTTTATAACCATCATAAAGAAGATGCAGATAACATCTCATGTGTGTTCGAAGAAATTTCTTCGTGTATTATGTGTGCAGGTCATGTTTCCGGCCGCCTCGTGGCGAGGTGCAGCGCCGAAGTGACCGTGCTACCGTCTCGTAATGAACGGCGGAATTCTTCTTCAGCATCTCGGAAGAAGAATCCGTTACTTTCACGTTTGTGAGCTCGGGATGACGAACCGTCGCGTTCATCCCCGTCTACAAGGAGCCCTTGCCCTTTGGAGCTTCTGCTTGCCTGTGGATCGCCGGAACCGGTGGTTCCTTGGGCAAATGTTATGGGGAGCATATCTGACAACGGTCTTGTCGGATAGCGGGATCTCGAGCGTATGGCTTCATGTGGCTCTCTTAGAGCGAGATCTCCTCTACTACAAATGTTCACCCGCAGATCTGGGCGTTGCGTAGCCGGTGTTTGAAACCGGTGGGCTCATCCTTTGCAGTCCGGGTTTCCGTACTGTGTCTCTGTTGGCTTACCAGCCACTTTTCGAATGTATTGTAAGCCATGTTGGCTGCGTAGTTAGATTCGAGCTTTTCGCTTGTAAGCTGCTATCTAGACAGATAAATTGTAAGTCATTTGACTCGTAATGATAAATAGATTTCTGTATTATCTGCTATCTCTTTACAACAGAATACAATTTCGCACGCGTTTCGCCATATTTCGCCTTGCATAATGCTATGTAATTGTTTCGCATCTGCGACATATTGATTCGCGGGTGTTTCACCAGACCGTTCGAGATCGTATCTTCGCAGCTGTGCCATCTTGGCGGATGGGCTTGCAGTTGGCCGTTGCAAATCATTTAAGATCATGTTCACAACATTGCTATCGTAACAGATAGTCTTTAGCAGATCGATTAAGATCATTAAGTGGTGCGAACTGCTATCACAAAAGATAGGCTTTATTAGCGAACTGCTTGAGATCGTTTCTCGCATAAATTGCTATCGCAACAGATAGGCTTTTAGAAGATCCAGTAAGACCGTCTTGCGCATGCGTTGCCATCGTAACAGAGGCTTGGGTGATCAATTAAAATCACTTTGCATATGAGTTGCTATCGTAACAGATAGGCTTGAGAGAATCAGGTAAAATCGTTTTGTGTATGAGTTGCTATCGTAACAGATAGACTTTGATGATAAATTGAGATCGCATTTGCGTTTAGCTGCTATCATGAGAGATAGGCTTTAGATGATCAATTAAGATCTCATTGGCGCTTGGCTGCTATCGTAGGAGATAGGCTTCAGATGATCAATTAAGATCGCATTTGCGTTTGGCTGCTATCGTAAGAGATAGGCTTTACATGATCAATTAAGATCGCATTTGCGCTTGGCTGCTATCGTAAGAGATAGGCTTTACATGATCAATTAAGATCGTATTTGAGTTGGCTGCTATCGCGAGAGATAGGCTTTAGATGATCAATGAAGATCGCGTTTGTGTTGGCTGCTATCGTGAGAGATAGGCTTAGATGATCAATTAAGATCGCATTTGTATTAGCTGCTATCGTTAGAGATAGGCTTTAGATGATCACTTAAGATCGCGTTTGCATTAGCTGCTGTGCACAAGAGATTCCGGCAGGGAGACCTCCGTGTACACCGTACGTAGTGGATCAGGGATCGCACAGGAAGAATAGGGGTGTGTGTAGGGAGAGAGTAAGTCAGTAGCAATGTCTGAGAGAGAGACAGAGGTTTGGCAGAGCTTCCGCGTATGGCAGTGTTGTTCTCCTTTGTATGGAAAGGTTAACGATCTATATATACTGGAGAACATGACCGTTGTAGTGTGGTTAATGCGCCCATTAATGGCGGCTTAATTAGCTTAACCATAACGGCACGTTCGTCCGAGTATATAGGAACCGTTAGAGCACGTGGTGCGCGAGTACCGGAACCGTTACGAGGTTGACCGGGTTTGACCGGATTGACCGGGTCTAGGGAGCTCGTGCCATAGATCTCTCAAAACAGTTACTAAAGGTCGCGCGCGGGCTTGGCTCGCACGCGACAGGGCTTACTCTAGCCTCCAAACCACTAAGTCCCTACAAGTCCCGTGCAGTGGTATGCGAGGGCTCTGTCTCGCAGCCCCCACATGGATCAGCTCGGCTGGTGATCCTGTGTGTGTGGAGCACAATATGGTGTGCTGGATGGTTGCCACGTGGCCTAGATCTGCCATGTCATAAAGCAGTATCTACATTAGCCCCCTTTCTGCGCGTGAAGGCTTGTAGCTGTATAGGCTTCCATGCGCGGAAACCAACATGCGCGTCGTCGTCACGTACCAATTCAAATACGGGTAGATTCAGCCCCCGTGCGTGTAATTATGACCTAAAACCCCTAGAGTCGTGCCATCTGACCTTTAGGGTTTTAGGCGTGACGTCAGCCCGTCCTGTGATTGCGCGACACGACGGTGACGGTTGCGATTCGACTATTGAAGGGACGCAACCCTTCATTCTTCTGGATAAATACCTTGTATCCCATCATTGCAAGGCATTGCTTCTTTCTCTTAAAGTGAATGGTACCCGGAGATCTTCGAGAGCAGATCCAAATAATCAATCATCAGTTCAAGACTGCAAATCGTATTCTTCAATTGTGCATCTCCAAGCAGGCTTCAAGGAAACAAGGTTGGCCTCGTTTACTTTTTGATTTTAAAATTCCGGCGTTTGTCTTGATCTGCGTTGAATCCGTAAACTCATGAAATCTGTGAAGAGGCTTTGATCTTTAAACCCGCTTCGCTTTACTCTTTCGACGATATTGGATCTTGCAATTACCCAATTTCTGAAATCGGCACCGGAACTGTTTGCATTCCTTTGCATAAGTCTCGAATTCAAAATTCAAACTGACTGGTGTGGTATTTCTCCCCCCTTTTTTTTTTTGCCCTTTCGCAGGAATGGCCAAAACAAGGGTAACCAGACCCGTCAAGGAAGACGAAGAGATGCCGGAGCTTCCGCAGTCTCTGTGGCGGAAAGCCCCCTTTCTGGGTGGGAAAGATTTTTACCACGCGAGGGTGAAGGCAAAGAGGATGCCTGATCCTGTTCCCGTTGAGCGGTTGTTGACACTGACTCGCCCAGTTAACTCAGCCTTGCTCGAGTTAGTTGGCTCCGAGGATGTGGTTCGATTGGGAATCGAGAACGGGCACTTCCCATACACTGCGATTTCTACTCAGGCGTTTGTCCAGAAGTTGGACTATATGGATGAGTGGACTGACCACGTGTTGGGTAATTACGCCGAAACTCTTGATGAAGCCGGCATTTTCTTTGCTGTTCGTGCTATGAAGGGTGCTGCCGTGAAGTTGGATCAGTCCATGCTTCTAGACCTTCTGTCCCGCTATTCGCCTGCGACTCACACGTTTCACTTTGCTGAGTTCGAGGCTGCCCCCACGCTCGAGGACGTTCAAATGCTGTATGAGCTTTCCCCCATGGGCGAGGTGGACCCCTTGAGTCACTTAAGGACATCTGCGGAATTAGCCTTGTACGCGCAGATGGAGGAGTGCCTAGCAGAGGTGAAGAAAATCTCCACTCGGTGGACCAGTACAAAACCTCTTCCGAACTGGCAGCTGGTTGATACGTCCGCGAAGAATACCTGGAACAAGTGGTTGCAGTACTTCTTCCGAGACTATGCGAGCAGCAGCATTACTAAGAAGCTTTTGAGCGAGGACCCGGAGGCCGAGAATTACGTAGAGGGCAAGGGTTATCATTTGACCCTTTGCGCCTTTCTCTGCGCTTGGCTGTCGAGGTATCTGATTGATGGTCACCCCCATGATGGGGTCTTCTACCATGTGCTGCCACTTGCCGTGAGGCTCGCTCTTGGCCAGAGAGTCGCACTTGGACCCTTGGTCTTGGGCACGCTATATTACAGGCTGGATCAGCTGGTTCTGGCGATGAGGGAATCGCGTGGCCGCCTCGACGTTCTGACCTTTGTCAATATCAGCTTTTTGACAATGTGGGTTTTCGAGCGTTGGCCGTCTTATGCTCCAACTCCCCTCCCACTTGAGAAGTGGTGTCCCCCAGGCGAGACGAAAGCGCTCAACAGCGGAAGGGCTGCGAGATGGTTCGGGGCAAGCAACACCAAGTGTACTTGGAGCTTGATATGCGACAAGCGAAGGGAGTTCACTGCCAGGCCTTACGCCACACGTGTTGAGAATGTGCGGTGGTTTCCGAAGCTATACCCCTCCGAAGGTATGGTCTTGTCAGAAGACCTTCTCTTTGAAAAGGGACCGCATTTCCACGAGCGCTATCGTGAGTTCTTTTGCTGGTGTCTGCGGGGTTCTCTTCCTGCACTTGCAGAACATATTCGTGAGCTCGCGCCACGATATGAAAGGCTTACAGTGGATGTTGACCCCACTCGGGTCTCTCCTCAGTTTGGTTTCGATGCAGTGGCCCCATCAATCTGGCCCCAGTCTATCGTTAGAGGGTGCTACAAGCGCTTGCTGACAAAGGAATGCAAGACGGTCCTTATGAGCAATCTTCCCTTTGAGCAGCCGGCGGGAACTCGCAGGGGTGGTTGTTCCCAGAATTGGATCGCATACTGGATTGCCCAGCATACGAGGATGGAGACGGAGGCGGCGGCGCAGCCAGGAAGGGCCCCCTTGATCAAGAGAAACTCTTTTCCGTTTCGCCCCAATTGCAGTTTGAGCGAGTCTGAGTACGGTTGCTACTCGTTGTTGGACCGCGAGAATCATTTGTGCCCCGATTTCATTCTGAAGGAGCAGGTCGATGCAATCAAGAAGGGTGACACGCAGGTCATCAAATATAGCAAGGCGTTTGCTGAGGTAAGCAGTTTCCTTGTGTGCTTTGAACTCTTTGATTTGCTTGCACTGATGCTTTTTGTTCTGTATTGTCTAGTGTCATGTGCGGAGGTTCGCAGCTGGTGACCGTTCCAAATCGCTGGTGGATACCATTGTTGCCACCAGAAGGAGGGGGGAGTCGTATCGGCTAGCATGGAGGATGGATGCCGAGGTCGAAACAAAAGTTCGCGGGGTCATGAACACTTTTGCTGACTCGCTGATAGACAACCCTCCGGCTCCGTCTCCTCCTAGAGGTGACCCGTCCCCTCCGGCGACTGCGGCGCCGAGAGCGAAGAGACCTAGGCAAAAGGGGATTACGATTTCTTCCCCTAGGAGCGCTCCAGCTTCGCCCCCAGCGAGGTCCCTTTCTGTCAAGGACAAAGGTAAGGGTCGTATGCCCGGCAAGGTGCGAAAAGATCTCGCAGTTGAAACCTTCGTTCCATTCAATCAAGAGGAAGAGGAAGAGAGGCAGGAGCCCCAAGCAAGTAATGAAGAAGAAGAAGAAGGAACAGTTGTGATGCGCGAGGAAGAGTCAGGAGGTACTTCCGCCGCATTTTCTTGTCCTTTATCATAACTTCTATGCAGTTCTTTTCTTTGAACCAATTGTATATTCGCAGGTGATGATGATGAAGCCGTTGGTGGCCTCGTGGCCAAGAGGCAAAAGAGAAATGCCCATGCTGGCGTTTCAGATGATCCCATAAGCGAGGATGTTCTTGCTGAATCCCGGAAGACAGCCGCGGAGGCTGCTGCGAGAAGAAGGCAGCGAGAGGAAGAGGAACTCGAGCTTGTGAAACAGCGGAGCCTCGAGGAGCGGCATGTTGACGACTTAGCGCGTCCAACTGGCGAGGAAGACGAGCTTCCCGAAGAAGTGGCTCCTCATGTGGAGGAGGAAGATGAGGTTCCTGGAGAGGACACAGCAGAGCTAGAGCAAGTCCAAACGGACTTCGCAGAGATCGCAGGTGGCGATAAAGGTGAGATCTTCAATCTCGCAGTTACTTATAGAGATGTAATTGTGGGTGCGTTAAAGCACGGTGTGTCAAAGCCTGACATGTTGGTTGGTAAGCAAATGCGGAGAACCCTCAGGTAATTATTTTGAGTGATATGCGCATACTAGGCTTTAGTCACTTGAAGCAAAATCATGACTGGTTTACTCGCGTCCCAGGTCACGCTTCTCTTAAAGATTTGCTTAGTGAAGATACACTGATAGGGCACGGTTCCACGTCCCTAGTGTACGATGAGGATACCTTAATCCCACCTTCGCGTGGAGGTGCTCATTCTTAGCTTTAGTAAAGATAGTGAAATAACTTATAACACAAGTTACCTCATATTGTCGCATTTGGTATCGCAGGTCATGCTGAGGAACCTGAGCTGGAGCAGAGAAGTCAGCCTTCTGCATCCCATGTTCCAATCTCGAGCTCTCATATTGAGAAGCCCGTCGCGGACACTGGACATGTAAGTGAGCGTCTCGAGGATGTCATCGAGCTCTCCGATGATGTCGAAGCTGATGCTGTGCGGATGGGCGAAAGTGTCCGTACTGGTGGTGAGGAGGAAAGGACAAGCGATGCTGCCATTTCCGCATCCGGGAATGTCCGTCCAGCGACCTCGGTTGTGCCTCCGACGATGACTGAGCCAGGAGCACCTATTCCTGCGTGGAGCATTTGGGGCTCGCAGGTTGGGAATGTAATCGCATCTGGTGCAGCTTACACTCTTCCTCCTAACTATGAGAGTTTGGAGCTCGCAGCTGATAGGAGAGCCATGGAGCGAGGGCAGTCTTCGAACAACCCGGTGGCTCGCATTCCTTCTATTCATGAAATTCTGGAAGGGACCGGTAAGCAGAGATTTTACCATCCGTACGTCGCATTATTTGCTTGCTAGTTTTGACATCATGACTTGTTTTTGACGTCTCAGGTTTGAAGCAAACCGATGTAGACTGGGTGGTTCGAATGCGCCTCAGATACCCCCGATCGTTTGTGAGGTGTCTGGAGATCAGTCCTTTTGACAGGAGACTATTCCTTACTGAAGCCATCTGGATACTAGAGCAGCTGTGCGCGGCTACACCTGCGACCATTTCGGCCCAGAGTGCTGAATTGCTGTGTGGCATGTGCCAAAATCTCGTGCTCAAAGTCCAAGGCAGACTTGGCTTTAAATTCCTCAAGGACAGAGTTACACTGATTCGCGCAGCTGTAACTTTGAATCTCGGTCACCAGAATCTCGCAGCTGAGATGCAGAAGGTGGAGCAGCAAAAGCAAAAGGTTGATGAAGCTGTAAAGCTGTATCAGGAAATGAATGCCAAGTGCGAGCAACTGAAGCAAGAAGTGAAACAAGTGGAGAAGCTGAGCGAGCAGTTCGCACCCCAGGACTCCTTAGTCAAAAATTTGTTTTGACTTTTCGAATTTTTGAAAAGAAAACAGGAAAATGGCTGAGACATTAATGTAATGTTTTGAACATTAATGTGATATTGCTAGGGTTTCTCCCCCTTCTTTTTTAACAACAAACAATGAGTTTGCCCGTTTTGCCCCTTTCGGGATTTGATTGGACATTTCTGTGCATATCCAATTATGACATCAGCAATTGATTCTTTGCTTGATTTTCGCGCTAATTTCTCGGCAGATAAGCACGCTTCCGTTGGGAAGTCCATCCGAATCATGACTATCCGTCATTTATTAGGATACGCAACTGAATCGTCGTAGCCTTTAGTAGGGTAATTGATTGTTACCGCTTTTCAAGGTGTAAGTGATTGAACTTACCCTCTTTTTGAATTTGCTGACTCATCTTAAGCAACCGAAGAGTCTCTACAGGGCCTATATAAACCCTGTCTTTGGCATTTGGGTTCTTCATCCCAAACATGTGCTTTGCCGTGAGTCCTTACGACTGCTGGCTTCAACGCTTGTTTTTCGTTGATTCATGGCAACTTCAGGCTTTGAATCCTGAGTTTGCGCTTTGTGCCATAGAAATAGTTTCCAAGATCCACTTTATGAGGCTCATTGCCGTTTATAACCATCATAAAGAGGATGCAGATAATACCTCATGTGTGTTCGAAGAAATTTCTTCGTGTATTATGTGTGCAGGTCATGTTTCCGGCCGCCTCGTGGCGAGGTGCAGCGCCGTAGTGACCGTGCTACCGTCTCGTAATGAACGGCGTGATTCTTCTTCAGCAGTAATGAAGAAGAATCCGTCACTTTCATGTTTGTGAGCCCGGGGTGACGAACCGTCGCGTTCATCCCCGTCTACAAGGAGCCCTTGCCCTTTGGAGCTGCTGCTTGCCTGTAGATCACCGGAACCGGTGGCTCCTTGGGCAAATGTTATGGGGAGCCTATCTGACAACGGTCTTGTCGGATAGCAGAATGTCGAGCGTATGGTTTCATGTGGCTCTTTTCAGAGCGAGATCCCCTTTGCTACAGATGTCACCCACAGATTTGGGCATCGTGTAGCCGGCGCTCGAAGCCAGGGCGGTTCATTCTTTGCAGTCCGGGTTTCCGTATCACGTTTCTGCTGGCTTATCAGCCATTTTTCGAATGTATTGTAAGCCATGTTGGCTGTGTAGTTAGATGTGAGCTTTTCGCTTGTAAGCTGCTATCTAGATAGATAAATTGTAAGTCATTTGACTCATAATGATAAATAGTATTTGTATCAGTTGTTCTTTGCAACAAAATACAATTTCGCATGCGTTTCGGCTTGTTTTGCCTTGCATAATGACATGTAATGATTTCACATATGCGATGTCAATTTACAGATATTTCGCTAGATCACTCGAGATCGTTATTTCGCAGCTGTGCCATCTTGACGGATGGGCTTGTGGTTGGTCGTTGTAAATCGTATGAGATCACGTTCACAACGTTGTTATCGTTCCAGATAATTTTCCAGAGATCAATCAAGATCGTTGTGCAAATTGCTATCATAGATGATAGGCTTTGTCTGAGATCGTTTCTCGCATAAACTGCTATCATAGCAGACAGATCTTTAGAAGATCTAATAAGATAACTCTGCACTCGTGTTGCCATCATATCAGACGGGTTTGGATAATTAACCAAAATTGCTATCGTAACAGATAAGCTTGAGGAGATCATTATAAGATCGCATCTGTATGGCCCGCTATCTCAAGAGATAGGCGTTAGATGATCGATTGAGATCGTTTTTGTATTTCGCTGCTATCGCAAAAGATAGACTTTGGATGATCATGTAAGATCGTGTTTTCGTTTGGGTGCTATCGCAAGAGATAGGCTTTAATGATCACTTAAGATCGTATTTGTATTTGATTGCTACCGTGAGAGATAGGCTTTAGATGATCACTTAAGATCGCATTTGCGTTTGGCTGCTATCGTAAGAGATAGGCTTTAATGATCACTTAAGATCGCATTTGCATTTGGCTGCTATCGCAGGAGATAGGCTTTAATGATCACTTAAGATCGCATTTGCATTTGATTGCTACCATGGGAGATAGGCTTTAGATGATCACTGAAGATCGCATTTGCATTTGATTGCTACCGTAAGAGATAGGCTTTAATGATCACTTAAGATCACATTTGTAGTGGCTGCCATCGTAGGAGATGGGCTTTAGATGATCACTTAAGATCGCGTTCGCGTGTAACTGCTATCGTAAGAGATAGGCTTTAATGATCGATTAAGATCACATTTGTAGTGGCTGCCATCGTAGGAGATGGGCTTTAGATGATCACTTAAGATCGCGTTCGCGTGTAACTGCTATCGTAAGAGATAGGCTTTAATGATCGATTAAGATCACATTTGTAGTGGCTGCCATCGTAGGAGATGGGCTTTAGATGATCACTTAAGATCGCGTTCGCGTGTGACTGCTATCGTAAGAGATAGGCTTTAATGATCGATTAAGATCACATTTGTAGTGGCTGCCATCGTAGGAGATGGGCTTTAGATGATCACTTAAGATCACATTTGTATTTAATTGCTATCGTAAGAGATAGGCTTTAAATGATCGATTAAGATCGCATTTGTAGTGGCTGCCATCGTAGGAGATGGGCTTTAGATGATCGATTGAGATCGCGTTTGCTATCATATGAGATAGGCTTTGATGATCAATTAAGATCGCGTTCGCTATCGTAAGAGATAGGCTTTGATGATCATTTAAGATCGCGTTCGCTATCGTAAGAGATAGGCTTTGATGATCAGTTAAGACCGCGTTCGCTATCGTAAGGGATAGGCTTTGATGATCATTTAAGATCGTGTTTACATTTGTTACTATTGAAGCGCATAAATCATTGTTAACAGTTGTAACAAATTAGATAATCAATATAAACAGCTGATAAATGTGAACTTCTCATTTGGGAGAATTCTTTTATTATGACATTCTCATATGGGAGAGATAGGATTACAATCCTCTCATATGGGAGAGGAGATTGCGAATATCGTAGCCACATGAGACATTAAGCAACGTTATCATAAAACGTATGAAACAAGAGAAGTCAGGGATAGTACTTCTTGATCCAGCGCATGTTGACTGAGCTTGGAGTTGAGGTTGTGCCGTGCAACCTTCGTATGCTGCAGTAGCCGCTATCGAAGACTTCTGTGACTTCGAAGGGTCCCTCCCAATTAGCTGCGAACTTTGGGTGGGTTGCCTCTCGCATGCAGTGATCAGATGCGCGCAAGACCAGGTCGCCAACTGCGAAATCCCGTCGCTGGACTGTCTTGTTGTAGGCGCGAGCAATTCTTTCTTGGTACCGCTTGTTAGTCCTTTTGGCTTGTTCTCGCTTTTCTTCCAGCAAGACTAAATCATGATCGCGTTGGTTTTCGTAGAGCGCGTGGAAGGCCAGCCTTGCCGAATTGACTCTGACCTCCGCAGGTACCACAGCTTCAGCCCCATAACATAGTAGAAATGGCGAGGCCCCTGTGGGTGTCCTTGGAGAAGTTCTGTAGGCCCACAGAGCTATGTTAAGAGAGTCGGCCCACTTCTTGTGGTCATCTGCGACCATCCTGCTCAGAATTCTCAGCAGCGTTTTGTTAGTCGCCTCGGCTTGCCCGTTTCCCTTTGGATAATAGGGGGTAGAGCATATCTGCCTGATATTGTACTCCGCAAGTTTTGTAGCTACCTGACGATTAACAAAAGGAGTACCGTTATCTGAAAGAATAGTATTCGGGATTCCGAACCTGCATACGATGTTTTCCTGGATGAAGTTGACCACAGCCAGCGCGTTTGCCGTCTTCAGTGGTATTGCTTCCACCCATTTAGTGAACAGCTCAGTTGCGGCGAGAATGAAATGGTTCCCATGTGACGTTGGTCGGATGGGGCCAATGAAGTCCAAAGCCCATGTGTGAAATGGCCATGGCGTTCCTAGTGCATGTAGGTCCACGGCGGGAGCGTGCACTAGGTTCCCTTTGAATTGACACTCTTGGCAGCGTCGCACCTTGGTGCGGCAATCGACTTCCATCGTGGGCCAGAAGTATCCAATTGAGAGAAGCTGTCTGCATAATTTCGCACCTCCCTGGTGTTCCGCCTGGTGGGAGAGGTCCATGACTTCTTGTGCTTCCCTATCGTCTAGGCATCGCAGCAAGTTGCCTTCATGACCTTTTCGCCAAAGCAGATTTTCTTGAACCACATATCGAGAAGCTTTCCTCTTCAATTTGTCTGCCTCTTTTCTCGATTCGGGTATAGTGCCTTTGGTGAGGAATTCAAACAATGGCTTTCTCCAGTCTGTGTCGTCGTCGATTAGAGCGACAAGAAGAGAGTCTTTGATTAGTGTGCAACTTTCGCACTTCCCTTGTATCAGGGCTGCGGCTGTAGACATGCTTGGCCAATGGATGCCGTATCTCTGAGCTTTCCTGTAGATTGACACCTCACTTTCTCCGCAAGCGTGTTGGTGAATCTTTTCTAACAGCTGTTGTCCCTCTTGTTCGGAGACACATCGCATGAGTATTCCTCCGGGACCCTTGTAGTAAAGGGTGTTGTCGTGGATGCAGTATCCTTTCGTGAGTGCCCAGCCCTCGCTGCTGGTGCCTTTCGCAATAGCTTGCAGGATTGCTTTTCGCCAGTCTGCGTCATCCATGTGTTCGTCGTCGTACGCATCTTCTGTTAATGCCGACGATGTTCGCACTTCGATGGAAATCCTTGCGGGGCATTTGTCTATGCTGACCTTAGATCCCAGAGTTGCTAAGGCGTCTGCATGCCTGTTGTCCGCTCGGGGTTTGTGCTCGTATTTCACGTCGCAGAATTGCTGCATCAGCTTTTGCACTAGGGTGCGGTATGGTAGGAGGTTGATCTCCTTTAAACCATATTCGCCCGAGGCCTGTTTAACAATCAGTTTGGAATCTCCCATGACTGTTAAGTTGCTCACTTCCAAAGCTTTCGCCGCACGGAGTCCCGCGATCAGAGCCTCGTATTCCGCCTCGTTGTTCGTGACTGCGAAGTTGAGTTTTGCGGACATCTGTATGACTTCCCCGTCCGGCTTTGTCAAGACTATCCCAATGCCTCCGCCTTTTCTGGTTGACGAACCATCGAAGTGGAGGGTCCAATAGGGCACGTCGATCGCGTAGATTTCAGGGCCTTCGAGTTCTTCCTCGATCACAGGTTCGTGACTGTTGTCAGGAAACTGTGCCAGCAGATCTGCTACCGCCTGCGACTTGATCGCTCTTGGTTTTACGCATGTGATATCGTATTGAGAGATGGTCATGTACCATTTCGCCAATCTCCCGCCCGGAGTAGTGTGAGTTAGCAGGTATCTTATGGGGTCGCTTTTGGTGACCACCACTACTTTGTGCGATGCAAAATAGTGTCTCAACTTCTCTATTACGAAGAATAAGGCAAGGCAATGACGTTCGATGTCCGTGTACCTTGATTCAGCAGGCTGCACAATGCGAGAGATGTAATAGATAGGCCTCTCTTGTCCCTCATATACCTGGGCCAAGAGTGCTCCTATAGATCTCCTTGTTGATGTAAGATATAGCAGCAGCGGCGATCCCAGTTGAGGCGCGATCATAATCTTCGGGGATGTAAGTATCTCCTTTAGCTTTTCGAATGCCGCTTCATGGTCAGGAGCCCAGTTGTACGCGGCGTCCTTCCTGAGAAGAGTGCTGAAACAGCATGTGATTTCGGCGATTGCCGGGATGAATCTCCGCAGATATGACAATTTTCCCAAGAATGTTTTCAAGGTACTTTGGTCTTGAGGTGGTGTCATGCTGGTGATGGCTGACACTTTCGCAGGGTCAGGCTCGATTCCTTGGCGATGGACTACGCATCCCAGAAACTTCCCCGAAGTCACGCCGAACGCGCATTTCATGGGGTTCATTTTCAGTTGAAAGCTCCTGCATCTGTTGAATACCTTTCGCAGGTCCGCAAGGTGATCTGCTTCATGCCTGGATTTGACTACCAGGTCATCCACATAGAATTCCACTTCTTTGTGCATCATGTCGTGGAATAGGGCCATCATGGCCCGCTGATAGGTTGCGCCTGCATTCTTAAGACCGAATGGCATTACCGTATAGTTGAATACCCCCACGGGAGTGATGAATGCAGTTTTCCTTGCATCTTCGGGATCCATCTTGATTTGATTGTACCCGCTGAAGCCGTCCATGAAACTGAACATGCGATGGCCTGCTGTTGAATCAATGAGTAAATCAATGTTAGGCAGCGGGAAATCGTCCTTAGGGCAGAAGCGATTAAGATCTCGGAAGTCCACGCAGATGCGGAGCTGTCCGTTCTTCTTCACCACTGGCACGATGTTGGCCAACCATGTGGGATGGTGATTGGGCTCTATGAACTTGGCATCTAGGAGTTTGACAATCTCCTGTTTGATCTTCACGTTGAGCTCTGGCCTAAAGCTTCTGGTGCTTTGCTTGACCGGTTTAGACCCTGGGATGATGTCTAAACGGTGCATGGTGATGCTCGTGTCCAGACCCGGCATCTCGTCGTATTCCCATGCGAACACGTCCTTGTATTCAGTTAGGAGCTGCAGCAGTCCCTGTTCCTCTTCGCTTGTGAGGTCCGCACTCAGGAAGACTGGTCTTTTCTTTTTCTCGTTCGGGCTGAGGAACACTTCCTTAAGCTCTTGCTTTTGTGGTCTTGGCCTGTCTTCCATGCATTCGGGGGCTTCTTTAAGTTTCTCCTCTGGAGTGCCCTATGTTGGCTCTTCTGTGAGCGCAACTTGCTCGATTTGATTGATTTGCCCAGGGACATCCCCATGCCCGTGTGAGGACGTCCCCGCGCACCTTCATATGCGATAGCATTTCTTCCCGTTGGCGTAGAAGCTCTCTATCTCCTTGCCCTCGGGGTCGTGCTTTGCGATCCTCTTCAGAGTGTAGACACTCTTGCGATGATATGCGATGCGCGGCGCCTCTTCGTGGGTAGGCGGATTTTCTTCGGTGTCTCCCCTTGTCACCATCACGCCTGCAGGTGACTGGTCCTTGATGTCCTCCCAGAGAGGTAAAGGAGTAGGGTTGAATGGTCCGGGTGTTTGCTCGTCCGCCATCTCGGTGAACCACACCGCCTCGCTGAGATGCGCTTCGTCCAAGTTGAACGGGTTAGTTGAGGCCGGTATCTCGACAATCCTGTCGTTCCAGATAGCTTTCATCACTTGGTGAGCCGTTGAAGGGATTGCGTCAAAGCGATGAATCCAGGCCCGACCTATGATCATGTGGTATGTGGTGTTCGCGTCTATGACATAGAACTTCGCCGAGCACTTGATTTTGCCGATCTGAACGCCCAGGCGGATCCACCCGATCGTCATTCTGGAATCGCTTCCGAATCCCACCAGCGGGGATGGACGCTTGACTACCTTGTGCTCGGGGATCCCTGCTAGCTTCAGTGTGTGGAGTGGAACAACATTGACCGCTGCTCCTCCATCGACGAATGCTCGCTTGAATTCGACGCCGTTGATGATGGCGGTCACGTACAGGGGCCTCTGGTGGCTCGCATCTGTCTTTTTGTCGCTGGCAGAAAAGGTCATAATCTTTTCTGTGGAACGGGACGCCCTGACGACTTTCCCGTTGGAGACCACGAGGTCCTCCTCGTAGTCCTCTGCTACCCTTAAGATTGCTTTTGTCATGTCCGCTCGACATTTTTCGGAGAAGTTCATCTCGTTGAAGAATCTGTCGAAGCCGTGCGACCCTTTCATGCGGTCGGCACGCTCATCTTCCGTGTCCATGCTGTAGTCTTCATCTTCATGGACTTCAGCAACGATGGGCAGACCATTCTCTGCGACTTCTTCCAAGTCGACTATCGAGATCATGGCGACCTCTTTGCCTTTTGAGCCCGAATCTGTATGGGCAGGCAGCGGGTTGTTGCGCACATCCTTCCGATGGTCGCTGACGATGAGTTCGCCGCTCTTCATCTTCTGATCGAGTGCGAATCTGAGCTTCTTGCACTCGGCTGTGGGGTGCATGACCTTGCCGTGGTATTCGCACCACTTAGGGTCCCTCGTCATCTCCTTGGAGGGTGCTTTCTCGAGCGGTGGGAGGACGCCGTCCTTACGCCACTGTCTGCAGAGATCGCTTGCCTCCTCCACCGAGCAGGGCAGGGGCGGTGCGTCGAAGTTTGTAACTTTTGCTTGCTTCTGGGGCGAAACTACATTGACCTCAGCTTCGCGTCCTCGCTTGTAGCCGAATCTGCCGATCTTGTAGGTGGTGCCGCTCGCAGGTCGTTCTGGAGCGCTCTTCTTTCTCTGTCTCTCGACGATGGGCTCGATGTTCATCGTGCACTCGATGAGCTTTGAAAACGTGGGTGTTTGCAAATTGATTAGCATGCTCTTGTACTCATCTCGCATGCACTGCAGGCATATCTCTACGAGCCGACTCTCGAGCATTGGGTCCTTGCATTCTAAGGATTTCGCTCTGAATTTCTTGATGAAAGTGATTCCATCTTCCTCTCGTTTCTGATACATCCGCGAGAGGTGGATCATCGTCACCTTCTCTTCCATCTGGAAGAACTTGGTGTAGAACTTCTGGACCATGTCGTCCCAAGTCTTCACAGATCCGGGCTCCAACGTCCGGTACCATTTGTATGCTACATTCCCCAGAGTCTTTGGGAACTCTCGCATCAGCAGTTTGGGATCAGCTCCGTATGGACCCATGACATCGATGAAACGCATGACATGCTCATGAGCGTTTCCATTGACGTCTTCGAACTTGTCCCATTTGGGAGCCTTGTACCCTGCCGGGTTAGGCATGAGATAAATTTCTCGTGGGATGGGTGGATCGTTGTCTAACTTCGGGATGATGGTATCCGCGAGCGATTGATGAGCTAGGATGGAGTCCACGCGCTTCTGCAAGGATGTCATGCATTCTGGGAGGCTTCCCTCGGTAGCTGCCGGAGGGGCTGCCGTAGGCGGTGGCGATACATATGTCGCCGGAGGATTGAGAGTGTATTGGCTACCCGCGTTTCCCCATATGGTCGCCGGTGGAGGCAGAGTGTACTGCAAAGTTGGGTTAGACGCCAAAGCCGTGGGCTGAGAGGCGTGAGCGGCAGGGGGTAGCATTTGCGCTGTTGATCCTTGGATCGAAGGCAGCTGCGCGGCTGACGGTGGAGTTTGCAGATGAGGGTTGGGAGGCGTGGCCGATACTCCCAATCCTGGAGCAGTAGGGGTTCCTCCTCCCTGAGGGGTGGCGGTACCTGGTGGAGGATTTGGCGCAAGGGTGCCCAGAACGGCCAAGATCCGCTCCAACTGCGCAGATTGAGACTTGAGAGCTTTTGCCTGACTTTGGACAGTTGCGTCCAAAGACTCCAAAGTTGGGGCCTCGCCGGGAGTCGTCGGAGTACGGCGGACTTCGTCTCCCGAGGGAGTTTCGGTGGAAGGCGACCGGTTGCTGACATCATCCTCCTGAGACATGGTTGCTTTTGCTGGTAAGTTTCACGTCGGGTTCACCAAAATGTGCACAAGAGATTCCGGCAGGGAGACCTCCGTGTACACCGTACGTAGTGGATCAGGGATCGCACAGGAAGAATAGGGGTGTGTGTAGGGAGAGAGTAAGTCAGTAGCAATGTCTGAGAGAGAGACAGAGGTTTGGCAGAGCTTCCGCGTATGGCAGTGTTGTTCTCCTTTGTATGGAAAGGTTAACGATCTATATATACTGGAGAACATGACCGTTGTAGTGTGGTTAATGCGCCCATTAATGGCGGCTTAATTAGCTTAACCATAACGGCACGTTCGTCCGAGTATATAGGAACCGTTAGAGCACGTGGTGCGCGAGTACCGGAACCGTTACGAGGTTGACCGGGTTTGACCGGATTGACCGGGTCTAGGGAGCTCGTGCCATAGATCTCTCAAAACAGTTACTAAAGGTCGCGCGCGGGCTTGGCTCGCACGCGACAGGGCTTACTCTAGCCTCCAAACCACTAAGTCCCTACAAGTCCCGTGCAGTGGTATGCGAGGGCTCTGTCTCGCAGCCCCCACATGGATCAGCTCGGCTGGTGATCCTGTGTGTGTGGAGCACAATATGGTGTGCTGGATGGTTGCCACGTGGCCTAGATCTGCCATGTCATAAAGCAGTATCTACAGCTGCTATCGTTAGAGATAGGCTTTAGATGATCACTTAAGATCGCGTTTGCATTGGCTGCTATCGTTAGAGATAGGCTTTAGATGATCACTTAAGATCGCGTTTGCATTGGCTGCTATCGTTAGAGATAGGCTTCAGATGATCACTTAAGATCGCGTTTGCATTAGCTGCTATCATTAGAGATAGGCTTTAGATGATCACTTAAGATCGCGTTTGCATTGGCTGCTATCGTAGAGATAGGCTTATATGATCACTTAAGATCGCATTTTGTATGGATTGCTATTGCAGCGAATAAATCATTGTTAACGGTAATAACAAATTAAGTAGAGCAACATAAACGACTAGAAATATGAACTTCTCATTTGGGAGAATTCTTTTATTATAACGCTCTCATATGGGAGAGATGGGATTACAATCCTCTCATATGGGAGAGGAGATTGCGCAAATCATAGCCACATGAGACGTTAAGCACGTTATCATAAAACGTATGAAATGAGAGAAGTCAGGGATAGTACTTCTTGATCCAGCGCATGTTCATTGAACTGGGAGTTGAGGTTGTACCGTGCAACCTTCGTATGCTGCAGTAGCCACTATCGAAGACTTCTGTGACTTCGAAGGGTCCTTCCCAATTAGCTGCGAACTTTGGGTGAGTTGCTTCTCGCATGCAGTGATCAGATGCGCGCAAGACCAGGTCTCCGACTGCGAAATCCCTTCGCTGGACTGTCTTGTTGTATGCGCGAGCGATTCTTTCCTGGTATCGCTTGTTAGTCCTTTTGGCTTGTTCTCGCTTTTCTTCCAGCAAGATTAAGTCATGATCGCGTTGATTTTCATAGAGTGCATGGAAGGCCAGCCTTGCCGAATTGACTCTAACCTCCGCAGGTACCACAGCTTCGGCCCCATAACACAGTAGAAATGGCGAGGCCCCTGTGGGTGTCCTTGAAGAAGTTCTGTAGGCCCACAGAGCTATGCTTAGAGAGTCGGCCCACTTCTTGTGGTCATCTGCGACCATTTTGCTCAATATTCTTAACAGCGTCTTGTTAGTTGCTTCGGCTTGTCCGTTTCCCTTCGGGTAGTAAGGGATAGAACATATTTGCCTGATATTGTACTCCGCTAATTTCGCAGCTACCTGGCGATTAACAAAAGGAGTACCGTTATCTGAAAGAATGGTGTTTGGGATTCCGAACCTGCATACGATGCTTTCTTGGATAAAGTTGACCACGGCCAACGCATTTGCCGTCTTCAGTGGTATTGCTTCCACCCACTTGGTAAACAGCTCGGTTGCGGTGAGAATGAAATGATTCCCATGCGACGTCGGTCGGATGGGCCCGATGAAGTCCAGAGCCCATGTGTGAAATGGCCATGGCGTCCCTAATGCATGTAAATCCACGGCGGGAGCGTGCACTAGGTTCCCTTTGAATTGGCATTCTTGGCAGCGTCGCACTTTGGTGCGGCAATTGACTTCCATTGTGGGCCAGAAGTATCCGATTGAGAGGAGCTGTCTGCATAATTTCGCACCTCCTTGGTGTTCCACCTGATGAGAAAGGTCCATGACTTCTTGTGCTTCTCTGCCGTCTAGACATCGCAGCAAGTTGCCCTCGTGACCTCTTCGCCAAAGCAGGTTTTCTTGTACCACGTATCGAGACGCTTTCCTTTTTAATTTTTCTGCTTCTTTTCTCGATTCAGGCACTGTGCCCTGGGTGAGGAAATCGAACAGTGGCTTCCTCCAATCCGTGTCGTCGTCGATTAAAGCGACGAGTAGAGAGTCTTTGATTAGTGCGCAACTTTCGCACTTCCCTTGTATCAGGGCTGCAGCTGTTGACATGCCTGGCCAATGAATGCCATATCTCTGAGCCTTTCTGTAGATTGACACCTCGCTTTCTCCGCAAGCGTGTTGGTGAATCTTTTCTAACAGCTGTTGTCCCTCTTGCTCGGAGACACACCTCATGAGTATTCCTCCAGGACCCTTGTAGTAAAGGGTGTTGTCGTGGATGCAGTATCCTTTTGTGAGTGCCCAGCTTTCGCTGCTGGTGCCTTTTGCAATAGCTTGCAGGATTGCTTTCCGCCAGTCTGCGTCGTCCATGTGTTCGTCGTCGCACGCATCTTCTGTTAATGCCGACGATGTTCGCACTTTGATGGAAATCCTTGCGGGGCACTTGTCTATACTGACCTTAGATCCCAAGGTTGCTAAGGCGTCTGCGTGCCTATTGTCCGCTCGGGGCTTGTGCTCGTACTTCACATCGCAGAATTGCTGCATCAGTTTCTGTACTAGGGTGCGATAAGGCAGGAGGTTGATCTCCTTCAAACCATATTCGCCCGAGGCTTGCTTAACAATCAGCTTGGAATCTCCCATGACTGTTAAATTGCTCACTTCCAAGGCTTTCGCCGCACGGAGCCCCACAATGAGAGCCTCGTATTCTGCTTCGTTGTTTGTGACAGCGAAGTTGAGCTTTGCGGACATCTGTATGAATTCCCCGTCTGGCCTTGTCAAGACTATCCCAATACCTCCGCCTTTCCTGGTTGACGAACCGTCGAAGTGGAGGGTCCAATAGGGCACGTCGATTGCGTAGATTTCAGGGCTTTCGAGCTCTTCCTCGATCACAGGTTCGTGGCTGTTTTCGGGAAACTGTGCCAACAGATCTGCTACCGCCTGCGACTTGATCGCTCTTGGTTTCACGCATGTGATATCGTATTGAGAGATGGTCATGTACCATTTCGCCAGTCTCCCGCCCGGAGTAGTGTGAGTTAGCAAGTATCTTATGGGGTCGCTCTTGGTGACCACTACTACTTTGTGTGATGCAAAATAGTGTCTCAACTTTTCTATCACAAAGAATAAAGCAAGACAATGACGTTCGATGTCTGTGTACCTTGATTCAGCAGGCTGCACAATGCGAGAGATATAGTAGATGGGCCTCTCTTGGCCTTCGTACTCCTGAGCCAAGAGTGCTCCTATAGATCTCCTTGTTGATGTGAGATATAGCAGAAGCGGTGATCCCAGTTGAGGCGCGATCATTATCTTCGAGGACGTGAGCAGTTCTTTCAGCTTTTCGAATGCGGCCTCATGGTCCGGAGCCCAGTTGTATGCGGCGTCCTTCTTGAGAAGAGTGCTGAAACAGCATGTGATTTCTGCAATTGCTGGAATGAATCTCCGCAGATATGACAGTTTTCCCAAGAATGTCTTCAAGGTACTTTGATTATGGGGAGGCGTCATGCTGGTGATGGCTGACACTTTCGCAGGGTCAGGCTCGATCCCCTGGCGATGGACTACACATCCCAAGAACTTCCCCGAGGTCACGCCGAACGCGCATTTCATAGGGTTCATTTTCAGTTGAAAGCTCCTGCATCTGTTGAACACCTTTCGCAGGTCTGCAAGGTGATCCGCTTCGTGCTTGGATTTGACTACCAGGTCATCCACATAAAATTCCACCTCTTTGTGCATCATGTCGTGGAATAGAGCCATCATGGCCCGCTGATAGGTTGCGCCCGCGTTCTTAAGACCGAACGGCATCACCGTGTAGTTGAATACCCCCACAGGAGTGATAAATGCAGTTTTCCGCGCATCATCGGGATCCATCTTGATTTGATTGTATCCGCTGAAACCGTCCATGAAACTGAACATGCGATGACCTGCTGTTGAATCGATAAGCAAATCGATGTTGGGCAGTGGGAAATCGTCCTTAGGGCAGAAGCGATTGAGATCTCGGAAGTCCACGCAGATGCGAAGCTGTCCGTTCTTTTTCACCACCGGCACGATGTTGGCCAGCCATGTGGGATGATGATTTGGCTCTATGAACTTGGCATCTAGGAGTTTGACAATCTCCTGCTTGATCTTCACGTTGAGTTCTGGCCTGAAGCTTCTGGTGCTCTGCTTGACCGGTTTAGACCCTGGGATGATGTCCAAACGGTGCATGGTGATGCTTGTATCCAGACCTGGCATCTCATCATATTCCCATGCGAACACGTCCTTGTACTCAGTTAGGAGCTGCAGCAGTCCTTGTTCCTCTTCGCTTGTGAGGTCCGCACTCAGGAAGACTGGCCTTTTCTTTTCCTCGTTCGGGCTGAGGAACACTTCCTTTAGTTCTTGCTTTTGTGGTCTGGGCCTGTCTTCCATGCATTCAGGCGCTTCCTTGAGTTTCTCGTCTGGAGTATCTTGTGTTGGCTCTTCCGTCAGCGCAACTTGCTCGATTTGATTGATTTGCTCAGGGACATCCCCATGCCCGTGTGAGGACATCCCCGCGCACCTTCATATGCGATAGCATTTCTTCCCATTGGCGTAGAAGCTCTCTATCTCCTTGCCCTCGGGGTCATGCTTTGCGATCCTCTTCAAGGTGTACACATTCTTTCGATGATATGCGATACGTGGCGCCTCTTCGCGTGTAGGCGACTTTTCCTTGGCATCTTCCCTTGTCACCATCACGCCCGCAGGTGACTGGTCCTTGATGTCCTCCCAGAGAGGCAAAGGAGTAGGGTTGAAAGGCCCGGGTGTTTGCTCGTCCGCCATCTCAGTGAACCACACCGCCTCGCTGAGGTGTGCTTCGTCCAAGTTGAACGGGTTAGTCGAAGCCGGTATCTCGACTATTCTGTCGTTCCATATAGCTTTCATAACCTGGTGAGCCGTCGAAGGGACTGCGTCGAAGCGATGAATCCAGGCTCGACCTATAATCATGTGGTATGTGGTGTTCGCGTCTATGACATAGAACTTTGCCGAGCACTTGATCTTGCCAATCTGGACGCCCAGGCGGATCCATCCGATCGTCATTCTAGAGTCGCTTCCGAATCCCACCAGCGGAGATGGACGTTTGACTACCTTGTGCTCGGGGATCCCTGCTAGCTTTAGTGTGTGGAGTGGAACAACGTTGACCGCTGCACCTCCATCGGCGAATGCTCGCTTGAATTCGACGCCGTTGACGATGGCGGTCACGTACAGAGGCCTTTGGTGGCTCGCATCCGTCTTCTTGTCGCTGGCAGAAAAGGTCATGATCTTTTCTGTGGAACGAGACGCCCTGATGACCTTCCCGTTGGAAACCACGAGGTCTTCTTCGTAGTCCTCCGCTATCCTTAAGATTGCTTTCGTCATATCAGCCCGGCACCTCTCGGAGAAATTCATCTCGTCGAAGAATTTGTTGAAGCCATGCGACCCTTTCATGCGGTCGGCACGTTCATCCTCCGTGTCCATGCTATAGTCTTCGTCTTGATGGACCTCAGCAATGATGGGTAGACCATCCTCCGCGACTTCCTCCAAGTCTACGATCGAGATCATGGCAACCTCTTTGCCTTTCGAGCCTGACTCTGTATGGGCAGGAAGTGGGTTGTTGCGCACATCCTTCCTGTTGTCGCTGACGATTAGCTCGCCGTTCTTCATCTTCTGATCGAATGCGAACCTGAGTTTCTTGCACTCGGCGGTGGGATGCATGATCTTGCCGTGGTACTCGCACCACTTAGGGTCCCTCACCATCTCCTTGGAGGGTGTTTTCTCGAGCGGTGGCAGGACGCCGTCCTTGCGCCACTGTTTGCAGAGGTCACTCGCTTCCTCTACCGAGCATGGCAGAGGCGGTACATCGAAGTTCACAACCTTCGCTTGTTTCTGGGGCGAAACTGTGTTGACTTCAGCTTCGCGTCCCCGCTTGTAGCTGAACCTTCCGATCTTGTAAGTGGTGCCGCTCGCAGGTCGCTCTGGAGCGTTCTTCTTTTTCTGTCTCTCGACTATGGGCTCGATGTTCTTCGTGCATTCGATTAGTTTTGAAAACGTAGGTGTTTGCAAATTAATGAGCATACCTTTGTATTCATCTCGCATGCACTGCAGGCATATCTCCACGAGCCGGCTTTCGGGCATTGGATCTTTGCACTCCAAGGATTTCGCCCGGAATTTCTTGATGAAGGTGATCCCATCCTCCTCGCGCTTCTGATACATCCGCGAGAGATGGATCATTGTCACCTTTTCCTCCATTTGAAAGAACTTGGTATAGAACTTTTGGACCATGTCGTCCCAAGTCTTCACGGATCCGGCCTCCAATGTCCGGTACCATTTGTATGCTACATTCCCAAGAGATTTTGGGAACTCTCGCATCAACAGTTTGGGATCGGCTCCGTACGGACCCATGACATCAATGAAACGCATGACATGCTCATGAGCGTTTCCATTGACGTCCTCGAACTTATCCCATTTGGGAGCCTTGTACCCCGCCGGGTTAGGCATGAGATAGATCTCTCGCGGAATAGGTGGATCATTGTCTAGCTTCGGGATAATGGTATCCGCGAATGACTGATGAGCCAGGATGGTGTCCACGCGCTTTTGCAAAGACGTCAGGCATTCTGGAATGCTCCCCTCGGTAGTTGCTGGAGGGGTCGCCGTGGGTGGTGGCGACACATATGCCGTCGGAGGATTGGGAGCATACTGAGTACCCGTATTTCCCCAGATCATCGTTGGGGGAGGCAAAGGGTACTGCAAAGTTGGGTTGGACGCCAAAGCCGAGGGCTGAGGAGCGTGAGCAGCAGGAGGCAGCATTTGTGCCGTTGATCCTTGAACCGAAGGCAGTTGCGCAGCCGACGGTGGAGTCTGCAGATGAGGGTTGGGAGGTGTGACTGGCACTCCCAATCCTGGAGCAGTAGGGGTTCCTCCTCCCTGAGGGATAGCGGTGGCTGGCGGAGGATTTGGTGCGAGGGTGCCCAGAACAGCCAAGATTTGTTCTAGTTGCGCGGATTGAGACTTAAGAGCTTTCGCCTGACTTTGGACGGTGGCGTCCAAAGACTCTAGCGTCGGTTCTTCGCCGGGAGTCGTCGGAGTACGGCGGGTCTCGTCTCCCGAGGGAGTTTCGGTGGAAGGCGATCGGTTGCTGACATCATCCTCCTGAGACATGGTTGCTTTTGCCGGTAAGATTCACGTCGGGTTCACCAAAATGTGCACAAGAGATTCCGGCGGGGAGACCTCCGTGTGCACCGTGTGTAGTGGATCAAGGATCGCACAGGAAGAATAGGGGTGTGTGTAGGGAGAGAGTAAGTCAGTAGCAATGTCTGAGAGAGAGACAGAGGTTTGGCAGAGCTTCCGCGTATGGCAAGTGTGTTCCTCCTTTGTATGGAAAGGTTAACGATATATATATACTGGAGAACGTGACCGTTGTAGTGTGGTTAATGCGCCCATTAATGGCGGCTTAATTAGCTTAACCATAACGGCACGTTCGTCCGAGTATATAGGAACCGTTACAGCACGTGGTGCGCGAATACCGGAACCGTTACGAGGTTGACCGGGTTTGACCGGATTGACCGGGTCTAGGGAGCTCGTGCCATAGATCTCTCAAAACAGTTACTAAAGGTCGCGTGCGGGCTTGGCTCGCACGCGACAGGGCTTACTCTAGCCTCCAAACCACTAAGTCCCTACAAGTCCCGTGCAGTGGTATGCGAGGGCTCTGTCTCGCAGCCCCCACATGGATCAGCTAGGCTGGTGATCCTGTGTGTATGGAGCACAATATGGTGTGCTGGATGGCTGCCACGTGGCCAAGATCTGTCATGTCAGAAAGCAGTATCTACACCAGTATGAAATCTTTCCCAAGAATGTCTTCAACTCGCTTTGAGTCTGAGGTGCAGGCAGGCTAGTGATGGCTGAAACCTTTGCAGGGTCAGGCTCGATCCCATGCCGGTGGATCACGCATCCTAGGAAATTCCCTGAGGTTACTCCAAATGCATACTTCATGGGGTTCATTTTTAACTGGAATCTCGTGCATCTGTCAAAAACCTTCCTCAAGTCCCTCAAATGGTCCTCTTTTTTCCTTGACTTGATGACCAAGTTGTCCACATAGAATTCAACCTCTTGATGCATCATATCATGGAAAAGCACCATCATCGCGCATTGATAAGTTGCTCCAGCATTCTTCAAGCCAAAGGGCATGATTGTGTAATGGAATACTCCCACAGGTGTGATGAATGTCGTCTCTCTCGTATAATCGGGATCCATCTTGATCTGATTATAGCCACTGAAACCGTCCATAAAGTTGAACATCTTATGGAATGCAGTAGAATCGATCAGCAAATCTATGTTCGGCAATGGGAAGTCATCTTTGGGACAGAATTGGTTCAAATCCCTGAAGTCAACACAAAGGCAAAGTTGCCCGTTCTTATTCAAGACTGGCACAATGTTTGCGAGCCAAGTGGCAAGATGATTGGGCTCAATGAACTTTGCGGTTAGAAACTTCACTATCTCTTCCTTTATCTTTACATTGATCTCGGGGCAATAATTCCTCGTGCTCTTCTTTATGGGTTTCGCTCCTGAAACAACATTCAATCTGTGCATAGTGACTTCTATGTCCAAACCAGGCATTTCATCGTATTCCCATGCAAACACATCATTGTATTCTTCCAGTAGCTTCAGCAAGCTTTGCTCATCATCAAATTCGAGATCGGCACTCAAAAACATCGGTCTTTTCTTCTATTCTTTCGGGCTTAGGAATGCTTCTTTCAAGTCCTGCCTTTGTGGTTTCGGCTTATCCTCCATGCATTCAGGTGCTTCCTGCAACTTTTCCATTGGGGTATCGACTATGTCTTCCCTTGGCAAGTTTTTGAACTCATTAATTTTCTCAGGGACATCTTCGATAGGTGGGGATTGCCTTTGTCATTTCTTGACGGAACACTTTCGAGAAGTTCATGTCATCAAAGAACCTTTTGATTTTGTGCGAGCCCTTCATCCGTTCAGCTCGAGAGTCCTCTGTGTCTAAGGCGTAGTATTCATCTTCGCAGACCTCAGCTAAGACTGGAATACCCTCATCCGCGAGTTCCTCATAATCACAGATTGATATCATTTCCACCTCCTTTCCCTTAGGTTCCTGGTGGGAGTGCGCTAGCAATGGGTTGCTACGCACGTCCTTGTTTGGTTCGTCGATGACCAACTGTCCTTCCTTTATTTTCCTGTCCACCAACCACCTCAGTTTCCTGCATTCTTTGGTTGGGTGCATGAATTGACCATGGCATTCACACCATTTGGGATCTCGCAGCTGCTCCCTAGTGGGCTTATGCTCCAATGCCGGTAGGATTCCGTATTTTCGCCACTGCTTGCACATAGTTGTTATTTCCCCAATCGAACATGGCAATGGGGGCGCCTCCCTTGGCGTAGGTCGTTGCTGCTTCTGAGCGAAACCGCGTTCACTTCAGCTTTGCGTCCACGTTTATAGCTGAGCCTTCCAACTTTGAAACCAGAGCTTGCCGGTGCTCGATCATGCGAGAACTTCTTCTTCTGCTTCTCCACGATGGGCTCGATGTTCCTGGTACAATCAATTACTTGGAGAAAGTAGGAATCTCCAAGTTGATTAGCATACCTTTGTACTCGTCTCGCATGCCCTGAATATAGATCTCCTCAAGGCGACTCTCGAGCACCTCGTCCACGCATTCCAATGACTTGGTTCTGAACTTCTTGATGAATGTGATGCCTTCCTCGTCATGTTTTGGTACATGCGTGACAGATGAATTGTCGTGACCTTCTCCTCCACTTGGAAGAACTTGGTGTAGAACTTCTTGACCTTGTCCTCCCAGGTTTTGATGGAGCCAGCCTCCAGAGTCATGTACCATTTGTACGCAACGTGTCCCAAGGATTTCGGGAATTCACGCATCAGCAGCCGTGGATCAACTCCATGGGGACCCATCATATCAACAAACCGCATCACATGATCCTGTGCGTTTCCACTAACTGCATCGAACATCTCCCACTTAGGTGCCTTGTACCCCACAGGGTTAGGCATCAGGTAAATTTCATGCGGGATCGGTGGCACGCTATCAACCTTCAGGATGACAGTGTCCGCGAAACACTGATTCGCGATGAAACTGTCCAATCGATGCTCCAAGGCCGTCATGTTGGCAGGTGCGCTTCCTCCTGGGGTCGACTATGGGGTTGCAGCAAGCCCAGCGATGTAAGGCATTCTAGGGTCATAGGGAGGTGGAGGTGTGTAACTGGCTTGGACCCCAGTCGCGTATGATGACAACACTGGGTATTAGGGTGGATTCCCAACAGATGCACGCTCGAGTTGATAACTAGGCACGAGAGGGGACTCTGAAGACAATCTTGGTTGGGGCCCAAACCCATTGGGAAGAAATAGTTGTGGTTTTGGTGGGACAGATGTGTGTGTCGTGGGTGCCACATTCGATCCAGATGGAGTTAAGGCTCCCAGAGTGGCATTTTGTGCGAGCCCTCCCAGAATTGCCATGATCTGGGCTATCTGGGCGGATTGGGCGTGCATAGCCCTAGCTTGGCTCTGAATAGTGGCATTCAACATCTCCAAAGAAGGGTTGTTCCCCGGAGTTGTCTGTGCTTGGGCGTTGGTATTGGTGCTGGTTTTGAGTGGAGTCTCCTCTCTCTGGAGTCCTTCCCTCAGTGGAGACTGGTGACTTTCAGTACGTTCTCCGTCGTGAGACATGGTTGTAGGGCTGTTTTGAAAACTTAAAGATTTTTTGTGGTTCACGTCGGGTCCACCAAATGTGTACAAGGAAATCCAAGGACAGGATCCAAGTGTACACCTGTAATAGAGAATAAGAACGAGAACAAGACTAGAGAACAGAGAGTGAGAGGGCGTAGGGGAAGAGTAAGCTCTTGCCAGTTGATTGAGAGAGAGACAGTCTGATGATTAGCCATAGAACCGAGAGTTGCTAAGGAAGGCCAACTTTCCTATATATAGGGCATAAGAGTGCCGTTACGAGGGGTTAATGCGACTGTAACTGATGTCGAGATAACTGCCTCGTTCACGGCACGTTGCCATATATATAGGGAACGTTACACGATCGTTCGTGTTTGTAGGGCACGTCCCAACGGTTATCCGTGCATATATGACATGTGTTCATCAGATCTCTCAGAAAATTGACAAGGGTCGCGCGTGAGTGTTGATGTTCGCGCGCGACGTGCCTTACTCTAACTTCCAAGCCACTTGAACCCTACAACTCCCGTGCGGTTAGTATCGAGGGCGACCCTGTCTCGCAGCCCTCATATGGATAAGTGCGAATATAAGGACATCGATTGAGTGGTACTGAAGTACCGTCGAACTTCCTAGATGGCTGCCACGTGGATGGTGATTGATCTGTCTGTAATGCACTGTCTACATTTATCTATATCTATAAAATAAAATGTAGAAACGTGCTTAAGGTAAAATTCGACACGCCATTCATCATTGAAAACATATCATCCTGCAGTTAATATGTAGTGCCTACTTCGCTGTACTATATCCAATTTTACCCTACAAATGGAATATATATATATATAAAGAGAGATAAACGAAATCATATATATATATATATATATATATATTTAGATTTATGAAATTTAAATTCTTGAAACTTCATACCCATCTATAAATTATGCTATATGAATTCATACATATACATAAACTCCATTATAAAAAGATTGTTTTGTATGTGGTCAAATATCTTTAACATATCATTCCTCAACATCATACATACAACTTGGAATTAACATACACTAAATATCTACTCGGTATATTATATTTCAATAATGTGATGAATTAAACTTTCATGAAAAGTTTATGCCTTTTTACTGTACAATTAGGTAAAATTATTTGTTACACAGCAACAAGTTATTCACATTTGTTCTAAAAAATAAACGTTTATTTTTAAATGTTGTGATAATATTTTTAAACGATCTATATATTTTTTTTCTAAATTTCAAAAAAAAATGTCTCATTGCTCATTACCTCAGCTTTCGGCAAAAAACGAGAAGGACCACGCAACACAGAATGTATATTGTTACACGTAATTCAAAATCACATTATTCCTTGCAAACATCATACTGTGAAAAAATGTTAGTCTGTAATCTAATTAAAAATATACAAATTCATTTATTTTTCGCTCTTTGTAACACACACACATATAGATTTCGCTATCATTATCATTCTGAACTTCTCTTTGTTCAACATAGGAAGTCGTAGTATCTGCGCTCCGATACTAATTCAATTATTTTTTGCTCTTCCTAACACAAAATTTGACACGGTGTGGTTCACGTAAGGTAGTGGTTTGTGGGCAATTGTAGTATGTGATTTATGATGTACTATGAAAAAAACATCTAACATATTTGCTGCTTCATCTATGCGTTCGTAGCACCAAAATGGTGCTCCATATGGGCTGAAAAGGCTGTGGTACTTGTAGGAAATGACGAGCAGGAAGAATTTAATGGGTTGGGGGTAGTGAAAGTACTGAAATTTCAGTGAGGGGTAGTTGGAGAATAAATACTAGGAAAATACACTTTCACCCCTCATGTTTGACACAAAGATACTTCCACCCTTTTAGTTTGGGAAATGACACTTTCACCCACTCAATTACCAAATTTCAAGACACCTACACATTATTTCAATCCCTATTAGTCTATTACAATTCCATTCATTTAAGAATCATGTGTCATTTATAACTTTGTCCATAAAAGCAGTGTAAACAACCACAAAATCACGACTCATTAAACAGAAAAAAAAAAGTGTGAACACACAAAAAATTTGATGATAGCATAATTATTTTACAACAAAAACTTGCTAAATTAGGGAAATAGGCCGAAAGAGAAGGCACGGCCCAATAAAAGAAAAAGACTAATTAAGAAGAAGTAGAACAATTCCATTCGCTACATCTTTGACCTAAGCCCAACCAAATAGATGAACAATAATAACAAACTAGCACAATAGAAGTGTAACACCCGAGCGACCAAACAGGTCAACAATCATCACAAACTACCACAATAAAAGTGTAACACCCGAGCGGATTCCCAGTAACTTCTTTATCCATACTGCCGAATAAAAATAATTAAGCATGCTAGTAGTAATCCACTAGGTTTACTATATGCCACACATCTAATCCACAATTGCTCAATGTGGGACCGAATATTACAAGAATCTGAGGTATTTTCTATCTTTCAGCTTCAGGAGCTGCATACTTCATAACTAGTCATATATTTTTTAATGTCAATGTACCTTAGATCATCCAGATCCGAAACTGACTTGGGAGTGAAGGATAGTTACATTCCTTTACAACCGTCTGAGCTTCTTGTGGAGGGTCGGTATCATCTTTGTTGTGCAAAGTGAAATCTGTGGCAGTCAGTCATGATTTCATCCCACCATTAGTTATTGTTACGCCGAGTATAATGGATGATAGAAGAAACCGGACTTGAGGCACGATGAACGTTTTCTTTAAGGGATAAATCGCCCCCACTATGCTGCCGGGTTCTGGCGATTCCCCTCCAGGATACAACAAGTCGCGTCGGTTCTACAGCCAGCAATCTGCAGAAGTTCTCTAGAATTCTCTGTGAAACTGTGATTGAAACTGATATGGGAATCTGCTGGGTGTTTGGTTTATTTATAGTTCACGAAAGAACATGAATGAAGGGATGTGTTTGTTCATAACAGTTGTGACTGTTTATAACAACACGTCCTTTCACCAACCAAAAAATAACCGCCATAACAACCAGAAAAATAAAACGAAAAACAATTATTATTTAATTAACTCACGCCACACGCGCACGTGCCTAAGTGCGCCTACAAAAGTGCCACATTGCGCCTTACGCGTGCGCGCGCGTGTGCGAGTTGTAGAGGATAACCACTCTATATGGTAACTCAATTAAATGTCATTGATTGGTTTCCATATATAAAGTGCATAATAACTCTATTTTCTAAGATGTGGGACAAATTTCCCAAAGACTTTTACAAGCTATCTTCAACAGTTATAACTTTAGGTTTTAAGTAAACCGAACTTTTAACAATTTGCTAGTTCGGTTAACACCCAATTGTTGAAATCAAACGACAAAACAACGCAATTCAATAAATGAACCTCGACACAGTGGGCGTTTCTCGTGAGATTTTGAGGCATCAACCGAAGCATACATGTGCACTGTTCTACATATTGTGCGGGTTTTTTTTCTTCATGAAATAAAACTCCATTGGAGATGAAGGAGGTGGCCCAACAACGTCCAGCATACAAAAGGAAAAATAAAGTCTTCCAATGTGACCTTAAAAGACAAGCAAAAGCGCGGCAAGGCAATAGCCATACTATAGTACAACAAACCGCAAAAGAAAATACTAAAATAGGATGAGCATAGCGAAACAAGCTTCTCTCTAGCTAGTGTATGCGCCAGGCGATCCACTTTGCTAAGGGAGGAAAACGAGAGAGCTTGAACATCCGATAATATTCTGTTAAAAATTTGGGCATCCTCCAGAGCAGCACATCTACTTCCCTTGTATAATGTGAAAAGCAACAAGGCTATCAGAATGTAGACAGTTATGAGAAATAGCAGAAGACAGCTTTTTCAATGGCAAGCAGCTCCGCTCGGAGAGGGAAAGATGCATTCACATGATCTCATCCATGAATTTTTAACAAAATATTTCGGATTCATCTACTTGAGACTTAGGTGTAATAAGAGTTACATAACCAGGATTTTTCTCTGCATGCATGAACAACCTCTGCGGTATGACTCTGCCTACGCATTTGTGCTAGACTTTTACAAGATTACTGTAAAATTCCAACACAAATGCATACCACCACTCTTCCCTACAAACCAAGTCTCTCCATCTATGTGTTACACATTTAAATTTCGTGTCGTAGGTCCTAGGGACCCTTGCCAGGCACCAATAGCAGCATCGTCAGGTAGTCCACCTATACGTGCATGGTGTTATTTCTTCACTGGAATGAATCATTGGAAGCAATTCCAGTGGGCCTCGCGTTAGTCCCCCTGCATGCCAAAGATACAGATATTAAGTCACGGAAGACTTGATCAAGAATTTGCTCGTGGTGACCCTTCTGGGTGTAGTTGAGTTGATCGGATTAACATTCTTAGACTTTGGGCATTTGTCTTGAGGTCTTGAGTTCAAACATCGGGCAACCCAATGACTGCTTATTGGCCTCCTCAACTACGAGTCTGTCAGCTCAGATTTTCATAGGCTGGTTTACTTATCTACTGTGGTTTGCAGGTTATTGCACTAGAGTTGGGGTTTACCAACTGCGGGTCCCACGTCATAAGAAAATTCTCATGGTATCTCTGTCGCATCATTAACCCTCGATATCGCATCCTCAATTTTTGATCTCCAATGTCTCACAATTCTCTTATCGCAATAATTTGTAGCATGTTTTACATTATATCTCAGTAATGTCAAAATTCCTTGAAAGAAGAGCAAGGAGCTCGATAGAGTGGACGAATAACACTCCTTTCCCCCGCTTGCCAAATTTCTGTTAAAAATATTCAGTCTAGAAAAATATTGGGGCCAAGATACATTTCAAAACACAATAAGAAATCCCCTATTGTGCATCACCTCAAGCTGCCGGTCTTGCTGGACACAAAAGGTGAATGTTAGCGATCAGATAAGTGTTCTACCATGTACAATGCTGCTTCGACACATGCTAATCCTATGGCAGAGTATGGAAGGTCAAGGATATCGTAGTTGAAGGGTATCGTAGTTGGATAGTGTATATGCAGTGTGAGGAAGTCTGAATCCTCGAAACCATCAAGACTTATGGAACAATTTGGCCAATATAAACCTCCCGTGGATGGAAGCAGGAGATTGCGATTATTTGCACCTCAAAAAGTGTGAGGGGCAGAAACAAGGGGCGGACATCACACAAACATCAGATGCCAGAGGTTTTGTGTCAATTTGGATAGATGTGAGTTTGTGGACTTGGGTTGTGTTAGACCTCAGCTCAGATGGGCTAACACAGAAGAAAAACAGAGCAGTAAATGTGTTTTGGAAAGACTCCATCAAGGGGTGCTGGAAAGACTACCATGAATGTCATTGTGCCTTGCTAATGCAACTAACACTTCCCAAAAAGTTCAGAATTATGCGCTCCATACATCGTTGGTGAATTCACTGACTTTTACAGTTTTCCTAAGACAGAAATTGACGTATTTTTCTACAAGCTTTTACCTAAGGGCATAATGAATCTCAAAACCATGACATGCTTAAATCACAAGTATAGTAAGGGGAAAAAAAGCAAAAAAGGAGAAGATGTGTACCGTCTAAGAACTTTCCAAATACACCCATGAGCAGATAATTGTATCGCCCAACATGCAAAATATGACTTCTTTTATAAAAAAAAAATGGGGGGGGGGGGGGGGGGGGGGGGTCTGAAACAGCTAAATATCTATGCTACAAGACTAGAAGTACATAAAAAACCCGAAATATAGAGTTCAGTTCTTGGATTAAAGAAATTATGGACTCAAATTATCAAGAGAAAGACTTGAAACTCATCTGCATGTGCTTGGCGGAGATTTGGAGCAACAGAAATCAATTGATTTTCAACGGAAAAGTTTCAAAAGCAACGGATCTAGTCAGATCTGCAATCAACAAACTGGAAGAATACGAAGCATCTCTGGAGCGCCCCCCAATCAACTCCATCCCTCAGTCTCAGACCTGGCGTCCGCCGGATTCAGACGAACTGAAACTCAACGTCGACGGCGCTTGGGACAAAGCCAGAGGCGTCGCCGGAGGGGTCATCAGAGACAGGGAGGGGAGATACGTCAGAGGTTTCGCCAAACGGATTCCATTTGGAACCAGATCCAGAACATCGGAAGGGCTACCTATCCTTGAAGGATTAAAGTTCGCCATCGATGGAGGTTGCCGGAAACTGGTCATCGAAACCGACGCACTCACAGTGATTGAGGAGCTCAAGAGAATGGAGAGAGGAAATGGAAAGTCGGAATGGGAAGTGGGTTATGTGTTAAATGAAGCGGTCAACATCTCTAGAAGCCTCGACTCCTGTCGGTTCGTTTTCACAAGCAGAAAAAACAACCAAGTAGCCCACTTGCACGCCAAACATGGGTTATCCATTCCTGATGAAGAAGTCTTTTTATTTGAGCCCAATTGGGCATCGAAAGCACTGTTTATTGATGTATTGGGCCTCTCAAGCCCAGACCCAGTTTAATTAATCCAATGAGTTCTTTCCTCAAAAAAAAAAAAAAAAAAAAAAAAGAAGTACATAAAAAACATTCAGTTTTCCATACACTCTCCAAGACTAGAAGTACATAAAAAACATTCAGTTTTCCATACCCGCATTTTGTGCCCAAAATTATTTTTTGTTTCCATGTTGTAGTTTTCCAAACACCATAATCGATTTCCTACTCATTTTCTGAGTTCCAAAAAGGCCCTTAGTGTACTCGATTCCTTTGAGAAAGCTTCAATGAAGAAGGCAAATTTCTTAAAGTCATAATATTCTCACTCCAAATTCTAGAATCTCAACAGGGAGGAAGCAAATACTTGGATTCTTTTTAATTTTTTTAATTTACTTCTATTATTATATATTTATAGTTGAAAAGGTTAGAAACTCGATTTTAATGGTGGTAAAGGAGCAAGTTACTCAAGGTGGAAGGGAAGTATTGATCAAAGCAAATGTGCCAAGCTAGTTATGAGCTGCTCAGAGATCCCACTGATCCAAGGCAATAAGCATTCAAGAAGGGAGTTTAACAGTGAAACCCTGCAATTTAGACCGTGTACATATACTTTACTACCAAGACATGGGAATTCATTATTTTGCCCAATATACAGAAGTTACATTTATTGGTTCACGTGGATTTATAACATAAACCATGGTCACAAGTCGTCAATGTAATTTTTAATTGACAGTTAATATTCTAGTAACTAATCCAATTCAAGATCTTAAACAATCCCATTTGGCAATAATTTTGGCAAGAAAAGTCATATGTACCTTGAAAAAAACTATCAATTTATGGTGGACAATCCCAAATATGAGCTATCCATACTTCTTGACACTATTTTGAAATAATTTACAAAGTAGACCATGCCAACATCGAGCCAACTAAACTAACCATTACTTCCCCACACTATTCTGAAATAATTTACAAACTAAACCATGTCAACCTAAAGCATAAAAAAATTAAAATTTTCAACCACATATTGTGCAGATTTTTTCCCCACAAGATATAAGTCCCTGCCTAAGAGTATTGAATAAGAAAATTTGCGAATTGGAAAGAACATATCTCAAATATATGTTTCCTCAAGTACGGAGCGAATTGGGTGCAGATTAAATCCATAGAACTTTCTATTCCAGTCTTTGCAATGTCATGCTTCTTACTACGATTTGTCATTAAACATACAGTGAAGACAAATATACTATCACTAAGAAAGAATGTTACCTCGAATAATCCAAATCTACCCATACGATCAATTTCCTTTAATAAAACAAAACAGCAAGAAAGATGAACCAAAAGCATCATTACTCATGACACATATCAAAAAAGAATCATAGAGAAGATGATTGCTACCAGGTGAAGAAGGCGCCATAGCGATCTCCATACACGAAATGGTCACCTGTGACCTGAAGATTAAACAAAAAATAGGTATCTAATCAGAGATCCTACAACAAATTTGGCACACTAAACGGAATTCTTTTTTAAACTTGTCAATTACATGATCTTCTGCTACCAGTATTACCGAAACCGGATGCTAAAGCCAAGTCCCACTGATCGAAAGTCCAGAAAAATCTGCAACTACAAAAATCTGCAGATTAAAGGACAGTCTCAAGAAACTCAATAGAAAAGCTTCTGATTACCACATCAGTACTGATACATGAACTTGTACCAATATATGTTTCAGATATAAAAACATAAAGTTATGATGATTTTAAAAATAGATGAGCTTGTGATGACTACGTCAATACTAATACATAAAACTTACATCAACATATGTTTATCAAAAAATGAAAGTAAAAAATGTTTCTGAATGTCATGTTACTATTGTTAATTTGTTATTATGGAATGATTTTTCCCCCTATGTGGGGTGACGACGACGATGATAATGATTCATACCTTAGCAAGTAGAGTAGTGAACCAATGAGGCTCCAAGAAGAGCAACTCATCGTGCAATGAACCTACTTACTGATTAGGAGACAGAGCAACTCATCGTGCAATGAAAATAGTATTAGCCACTGTCCATAGTCGGAGAACTTTGCTGTCTTCTGAGATGATATATGTCGTTTGATAGCAGGGGAGATACCTTTCGTTGCCTTCCGAGCTTTCTTCTTCTTGTTCACCATTTTTGCCATAGCAGGCATCTCTATGGTAGTTGCCATAGCAGGCATCTCTATGATAGTACCAGGTGACACACCTTTCTTCAGTGCACTACCTCTATGATTGACTGAAGCTGGCATCCTCAGATTATGCAGGGGCAAGGGACTGTTTTCCACACCATATTATTCTTCATCGAGAACCTTACCTTCTTTGTACTCTTCTCGACACTCTTTCCTGCATCATCTCCAGCCAATTTGCACTCAGCGCTCTCTTTCTCTTCTTTGCATTTTTCATGGTAACTTCAGGTGAAGCAAACGAGTCAGCTTCAGCTGCAACCTTCTCCTACTGCAACCGAAGATTTGAGATGACGGACTCGCTAAAAACTACTTCAGCATCATCACTTGAATTACCATTGATAGAACTACCCCCGTTGGCAGTAGCTGCATCCTCATTCTCTGCTTCAACAGAGCATTGCTCAGAAACATCAGAGTTGTTCTTCTTCTTCTTAGCCTTCTTATCATCTCCATCAGTTGCTTTCTTAGCTTTATTAACTTCCGCGGCATCTTCAGAAACAGCTCCTTCTGTCTCCATATCTGTAGGAATCAGTTCAGGTACCTCTTCAGCAACATCAGGAATTAAAATTGCAACCCCAGACGACGCGAAATCATTTTCCAACCTCAAGAATTCCTCATGCAGACCAAATAATACCTTCCGGTTCCTCTGGATACAATCAGGGGATGCCCCCATTTCGTAAAACCTCACAGGAAAACCCAAGCAATACCACAACATCTGCGGGAGACTTGTTCATCACCCAATTTCTTCACCTCAAGAAGATTCCTCCCAGTTCTCAGCAATACAACAAACACATTAGATTTAACCTTCCCTAACAACACCTTATCCTGAGACTTAGTCATGCCATAAAGGAAAAAACCATTACTGTTAACCAATTTCTTGGACTCCCAAGACGCCACAGAAGAACCATGATAGACAGACACATCCAGAAGTAGGTGTCAATACAACCTTCCAACTCAAATCAACATAAGGAACAAGCTTCAAAGAAAAAACAAAGGAAAAATAAATCCCAATGCCGTGTCTATACCTAACTGTTTCTGAACATCAGTAATGTGCGCCCATAATTTCTAAGAAGCAACCATAGAATTATTGAATGACTTGCACTCTAGATGGTTTGTGGCAGCTAGAACCTTCAATTTAAATTTAATTTGGCACCAAAAGAAACCCTGCTCTGTTATATGCACTTTAGGACCAACAAAATAGGTCAAGTTACCGAAGTTAGTAACTTTGAACCCCTCATTCAATATGGACGTCGCGGCAGTGAGATGAGCAAGATTAGTTCCCACCAAGAGTATGTCTTCCACATGAACAAGTAGCATAGTGATAGAAAACAAATTCTTCTTGAGAAGGAGTTCATAATAAGACTTACATTGTTGGAAGCCCATTTCCCTGGAACATTGCTTTAAGCCACATAATGATTTGAGCATCTTGTGAACTAAATGTGTTGACTTGTTTGACATGCATACTTCTTCGTGGGAACCTCCAAGAAAGGCATTGAAGACAGCTAATAATAGAATTTGACAGCCTTGTGAAGGTGCTAAAGCCAAGAAAATGTTGAAAATATCCAATTTTGCTACTGGAGGACAGCTGTTGTCCAACTTTTCATTTCGTGTGTAGCCTTCGACTACCAACATTCCTTTGTATCTCTCAATTTGTCTAACCTCATAGTACTTGATATGGAGTACCCATTTACTCCACATTCTCTCATTTCTAAAAGTTAGCTCAATAATTTTCCAAGTATACTTAGCTTCTAGTATCTGCGAGAAGAACTGGATTTCTTCCTCAAGACGAGCTATATCTGCATCCAATTGGAGGGAAAGTGTCTGCAAGGCTGTGAAAGTGAAGAGACCATCTTCACATCTTGCCATATCCTGAACTAGACGCTTGAACTCATAAAGCACTCTCTGGATACCCAGGTTTAGCACCCTTGTAGGAATAAAGAAACATTTACAAATAATCGTGTATTTAGGCTTTCCACTAAGCTTGACATTTGTTCTTAAGATAATGTATTCAGAATAGTTAATCTTTTATCCAAACGGATACCATAAAACACATATTCAAGACCAGCCTTGTCCAATCTTCTCAGGTTCACATCTAAAAATGGATGTCTGTTGAATGTTGTATGATTAGGAAATGCAGTGGCAGGGGTCCCCAGATGCTTGTTATCTCAATATCTCGCCCATTCGTATCTTCATCCTTAGTAATCCAGCAAGGGTGGTTCAATAGCACTTATAGGAAAACTTATCAAGAACAACAAATCCCTCAACGGCTGCTGAAAATTACCCAAAGCAGACACATTAAGCACAATATGCCTTGAGTCTTGATATAATTTCTTCATAATTGATTCCAAACTATCATAATCAGAATCTCTAAGCAATTCATCAGGAAACCCATCTGAAATTCTGAATTTCACCACCATATTTTTACAGCACTGCCACGACACACAAAAATCCGAACTAAGGTGTACCACAACATTTTCATCAAGAAGATCGAACTTGCCACTCGCGTCTAGCGATCCTACTACAGGCATGTGCCACGAATATTGATTCTTGACAATCATAACTTGAGTCACCAGAATATTACCAAGCATATCACAATCTCCAGAAACTACAGAAATAATGGAATCATCGAACGAAATCACGAACACAGAACAATGGACAAACATACGGAATGAATTGAAACTATTTTCATGTCTAGACGAATCCTCAAGTACCATAGCTGAACTGCTAGAATCTTCAGAGACGTCCAAACACTCCAACAAATTCACAACGGCAAAACAATTATCAAACACATGATTATCATAACTGAGGGGGTAATATATTAAGAAAGCATGAAACGCCATCACAAGACCTCCAGAAACCCTAAAATCCTCAATTGAAATCAGAAACGCAAGATACTGAACAACCACAATCAGAAAGTTCAATCCAGTACGAAGAACTACCAAATCCTCAAGAGACATCACATCTACTTCAGTCAAGCAACCATTACACAGATCGGGATCACCACACCCACTGTAAAACACTTCAATATAGAAGCAGATAATGAACACATAACCAAGGAAAATTAGCAACCTACCTGGCTGCAAACCAAAGGCGACCTGAGAGATAGCAGAGCTCTCCAACGCCATCGAAATCAGAAGCACGAAAGCTTCAATAATGGCCACAAATAGTGGACACGTACTCAAACCAGCAACCCGGACTGTAACCATGATCGATCGCCACCAACATGTAGCCTGAAACTGCATAATCCTCCAGAACTGACATCTCCACCGAGAAGAACTTGAAACCAGATCTGGAACTTCAAACACACACACAAAAAACCAGTGATACGCTGAACCAAAAACGCCAAATCACATGCAAAAAAGGAAACCACCAGGTCTCTGCAACCAGGCTCCGATACCATATTAGAATTTCACCAGCTGCTCTGATCAACATCCATAATTGCAGAACTAAGAAAAGATCGAGAGAAAGGGAGCGAAAGGAGAGAGCACATGGGATATAACCCATTGCAACAAAGCACCAACTTATGTAACTAATCCACTTATTGTTGAAAGTACAAAAATATCCTTATTTAGTTACGCCTCTTTTAACTTGAAGTACCAAAATACCCTTGGTTAGTTACCCCTCCCACCACCAGCTTTTGAATGAAAACAAAGCCACCCTCCTCCATTGCCATGCATTGAAGAGAATTTACTCTTCTTACCAACCTTCTCCCTCTCTCTCTCTCTTCATTTCTCTTCAATGCCCCTCAGCCACCAACTTACTCTTTAGCATCTTCCTCCTCTCATTTGTAACACACAAGCAACAACAACTCTTTCTCTCTCTTCTCTCACCATTGTTGGGTTTTGTTCGAAACTTATTTCGATTTCGATTTCTTTGCAAGAATACATCGTATATCAAAGGTATGTCCATAGAGGTCATTTTACGTGAAGGAATGGAAGAATTTGTGTTTTTGAAGTGAAGAACCCGAGAGCTTTAAATGCATGTGCAGACAGTCGACCGATTGGTGTTAAGAGGGAAACGGCTTTCTTCGCGGACCTAGTCAACACGAGCAAGGATCTCGATCGTGAGGTAATGCACTTACGTTTACTTGGTCGTTTAAATAAATATCATAGGTTAATTGTCGATTAATAAATATCTTATGTTACTTGCAGAAAATTGACGAGTCGTGTTGTTTGATGCGACGCATCATCGACAAGGTAAACGGCAATGAATCAAGACTGACGACGGTGATGGACACAGATTTCGGCCGTCTTTTCAACTTGGCGAATCAGTGGCAAGCGGCGTTAACGTCAATGGAACCTTATGTATTCGCAAAGAAACCGGCGAGAGGTCGCATGTTGGCAGAGTCGCGGAGATTTTACATCCCTTACAGGAATATGGACACGCGGCGACGGGGTGGGTTCTCATCAAGATCGACCTCGACGCCATGACGTTGTTCTGCTACCATCCGATGCCGATAGGGAGGGTACAAAACCGAGCTTAGTGGACCCCTGTTTGGATAAGATTAAGAAGTATTTTGCAATTTGCTACAACATTACGGAGAAGCGTACAGAGAAATCTGCCCTTGAGCCTGCGCTGGTGGAGGTGACATATAAGCATTTTCCTTCTCGTCCCCTCTACTCTAGCAACACCGAGTCAGGTATCTTTGTCATTCGTGTCATGGAGTATATGTTCCAAGGAGAAGATCTGGCTTTCATAACCGAGAAGATTGGTGAAACTGTCGCAGAGAGGCGGAATGACTATTCCGCCAAGTTGTGGTCATTTCCATTGGGAACCGGAGTCGTGGAGAGTTAGGGTGTCAATGTAATAGAGTTTGCTTGATATTTTTGATGGATTTGATGTTTAAAAAATTTATTAAAGTTAATGTATTGATGTTTCTGATGTTTAAACAATTTGTATAAGTTAATGTATTGATTTTTGATGTTTTTGTGGTCATTTCATTCATGTACCCGAGAGCATGGTATTTTTGATGTTTTTGTCGACTTGCTCATGTCGACTGTCGACTTGTTCATGTCGACAGTAGACTTGAGTTGTCGTTAGTTGACATGCAATGTCAACAGTCGACCTTTGAAGCCGATTGTCGACTTTTCAAGTCAATTGTCGACATGAGCAAGTCAACTGATTACATGCTCAGTCGACTATTGACTTGTTCAAGCCGTCTGTTGACATGAACAAGTCGACGATATCATCAAAAATGTAATGCTCTCGGGTTTTGTAGGTCAACACAGACAGATTCATCCTTAAAATTGATTTTGTTGACCTAAAACCTGAACTATGTTTAATTTTGTATAATTTCAGACATGTCTACAAGAATCCAGGCTGTTGTATCTTATGGGGAATGGAGATGTGATGATGGTATGTATACGTACGTGGGAAAAAACACTATAGTGCCAAAGGATTCAGCCATTCGTTTCGATATAAGTTACGATAGGCTAATCCAAGAGATTGTGGGGCGGTTTGATCTAGGGTGTGACCCAGAGAAAGTGGTATTGTACCACCGGATGTATGGTAACATTTTGTGGTCCCCGTGCGGCATATTGGATGATCGGGACGTATCGGATCAATTTGAAAGCTACGAAGGCGTTGTGCCAATATACGTGACCGTCGATTATAGCATGCGGGCCCATGAGAACGTTGGAAATATGGGAGTAGGCGAGGAAGGTCAATCCTCCCAAATTCGAGTCGAATTACCATTGGACAATGTTCCGTACGAGTACTCGTCACTTAAAATGTCTTCCTTTCCATTGGCGACTCCTACTCCTACTCCTGCTCCTCCTACGACAGAAATCCAGTTTTATAACGATGTACCTGAAGATACAGAATATGTTGAGATGCCAAGTGATGACGAGTTTGATCCTACCAAGGATACGGAGGTGGAAAACGAGGATAGTGAGGATGAAGAGGAGGCAGGAGACATTGAGCCCCCTAGTTACGTGTTGCCATACCGAGTAACTTACTTCGAGACGGAACTAGAATGGAGAAGGGGGACATATTTGCAACAAGGATGGAATTCGATAAGCGTGTGTTAGATGATGCCCTGAAGACTGGGGACGTCTACAATTCAGCACGATGCAATAGAATCTTGCGTCAGTGGATATGTAATGTTCCGACTTGCCGTTGGCGAGCACGAGCCGGGAAGAGATGTTACAGTGACTTATGGTTTTTCACGTCGTACAATCCATTCCATACGTGCAACCTTACCGGAAAATGTACTAACCATAAGAATTGCACCTCTGAATATATCGCTTCGCAGATGAAGGATCAGTTTGCTGATGTTGTCAACGCGCCAGGCACGTTGAAGATATTGGATTAGTGCAAAACCGAGTTGAAGTAGGATGTGTCAAAGCATAAGGCAAGGAATGCTCACATGAAGGGAGTGTGGTTCATATGCGGCGACGCGAACGAGAGCTACGACAACATTCCAGCATTCTTGTGCTGGGTCGAGTTTCACAACCCTGGTTCTATAACAGCATGAGAGGTTGACGGATCGAACCGATTTCTCTATTGTTTTGTGGCTCCTACAACATCTATCATGGCGTGGAATTACATGAGAAGAGTGGTCGTGATCGACGCGACATTCCTGAAAACAAAATTTAAGGGCCAGATGGTCCCTGCGCATGCGGTTGATAGTGAGGGCCACATTGTCCCCCTGGCTTGCAGAGTCATTGATGTGGAGTGCAATGATGGGTGCGGGTGGTTTTTGACACAACTGAAGAGGTTTGTGCACGATACCGACGACTTAGTCATCGTGTCCGACAGGCACAATGCTATCAAGAACGTCGTGCGGGCGGTGTACCCCAACGTCGTGCATGCTCATTGCTATTACCATCTCCACATGAACCTGATGGGCATATACGGCAAGACTAGGTGGGAAAAGCTATTTCACAAAGCCGCTTACGCATGTAGTTTGAAGAAACACAAGGAAATGCTACGTGGAATTCAACAAGACCGACCACACCCGAGTGCGAAGAACAAGATGACCATGCACGAGTACCTGACGAAGGAGGTTGGTGTGCGTAAATGGGCACGGGTGCACTGTCCAGTCCCGAGATTCGAAATCATGACAACTAATCATGCCTAGTCATTCAATGCTTCAATGAAAAGAGCTCGGTACGTGTTTCCAACTCCCCTACTGTCTCGTTACAATGATAAAGTCATGGAGTGGTGGGAAAAGCGTCGGAGAAAGAGTGATACATTTATCAACATCCGGATTACGCAGAGGATCACCGATATAATAGTTAAGACCTTCAAAAAATCATGGGCCGTTGAGAATCTAATTCCCAACGGTCAAGGCCAGTACCACATACCTTCTGTGAAGTAAAGAAATTGTATAGTGAACACGACATTGATGAATTCCACATGTGGCAAGTGGCAAATACTAAAAATTCATTGCAAGCATGCAATGAAGGTCTTAGAGACATCGGACCCCATTCACCAAGCTACTTCCAACCTCTATTTCGTAGAATGTTTATGATTGGTGTACCGTGAGGAAACATATGCAATACCATGCCCCTTGGAGTGGGATCGGGAATCAATGCCAGAACTTGTGAAAGCTGCAGCCTGTCTCCCGAGGGCGTATATTGTCAAAAGGGGACGCCAACGGGAGAAAAAGTTTCAATCGAAAGGGGAGATCATCAACAAAAAGATCAAGAGGAATACTGGTGCAGTTTTTGCCACAAGCCGGGCCGCTTCAAGAGAGGTTGTCCGTATCTCAAACCGTAGTATCGATGTTTAATTTGTTCGTAAGATTATTCGTGACGTCATATCGATGTTTAATTTATTTGTGAGACTATTGGTGACGTTGTATCAATGTTTAAACATGTTTGTAAGGCTATTCTTGACGTTATATCGAGGTTTGACTTACAAAACCCCGAGAGCATTACATTTTTGATGATTTTGTCGACTTGATCATGTCGACAGTCGACTTGTTCATGTCGACAGATGGCTTGAACAAGTCAATAATCGACTGATGGCTTGTACATGCAACGCCTTGCCACGATCCGCAACAAACTTGCTCTTTCTTCGGTCATTGTTGAAGATGAAGATATGCTTCTCTATGCAGTTGGCGGCCTTCCGGTCGAATACAACCCTTTTCGTTCCTCTCTCCGTACCCACTCCAACCCCATCTCCTTCGAAGAGCTGCATGTCCTTTTAAAGGCTGAAGAACAGATGTTTGCCTCTCAGATCCACGCCTCCGATCCACTTCCCACTGCTTTTTACTCATCCTCCGGCCGTGGTGGTGGTCGGGGAGGGCGGAACCCTACCGGATCTCGTGGCGGCAGAGGTGGTCAACGGAGTGGTGGCCGTTTTGATTCCTCTCGGGGCGGTCGCTATTTTTCGGGTTATGGGTCTCCACCTGGTTCTGGAAATGGAGGCGGGTCAGGGTACGGACCCGGGTACGGTTCCGGATATGGATCCGGATACGGATCCGGGTATGGTTCCGGGTACGGATCCGGTCGTTCGGGTCCGGGTCGTAACTCCGGATACCATCGAGGACGTGGCGGTTCGGGTCGTGGCAACGGTTCAGCTCCAGTGAATTGCCAAATCTGTGGACTTGATTACCACAGTGCACTTGACTGTTTTCATCGCATGGATTATGCGTATCAGGGACGCCATCCTCCTGAGAAACTGTCTGCCATGGCTGCTTCAACCTCTCGCCCTCAATCTCCACAGTCTGATCTCTGGCTCACCGATACAGGAGCATCAAACCATATGACATCTGAACTTGGAAATCTCTCTCTCTCTGAACCTTATTCGGGTAATGACCAAGTTACCATCGGTAACGGCTCTTCTCTGCAAATCCAACACTCCGGTACTGCTCTTCTGACCACTGCTAATTGCTCTTTTCAATTATCAAATACTTTACATGTTCCAAATTTGTCAGTTAACTTATTGTCTGTTAACAAACTCTGTCATGAACACAATGTTCGATTTATTTTTGACAAAACACATTTTTATATTCAGGATATGGCAACGGGAAATACCCTGTTCAAGGGTATCAGTAAAAATGGTCTTTACCCTATGTCTTCCATGTCTTGTCAGACTGGTCCTCAAGCTCACCTTGGTCAACGAATTCAAAACAACTTATGGCATTCTCGGCTTGGACATCCGTCCAATTCTATTTTATCTAAATGTGTATCTTGTCCTAAAATTTTGAACAACCCTGGTTCTGTTTGTGAATCTTGCCTTGCAGGCAAAATGACTAGACTGCCTTTCTCTTTATCTAAAACAGTTTCTTCTCAACCTCTGCATTTAGTTCATAGTGATGTTTGGGGGCCTTCCTCCACAGTTTCTTTGCAAGGTTATCGTTATTATGTGCTATTTATTGATGATCACTCTCGTTTTACTTGGTTATTTCCTTTAAAATTGAAATCTGAAGTTACAGCTACTTTTCTTAAATACAAAACTTTTATTGAAAAATTGTTGGGCTATCCAATTAAAATACTACGTTCTGATGGAGGAGGAGAATACATTGCTTACTTGTTTCAACAAATATTACATGATTCTGGAATTTCACATGAGAAATGTTGTCCACATACCCCACAACAAAATGGTGTTGCAGAACGCAAACATAGACACATCACTGAAACTGCAGTTACTTTACTTAATTCTGCTTCTTTGCCTAAAACTTTCTGGTTTCATGCTGTTGCAACTGCTACCTATCTTATTAATCGTATGCCTAGCAAAACTACAAATAACTTGTCTCCTTTTGAAATTTTGTTTAAATCTGCTCCTGATTACTCAAACTTACGTGTTTTTGGTTGTGCTTGCTTTCCATGTCTCAAGCCTTATATGAAATCTAAACTTGATCCCAAAACTGTTAAATGTGTCTTCTTGGGTTATGCTGCTGGTTATAAAGGCTATATTTGTTTTGACAAATTAACTCATAAATTCTATGTTAGCAGAGATGTTGTTTTTGATGAGTTTTCTTTTCCTTATGCTTCATCTATCTCACATGATCACTCTGTTTTGCCTACAGGTCCCTCAAGAACAGATACTTCACTAAGAACAGATACTCCACCAACTTCAGATATTAGACTAAGTTCAGATACTACACTTCCTATTAGCAGCTTCTCCCCAAGAGCTGTACACCAATCTGAGAACTTGTCTTGGGAGCAGCCAACCACCACTGATGCACACACACCTGAGGTTCCACCACCCTCTGGTGTTGTGTCCCCTTCAGCTGTGTCTGGCTCTGGCTTGGCACCCAATTCAGCTCCAGTGATGATTCCCCCACCCCCCACTTCTCCACTCCCTCCTCCAACTTCTGGTCACCCTATGCAAACCAGAAGCAAATCTGGTATTGTCAAAAAGAAGTTACTGTTTCATACATCTACTACACCTATGCATTCTGGTTTTACTACTACTCTTTCTTCCTCTCCTCATGTTGAACCCAGAAATTATACAGAGGCCTCTAAACAGCCTGTTTGGCAAAGAGCCATGGAAGATGAGTTTCAAAGTCTTACTCATCAATGCACATGGTCTCTAGTTCCAGCTCCACCCCATGCCAATATTATAGGCAATAAATGGGTGTTTAAAACTAAATTTAATCCTAACGGCTCTGTTTCTAGATACAAGGCTCGTCTAGTAGCCAAAGGGTTTCACCAAACCCCTGGCCTTGACTATGACGAGACCTTTAGTCCTGTAGTTAAACACAGTACTGTTCGTTGCATTTTATCTCTAGCTGCTAGTTTTTCATGGCCTTTACAGCAGCTTGACGTTAAAAATGCGTTCTTACATGGAACTCTTCGCGAAACAGTTTTTATGCAACAACCTACTGGGTTTGTTCATCCCCAATATCCTAAACATGTATGTTTGTTGCATAAGTCCATTTATGGACTTAAACAAGCACCACGTGCTTGGTTTGAAAAATTTACGACTTATCTCTTTTCTCTTGGTTTTATTTCCTCTTATGCCGATACTTCTCTTTTTATTCGACACCACAATAATAGACTTACTATTCTATTATTGTATGTTGACGACATTATAGTAACCGGGAATGATCTTCCCTACATCACCACATTAGTTACCAAATTAAATCATGAGTTTCAAATGACCAATTTGGGTCCTCTAACCTATTTTCTTGGACTCCAAATTGTTCGAACTTCTTCTGGTTTACTTATTCATCAAGAAAAATATATTATTGATCTTTTAGCACGTTTTAACATGAGTTCTTGCAAACCCAGTCTCACTCCTCTTGCCTCTGGTACTAAATACCATCTTCATCAAGGGGAACCCTTGCCAGATCCTACTATATATCGACAGTTATTAGGTGCTTTACAGTACCTAACATTTAGTCGACCTGATTTGGCTTTTGCGGTGAATCACCTCTGCCAATTTATGCATTCTCCTACCACAGCTCATCTTAGTGGTGTCAAACGTATCTTACGCTATTTACAAGGCACCAAAACTCTTGGCTTATTTTATCACAAAGGTCCGCTAAATTTACAAGTGTTTACTGATGCAGATTGGGCCGGGGACCCAACTGATAGGCGCAGTACAACTGGGCTTATTGTTTTTCTGGGCCCAAACCCCATTCATTGGGTTGCAAAAAAACAACCCACAGTGGCCCGGTCCTCTACCGAAGCAGAGTACCGGGCCCTTGCCACAGCTGCTGCTGATATTTCCTGGTTTCGATATTTATTTCGTGATCTGGGTTTCACACTCCCAGATCCTCCCTGTCTTTGGACTGATAATTTTTCTGCTTTATCTCTTACTGCCAATCCCTTATTTCACGCTCGAACAAAACATATCGAGTTAGATTATCATTACATCCGTGAAAAAGTTTTGCGAAAAGAACTCATTGTGTCTTTTGTTTCAGGTAAGGATCAAGTTGCTGACATTTTCACAAAGTCTCTTCCCATCGCTCAATTCAGTCGTTTCCGGCATAAACTGATGACTTCTCCGGCGTCCTCAGTTTAAGGGGGGCTAATAACATCAATATATATTTGGGCCTTGGCCTAGCCCAATCTCTTCTCCTTCAAGCCCATTAACAAGACGTCAGGCCCATTGCTCTTCCAAAGCCCATATCTAGTCTGCTAGGGTTTCATATTGTAACGTTTGTTTATTACCGTTGGATTGATCGTACAATCCAACGGCTGTATTTCTTGCTTTATATTCCTGAACCTTCTAGGGCTGCTATTGAGTCGGTTCATTTTTATCTTCTCATTCATTGTATAGTTCTTCTCTCTAATATACAGTATACCTTTTGAGTTCTCTCTTTGATTCAATGCATACACAGTTCATTTCTTGATCAAATCTTTCACCAACATGACGATGACACAATCTTTTTTAGGGACACCTTTGTGCCGCACCTTACCGAGGATGGGTACTAACAGTTCTACCTATCATAGTTGTAATAATGTATTACTAGTTAGAAGGTGGATTAGGCTGGTCATTGGATTACAAAATTCCATCACACCTGTACTATTGTGCATGGAGATGATTAAATTTATTATTCGAACATCCAGTATTTACATGGTTGGCCTAAGGCGTACTATTGTGCATGGAGATGATTAAATTTATTATTCGAACATCCAGTATTTATATGGTTGGCCTAAGGCCAACAACATAACGAGAGACTACCTTAGTAATTTTGCCTTGCTGACGCAGCTAATACTTTGTGAAAGCTCCGAACTCCATCCAATTGTTGGTGAATTTAATGACTTTTACAAAAAATTGAAGACAAAACTTGTGTATTTTTCCAGAAGCTTTTACCTTAAGGCGGAGTGAATATCAAAACCATGACAAAGATGCTTAAATAACAAATATGGCGAGGGAAAAGGCAAAAAATTAGAAGATATGTACCTGTAATAATCTTCGAATCCACCCATGCCATCAAATTGTAAGTCTCCTCCAAGTAAACCTGCACAAGAACCAAGCAATGAACGCAAAAGTACATTGAGAACAACTAAGCCCAACAATGTCAAATCAGTTTGTAAACAAGAAAAAAAAAATGTTAATTACCAGAGGACTCGGGAGCCATATCTCTTAATCACTCTTCTTCCCTGAAGTGAATACACCAAAAGAATCACCTTTTAGAATCGAAATTCACATACTACTAATCTACTATGATATGAAATTACAAAGGCATTAACAGATCAAACTCAATCAATGTTGACAATAGCGTGATGTACCGTGAAAAGCAGTCTCAATTGTGACCCATTTGACCAGTTTTAACAGTCAGCCCCTAAACCTTAACTGAACTACACCTTAACAGTTAGCCCCTAAACCTTAACTGAACTACACCAAGAGTGTACTTTGTGTTTCAGAGTGTGTTGGCAATTTTTCAGATGATTCAACTTCAAGGAACAAAATCAGTCTATTGCAACATTGATATTCAGTTCTTTTTCTGATAGTCTCTTGAAAGTTACTTATTAGCTAATAGCCAGTGTCACCCAAACTAAAGAAAACCCAAAGTAGTTGGTAGGCTAAATAACAGAGCAGATTAAAGGACAGCCTCAAGAAACTCAATAGAAAGCTTCTGATTACCACGTTATACATGAAACTTGTACCAATTTATGTTTGAGATATAAAAAACATGAAGTTATGATGCTTTTAAAAATAGATGAGCTTGTGATGACTACGTCAGTACATAAAACTTACATCAATATATGTTCATCAAAAAACCAAAGTAAAAAATGTGTCTGAATGTCATGTTACTATTTGTTAATTTGTTATTTATAGAATGATTTTCCCCCCTTTGTGGGGTAACGACGATAATGATTCATACCTTAGCAAGTAGAGTAGTGAACCGCACCGAACCGCCCATACCTTAGCAAGGAGAGTAGTGAACCGCACCGAACCGCCGGTTCAGCAGCAATTGAACCAACGGGGCTCCAAGAAGAGACAGAAGGTGAGTGTGAAACCTCCATTCGTGGGTGGATGGCTTGTAGTGGGAGGAGAATAGGGAAGAAGATAGACAAGTACAGCAGGTGAATTATAGAAGGCTATGCAATGCATTAAATACACACACCCACAGGGATGTAGAATGCCCATAGAATTCATTATTTTTTTTAGTTGCAGGCAGCTGTGAAACATTTACTCCCACGGTACCCCCATAAGGTGCTGATGTGCTGATGTGATGATACCCTTTATTTATGCTCCAACTACCCCTCTCTGAAAATTTCATTACTTTCACATTTACTACAGGTATCACAGCATTTTCAGCTATATGGAGTACTACCTCCCTTTCTTCTGTATAGTCCTAGTTCGACTTCTCAATCCGTAACTGAGTCACTTTGACTCGGTGATTTAGATAGCAAAACAATGTAATTTTTAGGAAAATTTTCCACGGTTAACTTCTACAAGACCATGCAAAGATTACCAAATTTTTGTGTCCTTTTGCTAATCAAATCACCAGGTTAAAGTGACTCAATGAATAGTGACAAAAAGTGAAGCTGGCTGATACAGAACAAATAGAGGAAATACCATGTTTTTGTGATACAACGCCTCCATTGTTACTACCTCAACATATCACCGCCACTACAATTTGAACCCGGACCTCAATCCCTTTCTCTCATCACCCGACCAACACCACATCGCCCTCTCCTCCATCTGAAAACCATTGAGACCCCAAGGCAAAACCCAAGTCCTTTCACAACCAGAGACAGAGAAGAACGAGAGAGATGAGGAGAGAGACTGGGATCGAGAATACATGTCTCACCCTTTGTCTTTGGTTGCGGCTCCGATAATGAAAGAGGAAACTAGGTTTCCAAAAGAAAGATTGACGGTTCGGTCAGTAACAAGATGGGCCTAACTATGAGTTACGTTACAAGCACAACTTTATATTTCTCAGTACTTACTAAACTATCCTAACAATGAATTTATAACCAATCATGTATAAGCCCATCGTTTAGTATCCTATTCCTATCATTTCAAACTACCAAGATAATTGAAAATGCAACATCTCAACGCACCACAAGGGTTTCACGTCGTTTCATGGGTGAGTCGAATTGAATCGTCGGGTACGAATCATGAATCATGAGATTCTAACAACCTCCCAAATGAACCAGAATCACGAACCTCCTCATTAGGAAAATGTGAACCAGAATCACAGCCTCCCAAATGAACTTTGTTCTTCAACAACGTCACCGCCTTCTCATTATGCTAATCTGTAAGAATCCATGGGGTTCCACCTCAAAACCAATTGGCTATGAGGGGAGTAGCCCAGAACACTTATTAATTATATTTCTTTTTCTTGATTGTCCGATGTGGGACTTCTCAACATAATCCATGCTTTCAATCACCAAGGGCAAGGACTTCAAAGCGGGGGTCATACACTATTGTGCATCAGGATACAAAAAATTAACCGGGGGTCATACACTTTGGGTTTGTCTTCGCTCCTAACTTTTTCATAATTGTGGTGTGGTCTACACCTTTGTCTCTATAAGCAACTAGTGAACTAATTGAAGCTTGATTACCCCGTGGAAACACATATGGCCACACAGGGTTTCAAATGAACTCGTTGGCAGTAGACATAGGAAACAAACAGGCCCTTGAAAACCACGAGTATGAAAACTCTACAAGCTGAAGCAAGCAAGAACACCACGAGCAAAATCATGCTGAATAGGAGGAGAAAAAGCAAGCTGAATAGGAGAAGAACAGTGCAAGGAATTTGCAACAACGGTTTTTAGCACTATGAAGAGCAATATATGCATGAGACGCATTCCTCACACAGCAAACACTATTAGAGACGACCCCTTGTGCAATGGAAAGCCCTACAAACCCTGCCTTATCTCCCCAAAGTCTCACGCGTAGTGAATCTCAAAGCCATGACAACAAACATGCTTAAATCACAAATATAATGGGAAACAGGCAAAAAAAATGAGAAGATACGTACACGTAATCATCTTCGACGCCATCAAATTGTAAGTAAACCTGAACCAAGTACAAAAAAATGAACGAGAAATACGCTGAGAACATCTCAGGCCTAATAATACCGAATCTGTTTGTAAACAAGAAAAAATGCTAATTACCCGAAGACGCTGGAGCCATATCTCTTAAATGACTCTTCTTCCCTGAACTGAATACAACCAAAGAATCACGTTTCAAAGTCAAATTCACATACTGAGATATGATACAACTCAGGCATGCATTAACAGATGAAACTCGATCCAGGTTGACAATAGCCGGTGTGTGCAGTCACAATTGTGAAATATTTGACCCCTTTCAAGAGTTAGCCCCAAACCCTAACTGAACTACACCATTCAACTTTTAAAAATGTGCTCTGAGTTTCATTTTTTTCAAATTATTTAGCTTCAAGGAACCAAAACAAACTATTAATACTACAACATTGATATTCAGTCAGAGAAATATCCCTTTTTTTCTTTTTCTTTTTATCTTTTGTTATTGAAGGACAGTGTGAAGAAACTCAATCTCTGCTAAAAGAGACAGTGAAAATTGATTTAGTACGAATGAAACCAAAGAATATCCCACATAAGTTGAAATAAATGGGGAAAGACAAGCTTCGTTCCATATAGTTTGAAATAATTGACAAGTTTGGTTCCAAACGAGTTCAAAATCCTCGGATTTAACACATGAGAATGTCAGGTAAGCAGAGAGCAAATTACAAACAACATAGAGTAAATACAGAGATAACATAGTATGGTATATAGAATGGATCTAAAGAGTTCAAAATAGTAGGCCGACTATGTACAGCAAACAGAGAGCGGATAAAGAACATAGCAACAAAAAACCCAGACCTAGTATTAGAAGTTCACTAACCCAGAAGTTGTTGAGGAAGGAAGGCGCTCAGGGTGATCTTTCTGCTGCTCGACGACGGTTTTGTCCGGCGGATGAGAAATGCGAGGGGTTTAAGACTTTAAGTGGTGGGTGGCAGGCATCATCAATTGTTAGGTGGGAGAAGCATTGATTTGAAGCTCAGTTTCACCCGTGACTCTGTCCTCTCTGCAAAGTACAAACTGAGTGACGTCAGCAGTTCTGTTTGGACAACGTTTTTTCTTAAACTCAAATCAGTACCCTTGATTTGTTTATATTCCCCCAAAAGAAACTAATAAAAAAAAAACTAATATTAGTATATGCTAAATACACTTGAAAAAAAAAATAACAATTTTGTTTAAATACAACACTGTTTCTTACTTCTCAAAAAAAAACATTGTTTCTTTTTTTAAGAAAATTATTTTGTCATTAACCGGGGTTGAACACGGGACCTCATGCATACATACACTAAGATATGTTTATATTCCCCCAAAAGAAAAAAGACATAGTGTTCCTATTATGTTTAAAAAGTGGGGAAAAAAGACATGATGGTCGGATGTATTTTTGACAAAACGCACTATTTTCAGAGGATTATTAAAATCTGATGTCACCATTTATTAGCTAGTGTTGGCAACTTGGATTTTAATAATCGTCTTAAAACAGCTCTAAAACAGCTCAGAAAGGATCTTGGTACTCTCTCTTACTTACTCAGGTTGAAGTTTCTGAGTATCAACATGGTATCCTTCTCTCCCAACAAAATATGTTCATGATTTGATATATCCGACTTGCATGACAGCTGCTAATCTTGTTTCTTCATCGCTTGATCCGGTAATTACACTCTCTCTCTCTCTCTACCCAAAACACATTCACCCTTCCAGTTTGAAAAATGACATTTTCACCCTTCTAGTGTGCAAACTTCAAAACAGTTACACCACTGATTTTGTCCTTTCATGCTCTAAAGGGCAAATTTATTCTACAAAGTACAAACTACTATCAGTGACGAACTCCAACCCTAGACTAACGTCATCACAATTAGGGATTTATGTGTCATGAAATTTGATACCCTCAAGAGATGAAAGTATTATTTCTCAAACTAAAGGGGTGGAGGTGTATTTTTCTCGAAAATGAGGGGGTAAAGTGTCTTGTGCCCAATTATTTTCAGTGTTTAGGGAGCATTCTTAGGAGTTGCTGATGCCTAGTGTACTGCAGTCAAACAGATGGCTGAATTGAAGTGGGTGCAGGTTGGTAGGTATTTTGGTGAACGAAATCACAGTCGAGAGGAGTAATTGTAGAAGGAGGAGGGCCAGGAGGTTGTTGGGTACAATTGTTTTGAGTAATTGGAGTGATGGCATTCTCAATTACTCTATGCTAAAAGCTTTTGATATGGTTTGGTTGCATCATGTGATGTGCCAAATCAGTGTGTTTAAACTTTAAAGCTTATCTTCAATGGTGACGTAGGGCGCCACCAACGGTGTTTTTCATTAAAACCGAACATTTTCAATTATGTAGCAATTCTTATTTTAGGGTTTGTAGTTTGTAGCAAACAAATGTCTTCCTCAAAATGAATGGTGACGGAAGAGATTTCATCTTCCCTCGAAGGATAATGATATCCTCTATATTTATAACTACTGCAAAAGTCGTGACATTAGGACACTACCCCTCATTAATCAATACACTTGAAATAAAGAAAACTTTGAGAGGGAACGACAATTTCATAATAACACCAACACATAAAAACACGTTTGATAAGTCAAATCAGATAAACTGGCAGAAGAGTTTCCGGCTGTGCACAAGAGATTCCGGCAGGGAGACCTCCGTGTACACCGTACGTAGTGGATCAGGGATCGCACAGGAAGAATAGGGGTGTGTGTAGGGAGAGAGTAAGTCAGTAGCAATGTCTGAGAGAGAGACAGAGGTTTGGCAGAGCTTCCGCGTATGGCAGTGTTGTTCTCCTTTGTATGGAAAGGTTGACGATATATATATACTGGAGAACGTGACCGTTGTAGTGTGGTTAATGCGCCCATTAATGGCGGCTTAATTAGCTTAACCATAACGGCACGTTCGTCCGAGTATATAGGAACCGTTAGAGCACGTGGTGCGCGAGTACCGGAACCGTTACGAGGTTGACCGGGTTTGACCGGATTGACCGGGTCTAGGGAGCTCGTGCCATAAATCTCTCAAAACAGTTACTAAAGGTCGCGCGCGGGCTTGGCTCGCACGCGACAGGGCTTACTCTAGCCTCCAAACCACAAATCCCTACAAGTCCCGTGCAGTGGTATGCGAGGGCTCTGTCTCGCAGCCCCCACATGGATCAGCTCGGCTGGTGATCCTGTGTGTGTGGAGCACAATATGGTGTGCTGGATGGTTGCCACGTGGCCTAGATCTGCCATGTCATAAAGCAGTATCTACATTAGCCCCCTTTCTGCGCGTGAAGGCTTGTAGCTGTATAGGCTTCCATGCGCGGAAACCAACATGCGCGTCGTCGTCACGTACCAATTCAAATACGGGTAGATTCAGCCCCCGTGCGTGTAATTATGACCTAAAACCCCTAGAGTCGTGCCATCTGACCTTTAGGGTTTTAGGCGTGACGTCAGCCCGTCCTGTGATTGCGCGACACGACGGTGACGGTTGCGATTCGACTACTGAAGGGACGCAACCCTTCATTCTTCTGGATAAATACCTTGTATCCCATCATTGCAAGGCATTGCTTCTTTCTCTTAAAGTGAATGGTACCCGGAGATCTTCGAGAGCAGATCCAAATAATCAATCATCAGTTCAAGACTGCAAATCGTATTCTTCAATTGTGCATCTCCAAGCAGGCTTCAAGGAAACAAGGTTGGCCTCGTTTACTTTTTGATTTTAAAATTCCGGCGTTTGTCTTGAACTGCGTTGAATCCGTAAACTCATGAAATCTGTGAAGAGGCTTTGATCTTTAAACCCGCTTCGCTTTACTCTTTCGACGATATTGGATCTTGCAATTACCCAATTTCTGAAATCGGCACCGGAACTGTTTGCATTCCTTTGCATAAGTCTCGAATTCAAAATTCAAACTGACTGGTGTGGTATTTCTCCCCCCCTTTTTTTTTTTGCCCTTTCGCAGGAATGGCCAAAACAAGGGTAACCAGACCCGTCAAGGAAGATGAAGAGATGCCGGAGCTTCCGCAGTCTCTGTGGCGAAAAGCCCCCTTTCTGGGTGGGAAAGATTTTTACCACGCGAGGGTGAAGGCGAAGAGGATGCCTGATCCTGTTCCCGTTGAGCGGTTGTTGACACTGACTCGCCCAGTTAACTCAGCCTTGCTCGAGTTAGTTGGCTCCGAGGATGTGGTTCGATTGGGAATCGAGAACGGGCACTTCCCATACACTGCGATTTCTACTCAGGCGTTTGTCCAGAAGTTGGACTATATGGATGAGTGGACTGACCACGTGTTGGGTAATTACGCCGAAACTCTTGATGAAGCCGGCATTTTCTTTGCTGTTCGTGCTATGAAGGGTGCTGCCGTGAAGTTGGATCAGTCCATGCTTCTAGACCTTCTGTCCCGCTATTCGCCTGCGACTCACACGTTTCACTTTGCCGAGTTCGAGGCTGCCCCCACTCTCGAGGACGTTCAAATGCTGTATGAGCTTTCCCCCATGGGCGAGGTGGACCCCTTGAGTCACTTAAGGACATCTGCGGAATTAGCCTTGTACGCGCAGATGGAGGAGTGCCTAGCAGAGGTGAAGAAAATCTCCACTCGGTGGACCAGTACAAAACCTCTTCCGAACTGGCAGCTGGTTGATACGTCCGCGAAGAATACCTGGAACAAGTGGTTGCAGTACTTCTTCCGAGACTATGCGAGCAGCAGCATTACTAAGAAGCTTTTGAGCGAGGACCCGGAGGCCGAGAATTACGTAGAGGGCAAGGGTTATCATTTGACCCTTTGCGCCTTTCTCTGCGCTTGGCTGTCGAGGTATCTGATTGATGGTCACCCCCACGATGGGGTCTTCTACCATGTGCTGCCACTTGCCGTGAGGCTCGCTCTTGGCCAGAGAGTCGCACTTGGACCCTTGGTCTTGGGCACGCTATATTACAGGCTGGATCAGCTGGTTCTGGCGATGAGGGAATCGCGTGGCCGCCTCGATGTTCTGACCTTTGTCAATATCAGCTTTTTGACAATGTGGGTTTTCGAGCGTTGGCCGTCTTATGCTCCAACTCCCCTCCCACTTGAGAAGTGGTGTCCCCCAGGCGAGACGAAAGCGCTCAACAGCGGAAGGGCTGCGAGATGGTTCGGGGCAAGCAACACCAAGTGTACTTGGAGCTTGATATGCGACAAGCGAAGGGAGTTCACTGCCAGGCCTTACGCCACACGTGTTGAGAATGTGCGGTGGTTTCCGAAGCTATACCCCTCCGAAGGTATGGTCTTGTCAGAAGACCTTCTCTTTGAAAAGGGACCGCATTTCCACGAGCGCTATCGTGAGTTCTTTTGCTGGTGTCTGCGGGGTTCTCTTCCTGCACTTGCAGAGCATATTCGTGAGCTCGCGCCACGATATGAAAGGCTTACAGTGGATGTTGACCCCACTCGGGTCTCTCCTCAGTTTGGTTTCGATGCGGTGGCCCCATCAATCTGGCCCCAGTCTATCGTTAGAGGGTGCTACAAGCGCTTGCTGACAAAGGAATGCAAGACGGTCCTTATGAGCAATCTTCCCTTTGAGCAGCCTGCGGGAACTCGCAGGGGTGGTTGCTCCCAGAATTGGATCGCATACTGGATTGCCCAGCATACGAGGATGGAGACGGAGGCGGCAGCGCAGCCAGGAAGGGCCCCCTTGATCAAGAGAAACTCTTTTCCGTTTCGCCCCAATTGCAGTTTGAGCGAGTCTGAGTACGGTTGCTACTCGTTGTTGGACCGCGAGAATCATTTGTGCCCCGATTTCATTCTGAAGGAGCAGGTCGATGCAATCAAGAAGGGTGACACGCAGGTCATCAAATATAGCAAGGCGTTTGCTGAGGTAAGCAGTTTCCTTGTGTGCTTTGAGCTCTTTGATTTGCTTGCACTGATGCTTTTTGTTCTGTATTGTCTAGTGTCATGTGCGGAGGTTCGCAGCTGGTGACCGTTCCAAATCGCTGGTGGATACCATTGTTGCGACCAGAAGAAGGGGGGAGTCGTATCGGCTAGCATGGAGGATGGATGCCGAGGTCGAAACAAAAGTTCGCGGGGTCATGAACACTTTTGCTGACTCGCTGATAGACAACCCTCCGGCTCCGTCTCCTCCTAGAGATGACCCGTCCCCTCCAGCGACTGCGGCGCCGAGAGCGAAGAGGCCTAGGCAAAAGGGGATTACGATTTCTTCCCCTAGGAGCGCTCCAGCTTCGCCCCCAGCGAGGTCCCTTTCTGTCAAGGACAAAGGTAAGGGTCGTATGCCCGGCAAGGTGCGAAAAGATCTCGTAGTTGAAACCTTCGTTCCATTCAATCAAGAGGAAGAGGAAGAGAGGCAGGAGCCCCAAGCAAGTAATGAAGAAGAAGAAGAAGGAACAGTTGTGATGCGCGAGGAAGAGTCAGGAGGTACTTCCGCCGCATTTTCTTGTCCTTTATCATAACTTCTATGCAGTTCTTTTCTTTGAACCAATTTTGTATATTCGCAGGTGATGATGATGAAGCAGTTGGTGGCCTCGTGGCCAAGAGGCAAAAGAGAAATGCCCATGCTGGCGTTTCAGATGATCCCATAAGCGAGGATGTTCTTGCTGAATCCCGGAGGACAGCCGCGGAGGCTGCTGCGAGAAGAAGGCAGCGAGAGGAAGAGGAACTTGAGCTTGTGAAACAGCGGAGCCTCGAGGAGCGGCATGTTGACGACTTAGCGCGTCCAACTGGCGAGGAAGACGAGCTTCCCGAAGAAGTGGCTCCTCATGTGGAGGAGGAAGATGAGGTTCCTGGAGAGGACACAGCAGAGCTAGAGCAAGTCCAAGCGGACTTCGCAGAGATCGCAGGTGGCGATAAAGGTGAGATCTTCAATCTCGCAGTTACTTATAGAGATGTAATTGTGGGTGCGTTAAAGCACGGTGTGTCAAAGCCTGACATTCGTCGTTGGTTGGTAAGCAAATGCGGAGAACCCTCAGGTAATTATTTTGAGTGATATGCGCATACTAGGCTTTAGTCACTTGAAGCAAAATCATGACTGGTTTACTCGCGTCCCAGGTCACGCTTCTCTTAAAGATTTGCTTAGTGAAGATACACTGATAGGGCACGGTTCCACGTCCCTAGTGTACGATGAGGATACCTTAATCCCACCTTCGCGTGGAGGTGCTTATTCTTAGCTTTAGCAAAGATAGTGAAATAACTTATAACACAAGTTACCTCATATTGTCGCATTTGGTATCGCAGGTCATGCTGAGGAACCTGAGCTAGAGCAGAGAAGTCAGCCTTCTGCATCCCATGTTCCAATCTCGAGCTCTCATACTGAGAAGCCCGTCGTGGACGCTGGACATGTAAGTGAGCGTCTCGAGGATGTCATCGAGCTCTCCGATGATGTCGAAGCTGATGCTGTGCGGATGGACGAAAGTGTCCGTACTGGTGGTGAGGAGGAAAGGGCAAGCGATGCTGCCATTTCCGCATCCGGGAATGTCCGTCCAGCGACCTCGGTTGTGCCTCCGGCGATGACTGAGCCAGGAGCACCCATTCCTGCGTGGAGCATTTGGGGCTCGCAGGTTGGGAATGTAATCGCAGCTGGTGCAGCTTACACTCTTCCTCCTAACTATGAGAGTTTGGAGCTCGCAGCTGATAGGAGAGCCATGGAGCGAGGGCAGTCTTCGAACAACCCGGTGGCTCGCATTCCTTCTATTCATGAAATTCTGGAAGGGACCGGTAAGCAGAGATTTTACCATTCGTACGTCGCATTATTTGCTTGCTAGTTTTGACATCATGACTTGTTTTTGACGTCTCAGGTTTGAAGCAAACCGATGTAGACTGGGTGGTTCGAATGCGCCTCAGATACCCCCGATCGTTTGTGAGGTGTCTGGAGATCAGTCCTTTTGACAGGAGGCTATTCCTTACTGAAGCCATCTGGATACTAGAGCAGCTGTGTGCGGCTACACCTGCGACCATTTCGGCCCAGAGTGCTGAATTGCTGTGTGGCATGTGCCAAAATCTCGTGCTCAAAGTCCAAGGCAGACTTGGCTTTAAATTCCTCAAGGACAGAGTTACACTGATTCGCGCAGCTGTGACTTTGAATCTCGGTCACCAGAATCTCGCAGCTGAGATGCAGAAGGTGGAGCAGCAAAGGCAAAAGGCTGATGAAGCTGTAAAGCTGTATCAGGAAATGAATGCCAAGTGCGAGCAACTGAAGCAAGAAGTGAAACAAGTGGAGAAGCTGAGCGAGCAGTTCGCACCCCAGGACTCCTTAGTCAAAAATTTGTTTTGACTTTTCGAATTTTTGAAAAGAAAACAGGAAAATGGCTGAGACATTAATGTAATGTTTTGAACATTAATGTGATATTGCTAGGGTTTCTCCCCCTTCTTTTTTTAACAACAAACAATGAGTTTGCCCGTTTTGCCCCTTTCGGGATTTGATTGGACATTTCTGTGCATATCCAATTATGACATCAGCAATTGATTCTTTGCTTGATTTTCGCGCTAATTTCTCGGCAGATAAGCACGCTTCCGTTGGGAAGTCCATCCGAATCATGACTATCCGTCATTTATTAGGATACGCAACTGAATCGTCGTAGCCTTTAGTAGGGTAATTGATTGTTACCGCTTTTCAAGGCGTAAGTGATTGAACTTACCCTCTTTTTGAATTTGCTGACTCATCTTAAGCAACCGAAGAGTCTCTACAGGGCCTATATAAACCCTGTCTTTGCCATTTGGGTTCTTCATCCCAAACATGTGCTTTGCCGTGAGTCCTTACGACTGCTGGCTTCAACGCTTGTTTTTCGTTGATTCATGGCAACTTCAGGCTTTGAATCCTGAGTTTGCGCTTTGTGCCATAGAAATAGTTTCCAAGATCCACTTTATGAGGCTCATTGCCGTTTATAACCATCATAAAGAGGATGCAGATAATACCTCATGTGTGTTCGAAGAAATTTCTTCGTGTATTATGTGTGCAGGTCATGTTTCCGGCCGCCTCGTGGCGAGGTGCAGCGCCGTAGTGACCGTGCTACCGTCTCGTAATGAACGGCGGAATTCTCCTCCAGCATCTCCGGAGGAGAGTTTCTTGCCTCTTCGCTCTTGAACTCAGGAGGCTCGCCAACGCCCTTGTCTATCATGACAAGGAGCCCAGTACCAGAGGAATGACGGCTTCCCCTGTTGTGCACAACGGCATATGCCGGAACAGGTGGTTCCTCTGGTACATATCTTGATCAGACAGGGGTTTCGTCAGACCCCAAGATCTTTGGACGTGGATTTGCCCGGCTCTTGCCGCTAAGGATGTAGCGAATGGTGAGTTAATCTCTTCGCAGATGCATCCTACTTGCTACGGATCTTCGACCGCGGATCTGCGTACTGTGCTGCCGGTGTCAGGACCGGTGGATTCTCTCTTTTCTTAGTCGAGAGTTCCCTTGGCGCATTTCTGGCTTATCAGCCATTTTTCGAATGTATTGTAAGCCATGTTGGCTTGTTGTCAGATGCGAGCTTTTCGCTTGTAAGCTGCTATCTAGATAGACAAATTGTAAGTCATTTGACTCATAATGATAAGTAGTATTTGTATCATCTGTTCTTTGCAACAAAATACAATTTCGCATGCGTTTCGGCTTGTTTTGCCTTGCATAATGACATGTAATGATTTCACATATGCGATGTCAATTTACAGATATTTCGCTAGATCATTCGAGATCGTTATTTCGCAGCTGTGCCATCTTGACGGATGGGCTTGTAGTTGGTCGTTGTAAATCGTATGAGATCACGTTCACAACGTTGTTATCGTTCCAGATAACTTTCCAGAGATCAATCAAGATCGTTGTGCAAATTGCTATCATAGAAGATAGCTATCATAGCAGACAGATCTTTAGAAGATCTAATAAGATAACTCTGCACTCGTGTTGCCATCATATCAGACGGGTTTGGATAATTAACCAAAATTGCTATCGTAACAGATAAGCTTGAGGAGATCATTATAAGATCGCATCTGTATGGCCCGCTATCTCAAGAGATAGGCGTTAGATGATCGATTGAGATCGTTTTTGTATTTCGCTGCTATCGCAAAAGATAGACTTTGGATGATCATGTAAGATCGTGTTTTCGTTTGGGTGCTATCGCAAGAGATAGGCTTTAATGATCACTTAAGATCGTATTTGTATTTGATTGCTACCGTGAGAGATAGGCTTTAGATGATCACTTAAGATCGCATTTGCGTTTGGCTGCTATCGTAAGAGATAGGCTTTAATGATCACTTAAGATCGCATTTGCATTTGGCTGCTATCGCAAGAGATAGGCTTTAATGATCACTTAAGATCGCATTTGCATTTGATTGCTACCATGGGAGATAGGCTTTTAGATGATCACTTAAGATCGCATTTGCATTTGATTGCTACCATGGGAGATAGGCTTTTAGATGATCACTTAAGATCGCATTTGCATTTGATTGCTACCGTAAGAGATAGGCTTTAATGATCACCTAAGATCGCATTTGCATTTGGCTGCTATCGCAAGAGATAGGCTTTAATGATCACTTAAGATCGCATTTGCATTTGATTGCTACCATGGGAGATAGGCTTTTAGATGATCACTTAAGATCGCATTTGCATTTGATTGCTACCATGGGAGATAGGCTTTTAGATGATCACTTAAGATCGCATTTGCATTTGATTGCTACCGTAAGAGATAGGCTTTAATGATCACCTAAGATCGCATTTGCATTTGATTGCTACCATGGGAGATAGGCTTTAGATGATCACTTAAGATCGCATTTGCATTTGATTGCTACCGTAAGAGATAGGCTTTAATGATCACTTAAGATCACATTTGTAGTGGCTGCCATCGTAGGAGATGGGCTTTAGATGATCACTTAAGATCGCGTTCACGTGTAACTGCTATCGTAAGAGATAGGCTTTAATGATCGATTAAGATCACATTTGTAGTGGCTGCCATCGTAGGAGATGGGCTTTAGATGATCACTTAAGATCGCCTTTGTATTTAATTGCTATCGTAAGAGATAGGCTTTAAATGATCGATTAAGATCGCATTTGTAGTGGCTGCCATCGTAGGAGATGGGCTTTAGATGATCGATTGAGATCGCGTTTGCTATCATATGAGATAGGCTTTGATGATCAATTAAGATCGCGTTCGCTATCGTAAGAGATAGGCTTTGATGATCATTTAAGATCGCGTTCGCTATCGTAAGAGATAGGCTTTGATGATCATTTAAGATCGCGTTCGCTATCGTAAGAGATAGGCTTTGATGATCAGTTAAGATCGCGTTTGCTATCGTAAGAGATAGGCTTTGATGATCAGTTAAGATCGCGTTTACATTTGTTACTATTGAAGCGCATAAATCATTGTTAACAGTTGTAACAAATTAGATAATCAATATAAACAGCTGATAAATGTGAACTTCTCATTTGGGAGAATTCTTTTATTATGACATTCTCATATGGGAGAGATAGGATTACAATCCTCTCATATGGGAGAGGAGATTGCGAATATCGTAGCCACATGAGACATTAAGCAACGTTATCATAAAACGTATGAAACAAGAGAAGTCAGGGATAGTACTTCTTGATCCAGCGCATGTTGACTGAGCTTGGAGTTGAGGTTGTGCCGTGCAACCTTCGTATGCTGCAGTAGCCGCTATCGAAGACTTCTGTGACTTCGAAGGGTCCCTCCCAATTAGCTGCGAACTTTGGGTGGGTTGCCTCTCGCATGCAGTGATCAGATGCGCGCAAGACCAGGTCGCCAACTGCGAAATCCCGTCGCTGGACTGTCTTGTTGTAGGCGCGAGCAATTCTTTCTTGGTACCGCTTGTTAGTCCTTTTGGCTTGTTCTCGCTTTTCTTCCAGCAAGACTAAATTATGATCGCGTTGGTTTTCGTAGAGCGCGTGGAAGGCCAGCCTTGCCGAATTGACTCTGACCTCCGCAGGTACCACAGCTTCAGCCCCATAACATAGTAGAAATGGCGAGGCCCCTGTGGGTGTCCTTGGAGAAGTTCTGTGGGCCCACAGAGCTATGTTAAGAGAGTCGGCCCACTTCTTGTGGTCATCCGCGACCATCTTGCTCAGAATTCTCAGCAGCGTTTTGTTAGTCGCCTCGGCTTGCCCGTTTCCCTTTGGATAATAGGGAGTAGAGCATATCTGCCTGATATTGTACTCCGCAAGTTTTGTAGCTACCTGACGATTAACAAAAGGAGTACCGTTATCTGAAAGAATAGTATTCGGGATTCCGAACCTGCATACGATGTTTTCCTGGATGAAGTTGACCACAGCCAGCGCGTTTGCCGTCTTCAGTGGTATTGCTTCCACCCATTTAGTGAACAGCTCAGTTGCGGTGAGAATGAAATGGTTCCCATGTGACGTTGGTCGGATGGGGCCAATGAAGTCCAAAGCCCATGTGTGAAATGGCCATGGCGTTCCTAGTGCATGTAGGTCCACGGCGGGAGCGTGCACTAGGTTCCCTTTGAATTGACATTCTTGGCAGCGTCGCACCTTGG